>CM038049.1:72725290-73325290 GCA_021397845.1 Areca catechu | reverse complement strand
GATCTAAATAAGAAACCCTAAATGCTTATACTTAAACCCAGCTAGGAGGACTATCAAAATCTTAAAGAAATAGGACAAGGTTAGAATTCGCACACAAGTCAAGCTAGCCCTATTTAATGATCCCGATCTTAAAATACTAGGAGTTCAAGCATTGAAATCTCAAGCACAAGGGATTCACTTTTAAGGTTCTCAAATGAAAGATCATACCACATAAGATGGACCTTCTAACTTTCTGGTTTGTAGCAAGTAATCCTTCCTCTTAGATCTGGAGCCTAGAGAACCCTGCAACAAAGAAACCAAGATGATTAGAATCTTAATTAGAAATGAGAAGATTGATGGAACTCAAAGGAGAGTTTGTTGGAAATGATCCTTGGCGCCATGGTGGAAGCTTGTGTTGGTGTTGATCTTCTTCTTGTGAGGATATCCTTAATTCGCCTTGAAGGAAGAGGATTGCTTGGAAGATGAAGAGTAAAAGAGAAGGATTAGGGAGAAGAAATGATGGAGGAGAGGAAGAGGTTCACTTAGGCACAAAGATCCACATAGGCACATAGAAACACATAGAAAATTTCTGAAAAAAAATTGTATTCATTCATCAATTTCCTTTTACAAGAAGACTAAGAGTCTTTTATAGACTATTAAGCCATTTTGAATTCCAACTACACCAAATATCATGGAGAAAAATTTGTGGAGAAAAATATGGGGCATCCCATGAAGAGTGGAGGAAGTTATGGAGGAGGTTGTAGCCAATTCAATTTCAAATTCCCCTTTTCTTCTCTTGGGCGGCAACCTTGGATGGTGAGGTGGCATGTGTGATGTGGCAGCAATCTTGGATGGTGAGGTGGCATGTGTGATGTGGCAGCAACCTTGGATGATGAGGTGGCATGTGTCATGTGGCATGTGGTCCCCACTTGAGGTGGCTTTGGTCTTGCTTTGGAGTATAAGTCATGAGTCTTCTTTAGTCTTCAAATGTGGTTTGGTTTGATTCTTCATGGATTGGACTTGACTCATTTGGAGCCAACTCTCAAATACAAGGTTAATCAGGCTGGACTAGTCCCAACATAAAATTGAAATGGACTCGAATTACATAATTATTTGGACTCAAAATTAAAGAAAGGTTACCGGACTCTCTAGTCCAACCATAAAGATTCGGAATGGGCTTGAATTGGTTGGAGTCTCTTTCTGATTCTGGTGCCCGCACCAGATGGGTGTGATGGGTATTATGCAGGAGATTGAGATTGTTGACTGAGGGCTAGCACTTGGTCCAACTTTTGGGAAAGGAGGTCGACTGTATCTAATCTTTGGGATATTAGGTTCAAGTTGACATTGGAATTTGAATGTCTAATTTCATAAATCCCTGCCAACTTTTGGTGAGGAATCGATCTTTCATATGAAGTGAAAGAAGCATGGTTGATCGAATTTTCACTTAGGGTTTCAAACAAGGTATAGGCCTCATCCTCACTTCTACTCATGAATGCACCTCCACAAGATGCATCCACCATCTGTCTATACTGGTCTCCTAATCCCTCATAAAATGCTTGGACAATTTGCCACTTAGACAGACCATGATGTGGGCATTTTCTAAGGAGTTCTTTAAGTCTCTCCCATGATTCATGAATTTGTTCACCAGGAAGCTGAGCAAATCTAGTGATGGCGCGCCTCATGGTGTTGGTTCGACCTATAGGATAGAATTTCTTAAGAAACTCGTGCTGCATTTCAGCCCAAGTTCGAATTGGTTTCCCTATTGTGCCAAGCCAGTACTTGGCCTTAACCTTAAGTGAGAAGGGGAACAAGGTTAGCCTAAGGGCATCATCAGTAAAATCTTGGATCTTCACCGTAGAACATATTTCTAGAAACTCATCTAGATGATTATAAGGATCTTCGTTGGTATTCCCATAAAAGGAAGGGAGCATCTGATTGTGGCAGACTTTATCTCATATTGTCTAGCAGGTATTTCAGGTAAATGGATACAAGTCGATGGGTTGTAGGTGGAAGGAATAAAGTATTCCTTCATCTGTCTAGGTGATTCTTCTGGGTTTCCAGCCATTTGATTTTTTGGTGTACTATGGATCAACCGTTCAATTTCAGGGTTGAAATCAACTAGGTCTGGAAATAAAGATCTTCTACCGTGCATGTAACAGTGCAACCCAAATATGTGAATCAAAATTTTTTTTTTTTTTTATAAATATTTATTTTTTTTTGTTATTTTCAAACACTTATCAAACATATTTCTATCCTAGGCTCCCTAATTCTAGATAGCTCTTAACTTCCAAGACCGCCTTGGAGCCCTCCAAGTCAAAGACCAATTAGCTAACTGGCCAGGTAAGGGTAAGGTCGGTGGAGTTTCCCTCTTTGCTTGCCTTTGACACCAATTAAAAATTGGCCAGGTAAGCGGATCCGACCACCTTCCTTCGGGACGTAATCCTTGAATCCCTTTCCTAGACATCAGTCAACCAACTAATCTTGACCCGGTCCAACTCTTCCGGGTGCCCTGTCCTATTGAGCTCGAGTTCCTTAGGGCTGACGTCTAGTTAATTTTATTTAGAAGGCTTAGGTATGCAAAATGAGGGGTGATGGTTTGTGGGCTAAGGAAGGGTATTGAACTCCCTACCTTATCTAGTTTATGGATAAGTGCCCTTAAGATGATTATGAGATTATGAAATGCAATAAGATGTCCAAAATAAAAGTTATAAACACACAAAATTAAATTAAAGCTAGATATATATATTTTTAATTTTGTGATTAAGTTTATAATCCTAATAAATTATGAAATGTCTGGGCAATTTTTTTTTGGATTTTGCAAAATGATAAATTTACCTAAATGAATCTAAAAATGAAAAGCAAATATATATATATATATATATATATATATATATATATATTTAAAATTTAAAATTTGAAATTTTTTTTTTGGAAATAAGAAAAGAAACTAAAAAGGAATATAATTAATATGTAAAAGAGGAAAGAAAGTTTACTGATTGGGAGACTTTCTTCCTCTTCTGCTTTTCTCCTTTTTTAAATTTTTTTATCTGCAAGAAAAAGAAAAGTTAGGACGGTATACAAAAATCAAAAAGATCAAAAACTATTATTTTAATGCCTTCCCCGGCAACGGTGCCAAAAACTTGGTAGGACCGCGGGGTTGTCGTTAAAACACCGTGGCTATCAGTTTAAAATCCGACTTCTTAAAATATTTAAAAATACGTAGCAAGAGGAGTCGGGTCGAATCCACAGAGAAGGTGATGTTTAGGATTTGAAATTTTTGATCTTTGTAAAAAATATTTGAAGTCGAAAAAATATAAAATTAAAATTGCAGGAAAACTTGGCACTAGGATCTATTATTTAGATCCTAGCATCTATTTGTAGAGAAGACGAAAGACAGGAATTAAAAAGAGATATTGCATTGATTGAAATTTAAGGTTTAAATACAATGCAGTAAAACTAAATTAACAAAACAAATAACAAAGATAAAAACAGATCAGCGCAGCCTCGTCGGGAAGATAGCTCCTTCCTTCGTATTCCGTGGAGCGAACTGGGCTTCCTCTGCGTCTTCTTCTTCGGATCTTGATCTCAGAGAGGGGGAAGGCTGGAGGATAGTGTAGGGACACGCTCTCCTTTGAGAAACCTCACTCCCAAAAGCCAACCCGCAACCCAAGCAATGCCCTCTACCCTGTACCTTGCCCTTTCTCCCGGATGCCTCTGCCTTGTGCAATGGGGTTCATTTTATAATTGATCGGAGAGGAGAGCTCATTGCACACTAGCGATGTGGGACAAAAGGAGTACCGTGACCGCCGTTGCTTCTCCGTGCATCATGCCGCGACGAACTAGAACCATCGTGGACTGCTCGTGAGAAGCTCGGCAACGCCCGTGGAGAAGCTCAGCAACGCCACCGCCGGAGCTCGGCAATGCCTGTGGAGAAGCTCGGCAACACCCGTGGAGAAGCTCGGCAACGCCACCGCCGGAGCTCGGCAACGTCACCACCGGAGCTTCTCCTTCGGTCGTGGACACCTCGTGAAGAACGTGGGCTGCTTCCTCTCGTTTGCCGCCAAAAAACGCCACCACCGACCGTCAAACCACCGCCGGAGCTTCTCCTCCGGCCAGGGACATCGCCGGTGTGCTTCCCGGCGAGTTTCGGCGCCTCTGGAGGGCTGTGGTCCATGCCCTGTTCCGTGGACCGGCAGCAATGGCTGCCGGTGGACCAAGCTGTGAGTTATAAACCCAGCAGCCGGTCCATGATGGACCGGCTGCTCCAAAAAATGTGTAGCATCAAAATATGTGCAAAAATCCTAAAAAATTCATAACTTCTTCATTTCAAACCCGATTTAGGAACCGTTTGCATCGTTGGATTCCATAAATCAAGATCTACCTATTGGTGGGTTTCAAACTTATTAATCTTACCGATTCCATGATCATTAATTATAATTATTGAATATTTTATTAATCATTTAAATGTGTGTGTGGTGCTTTGATTTGAAATCTATTTTTCATGAACGTACTCTAATTTCATATTTTTCAAAGATATTTTTAAAATAATTAGTTTTGCAAGAAAGTCCAAATTAATTATGAAATTAGGTTATTAAAAGAATGTTAGCACCATTAATTAACTAAAATACTTAAAATAAACGTGTAAATCCAAGATTTATCAGCCTCCTTTGGATGTTGGAGTACCTTTGGCACGCATCGTACTTTCTGATGAAGTCTAATGCATCCTTTTGGATTGTGGGCCAATAATATCTCTGTCAGATAATCTTGTAAGCAAGGGATCTCCCTCCCAGGTGGTCGTCGTAGATGCCTTCATGTACTTCTCTGAGTGCATAGTCTGCGTCGGTCGGCCCTAAGCATGTCAGTAAGGGCTATGAAAATGATCGCTTGTAGAGAGTGCCGTCGAGGACAACATACTTCGAAGCCATCCAGTGGACATGCTTGGCTTCGGTCAGATTTTCCAGCAGGGTCCCTTTAACAAGGAAGGCAAAAATTGGGTCCATCCAAGAAGCTTCTTGTTCAACTTGGTAGACTTCCGCTAGCTCTTCAACAATACTTGGGCACTGCAGATACTCCATGAATTCTCGGTCGGAAGTGTTGGTGACGACCGTAGCCAATTGTAACAAAGCATCCGCTCGGGAGTTCTGCAATCAAGGTATATGGAAAATTTCAAAGAATTTGAGTCGAGACATGAGATTTTGTACCTTGTTCAGGTATTTGGCCAAGATCGGATCTCTCGCTTCGAACTCGTCCTTTACTTAATTTACCACTAGTTGAGAGTCAGAGAAGGCCCTAACTTGGCTAATGCCCAATTCATTGGCTAGTCTTAGTCCTGCAAGGAGGGCTTCATACTCTGCTTGGTTGTTTGACACTTGAAATGCAAAGTGCAAAGCATACTCCAAACTTTCTCCGTCCGGGCCGGCTAGGATCAGGCCCGCACCATAGCTTGCAAGGTTGGATGCTCCATCCACGTGAAGAGTCCAAGCGGGCTCCACTTCTCCAATGCTTTCAATTTCAGGTGTGCCGGCCATCGGCGGGGATGCTTCCTGTCTTCAAGTACATTCTGCAATAAAGTCAGCAATTACTTGGACTTTCAAAGCCGATCGGGATTGGAAAGAGATGTTGAACTCGTCAAGTTTGACGGCCCACTTGGTGAGCTGACCAGAAGTGTCTGGACTCTGAAGGATCGCCTTTAGGGGTTGATCAGTCAGCACGACGATCGGATGTACCTGGAAGTACGGTCGGAGTCATTTAGCCTTTACAACCAAAGAATAGACTAGCTTCTGTATTTTAGGGTACCTTGTTTCAGTATCATGGAGAACTTTACTGATGTAGTAGATAGGTTTTTGCTGACCATCTCCTCTTATTCGCATGAGGACGGAGCTGACCGCCTCGTCCGATGCTGACAGGTAGAGATACAAAGGCTCTCCCTTTGTTGGCTTGGCCAATAATGGAGGGTTCTTCAAATACTCTTTCAAAGCTTCAAAAGCTGACCGATACTCGTCGGTCCAGTGGAAGCGGTTAGACCGGTGCAATGTCTTGAAAAATGGCAGGGACTTCTCAACCGACTGGGAGATGAAATGGCTGAGAGAAGCTATCCGGCCTGTAAGCTCTTGTACTTGCTTCTTGTTGGTCAGATGTCTCATTTCAATAACAGCTCTGATCTTGTTAGGGTTGACTTTGATTCCTCTTTGTGTGACCAAGAAGCCAAGGAACTTTCCCGAAGTCGCCCCAAAAGTGTACTTGGCAGGATTCAGCTTCATCCAATGGCGTCTCAGTGCATCAAAGGATTTCTGCAAGTCCTTGATGTGGTCGGCCCTGTGGAGGCTCTTGACTATTATATCATCTACATACGCCTCCATGTTTCACCTGAGCTGCCCTTTGAAGACCCGGTTGATTAATCTTTGGAAAGTGGCACCGGTGTTCTTCAGACCAAAGGACATCATCTTGTAACAGTACAAATCCTTGTCAGTGATAAAGGCTGTCTTCTCCTCATCGTCTGGGTGCATCATGATTTGGTTGTAGCCGGAGAAGGCATCCATTAAGCTTAGAAGCTGATGGCCGGCCGTGGCATCCACTAGCTGATCAATCTTCGGCAGGGAGAAGCTATCCTTCGGACAAGCCTTGTTGAGGTTGGTATAGTCCACACAGATCCTCCACTTCCCATTAGCTTTTTTTACCATCATAACATTTGCTATCCATTCAGAAAAATGGGCTTCCCTAATGAAGCCAGCGTCAGAGAGCTTCTTTACTTCTTCATCAATAGCCCTTTGCCTTTCGGCAACAAAGCTCTTCTTTTTCTGTTGGACAGGCCTGTAAGTCGGATCCACCTTAAGCTGGTGAGTGATGATATCCGACGGAATGCCCAGCTTGTTCGATGCCAACCAAGCAAAGATGTCAGCATTACTCCTCAGGAAGTCGATCAGCTCCAACTTAACGTCCTCCTGAGGGTACTTCCAATTTGGAGGACTTTGGTTGGGTCGTTCTTCCGGAGGGGAACAAATAGGATTCTTTCATCTAGCTGACCGTGGCCGTCGGCTTCGGCCCTTGGGTCAAGTTGCTCTAGAGCAGGATGGCCATCCGATTATCGATTCTGAATAGTTAGGACTGTCTAGCCATCTTACGATCTCCCCTCATAACTTCGACCCCATTCCTGGTTGAAAACGTTGCCAATAAATGGTAAGTGGATACAATGGCCCGAAACCTGTTGAGGGTTGGTTGCCCCAAAATGGCATTGTAGGCCGAGGTCGTACGTACGACCACAAAGTTGATGGGAAGAGTTTTCTGAAAAGTCTCCAACCCAATCATCACAGGTAGGGTTATTTTCCCTTCAACTCTAACGGAGTTTCCTCCGAAGCCGGTCAGCGGTATGGGGGACTCTTACAGTCTTGACTGAGGCAGGCTCATTCTTACAAAAGCATCATACAATAATATCTCCGTGGAGCTTCCATTATCTATAAGAATCCTTTTTACTTCATAGTTGGCAATTACTGCCGACATGACTACAGGATTATTTTCAAAGACATGGGATTCCAGGAGGTCTTCATCGGAGAAGGTGATTGCGTTAGAGCCCCTTGACCTCTTGACAATGTCCAGGTCCTCTTTATACCTCCAGTCGGACCGTCGATGCAGCATACCGACGTCCCCACTGGTTGGGCACTAGTTAGGAAGCTCAGCCTCCTTTCGAAGGGTCTCTAGCAGTTGAGGCTTCGACCCGATCCCGGTGGAGTCGGACATACTTGTGCAGGTACCCCCTCCTGATGAGGTCTTCAATGGTATCCTTCAGCTGGATGCACTCTTTAGTGTTGTGCCCATGATCCCGGTGGAACCGATAGTATTTGCCTTTATTTGGATGAAGAGGGGCCCCTCATCAGATGAGGCCTTTGCAGGAAGGTCTCATTCTCGATCTCCAGGAGGATCTTCTCTCTCGAAAGGGAGAGGGGCGCATAGGTCTCGAATCTCCTGGGGAAGTCTTTCGGCTTTGGACTTCGGCGTTGGGCGGACCGGTTGCCATCACTAGGAGGTCAGACTTCGGGAGCCTTGTTGCTCCGCTTCCCGGGACCTGACCCCCCTTTAGCCTGCCATTGGCTCGTCGCTTGTTCTTCTGCCAGGGTGTATTTCTATGCCTTGGCCAGCAGCTTGGAGTAGCTAGTCGAAAATTTCTTGTCCAAGGAGGAAGTGAGCCTGGATGAGCACATACCTCTTTTGAAGGCCGACATAGCCACATCTTTGTTCAGGTCCGGGATCTCCATGGTCACTGAGTTGAAACGGGCCATGTAATCCCGGAGAGTCTCCCCCTCCTTTTGCAGTACAAGGAAGAGGCAGTCAGTGTTCCTCGAAGTCCGACTGCAGGTCCTGAAATGGAAAAGAAAACGATTTTTAAGTTGAGAGAAAGAGTGGATCGTACTTGGTCGGATGGTGGAGAACAACATTCGAGCGGCCTTCTTCAGAGTTGCCGGGAAGGCAATGCAGTGGAGGTCATCGGAGATGCCCTATACCATCATGTGGGCCTTATAGGTGCCCAGATGGTCCAGTGGGTTGGTGGTACCGTCGTAGGGGTCTACCTGTAGAATTTTGAAGTGATGGGAGATCGTCTCCCCCAGGATTTTGGCAAAGAAAGGTGCGCGTGCGTCATACGGCTGCTGCCCTTCAGCTTTCTGCCAATCAATAATTTTGGCGATGCGCTCTTCCATGCACAAAATCTTGCTGGTATAGTCCCTTGAAGCTTCATCAAAGTGCTGAACGTTATGAGGGACAGAGTCAGCAAAAGAAGGTGAGGCCAACCTCGCCCTCTTCTCGTCAGCACGGGCCCTCAAGGACCTTCGGGGCTCCATAATGTGGGAAAGAGGCTAAGGGACATCCTACGATCGGCTTCCCCCAGCAGTAGGCTGACAATCGATGCAAGACACTATAGGTGGCTGCTGCTGGTTGTTGGCCGCTTCCTTGAGGTGTTGAACTGCAGTAGTGAGCATGTCAATGAGGTTCAAGAGTGTCTGGAACTGTTGTAGTCCCAGGGTGATTGTGGGCTCGGCGATGGCAGTGGTGGTGGCGGCATCATTCTCCCTGAGAGGTCCTTCAGACCTGGATAGGGAGTGACCCCTCCTGGTGGAGGTGTTCTGGGCTCTTCCTTTTGCCATTATCAGACTCGGTAAATGGATTCCTTCTTTTAGACAAGGGAAGAAATGGACCTAGGTCGAAGGTTCAGGCCCTTCCTCTAGTGCCAATCTTTTGCGGCACCTTTTCCTTGACCGGGCTCGATCGGCTGCGCTGGAGAGCTCCTTTCCCGGTACTTGTAACAAAGTCTCCAAGGGCCGGTGGTGCTCCGGCGGGGGACACTCCGATGCTTAAGTTAGCGGGAGCTTAAAGGCAATAGAATGGAGGAATCGAATGGAGAAGGAAGAGAGTACTTAGCCCTGAAATGAAGTTCCTCGGTCACCTTATATAGGTGTAGAATACTACCAAATTCTATTATGGGATGAGCTGAGAATGCTCGATTTGCCCCTAGGAGAATTAGAATAGTGGCCAGGTGGCACTAGGGCGAGGCCACGTCGTGGCGTTCATTGTAACAGAATTCTGGTACCAGCTGGAAGGAGCTTATGGAGTCTTTGAGTTACTTCTGGAACTGAAGTGAGTCGGTCAGACTTCGACAAAGAGAGAACCAGTTGGTCCCACCAGAAGTGGGTAGGTCAGCCGTCCGAGGAAGAGCATCGGTCAAGCCCTCTGACGGAGAAGATCGGTCAGGCCTCAATGGAAGCGGGTCATTCGGACCTCTTCTTCAGTAGGTCAGCCAATCGGACTTCCGGTGGAGTGGGCTGGCCGAACTTCAGTAGGAGTGGGTTAGCTGTCTGACTGGGTGGCCGCTAGCACCAGTTTAATTCAGAAAAAATTGGTTAAGTACAACACATATATATTACCGGAAGGCCAATAACATTGGGGACTGAATAGCCTCTTATATGGTAGAGCTCATTTGGGAATTATGAATTGATGCAGCTAATCTATCCATGTTCTTTTTCTTTTTTCTTTTTTTTCAAATACTCTTCTTTGGGATTTTTTTGGTTGTAGTCCTATTAAACTTGTATGAATACTATCTTATAATTTTTTTTTTTCAATAAAAAAAATCTATTTATAAATCCAAGTCCTAAAAAGGGTTTAGAGAGCAAAGAATTTGGATGATTTGAGCACATCCTTGCTCGCTAAATGGGCTTGGAAGTGCTTACTGCAAGAAAATGGTCTTAATTTGGAACTAAAATTTTCAAGCTTTGGTAAGATGGTAAGAAGGAAGATCCATAGTAGGGCACTAACCAATTTGGAAGGATGTTAAGAATAGCTTTGTTACCATTAGGATTATGTCCTTTAGGGGAGGATGGATGCACACAAGGGTTCTCACTGATCGAGTTATTCTCAACACCAGAAGAATGTCTCAATTATTCTTAGTGAAAGTGGAGGCAGCATCATTGATATATTTCTATCAATTTGTTATTGGTAATGATGTGGCTAAGCACCAGCATGGCACCGGTAGGATCCCTGATAGAGCAGAGCCACAGGTCGGCTAGAGCTCTTGATCAAGTTGAGCTCCGACCTGAGTAGAGCTCCAAGCTGCTAGAGCCCTGACCGAGTTAAGCCCCGACTTGAGTAGAGCTCCAGGCAGGCTAGAGCTCCCAGCCAAGTTGCACCCCAGGCCGAGTAGGAATTCAGGCCGACTAAAGCTCCTGGTTAAGTTGAACTTTGGATCGAGCTAGGCCACAAACCCAGGCGAACCTCCTAGCAGGTTGTGGCAGGTAATGGATCGACAAAGGCTGTAATCCCTAATAGAACATGTATGGCCTGCCAGATCTCGACGCCATTATATGGGAATCTTGACAACAATGATTCAATGGCATGGTGTCACCATCTCCTCCACCAAATCCGTTGCAGTAGTCAAAAAGATACACTTCACTTGGAAATGCTCTGCCAAGCTTATAGGCTCCGCAGGGGAGTGCTCTACCAAGCTGATAGGCTTCACAAGGGAGTGCTCCACCAAGCTTTTAGATTCTATCCTATGACATCATCCTCTATATAGGTAAAAGGGACATCTGACCAAGGTAAGGATGAGATACCTCCGCCCACTTATAGAGAAATTCTTATCCTCTCTCCGTGGCGCCCCTGGCCACTGTGGAAAAAGGTTGTTGCCTTTGGTCGCCACACTAACTTGAGCATCAGAGTGTTCTTGCCGGTACTTCCAGCCCTGTTTTTTCTAGTTGGTCCGATCCTTCGGGTCTGGGGCATAAGGAGCACGGGAGCTGGTTTATTTCGGGCAACAAACATGATCTCTAGACCCTCTGAAGCTACAGACGAAGGCGATCTAGACTACAATGATCCAGGCTATAACAGATTGGCATGCCAGGTAGGGGGTACGCCTTGTTGCAATGATGCTATGTTGTAACACATGCTCGTGAAGCCTCCACTAGCCATATCGGGAATCCATGCCACCATGATGATCGATGCAGTCAGAAGGAGGAGCTCCCGGTTCTGTCACCTCCATCGCTGACAGACTAGCATATTACCGCATTGTCACAATAGGTCTAGATGCTGGTACGATAGTCTAATGATAACAGCATTGGTATCATCCCATGGTGACACATTAGCATCCAGGGATCCCGTGGTCCTTGTTGCCACTGCTCATGCTAGTCTTCAGTCCTTTCATAGAGGGCCATCTCTTGTGCGGGCAACATCTTTCCTGCGCTCTCCGCATCATCCCGGGGGAGCTATCACTCATCCTCAGGGGAACTATGAGACCTTTCGGTCAATTGGGAGGCTCACCCTCCTATCTTGGATTATGATGGTCCCTCCCGCCACTTACGCCATCACAGTAGAAAGTTAAAGCATGAGCTCCCCCAGTCCTGGACAACCCCTCCCATGGCTTTTAAGGAGGGATCCACCGATGAGGCCATCGATAAAGCTAAGGAGCACTTGGAGGAGCATGAGCGCAGGCTGGCCGACCTCGCCCCCCAATTTGCCAACCTCTAAGGGGCCGCCCGTAAGCAGATGGGATACGACGCCCACCATCCTTTCTCCCACCAAATTTAAGAGGAGTCGATCCCTAATCAATTTTGCATGCCTCAGCTAGATCCCTATGATGGGACCACAGACCTCCTTGATTATCTTGAGAGCTACAAGGCCCTTATGAGAGTCCAAGGGATGACTGACGCGTTTCTCTGCACTGCCTTCCTAGCCACACTTCATAAGGTGGCTTGAGTCTGACACTCCCACCTCGAGCTGAGGAGTATCGACTCTTTTGAGCAGCTGGAGGAGAAGTTTATGGCACACTTCGATACCTGTCAAGGATGCCATGAGAGACCAACAATCTCTTTTCAATCCACTAGCAGGAGCAAGAGTCCCTTAGGGACTACATGACCTGCTTCAAGGTGGCATTCCTAGAAATATATAATCTAGATGAGCCCGCCACTATGCTAGCTTTGAAAAGGGGGCTCAGGACCTCCCGGTTCACTTACTTTCTCAATAAAAAGCCCTTGAAGACCAATTCAAAGCTTCTCACCCATGCTCAGAAGTACATCCGTGCAAAGGAGGCTGATCGCACCCGGAGGGAACTCGATGGGAAGCCCAAGAAAAAGCAAGCCCGAGGAGAGCCAAGCGAGCCCTGGGAGTAGAAGGCCATCTCGCCCACTGGGAAGGCCCCATGCTATAGGATGTCCCTGACAGGGATAGGAAGTATACCCCTCTCATCGCCCCAAGAACTAAGATCCTAATAGAGATCGAGGGTGAATGCTACTTGCATCGCCTCCCTCCATTGAGACCATTAGGAAACTATGATAAGACTAAGTACTGTCAGTTCCTTCGGTACCGTGGCTACGATATCGAGGAGTGCCATCATTTAAAGAAGGAGATCGAAGAATTGATCCAATGCAGCCACCTCAAGAAGTTCATTGGAGGGAGCCCCATCCAGGACCGAAGGCATCAAGGCCTGCTATGCTAACATTGGCAACCAGCCCATGGAGAAGACGATTGGAATGATTGCCTGGGGGCAAGGTGGAGTCTAAAGAGGGCTAAGGGGAGAGAGGAGTTAACACTATGATCCCTTTTAGGAAGGAGGACCTAGTGGGGATAGAGAACCCAAATAATGATGCTGTCATCATGTGCTATCATCATAAACATGATGATAGCGAAACACTCTATAAGGAGAATCATAGTTGATAGTGGAAGTTCTGCAAATATCCTTTTTTATGATATCTTTGTTAGGGTGAATTTGCTCCTAGCTTGCTAAAACTAGTTTTTACCCCTTTGGTCAGCTTCACGAGAGACTCGGTTGGGGTCGAGAGAGAAATCACCCTACCAGTCATATCTAAAACCCTGTCCCGGTAGAGCACCATCCTAATGACCTTCACCATTGTTCAACTTTCCTCGGCTTATATTGTGATCCTAGAATGGCATGGGTTGAATCAATTCGATGCGATTATCTCTACCAAACATCTCCTCATTCAATTCTCAACCCCATATGGAATTAAAGAAATGCAAGGAGATCGGCAAGTAACTCGGTATTGTTTACAAACAATCCAAAGGGTCCAAAGAGCTGAGGAGGGACCAATAGTGGGCTAGTTGGACCAGAGGGAGTCGGAAGCAAAATGGGGACCTATTGAACAGCTATTATCATTTCCCCTTGGAGAAGATCCTTCGAAGATGGTATAGGTTGGGGGTGAAGGTGAAACTAGGTTCATGCAAGTAGGGCAGAAAGGATGCATCTTAAAACTATTTTAAAAACATGCACAGCAGAAGGCTCGGTAGATAGATCTAAATGATCTACCGATCTGCCTGCAACATGATCTAGCATAATGTAGTAGCATGCAACATAATATCTAAGCAAGAAAGAAACACATAAATAAAAGTATCATATCTTTATACCAGAGAAAAGCTGTGGAAGGAGGAGGGTGCTCGAGCCACACACGTGTCTGACCTCTACAGGTGATCCACACCGGGGCTCGACTCTGATCAACTCCCTCGGAGTGCTAGCTCTTCGGGATCCTTTGGGCTGATCTTCTTCTTTCGGGAAGACAAGGAGGAGAGGTGGAATCCTTTCCCAAGAGACTCTCTTCCCAAGACCTAGCTTGAATGCTAGGTTTCTCACACCCAATCCCTAGACCTCACAAACCCTTCTCTTTCTTTTCTCTTGCTGTTGTCTCTCTTGTAACCAATGGAAACCTATAGAATGACCTTCGTTTATAGGGGTAGCCATGAGAGGGAGAAAGAGGAAGGAGGAGTGATTGGGGGAGAGAAAGGGGGAGAGGATCAAGGCCATACCAAATGGGTCCAAACACTTTAGGAAGGAATGACGATCACTCCATGAAAGTGTGGAGCCAAAAATGGTTTGAATTCAAAATTCAAACCAGGTCAAAACTTGCCCAAAAAACTTTCCAAAAATTCTTCTCAGAATTCTGATCATCACAAAAAGTGTCGACTCACGAAAATCGCCAAGTGTCGATACTTTCCCAAGTGTCGACTCAAGCAAAATACCAAGTATCGACACTTGGAACAAAGTCAATCATATTAACCTCCGATGATCGCAAACGATTCTCAATCATTGATCAGATTTAAGATTAGATAGAAGCCCCTATGTTGTGTGACCCCATAGATTCGAACACTAAGTTGGTAACACTAAAACATTTTCAGTACCAGTCAAAGTCCTCATCTAGCAATGATACCCGATATCCGGATAGGTCGAAGATACAGAGCACCTCACAAGAACCTCTAGCATATGGTTACCATATAATTCATCTCTTTGACCTCAAAATGCTCAAGATGACCTAGGGTTTGAATGCCAACCCTAATTTGGTCCATCCAAATCAAGTCTCAACTTTACAAGTTCTGTGACTTTTCACAAGAACTATCTTGACCAAGGATTTGCTAAATTGAGACATAGTGAGTCATTCACTCCAAACTATTTGAATAGGTCAATTCCATCTTGATCCACCATCGCTCCACAAGTACTTGACTTCATCCAGAAACCTTCCAACACTAGGTTAGAAATCCAGGTAGTCCGGCATCAAAGTACAGTGAGTTTCTTGCAAGCTGCCATGGTGACCTTAGGTCTGAGGGATACATATACCCATATCCCTTCACGAGCAATCCTTTGGCAGAAGGGAGCTCCGCAAATGGTCACGTTCAGTGAGATGTCATACATTTTACTTGTGTGTCATATCAATGTCACCACACTCCTTGGTCAAGAGGACAACCACCAATGTGAGATGCAATAACCTATACTTGATACATCATTGTCCTATAACAATGTATCCTTTTGTTGTGAACCAGTTTAAGAACTACTTGATATATCCTCTCTATATTAAATATAATGTAGTTTTAAGGACTCCATCACATAAGAGTTCTTTTCATGAAAATGCACATGTGATGAACAGCCAAAAGAATAACTTTTATTCATTAAAAAACTCATATATAATTACAAAATTAACATAACCATCTACAGTCTAGATGATTGGCTTTGAAACACAATTTGCAACAAATCCCACTTGGACTAAAGCCAATCGGTATAGAATCTTATTTCCATTTTTCATTTACAACTGTCGAACTCTTGAATGCCAATGGCTTTAGTGAAGGGGTTAGCCAGGTTCTCCTTTTCATTGATCTTCTGAAGGTCAATGTTACCTCATTCCATCATCTCTTATACAAGATGATAGCACCGCAGAATGTGCTTTGTGTGGTGATGAGACTTCGGCTCTTTGGCTTAAGCAATGGCTCCAGTGCTGTTACAATACACCAAAATAGGACCATCCAGGAAAGGTGCCACTCCCAGCTCACCAAGGAACTTCCGCAACTACACAGCTTCATTCGTTGCATCTGATATTGCAATGTATTTAGCTTCGCATACTAAGTTTGCCATAGTAGGCTGCTTGAAACTTTTCCAGCAGATTGCTCCTCCATTTAAGGTAAAGATAAATTCTGACACACTCTTGCTATCATCCTTATCTGACTGGAAATTAGAGTCAGTATACCCTACAAGTTTCAAGTCAGGTTCTCCATAAATCAGCCATTAGTTCTTAGTATTTTGCAAATACTTAAGGATGGTCTTTACCACTTTCCAATGAGCTTCATCTGGATCAGACTGGTATCTGCTCACTATGCTTAATGAGTATGCCACATCTAGTCTAGTACATGTCATGGCGTACATGATAGAATCCACTACCGAAGTATACGAGATTTTACTCATACACTCTCTCTCCTCAAGAGTTGTCGCACAATCCTTTTTGGAGAGAGCAATTCCAGTGCCTATCGGGAGACAGCCTTTCTTAGAATTTTTCATGCTAAACCATTTTAGCACCGTATCGATGTATGTAGACTGGGACAGTCCCAGAAGCCTCTTAAATCTATCTCTATAGATCTTCATATCTAGTATGTAAGAGGCTTCACCCAAGTCCTTCATAGAGAACTGAGATGACAACCAGACCTTCATTCCTTATAGTGCTAGGATATCATTCCCGATTAAAAGAATGTCATCCACATACAACACAAGGAATACAATCACAGAACCATTAATCCATTTATAAATGCAAGGTTCTTCTTCGTTCCTAACGAAGCCATACGACTTGATACACTTATCAAATTGCATGTTCTAACTCCTTGATAATTGCTTTAGTTCATAGATAGACTTTTGAAGCTTGCATACCTTTGACTCGTCTATGGATGTGAACCCTTCAGGTTGTATCATATACACCTCCTCTTCCAGCTCACCATTCAGGAAAGCTATTCGAACATCCATTTGCCAAATTTCATAGTCAAAGTGTGCTGCTAAAGCAAGCATGATCTGAATGGATTTGAGCATCGCCACAGGAGAGAACATTTCGTCATAGTCAATACCATAACGTTGACGATACCCCTTGGCAACCAAATAGACTTTATAGGTCTCTATTTGCCCGTCTGCGCCCCTTTTTCTTTTGAAAATCCATTTACACCCAATGGATAAATGGATTTTATTCCTTCAAGTGAATCAACCAATGTCTATACATTGTTGATTTTCATAGACTCCATTTCGGATTTCATGTCTCCCAGCCATTTCTCAGAGTTGGACCTCTACATCGCATCCATATAGGTGATCGGATCCTCATTGTTCTCATCGAGTTCAATGAGATCACCATCCCGGACCAAGAAACCATAGTATCTATCCAGTCAACTCATTACCCTACTAGATCTCCTTAATGGTTCCTGTATAGGCTCAGGGTGTGATCTAATCACAACCAATTCTATATTGTCCCTTAAGTGTGTCGGTTCTTCTACTTGTTGAACTTCAGTAAGTTCAATCTTAGCGGCTACAATTCCTTCATCAAGAAACTCTTTTTCCAAAAAGATAGCCCTAAGATTGACGAACAACCTTTATTCCTCGGCCAAGTAGAAGTAACACCCTTAGACTCTTTTGGATACCCAATAAATAGGCACCGATCAGACATAGGTCCAAGTTTGTCCATTTTCAAACATTTTACATAAGCCGGGCAACCCCAGACCCGAAGGTATGAGAGTGTCGACTTACGTCTAGTCCATATCTCATATGGGGTTTTGCTAATGGACTTACTCGGAGCCCTATTCAAAAGGTAATAGGCTGATTCCCATATCCCTAAAAGGATAGCGATAAAGAAACAAAGCCCATCATGGACCGAACCATGTCTAACAGGGTTCGATTCCTCCTTTCAGACACTCCATTTAACTGAAGTGTCCCTGGAGGTGTCCACTAAGAGAGAATCCTACTTTCCTCGAGATATATTAGAAACTCACCAGAAAGGTATTCACCATCTCGATCTGATTGAAGGATATTAATACACCTTCCAGTTTATTTTTCTACTTCACTATGATATCATTTAAACATTTCAAACGAATCAGATTTATGTCTCATCAAGAAGACATAACCATACCTTGAAAGGTCGTCTGTAAACGTAATGAAATAACTATACCTACCTTTGGCACAAAATTCATGGGTCCGCATATATCAGTATGTACCAGACTTAGAATCTCTTTGGCTTGTTCACCTTTTCTAGTAAAAGATAACTTTGTCATTTTTCCAAGAAGACAAGACTCACAGGTTGGTAGTGAACCATTTTCACTAAAATTGAGGAGACCCTCGCTTTTCAATCTATTTATCCTGTTCTTATTAAATGACCTAGCCTACAATACTACAGGTACACATCGCTAACATTATCTATCCTAGGACATTTGCTAGACATGTACATTACACTAAGAGGTCGTGATAGTACATAAATGCCATTGTTCATATGTCCATTCATCACTACAGAACCATTCCAAATGATTTTGCAAATGTCATTCTTTATTGATAGTTCATAACCATACATGGCCAATTGGCCTACATAAATGATATTTAAAATAAAAGACGGACAATAATGACACTCATTCAAAATGATTGTACAGGACTTGAAAACTAGCTTGAGGACTCCTAACGCCAGGACTGGAACTTGGCTTCCATTTTTCATGTTTAAGAATCTCTCGTCGTCCTTGAATCTTCTACTAACTTGAATTCCCTGCAAAGAATTGCAAATATGAATTAGATTTCCAGTATCCAATACCCAGTTAGTAGTATCACAGATAGAGAAACTACAAGGTATTATCATATAAATACCTTATTCAGCATCGTCCTGCTGCTTTCTTTTTTTGGACCTATTCGGGTCAAGGGATGCAATGTAAAGATGACAGTTCCTCTTCCAATGACCCCGCTTCTTATAGAAGAAGCACTCTGCATGGCTCTTATCAGCCTTTACTCTCTTGGCCTGACTGAGCCCAGAAGCATTCAGCACCATTTTTTCCTTTATTTTTCTTTTTCCCTTTCTTAAAGGGACGACGCCCTGCTGAAGAACCTCCTACTAGGTTTACCACCCCTTTGTTCAGTTAGTAGTCTTTCTCATAAGTCTGCAATAACCCCAATAGACCGTGGTAGTTAACTGCAAGCTTATTCATTCTATAATGATCGAGACAATCTAGATAGGAAGAGGGTAGGGAATTCAGAATCGCATCTTTTCTATGCTGTCATGCAAGAGACATCCTAGCTTGCTCAGATGCTTAATCATTTCGATCATGTACAGTACATAATCAGTGATTGAGGCCCCATCATGCATCCGCATGTTGTAGATAGTATAGGAGACCCTGTACCTCTCAACGTCATCTGGTGTGCCAAAGGACTCCTTCAACCTTTGAAGGATTTTCTCTAGCTAGGCTTCCTTGAACTTGCGACTGAACTCGTCGTTCATTGCTACCAACATTATGCATCAGACAATGGTCCTGTTAGAGAGCCACTTTTGATAAGTGTCTCTGACTGAACCCCGAGCATTAAGAGTAAGGGTTTCAGGTGCCATATTCGATATCCATACAAGATCCGTTCATGCTCCAAGACAATACTGAGCCTTCGATACCAGCTATCGAAGTTGGGACCCTTGAACTTTTCATTATCGAGAAGAGACCGAAGTGACAGGTTGGAAGACATCTGAAAGGAAAACCAAAGATTAATTAGTGTATATGAATTATTAACCTAAAGATATGGACTTTAGTCTAAAGGCCCCTTCCACTATCTTGTTCAGACTGGTAGCCTTTACCTCTAATTCGATAAATTACTTTAATTCATTAGTGGGTACTAGAGTCCAATAGATGACACATAAGCCCGACTTTGACCGGCCCATCCATGCACATCTAAAGGTAGGTTCTTCAATCAATTACTTCTCCAAGCAACCTCTAGTATTTAGGTTTCTGCCCCGAGATGCACTTTAATTGGCCTTTGGACCTCCTATTGAAGGTCCCGGTTAGGTCCAACCATTAACATGATAAAATTCAATGCTTCTAGCTAACGGATAGTCAAACTCGACTTTGGCCGGCCCACCTGACCACCGTTAAGAGAGTCGTACTGAGCCATCATATTAGGAACATCAATTCTAATAGCCTGATGAATACCCGATCTTTGGATCTGTCGATGAATACCCAACTATTGGACCCATTATCATCCCATTTAATGGGAGGCTAGGACTTGGTTATCCCTATAACTCCATCCTTTTATGGACCTAAAAATTTAGAGAATTTAATTTTAATGTGATAGAAGAAGAGATGAGAAGACATGGATCAACCTCCCACTGATCATATCAACAATCAAGGAGGGTTACACATAATTAATGATCAATGGGCACCTAAAATCAGTCAAGACTGATTAACCTTGGGTGACATGGGTTAACATGAGTCAATGAGCTATCCAATCAATTCTGATCGACCACATTGGCCAGGTAAGTGAGATCATGGATTGGGTTCCGCCATTAACCATCTTGCCTTAGACACCAACCGAGTTGACCAGGTAAGAGGTAGCCCCAAAGAATCATGATCATAACCAAACTTACCTAGACACCAGTTGGTTCATCAAAGTCGATTAAACTAGCCTAAAGACTCGGGCCGACCACTGAGCTACAAAATTAGGTCCATTTAGATCTATGGACTAATCAATCTAACTATTAAAGAGATTTATAGAGAAGAAATCCTAACTCAACATTTGATTATATTAGTTCTCTATTTAGTTCAATGCATCTAAACTTAGGTCTAACCCAATTAAGGATCCTAAAGAAGCTAACCCATGACCCTTAAGGTTTATTGAAATTACTTAAAATCTTTGAATCATATTCCTAGAGTTTTTGCCATTCAATATAACTTAAGTCTCAATTAAGTCCAATAGTCTTAATTAATCAAAATAATTTTAATTAAGAATGTAAAACAATTTTATAAGCAAATTTGAATTCACTATTTCAGGGCTTTCTAGTCGAGTTGACTCATATAGAATGTGAGTCGGCTCGTCTAGAACCAAAAACTGACAGATTCATCTATTAGCAGATATGAGTCGGCTCCAGCAAGGGTTGAGTCAGCTCGTCCAGAACCATAATAGACAGACTGTTCTGCCTGCATAAACGAGTTGGCTTGAGCAAGAGTCGAGTCGGCTCATGTACGTGGGCAGAAAACAGTGATTTCAATTTCATGCATCTTACTTGAACTATTCAAAGTTAGAGATTAAACATGATCAAAACAAAACTCTTAGATCTTATCTAAATTTGTTTAATGATCATAACATTAGATTAAAATAATTTTTAATCTACATTTTCTCTTATTTTCTTTTTCATGAGTCAATCACAAGTGGCACCCCTACATGCCAAAGGAGACCCTATTGAATAGGAAGAGAGGGTCTTGCAGTCCTACTTCTCTCCTATGTTCGGACGGCCATGGTGAAGCACTCAATCAAAGTACTTAAAAGAAAATAATGATGTTAAAGCATGCTTGCATTATAATACTACGAAGAAAACCTGTGCTCTGATACTATTTGAAGGAAAAACATGTTAGGCAGAAAGAAAGTATTTTAAAACAATTTTAAAATGAACAGCAAAAGGCTTGGTAGATCGATCATAATGATCTACCAATCTGCCAGCAACAGGATCTAGTAAGATAATGTAGCATGCAATATACATCAAGAGCAAGAAAAATAATCAAAGATATAAAAGTACCTTACCATTATACTTTTGAAAATACTATGGAAAAGGGTAAAGTGCTTGAGCCACACACATGTCTAGCCTCTACAGGTAATCCACACCGGGGCTCGACTCTGATCAACTCCCTCAGAGTGCTAGCTCCTTGGGTTCCTTCGGACTGATCTTCTTCTTCTCGGAAGGCAAGGAGGACAGGTGGAACCCTTCCTAACTTTTTCTCTTCCCAAGACCTAGCTTGAATGCTAAGTATTTTCACACCCAATCCCAATTCCTCACAAAACCCCTTTTCTTTTTTAGTTCTTCAACAAACCAGCAGCCCCTAAAATAACCTTTATTTCTAGAGGCAGCCAAGAGAGGGAGAAAGAGGAAGGAGGAGTGATTGGGGGAGAAGGTCAAGGAGCATACCAATTTGGCTCTAACCACATTAGAAATGAATGACAATCATTCCATGAAAGTTTGGAGCCAAAATAGCTTGAATTTAAAATTCAAACCATGTTAAAACCTTCTCAAAAAGCTTCTCAGAAATTTTGTTCATGGTCTTTTGGTTGAGCAAAGACGAGTCAACTCGAGCAGGGGTCGAGTTGGCTCGTCCAAAACACAGAACAGTCAAACTGTTCTTTCAGTATGAACAAGTCGGCTCGAGTAGGGGTCGAGTTGGCACGTCTAGAACATAGAACGAGTTGGCTTGAGCAAAGGTCGAGTCGGCTCATCCAGAAAAGACTTCCAAAAATACTTCTTGTCACAACCAAGTATCAACCCCTTAAGTGTCGGCACATGGTCAATCATATTGACCGCCAATGATAGCAAACAATTCTTAATCATCGATCAGCCTTTAGATCAGATAGAAACTCCTATGGTGTGTGACCCCATATGTTCGAACACTAAGCTGATAGCATTGGAACACTTCCAGTACCAGTCAAAGTCCTCATCTCGCAATGATACCCGACGTCCAGATAGGTCGAAGATTGCAGAGCAACTTTCAAGAACCTCTAGTATATGGTTACCGTATAATTCATCCCTTTGATCTCATAATGCTCAGGATGACCTAGGATTTGACTGCTAACCTTAATTTGGCTCATTCAAATCATGTCTCAACTTTACAAGTTTTGTGACTCCTTACAAGAACTATCATGGCTAAGGTTTTGCTAAATTGAGACACAACGAGTCATTCACTCCAAACTATTTGGAGGGGTCAATTCCATCTTGATCCACCACCGCTCCACAAGTACTTGATTGCACCCAGAAACTTTTTATCACTAGATTAAAAATCCAAATAGTCCGGCACCAAAGTATAGTGAGTTGCTTGCAAGCTACCATGGTGACCTTAGATCTGAGGGACATATATACCCATATCCCTTCGCGAGCAATCCTTTAGCAGAAGGGATCTCCGCAGATGGTCATGTTCAGCGAGATGTCACACATTTCGCTTGTATGTCACATCAATGTCACCACACTCCTTGGTCAAGAGGACAACCAACCAATATGAAATGCAACACCTATACTTGATACATCGTCGTCCTATAACAATGTATCCTTTAGTTGTGAACCAGTTTAAGAACTACTTGATATATCCTCTTTATATCAAATATAATGTAGTTCTAAAGACTCCATCACACAAGAGTTCTTTCCAGAAAAAATGTACATGTGATGAACAGCCAAAAGAATAACTTTTATTCATTAAAAAACTCATATATATACAATTATAAAATTAGTACAACTATCTACAACCTAGACGATTGGCTTTGGGATACAATTCCCAACATGAGCCCCATAGAAAATATCGAAAGAGTTGCTTCACTTTAAGCAGACATATCTTTGGCATCCAAGTATTAGATAATAGATATACAAGCATAGAGCTACGAACATATTTCTCAGTAGAGTCATTCTGCCCATCATAGATAGAGCTTTAGGCTGCCATCCCTGAAGCTAGCCCTAAATAGCTTTCTCCTTAAAGCCAGTCCTAAATGGCTTTCTTCAAGCCCAAACAATTCACCCTCCTTAAACTCCGCCCATAAATGAAAATATCTAAGCAGTGCAATACACCCTCCTACTCCACCATCCCCAACTTACCGGATCATATGTCTAAGATGGGGCATTTAGGGCTGAATATAATAGCTAACTTAAGGAAGTTTACCCGTTGTCTCGAAGCCTAACATTATACCTCAATAATCCTTGCGAAGGCCACCACATTCCAAATAGATGCCTGGCACACTAGTAAAAATTAATCTATAAATAATAAATGAAAGATTGGTAGAGCACTCGGGGCCAACATGTAGGGGTCCATGTTGGAGTTGCTCACTGCCACCTATAATGCACGGGATGGAATATCAGCACAACAAATAAAAATATGGGAGACAAGGACAACCTTGGCGAATTCCCATAGTAGAGTAGAAAAAGTCTGAAGGCATGCTATTGAGGAGGATGGTGGAAGATGGGTGATGGACACAGGCCATAATCCAATCAATCTATCTAACATGAATGCCAAAAATGTGCAAGACATGTTCTAAGAATGACCAGCCCACATGATCGTAGGCTCGCTCCATGTCTAACTTGATTGTTATAGAACAACGACGACTTGGGACTTACCATAGATCATGCATAAACTCTAGGACAATCATCACATTGTCGGTGATACTTTAGCCTCCAATAAAAGCTCCATGCTTAAGACAGATAGGTGAGGTAAAGCTGACTTTATTCTCTCCATCATTAGCTTAGCACAAATCTTATATAAAGTAGTACACAAATTGAAAGATTGGTCTTAGCTTGGGTCAATAGCATCCAGCTTCTTTGTTACCAAAGTGACAAAAGTCTTCATTTAGACCAACAGCATCTCCCTAGTAGCAAAGAACTCCCTCGCAACCTTTGCCACCTTCGCTTAGATAATGGGCCAATATCTTCGAGAAAAAAAGGAAAAACTATCTAATCCCAGGACTTTATCCTCAGCCATAGACTAGAGTATTCTCTTAACTCTTCAACTAATACTATCTTGATCAGCTCCCTATTTTCTTAATCAGTAACATAGCCTATGAAATCCAAGACAATAAAAGAGATATCACTGCCAGCATTAGCCGATCATCTTGATTTGAAGAAGGATACAAACTCATTCCTTATGCTTTTCTCACTATCTAACTACTGACCACTGCTATCCCCGACTATTCGGATCTAATTTTCGTGCCATCTAATGATAGTGGCCTATGAAAGAATCTAGAATTTTATCCCCCTCCTTGATCACTGGATCCTAGATTTTTGCCTCTAGAGAATTTCTTGCAGTTGCAACAAAGAGTGGTGGGAAGATAACAACCCCCAAAGATCTACAGGTCTTGCTTAGGAAGCTCGCCCTCTTGGTCCTCTTTTTTCTATAAAACAAAAAAAAGCAACTTATGTGGCCTCCAGTCTTATAAAACTATCTTTAACCTTCTCATAGTTCGATCGACAAAACTAGCATTTTAGTAACTCCAGTCTCCTTGGCACACAATATCTGACATTATCTCAAATTAGAAGACTCCTTGAGGATGATATCCCAAGAATGAGGATACCCAAACTAAAACTTCTCAAACTGGAATGAGCTTCATTAAGAAGGTGATATCATGCACAGTTGAAATCAACACCAGTTGATGATTAGAAGTAATTCTCAGCAAGTGAAGAACCTAGTATCTCAAGTGCATCTGGATCTAATATGCTCCAACAAAAGCCCTGTCAATCCTCTCCCACACTTTCACCCCACCTTGACGGTTATTATGCCATGTTTATCGGGGCCCAACAAATCTAAGATCCACTAACCCATTTTTCTCAATAAACCCCTGAAACTTCATAGATTCTACTCCATCCAAAATAGAGAAATTATTTTTAAAAAATAATAATTTCTACAAAAGCTTGCAAAGTTGAGAAATTATTTTTTAAAAAAATATCTTAAAAGGTATGTCTAGACAAATATTTATATCTAATTTTGTAGTTTTTTAATTTTATACATAAAGTCCCCAATAGTTTAAAGACAATTATTTTTCTCCATATAACAGTTACCTTTATGACAATCAAGATTCCTATACATGAAGAAAAAAGTTTTGGATCAGTTTGTTGGGCACAATTTCAAGTAGGAATAGCAAAATATGACCCAACTTATCAACCGGACCCATTTTTGACCTGCCTTAAGTAGATCTAGGTTTGGGCTAAATAGGTTCGGGTCAAAAACAGGTCAACCTATTTAACCCAATTAAATTTGGATCGGGTTTAGGTTTTAAGGGCTTGACCCATTTAACCCATTTAACCTATTTAAGTTGGTTGGACCTGGACTGTTTACATGGATTGGGCTTGTGCCAAGACTGTGAGCTACAAAAAATCAAATCCTGCTAAAAAAATTAGCATCATTTTTATTCCTAATTCCTGACATGACATGGTCCTATCTCTTAAAACCCTTGCCACCATTGGTTACCAAAAAAAAACCCCTTGCCACAATTAGGGATTAGCATTTCCAATCTTTCTCTCTTCCCATTCTTTGATTCCTTGCTCGCCATCTCCCCTTTTTTGATTTCTTCTTCGCCATCAATAATGGCAAGACACCATTTCTTTTCCCTTTCCGATTGGCCATTTTTGTAGACCATCTCCACCCCAAATCCAGAGTCATCGTGAACGAGGATGGAGGGTTGAGGGTGGAGCCAGAGAGGTCATCTTCCTGTCCCCCATTTCTCTAGACCAACACATTCTCTACTCTAACCCCAAATCCATAGCTACTTCGTGCCGAGGGTGGAGTCATAGAGGTAGTGAGAGAGGATGGTTGAGGGCCTATCAAAGAGGTTGTGAGGATGGAGAGGTTGGTTGGGTAGAGACGCAACGATGACGGACTAACGGAGAGGGGACTTGGCGAGGGTGGAGACCAGAGATGCAAGTATTTCTTCCTTTCTCTCTCTCTCTATCGTCGAATCCTCCACTCTTCTCTTCTCATCTCTCTATTTTTTTTGATTATGGTAGCGACACCATGTCAAGTCGGGGATAATGGGAAGTGGAGAAGCAAGGGAGAGGAGACAATCGGTGGCGAGGGTGGAGGCTGAAGAGGTGGCATTATGGTGGTAGCCTGGTAGGTTTCTCATGATTTTTTTTTTTCAACTGGATTTTAAAAGGGTAGTAAATGGGTTAGATTTTTTTTTTTAACTAAGATGTAAATGGATCATAAAAAGATTAGGATAGGTCAGGTAACCTGTTTAATAAACAAGTCAAGTTTGGGTTCTAAAACCTGACTTGTTTAATAAATAGGTAGGTTCAGGTTGAGTCTTTTTTGACCCGACCTGAATATGTTGCCCATAAAAGGATGTAACCCAAGAGGGGGGGCGAATTGGGTCTTTCAATTATTAAAAACAATTATGTGCAGGCCTTGTAGTGTTTGTAAACAATGTGAATAACACAATGATATGCAGTGGAATTAACAAAGTAAATGCACAAAGAAAATAATCACACAAATATAAAGAAATTTATAGTGGTTCAGTACACTCCAAGGCACCTACATCCACTCTCCAAGATCTCCTTGGGAACTCCACTAAGTTTGGTTTTGTAACCTAGGCTCACCAACAACCTTTACAACTTGTTTTGTCTTCTGGCTCACAAGTAAAATCCTAATTGGTTTCAAGGCTCACCAACAACCACCCTTGGTTTTACGGGCTAACCAAGAACCTAAACAACTTGTTTTGTCTTCGGGCTCTCAAGTAAAACCCTAGTTGGTTTCAAGGCTCACCAACAACCACTTTGGTTTTCTAAGGCTTACCAAAAATCTCTTGTAAAATAATGTAAGAGTAATATGAAAGAATATAATTAAAGCTTTCTAAAATAAAGCAAATATCTCTTTGAAGCCCTTGATTGTTGATGAAGAACTTTTCTTCAAGTTGTTGAAGCCTTGAATGGAGCTTGATGATGTGAACTTTGGATGCTCTCTTTGAAACTTGGAAGCTTGAAGGCTTGAACCACTCAACTCTTGAATCCTTGAAGGATATTCAATGATCTCACCAAAGGATTGCTTTTCCATTTGATTTTTGATGTTTATATAGCTCTCCAAACCATAGATGACCGTTTATAACCGTTGAGGATGAAAAACTAGCCATTTGAAGCAAGTTGAAATCAATTTTGTACTTCAAAAAAACTAGTCATTACAGCAAATATCGACACTTGACCTCCAAGTGTCGATACTTGGTTTCCAGGTATCGACACTTAGTTCTGCAAGTGTCAGCACTTGGTTCTGCAAGTGTCGATACTTGGTTCTGCAAGTATCGACACTTGGTTCTGCAGGTGTCAATACTTGATCTTCATATGTCGACACTTGGTTGTGCCAGTACTGAAACTTCTTCAAAATTAAACTTTAAGTCCTTCCAAGTCTTCCTTATATTCCAAAGTCCTTATAACTTGATTTTTCATTAATTTAAGGACTTTTTCAACTGAAATACAAGCATTTCTTCATTCAACATAGATGAGTACTAAGATCTGATAAACATACTTAAAAACACAGTTAGTACTCATATATACTTAAATATTTTATCAATCATCAAAATCAAGACCAGAGTCAACAATCTCTCTTTTTTTGATGATGACAAAATTTTTAAGTATATGAATAGGGTAAGCTTAAAAAGATTAACAATAAGATAAACATGTAAGCTTAAAAACAATAAACATCAAGCTCCCCCTCAAAATATGATCCAAAAAGTTTTCAAAAGAATTTTTCAAAATATGTAAATTTTTTAAATTTTCTTTCTCTTACTAATTCTTCCCTTAAAATTATAACATTTTGCTTTCTTCTCCCCCTTTTGCACTTCTTTCATTTCTCATACGATTTTTCATATTTATCATATCTTTCTCTTTTCATATTTAACAATTTTCTCTCTCTTTTTGACATCATGAAAAAGGATGAAAGGTAATACAAAATAGGAATAAAGGTGGAAAGAATAGCAAGTAGATCATCAAAATCAATACATGAAATCAATTAAACGTGATACCACTTGAAATATGATACAGATTGACCATGATGCCAAGAAATGATAAGCACATGCAAGAAATGATTTAAGGTATATTATCCATTCACCTTACTTGTTCATGGGATAAGGCCACAGCGGCACCCCAATATGTCATAAAAGATCTCATTGAATGGGAAGAGAGGATCATTAAATCCTACTTATCTCCTATAACCGGATGGCGATGACGACTAACCCAATCCGAAGTGGTTACTAGGAGCATTTCTTATAAAATAAATTTTGATACCAAATGAATGTAACTTCTTTCAAAATATTAGATTTGAAAATAAAGAGGAGTATCACAGCAAGTAAAGCATGATATCAAGAAAATATTCAAAGCACGATAAAAAATCTTTAGATGCTCCCCCTAAATGTTATTCCCCCTTAAAAATATGCATTCATTTAAGGAATACAATCATGAAAGCACATGTATCATAATTTTAGACAATTTTAGATGTGAACATTGTTGCCGATCTAGCCGCCGCGCCCGTGCCACGGATCCGCCGATCCTACCAGACCGCCTAGCTCCTGGAGCCTCCTAGCAGGAGCGAACCTGCAAGAGAGGGTCAGAAGACCCTGGCCGGGGATCTCGGCGAGGGAGCTCCGACGGTCAAGTTAGTAGACGGCGAGAAGGAACAGATTCTCCAAGACGGGCCCCCGAAGGAGTCCCAGACTCAGAGAATTTACTAGCAAGAAAGGTGCTGTAGGGACCAGAAACCCGGCCTTGGCCTCCTTGCCGAGCTCACGCCAAGCGATCCCCTCTCGGGACCCTGGATCTTACTCTCGGAGCGGGGCTTTTGGCCACTGTTTCTTACTCGTCCCCGCTTACCTGGTCGCCTCCAACTTCCTTCCTTTTATCTCCTCCCGCTGTCCGCCTGTCTTCTGCTCGTGGAAGGCTCCCCTTTCCATCCTTTTCTCTTTCCCCTTTTGGTTTTGAGGGCCAGGCGACTTTCCGACCTTGTTCGCCGAGCCCAGCGGGGAAAGGGTAAAGATAAAAGAAGGGGGTGGCGCCGGCAGGGTGGCCGGTCAGACCTCGGGCCCAGTGAGGGCACTCTCCTTCCTAAGTGCCGGCGCTGTCCATTTACGGGTCCTGTTTTGTCAGAACCGCCCCTCTCGACTACAGGACTTGTCGGGCTGACGTAAGTGGTGTTTCGCATGCCGCCGCAATCTATACGGGGTGCCGTCTGTGATGCGCACGGCTCGAGGGCCAACCTCGGAACCTGCGCCTCTTTCTTTGGAATCTTCTCTGTACGGGCGGCCTGACCTCGGTCGAGGTGGACCCCTCCTGGGTGGACACCTGGCGAGGTGGCAGGAGGGCGCTCGGCTTCGGTCGAGGTGGACCCATCTCCTGGGGCCACCTGGCGAAGGAGCGAAGGAGCAGCCGACCTCGACCGAGGTGGACCCCTCCTGGGTGGACACCTGGCGAGGTGGCAGGAGGGCGCTCGGCTTCGACCGAGGTGGACCCATCTCCGGGGGCCACTTGGCGAAGGAGCGAAGGAGCAGTCGACCTCGACGGAGGTGGACCCCTCCTGGGTGGACACCTGGCAAGGTGGCAGGAGGGCGCCCGGCTTCGGTCGAGGTGGACCCGTCTCCGGGGGCCACCTGGCGAAGGAGGAAAGGAGCAGCCGACCTCGGCCGAGGTGGACCCCTCCTGGGTGGACACCTGGCGAGGTGGCAGGAGGGCTCTCGGCTTCGGCCGAGGTGGACCCGTCTCCGGGGGCCACCTGGCGAAGGAGCGAAGGAGCAGCCGACCTCGACCGAGGTGGACCCCTCCTGGGTGGACACCTGGCGAGGCGACGGGAGGAGCCCTGTACCGAACTCGACTTCGGCGAGGGCGGTAACATCTCGGGATATCACCTGGCGAGGTAGCCTGGGGGGGCAAGGGCCGAGCTCGACCTCGGTAGCACGGAAGCCGAGGCTGACTCGGCCGAAGAAACCTCCACGTGGCTCGATCATACCTGACATAATCTGAGACCGGCCACGTCATCATTATGGCCATAACAGTTGCCCCCCAGCCCGCCATTCCGTTGGGGCGTCGTAGAACGGAACGTCGGGATTAAATGCGGATATGACGTGGGGAGGCGAATATCTTGCATCATAATTACCGCGATCCTCGTCGCCGCTTCTTGGTGCGCCCAAAGTCCTAAAGGAAGCCGCCACGCGTCGCCCACTTGCCCATAATAAATGCGTCGCTTCGAAGCAGAGGCCGTTACGCTGCTAACGAGGCATCGGTGTCGGACGTGCATCCACGCGGCGATCATCCAATGGCTCGGGGCGGAATGACGGGTACGGCTGCTGTCGACTGAATTTGAAAAGGAGGGGGCTTTCCGGAATGAGGCCTTTTTCCTTGCTTCGTGGGCGGTTTGCTGTAGGCCAATTTCCACTGCCCCGCATCCGCTCGGTGTATTTTCGGTGAGTGCCTCCATTTTCTCCTTAGGTCCCCTCTCCTTCTTCTCTGAATCTTCTTTTCTTTCTTCTTTGTCATGGCACGCCGTCGCTATGTTTCCTCTAATCCGGACGAGGCCGATCCGTCCCGGCCGAGGACCCCGTCTTCTTCCTCCTCAAAGGAGGAAACGATCTCGGAGGAGATCTGCAGGCGACTGCAACATGGGGGTGTTACCATCGGCATCCCCAGGGGTATCCGGTCTCCTCCTATTGCTTCCGCTCTTCCTCTTCTCTCTCTTTCTGCTCCGCCTCTTCTTCCTGCCGGTCCCTCCGGTCATGCTTCCACAATGACCGAAGGCGACCTTTCTTTGCTCCGGGAGGCCTATGGCATCCCGGGATCAATCCGTCTGTTTGTTCCGCGGCCCGGGGATCGCGTCACCATGAGTGGCCCCGGCCGCATAGCCTTCTATGAAGACTTCCTCCTCGGGAGTCTTCGATTTCCTCTGCACCCCTTCTTCCTTTCTTTCCTTAGCCATTTCCGTCTCGTTCTGGCCCAGTTGGCTCCCAATGCCATCCGGGTCATCTTTTCTTTCATCATTTTTTGCCATTTCCACGGGTTTGTTGCCCATTTCTCCCTCTTCAGGGCTATGTTTATGCTGAAGAGGTATTCCACTGACGACGGCTGGTGGTACATCTCGCCCCGGCCCAGGTGTCTCCGGTTCGACCTCCCTTCTTCTATCAAGGGCTGGAAGAACCGGTTCTTCTTTGCCTCGGTCGAGGATGTTGACTGGGCCTGGAGCGAACCGGATCGGTCTCCGAATCGGAACTCCCAGGTCGAGTGGACGGACCAAGAGGCCTACTCCCTGCTCCTGAGCGACGTGGTCCCGGCACTCGAGGTTCTGCTCTCGGAGCAGAATCTATTTGAGGCCGGGATCAGTCCCATCCGCGAGTCGGGTGAGATTCGGTCCTCCCTTGACTCCTGCATTCTTTCTCCTTTATAACCGAGCTGGCTGACCTTCTTCTCTTTTACGTTGCAGGCATGAAGTTCTCGCTGGAGAGCCTCCTGGAGGGCGCGGCCCAGAGGGACGCCGCCGAAGTGGATGAGCCCGCGGTGAAGAGGGCTCGCACCGAGGTGAGCCAGGAGGCCGCGACGGCGACCGTACCCAGCCCGGTGGCTGCTGCTCCCCCGCCCAGGCTGCCTCGGGGCTGGGCCATCGATTCTCCAGCCGTCAGACCTGGCGGTGCTGCCATCGAGGGGGCTCCACCACCTGCAGCTCCGTCCAGCGCCGGCCCTATTACCGCCGCGGCTCCGACGGCGCAGCCTGCGTCCTCTGCCGCCCCGTCGACGGTGATTCCTACTGGAGGGACAGTCACCGTCGGAGCTGACCTGATGGCTCCGTCACCGGTGATCACCCACCGGTGTTCAGTAATCTGGGACAAAGGGCTCGCGGAGAAAGTGATGGAGTACGCCTCCACACCCCGGGACCGCCGATCTCGAGGCGGCCGGGACTACGCCGACGCTCTGCTCGGGATCCTCCCACAGCTCTTCACAGTAATCTCGAACTCAGTTTCTTCTGTCCTTCGTGACCTCGGGTGGTCTTTCTTCTAACCCGGTTGCTTCACTGTGCAGATTGGGAACGACATGCTCCTACTGAGGAACTTCCTTGTAGGGAACGCAAAGAGGGATGCCGAGAAGGAAAAGAAACTCGGCAAGCTCGCGGCCGACGTCAAGGACCTCATGGAGAAGGGGGTCAAGCTGCGAGCAAACAACCAGACCCTCCAGGCGGACCTGGCGCGCGCGGAGGGGCGGAACAAGGACCTGGAGTCTTCTCTATCGGAGGAGAGGATCTCCCACCAGCGTCGCGCGGAGGAGGACGCGGCTGAGAGGGCTCTCCTTCAGGCCCATTCTCAGTGGCTGGAGCGCCAGCTGGAGGAGGCCAGGCGGGATGCGAAAGCGGCGAAGGAGCGGAGCACGTACGTCAACGGGCTCTTGGAAGCCGCGAAGCGGGAGGCACAGGAAGCCATCCCGAAGTTCCGGGGTTTTGATGAGTACACCTCGGAGGTCCGGGAGGCCGCCGTGGACTCCTTCCTGAAGGGGTTCCGGATGTGCCGGGAGAAGGTGGGGGCCTTCTACCCCGAGCTCGACCTCAGTGGGGTGGTGCTCGGAGGTAGGAGGCAGGGACCCGAGAGCAGTACCTCCGGTGCGGCCGACGCCACGCCTGCGGCCCCGGCGGTCGACGAGGTCGTGGCTCCGGAGCAGCCACCTGAGCCGGTAGCTGCCGAAGGCGAGGATGCGGAGTGCGCGACCCAGGCTGAGGGCTCCGACCCCGCGCCGAACTGAGCCACTTATCTTCTCATTTTTTTCTGTTGTTGTTGTTGTACTTCTCTCTTTTTTTTTTGGGGACTCCCGGCCTGTCGGGATTCCTAGCTTGTACTTCTCTTTCTTGGATTAACGAAAACACCATTTGTCTATATCTCAAATTCACTTTCTTTCCCACTCTCCCATCTCCTCTTTTTCCTTCTTGAGATATTGATGTGGAGTGCCGGAATGAGGGTGGACCTGGTCCCGTCCATTGCTCAGATCGAAGGTTGGGACATTCCGGACCGCGTGGCGTCAGAGTAGGCCTTGAGTGAGTCCATCTTTGGGATTGCCTTCATGCTCGCGTGGGCGAAGTGGGTTCTGCCCCGCCTTCCAGGCTGAAGCCCGGGACTTCTGGACTGAACCCCGGGGCCGCAGGCTTTCTCAAGCCTTACGCGGCTTGCCGAGCTGTTCTCCGTGATCACGTGGGCGAACTGGGTTCTGCCCCGCCTTCCAGGCCGAAGCCCGGGACTTCCGGACTGAACCCCGGGGCCGCAGGCTTTCTCAAGCCTTGCGCGGCTTGCCGAGCTGTTCTCCGTGCTCGCGTGGGCGAACTGGGTTCTGCCCCACCTTCCAGGTCGAAGCCCGGGACTTCCAGACTGAACCCCGGGGCCGCAGGCTTTCTCAAGCCTTGCGCGGCTTGCCGAGCTGTTCTCCGTGCTCGCATGGGTGAACTGGGTTCTGCCCCGCCTTCCAGGCCGAAGCCCGGGACTTCCGGACTGAACCCCGGGGCCGCAGGCTTTCTTAAGCCTTGCGCGGCTTGCCGAGCTGTTCTCCGTGCTCGCGTGGGCGAACTGGGTTCTACCCTGCCTTCCAGGCCGAAGCCCGGGACTTCCGGACTGAACCCCGGGGCCGCAAGCTTTCTCAAGCCTTGCGCGGCTTGCCGAGCTGTTCTCCGTGCTCGCGTGGGCAAACTGGGTTCTGCCCCGCCTTCCAGGCCGAAACCCGGGACTTCTCGCTTCCTTTGGCCATCGACCACGATCGGGCATGCCAAGGCTAGGGCCTTGTGCCGGTTTCCCTACGAGGTGAGAAAAGAGCGTTTGAAGCAAAGAAACTTTATTGTAGGAGTGGGGAACTTTACATTACTGATAATACATTCTTAGGTTCGAGGCATTCCACGTCCGGGGAAACCTGGTCCCTCCCAATTCCTCCAGGTAGTAGGCACCGTGAGGGAGGGCTTCTGCCACCCGGTACGGGCCTTCCCAGTTTGGTGAGAGCTTGCCGCATTCCCGTGGCTGAGAAGCTTCAGCGTGCCGGAGGACCAGATCTCTGGGACAAAAAAACTTCGGCCATACTCGGGAGTTGTAATACCTGGCCACACGCTGCCTATACGCCGCCATCCGAACTCGGGCCTTGTCCCTCGTCTCCTCAAGAAGGTCAAGGTTGAGCATCATTCTGGCGGGGTTCTCTGTCTCGTCATATTGCTCCACACGCAGCATGGGTAGGCTGAGTTCGATCGGGATGACCACTTCGGCTCCAAAGACGAGGTTGAACGAGGTCTCGTCGGTCGCTGTCCTCGGGGTGGTATGGTATGCCCAAAGGATGCTGGGGAGCTCCTCGGTCCATCTGCCTTTGGCCTGGTCCAGCCACGTGCGGAGGCCCTGCAAAATGGTCCTGTTCGTGACTTCGGCCTCTCCATTGGTCTGGGGATGCACCACCGAGGTGAAGCGATGCCTGATGCCGAGGTCACCGCAGAACTCTTCAAACTCCCGACAGTCGAACTGGCGCCCATTATCAGTAACCACGGTATGGGGGAGGCCGAAACGACAAACGATCGACTTCCAGAAGAACTTGGCGACGTTTTCCTCGGTGATCGTGCCAAGGGTTCGGCCTCGACCCACTTCATGAAGTAGTCGATGGCCACGATCAAGAACTTCCGCTGTCCAGACGCCGGCGGGAATGGGCCCAGAAGGTCCATCCCCCACTGGGCGAATGGCCACGAAGCTGAAAGCTGGGAGATTGGGTTGGAGGGCTGTCGTTGCACCGTGGCGTGATGCTGGCACAGATCGCACCTCTTCACGAAGTCAGCGGCGTCTTCCTTCATCGTCTCCCAAAAGTAGCCCTGACGAAGGGCTTTGTAGGCCAATGCTCTGCCCCCCACGTGGTTCCCACAGAAGCCCTCGTGAATCTCCTGGAGCACGAGTCTGGCTTCTGCGGGTCCTACACACTTGAGGAGGGGGTAGGAGTAGGATCTTCGATACAATTGCCCATCCATCAGGACGAACTGCACGGCTTTCTTTCTGATGAGGCGGGCCACCTCGCGGTCCTCTGGCAGGGTGCCGCTGGTTATGTCTTCGACGTATTTGTCCATCCAGCTGGGCTCACGATCGACCTGATGGACCCCCACTGGGGTCTCGTAGCTTGGGGCCTTAAGGTGCTCCACGTGAGCGCGACCCAGCATCGTGTCCGGCAAGGTTGCCAGTCGGGAAAGAGTGTCCGCACGGGCGTTCTCCCTGCGGGGGATGTGGAAGATGTTGAAGCACCGGAAACCGGCCGTGCCCGCCCTAACGAGCTCCAGGTATTTCGCCATTTGGGGGTCGTGCGCGGCATACTCCCCGGAGACCTGTCCTGCCACGAGCTGGGAGTCGGTGAAGGCCTTAAGGTTAGTCACGCCCAGCTCACGGGAGACCCTCAGCCCAGCGAGGAGTGCCTCATACTCCGCCTGATTATTTGTCATGGTGAACTGGAAACGGAGTGTGCATTCGGCGATGACCCCGTCGCCGTTGGCAAGAATGAGTCCGGCTCCACTCCCGCTAGAGTTCGAGGCTCCATCTACGTGGAGGATCCATGCATCCTCTCTGGGCCCCTCGGTGCCCGCTTTCATCTGCTGGTGCAGGGGATCCTCCTCGGGCTCCTTGCCCAAACCCGCGTATTCGACCAAGAAGTCGGCCAGTACCTGAGCTTTCATGGCCGACCTGGGCCTATACGCGATGTCGAAGTCGCTGAGCTTCAGTGCCCACTTCGCCAATCGCCCCGAGGTGTCGGGTCGGTTGAGCACTGCTTTCAGCGGTTGATCCGTCAGGACAGCGATGGGATGCGCTTGGAAATAGGGCTTGAGATGCTGGGCAGACACTATTAGCGCAAAAACGAGTTTCTCGGGCCGAGAATACCTGAGCTCCGCGTCGTGGAGAAGTTTGCTGGTATAGTACACCGGCCGCTGGACTCCTTGGTTGTCGGTCCGAACCAGGGCTGAGCTGATGGCTTCCGGGGTAACCGCCAGGTAGAGGATGAGTTCCTCCCCCTCCTCGGGCCGGGAAAGCAGCGGTGGCGATGCGAGCGTCTTCTTCAGCTCTTCAAAGGCCTCCTGGCATTCCTCGGTCCAGGCGAAGTCGTTCATCTTTCTCAGCACCTTGAAAAAGGGATGGCAGCGATCTGCCGACCTGGAGATAAAGCGGCTGAGGGCCGCAACTCGGTCGGTGAGTTGCTGCACTTGCTTCTTGGAGGCGGGCTGCTCCATGTCCAGGATGGCCTGGACCTTCTCCGGGTTGGCTTCAATTCCTCTTTGGGTCACCATGAATCCTAGGAACTTCCCGGTGGAGACGCCGAAGGCGCACTTCGCAGGGTTCAGCTTCATCTGATGATGCCGGAGGTTGTCGAACATCTCTGCCAAGTCAGCTACGTGGTCCGAATCGGGTTTGCTCATTACCAGCATATCGTCCACGTACACCTGCATGTTGCGGCCGATCTGGTCCTTGAAGATCCTGTTGACCAGACGCTGGTACGTGGCCCCAGCGTTCTTGAGGCCAAATGGCATCATCCTGTAGCAAAAAGTTTCGCGGTCAGTGATGAAGGCGGTATGCTCTTCATCCTCCGGGCTCATTCGGATCTGGTTGTATCCAGAGAAGGCATCCATGAATGACAGGAGGCGATGTCCCGAGGTGGTGTCGACCAGCTGGTCGATCTTTGGAAGAGGAAAGCTGTCCTTCGGGCACGCTCGGTTGAGGTCGGTGCAGTCCACACAGATCCTCCACTTACCACTGCTCTTTCTTACCATGACCACGTTTGCTAGCCAACTGGGATACTGGACTTCCCGCACAAAGCCGGCGATGAGGAGTTTCTCCACATCCTCGTTGATGGCCTTCTGTCTCTCCATGGCGAAGCTCCTCTTCTTCTGGCGGACCGGGCGGCAGCCTGGGTCCACGTTTAGCCTGTGCGTGATGACCTCGGGCGGAATGACCGGCATGTCGGCCGCCGACCAGGCGAACACGTCTGCGTTTGCGCGGAGGAACTCCAGCAGGCGGGTCCGTTCTTCTTCAAGGAGTTGGGCCCCGACTTGCACCGTCTTCAGCGGGTCCGAACCGAGGGGATAAGTCAACAGGCGCTCCACGGGCCCTCCCCTGGGTTCCTTCTCTCTTAGGTCGAGGTTGTCAACATCGGGGGCGGGCCCCGTGCCCCGGGCGCCCGGGACCGCTTGAAGGCAATACGGGACCGGCTGGGTCGTCCCCTTCATCTCCCCGAGCCCGGAAGGCGTGGGGAACTGCACCAACAACCTTTTCGTGGAAATCATGGTGTCTAGTTGGTTGAGCCCGGGACACCTGAGAATGGCGTTGTAAGGCGAAGGGAGCCTGACGACGGTGAACGTTATCAGGACGGTCGTCTGCCGAGGTGGGGATCCGGCGGTGACCGGGAGAGTGATCTCCCCTTCGACCCTCACGGAATCCCCTGTAAAACCTACCAGGGGGTATGTACCGGTCTCAGCTGACCGTGGGACAAATTCATCCGAGAGAAGGCATCGTAAAAAAGTACATCAGCCGAGCTTCCACTATCCACCATGATTCGATGTACAGGATGCTTCGCGATGGTCATCTCGACCACCACGGCATCGTTGTTTACATTTTCATTATCTTTCCCCTCCTCGGGAGGGATTACATTCTCCGGGTTCCCGACTTCCCGGGCTCTCTTCGCCGCTCGCCCGGCCCCGCATGAGATCATGCCCACGGGCTTCTCCGTCGGGCGGTTGTCGATTGCAGGGGCTGGCGGTAAAGCCGCGAGCGGCTGCCCCTCCGGGGGGACCTCGTTCCTGACAAACTTCCTGAGGTAGCCCCTCTTGATCAGCTCCTCGATCTCCTGCTTCAGATTGCGACACTCCTCCGTGTCATGACCGTGCTCGCGGTGGAACTGGCAGAACTTCGATTTGTCCCGGATACCCCTCGGGTTCTAAGGAGGAGGTCGGCGGAGGTAATGCTCGCCCTCAATTTCCATGAGGATCTTTGTCTGAGGTGCGAGGAGAGGGGTGAACCTTCGCTCCGGAATGGCCTCGCCCTTCGGCCTTGGATTCGGGCGAGGGTCGGCAGGTGGCCCGGGCTTCCGAGCTCCTGAGAGATCCCTCGGGGATGGCCTCTTCGGAGTCCTCCCGTCCAGCTCTCGACGGGTGCGGTCAGCCTCCTCCGCCCGGATGTACTTGTGGGCATGGAGGAGGAGCTCGGAGTACGTCTTGAGAGGCTTTTTGTCCAGGGAATAGGTCAGGCGGGACGTCTTGAGCCCGCGCTTCAAAGCCAGCATGGCGACGGGTTCGTCCAGGCTGTAGATTTCCAGGGCTGCGGTCTTGAACCGGGTTATGTAGTCCCGTAGCAGCTCCTGGTCCTGCTGGCGGATGGAGAAGAGGCTATCCACCTCTCTCGGCACCTTTCGACAAGCATCGAAATGCGCCACAAACTTTCCTTCCAGTTGGTGGAAGGAGTAAATAGATCCAGGCTCGAGACGGGTGAACCAGACTCGAGCGGCCTTCCGGAGGGTAGCGGGGAAGGCGATGCACAAAAGAGCATCGGTGGCCCCCTGGACCCTCGTGAGAGCCTTGTAGCTCTCCAGATGGTCCAGAGGGTCGGTGGTCCCGTCGTAGGGATCCACCTACGGCATGCGGAACCGCCTCGGGATCGGCTCCGCCTGGATTTCTTCAGAGAAGGGGGGACGGGAGTCGTAGCCCGCCGGGTCCGCCGATGAGTTCTACAGGTCAGCAAATCGGCGGGCGAACTCTGCTAACTTGCGCTCGTGCTCCTCCAGGCGCCTCTCGGCCTGACACCTGATGGCCTCGTCAGTGGAATCTTCCACCGAGGCCGCTGGCGAAGGGGGCTCCAATTGGTCTCGGTGCGAATTCACGCCTCGGCACCGCTTGCTGCGATGCGCCGTCTCGGCTTCATCAGTCGGGGATCGACTCTCGTGATCCGCCGAACCGGAGTAGTTTCTTTTTGCGGGAGCTTGGTGGCTCCCGCGGGGGTTGGAGACTGCCCTCGGGTGGGATGGCCTGCCCTGAATGGAGTGCAGGCTCCCACGCGGCCCCGCGGCCCGAGCCGCGGGGGTCCCCGGCTGTGGCTGCGTCACCAGGGACCGCTGCTGATGTTGAAGCTGCCGGATCGCCGAGGTCAAGGTCTGCAGCTGTTGGATAACGGCCGCGAGGGGCCCGTCTGCTGAGGTCGGCGGTAGTGGAAGAGGAGGGGGAGCTGGGAGCTCCCTCTCCGGGCTATGGGCCCCTTGAGGGGAGGGAACCTCCCCCACATGGCTGGTGGACGCCTTGCGCCCACGAGTGACCACCATTATCGGAGAGCGCGGTACCTGCAGAAAGCTAGCTCCCGCTAGGGGGTGTTGTCCTGCCCCCCTACCTGGCACGCCAATCTATTGCCGATCTCACCGCCGTGCCCGTGCCACGGATCCACCGATCCTACCAGACCGCCTAGCTCCTGGAGCCTCCTGGCTGGAGCAAACCTGCAAGAGAGGGTCAGAAGACCATGGCCGGGGATCCCGGTGAGGGAGCTCTGACGGTCAAGTTAGTAGACAGCGAGAAGGAACAGATTCTCCAAGACGGGCCCCCGAAGCAGTCCTAGACTTAGAGAATTTACTAGCAAGAAAGGTGCTGTAGGGACCAGAAACCCGGCCTTGGCCTCCTTGACGAGCTCACGCCAAGCGATCCCCTCTCGGGACCCTGGATCTTACTCTCGGAGCGGGGCTTTTGGCCACTGTTTCTTACTCGTCCCCGTTTACCTGGTCGCCTCCAACTTCCTTCCTTTTATCTCCTCCCGCTGTCCGCCTGTCTTCTGCTCGTGGGAGGCTCCCCTTTCCATCCTTTTCTCTTTCCCCTTTTGGTTTCGAGGGCCAGGTGGCTTTCCGACCTCGTTCGCCGAGCCCAGCGAGGAAAGGGTAAAGACAAAAGAAGGGGGGTGGCGCCGACAGGGCGGCCGGTCAGACCTCGGGCCCAGTGAGGGCGCTCTCCTTCCTAAGTGCTGGTGCTGTCCGTTTACGGGCCCTGTTTTGTCAGAACCGCACCTCTCGACTGCAGGACTTGTCGGGCCGACGTAAGTGGTGTTTCGCGTGCCGCCGCAATCTGTACGGGGTGCCGTCTGTGATGCGCACGGCTCGAGGGCCAACCTCGGAACCTGCGCCTCTTTCTTTGGGATCTTCTTTGTACGGGCGGCCTGACCTCGGCCGAGGTGGACCCCTCCTGGGTGGACACCTGGCGAGGTGGCAGGAGGGCGCTCGGCTTCGACCGAGGTGGACCCGTCTCCTGGGGCCACCTGGCGAAGGAGCGAAGGAGCAGCCGACCTCGACCGAGGTGGACCCCTCTTGGGTGGACACCTAGCGAGGTGGCAGGAGGGCGCTCGGCTTCGGCCGAGGTGGACCCATCTCCGGGGGCCACCTGGCGAAGGAGCAAAGGAGCAGCCGACCTCGACGGAGGTGGACCCCTCCTGGGTGGACACCTGGCGAGGTGGCAGGAGGGCGCCCGGCTTCGACCGAGGTGGACCCGTCTCCGAGGGCCACCTGGCGAAGGAGCAAAGCAGCAGCCGACCTCGGCCGAGGTGGACCCCTCCTGGGTGGACACCTGGCGAGGTGGCAGGAGGGCGCTCGGCTTTGGCCGAGGTGGACCCGTCTCTAGGGGCCACCTGGCGAAGGAGCAGTCGACCTCGACCGAGGTGGACCCCTCCTGGGTGGACACCTGGCGAGGCGGCGGGAGGAGCCCTGTACCGAACTCGACTTCGACGAGGGCGGTAACGTCTCGGGATATCACCTGGCGAGGTAGCCTGGGGGGGGCAAGGGCCGAGCTCGACCTCGGTAGCGCGGAAGCCGAGGCTGACTCGGCCGAAGAAACCTCCACGTGGCTCGATCATACCTGACGGAATCTGAGACCGGCCACGTCATCATTACGGCCGTAACAAACATAAATACTAAGTCTGAAAGCAAGGATTTGAATTTTTCAAGATATTCATGATTTTCAAAATACAAAACAATGATTATAAATCCATTTGAAATGATTTGGTATCCATACAAATGCTAGAAATAATTTGATAGCAAGTCTAGCTACTAGAGCAAGGGTTTATCAATATGCATACTTTCTTCTTAAAAGTAACCCTTAACAGCTAGTTCTATATTTGATCCAAATCATTTCTAGATTAAGCATAGATACCAAACATGAAAACACATAAATTACAATATTTCACTTAAAATATTTTAAAACTATATTAATCAAAATCAAGTGAAAGTCTAATAATTATAAGTTTAATCATGAGAGCATGAAATTCATCAACACCAAAAGGTTCATGATTATAACAAATGACTATTAGTCTAAGCTTAATTCTAACTAAATATTTAAAAGCAATTTTTCAAAACAAATGATGCAGCATTTATAATAAATATTCAACTACATTTTTAATTATAGAAGGAAAAATGTTTAAAATTTATCAATGTGTAGAATCCTTCATTTACCATTTAGTCTAAAATGTAGCTTGTCCACTCTTCATGTTGTCTCGTACAGCCATTTTTCAAAAACTTCCTTTCTTCATGTTAGGCTGCAAGATATTCCTGCAAAATAAACTATGTGGATAATTTTGGTACCCAAACTTTCTTGGATCCTTTAGGATTAGTAAATATGATTCTTTTTGGAACCCAAACTTTTCTTGATCTACAAGGATATACATTAAATCCAGATCTACAAGTCAAATTGTAAGAAGCAGAAATAAGCAAATTCTTCAAAAAATTTTGCTTCTTTTCTTCAATCAAAATATTTTTTTCATTCAAAAATTTATCACATAAATCTTTCAAAACATCATTTTCTTTTTTAAAAATTCTTTTTCTTTAAAAAAATTATTCCTTTCATTTTTCAAAATATCAATCTTGGCATTTAAATCATCATTTTCATTGTCAAGATTGGTGTTCTCAAAAGAAAAGGAATTTACATACCTTTTTAATTTCTTGTGCTCAGTTTTTTACAATTTGTATTCATGCACAAGATCACTGAATGCATCATGTAATTCATCAAAGGTAAAATCATAATCATTTTTAGCATATATCTTTTTCTCATTTGCCATGAAGCAAAGATGGACTGATTTCTGAATTTGTTCTTCTTCTGAACTAGGCTCTTCACTTTTGTTCCATGTAGCCATCATTGCCTTCTTTGTGTATTTCTTTTTGGCCCTTTTTCTCATGAATTTTTGAAATTTATGAGCCAAAAATTTCATCTCATCTTCATCTTCACTGTCTTCTGACTCTTCACTAGAAGACTCATCATGTGCAGTGGATTTAAAAGTGATTATTTTTTTTTTACATCAGCATCCACTACCTTTTGCCACAAATTCAACTTATGGGTCATGAGTGAACCAATAAGCTCCTCCAAAGGTAAGGTTTCTACATCTTTAGCTTCTTAGATCGTTGTTACCTTTGGATCCCATGATATTGGTGAAGATCTAAGAATTTTATTCACCAAATCAATATTAGCATAGACTTTGCCAAAACTTTTCAATTCATTAATAATAGTCATGAATCTAGTATACATATCAGATATAGATTCATAGTGCATCATTTCAAAGATTTCAAAAGAATGTATAAGCAAATTAATTGTAGTATTCTTCACTTGAAGAGTACCCTCATGAGTAACTTCAAGTGTGTCCCATATTTCCTTCGCTGATGTGCATGAGGAGATCCTATTAAATTTATTAAAGTCCAATATACAATAAAGCAAGTTCATTGCTTTATCATTAATTTCAGATTGCTTAATGTCATATTCATTCCAATCATCTTTAAGCTTTGGAATGGAAATGCCATTAACCAACATGAAAGGAATATGAGGATCATTAACAATAATTTTTCAAAGATGATAACTAATAGATTGAATATGGATGCACATGCGAGTTTTCTAAAAGTGTAATTTGTGTCATTGAAAAATGATGGTCTAACACTAATACCTACAAGGGTTGTCATGATCTTTTAACTCAAAATTGTTGGATTCTTTGCAAAGCACAAGGTTTAGATACCAACAATTTTGTGTTTCTGGCTTTGATACCACTTGTTGCCCAGAAAAGGATGTGCTACCCAAGAGAGGAGGTGAATTGGGTTTTTCAATTATTAAAAATAATTATGTGCAGGCCTTGTAGTGTTTCTGAATAATATGAATAACATAATGATATGCAGCAGAATTAACAAACTAAATGCACAAGGAAAATAATCATAAATACAAAAAAAATTATAGTAGTTCGGTACACTCCAAGGCACCTACATCCACTTCTCAAGGTTTCCTTAGGAATTTCACTAAGTTTGGTTTTGTAACCTAGGCTCACCAACAACCTTTACAATTTGTTTTTTCTTTTGGCTTACAAGTAAAACCCTAGTTGGTTTCAAGGCTCACCAATAACCACCCTTGGTTTTATGGGCTAACCAAGAACCTAAACAACTTGTTTTGTCTTCAGGCTCACAAGTAAAATCCTAGTTGGTTTCAAAGCTTACCAACAACTACTTTGATTTTCCAAGACTTACCAAAAACCTCTTGTAAAACAATGTAAGAGCAATATGAAAGAATATAATTAAAGCTTTCTAAAATAAAGCAAATATCTCTTTGAAGCCCTTGATTGTTGATGAAGAACTTGTCTTCAAGTTGTTGAAGCCTTGAATGCAGCTTGATGATGTGAACTTTGGATGCTCTCTTTGAAACTTGAAAGCTTGAAGGCTTGAACCACTCAACTCTTGAATCCTTGAAGGATATTCAATAATCTCACCAAAGGATTGCTTTCCCATTTGATTTTTGATGTTTATATAGCTTTCCAAATCATAGATGACCGTTTATGACCGTTGGGGATGAAAAACTAGTTGTTTGAAGCAAGTTGGAATCAATTCTGCACTTCAAAAGAACTAGTCGTTACAACAAGTGTCGACACTTGACCTCCAAGTGTCGATACTTAGTTCCCAGGTGTCGACACTTAGTTTCCAGGTGTCGACACTTAGTTCTGCAAGTGTCAGCACTTGGTTCTGCAAGTGTCAACACTTGATTTTCAGGTGTCGATACTTGGTTGTGCCAGTGCTGAAACTTATTCAAAATTAAACTTTAAGTCCTTCAAAGTCTTCCTTATGTTCCAAAGTCCTTATAACTTGATTTTTCATTAATTTAAGGACTTTTTCAACTGAAATATAAGCGTTTCTTCATTCAACATGGATGAGTACTAAGATCTGATAAATACACTTAAAAATATAGTCAGTACTCATATATACTTAAACATTTTGTCAATTATCAAAATCAAGGCCAGAGTCAACAGAATATGATCTGGTCTGTTTATATCCGACCGGACCTGATTACCATCCTTAATTTCAAGAGATGGCTTTTCAAAAATCCATTTCTTCCTTAGCATGCATTATGACAACAACATAGTTATTGATCACTTGGCAAAGAATAAAAAATTTATAAGTAGGTCTAAACGTATTTGAAGAAAATATCATTATACTAGAAAACCAATAGGAAAAGTGTAAAATGTTAGAATATTATCAACTAATAAAGATACCAACCGACCCTTCTATTAAAGCCATATCATGAGAGAAGATATGAAAAAATAAGATTATTATCGATAATCATTAGAGTTGATTACTTAATATTTAATAAAAAAAAATTAGTAATCGAATTTTTATTTATTATATAAATAAAAAAAATTATATCCCGCGCATCATGCATGTTCTATACTAGTGTTGTTCTATAACACATGGAAGTCCTTCAACTTGAAATCTAACCGATATATAGCTACGAAGAATCACAGTTTAGCACCTTTTAGGAGGTTATGTGAATTGGTGAACCCAACTATAAGCAAAAATTAGTTGATACTCACGACCCTTCGTGGCCATTCACCTCACTTCATGTTTGCTTAGCATTGCTCGGAAATTTTTCACAGTACCATTAAAGTTCTTTAGCAGAATGAACACAACGTAAATAGTCTTACATGTGCGAATCGTTATAAGGTGTATGCCATGGTGGTTGAACGCTCGAGGCAATGTTTCCAAGGAAAAGAACGGAGCAGTTGGAGACTTTTTTTATGAAGGGCTAATAACACGTACGGATGGATGGTGGCCTCGCCTTCAAGATGGTGGATGTCAGAAGACTTAAGACGTTCAAGAGGTTAGTCAACATGACTCCAGACCGAGTCTGGAAGTCGGATGATCAGACTTCTTTAGATATTATTTTAGCCGAATATATATTATGCAACGTAGATCGAGAAGCTGGCCATTTGTTTAGCAACCCAGGACCCGGGTGTTAAGTGCAACAGTTCTGTTTTCTTCGGCAAGGCGGCAAGGAGCATCACCATATCATTGCCCTCGTTCTCTGACTTTTTGGCAACAGCAGGAGATCGAAGTCTGGATACTGACCAAGGTGATGGCAAATATATATACCCATCAACTGGGCCCCGTGATGTTGGCAGACGGAGTTTCTACCGGTTGACAAGGATGGATCACCTAACCAGATACAAAACTTCAGGCCGGCATATCTGTCTATACCTATCCACTGTATACATACCTACCTTTTTATATTGTATAATATATAGAAGTCTATATTTATAATTTATACTTTGGAGTTATTAAAGCATTTTCAGGTATTATCAAATATCTTTCTCTTTTCTCGTCTCACCTTTTCTTAGAGCCAAGAATTTTCAATTATCTCATGCTGAAGATAGCTTCTAGTCGATTGGGATGAAACTTCCATTTTCTTCTTTAAGACAATAAAATAATCTTATTTTATTGTGTCAAGTCTTCATGAAACCTTCTGGATGCCCAATTTTCTCATCCTAGCCAGATTTCCGGTTCAGTTGGGGTGGTGTTTCCCGTATTTTCTAGCCAAAAACAGGAACGCCGAGTAGATGGCGGCGTGGGAAAATCTTGCCCAGCATGCCAGTGGGCAACGACGGGAATTTAAGGCTTTGTTTGGATAGCTTTTATTAAAAATAGGGAAGAAAAATATTATTCTTAGTATGAAAAATTTATATATATATATATATATATATATATATATATATAAATTAAAAAAATATTATATTTTTTTTATATATTTTATAGAATATTCAAAATCTCAAGCATAAAAAATATATACTATATTTCTGTCAGAAAATATGTATATGCAAGCAAGAGTATAGATTATACCAAATTTCAAGATCAAAGATGCTTCAAATTAGCTTGAGTTTGAGTTAAAATTAAATTATGAATCTATAATTGATGTGGCAACATCCGCTGACATGGAGTCTATACAGCCACCAGTCAGCAGTCGTGCAGGTGGGGGCTGCACCTGGGCATGGCCCCTGGTGGAATGCCAAGGTCAGCTCTCGGTCGGGTCGAGCTCATGAGTGAGCTCTCTGCTGAGGTCAGTTCCCAGCCAGGGTCAAGCTCGAGGAGCAAGCCCCTTGCTTGATGCCAGCTTCCGGTCGATGCAGAGCTCATAGAGTCGGCTCTCCGGCCGAGGCAGAGTTCATGAAGCAAGCCCCCTAGCCTGATGCTAGCTCCCGGTCGAGGCAAAGCTCATAGAGCCGACTCTCTCGGCTGAGGTAGAGTTCATGAAGCGAGCCCCCTGTTCGAGGTCAGTGCCCAACTGGGATCGAGCTCACGGGTGAGATCTTTGTCTGAGGTCAGTTCCTGGCCAGGGTCAAGCTCATGGTGCCAGAGGGGGACCCCTTCGGGAGGTCTTTCCAGGCCATGCAAAGGCTAGAATTCCTGCCAGTAGCGGAGGAGGGAAAGGTCAGCAAGAATTCAAACCGCGCATGGAGGTCCCTGTCCACCTATAGTCCCCGAGAAGTAGTGCACGTCCTTCCACCAACGCTAGTTTTGCAACTCTGCAACACGCCGCCCGCATGCTCTGAATAAGGTAGGCCTTGTCAGACCCAAGGTCCAGTAATACGCCACCACGTCTACCACCGTACGGCTGGGGGACACTGATCCACGTAGTGCAAAGCTCAGAGTTCCCCCAAAAGAAGAAGCCTATCAAAGCCACAGGCCCTGCGACGCCAGGACGGTCCCTCCAAGAAAGGAAAGATCCCGCCGTGACAGGGGGCTCTGCGGCACAGCGCCCGCCTCACATAAGCAAAAAACAATACCCCTAATGGAAGAAAGGAGGTAAAAAAAAAAAGAAGAGGAGGAAGCGAGAAAAGAAAGGTAAGGAAGGTAAGCGAAGGCCAAGCGAGAAGAGCTGGGGGAGAGAAGCAAGCAAGCAACCGCAAGCCCGGCAGCCATGAGGCTGACGGGAGAACCTCCCCGCTCCCCACTCTCCATTCGGTCTTTCTCTTTTTCCATTTTAACATTTCTATCATGTCACCCCCTAGGGCGAGGGAGTCCCCCAAGCTCTCCGCCATAGGGGTTCTGTTCCCCTCGATCGTTTCATTGACCTGATCGTTGGAGTATCCTCGCCGGAATTTCCGGCCGGGTCTCCTCTATTTTGTAGGCCGAGCGGGCCGAAGAGCCGATAACCCGGAGAGAGAGGGCGCTCCCGGCGGGAGGAGGAGGAGGCACCTGACGCGGTGGCGACGCGCCGGAGCTGCAGATCACGACGATCCAGACGGCAACAATAATTGTTATATATTATATTTTTATAATAAATTAAAAATGCGTTAACTTTATATTTTTTTACATATAATTAATTTATGAATGCTAGATATGTTTGTTTCAGTTGTTATATAAGTTCTTTCTTAACCATTATAAGGTTTATATAATAAATTAAAAGCAATTAACATAGCCACTCGAGAGCACAGCACTAGTAGAAATTTCATTTTAGTATATAAATATGAAAGGTACTTATTACCTACAAATTTGTTTGGTGTTTTGCTAGGACAGAACATTGTGTATGGTGGGATTCTATTCAAGCCAACTTTGTACGAGTTGCTGTGAGGGAAGGGTAGATAATGTTTGATATTTGCTTCTTCTTAATGATGATGTGGAATGTGAAATGACAGTGATTTTAATGTCTTAACTCTACACTTCATTTTCTTGTAATATTTATATCATGCTCTTAAACTCTAGGGCATTCATTTTCTTGTCTTTGATCACTAATAATTGCTTACAAATTTGTTTTGTGTTTTACTAGGAAGAACATTTTGTATAGTAATTCTATTCAAGCCAAGTCGATTATTACGAGGAAAAGAAAAAATTATTTTATGGCTTGTCTTTTAGTTTCTTGTTCCTTTTCTTATATCCTTTGTCATGAAGGAGAAACTATCTATTAACTTTTGTCTCATTAAGTCGTGTTTGTCCCATAGTTTCTTCACCCTTTATAACCAAATTACTTATGGTCAAGCTTCTGACAAGATAACTAATTATTTTCTTTAAGAATTAGCTTATGGTTAGCTAGCATATGCCATATGGCAAATAGAGAGCACTGCATAAATAAGTCTTAACTATTCTTGAAATGTAGTACAGTAATATAAAAAATTATAATAAATAGAAGGCTTCAATCTATTGTACATTAAGTAGTAAACTTTAATGATTACTAAGTAGAAACTCTTGTCATCAATACTATTATTTACATGATAAATGGAGAACTTATAATTAAACCCCCAGGGAAAACTCCTATTATTAATACTAGCATCATTAGCATTGACCATGGGGTACCATTTCTCTCCATTTTAAAATAATTTTTAAATGTAATATGACAATATATCAAATTGTAATAAATGGAGACTTAGATAGCCAAACTTCTATTGCACATTAAGCAATGGATTTTACTAATGACCCCAAGGTTCGGTTTTTTTCTCCTTTATTCAATTATTTTTGACATGCAATATGATAGTAACATATTATAATAAATAGAAAGATCTAAATAGCCAAATTTTTATTGCATATTATGTAATGAACTTTAATGATGGCCTGCTAAAATTGTCATCATTAATATCTGTTCAATGAACTTTAATAATGATTGAGAATATTAATATTGGCATTTACATGACAAATGTAGAGCTTTGTACAGGCTAGGCCTCCACTTTAGATATGTATAATGGATAATAGATTAGGAAAAAATTTAGTTATGGTTTCTATTTTAGTCCATATTTAAATTACAAAGAAGAGCAATATTATGATAACTTGAAAAACATCATTTAAGAAAATTAATTCACCATCTTTAACCACAATATTGGTTCATTATATGGCACAATCCATGGGCCAATTTAGAGGGAGCCATTAATGACTTTCTAAGTTACATATTTGGACTTCTCTAAATTTTTATTTGTAGATAATTAAACTGTTGCAAACAAATTACCTTGGCAATATATATTTTATTACAATAGCTACTAATTAATATATATAATTACTCTATATTATTATTATTATTATTATGTATAATAATTATATATACAATTATGATTACTATTTGATATTATAATAATAATATGCATTATTACAATAGACTTATTTTTGTAATACATTTATCAAGATAATTAATATATTATTGAGTAATGATGATTGGAAAGTAATGAGGGGAATCCTTTTAGGCCTACTTCCAATTACCACATGTTTTGTAATTGGAGTTGGGCAATTTCAATTACAAAAATTAATAGGCCCTTTCTTGCAGTTGAAATGCAGCCTGCATTTGTAATTTGAAGCATCCAAATGGCTGCTTTGGAAGACTGCAATTCAATTATAGTATTTCAACCATGACTACATAATCACTAGCAAACAAATAACTCATGAAATTTGGGGATGTTCAGATAGATTTGCATTACAGGCAAGCCTATAAATATGGGAGAGATGGCCCACTAACCTGGCTTGAATTTAACTTAAATTTTTGGATTTGGATTAGATGAGAGGCTCAATAATCTACTAGGTTAGGTCAGGTTTGCTAATAAATCTAAACTCAAAATATTATTAAGTTATATTTAGATTTAGATTGACTTACATTCTAAAACTCAAATCTCATAGTTATGCATAACAATAATTTTTATTTTCATCATAGCGAATTCAAGCATCCAAGTTGTAGCCTGTCTTGCTTTTGTCAAATACATATATGCGGTATACGATTTGGCTACATGAAATTTACTTCTTTCAAAAAATAAAAATGATCATTAGAACTAGGAGGTAGATTTTTTACAAGGCAAATGACTTGTCTAGATTTCTTCTGATCTAGTTATAATCAATTACCAATGAACAGAAAAGTATTTTGCTAGGCTCCGATCTCTTATTAAGGTATGGAATACCTAACGGTTAGTGATTGACATCTTATCCAAGATGTGAAGTACTCATCAGCCAAGAGCCAATCTCCTACCAGGATGCAGGATGTCTATCAATCATAAGCCAATATCTTGCTAAGAAACAGGATGCCTAATGGCCAGGAGTTGATCTCCAACTAAGATACCGGACATCTATCGATCAGGAGCCGATATCTTACTAAGGCACAAGATGCCTAATGGCTAGGAGTCAATCTTGCATCGGGGCATAAGATGTCTATTAATCAGGGGATGATCTCTTATTAAAGTATAGGATGCTCAACTATTTATTGGATATGTGCCGATCACTTACCTGAACTAGGTACGGAATCCTATAACTTTATTTAGCATGAAACATATCTCTTAAAGTTGTTAGAGCCATTACATCAAGATTCATAAAATAGTTATCAAAAAATATAATAGACTACTTAGCAAACTACTTCAAAAATTGACCTCTTAATGACCTAACCAACTTAACAACTTACTCAATGGCATAATTGCCTTATGAATGGTTATAACCGTTTAACTAATTCGGTACTGAATCTCTATAAATAGGGAGCCAAAAAAAACTTCAGGAAGATTTTTGAACTCTCTATTTCTATTTTCTTCTCACTATTTTTCCACTCTAAGCTAACTTAAGCATCAAAGGATCATCCATTGGAGAAACCTCACATATTTCTCTAGTGACAAGGATTTCTTTTACGAGTCTAGGAGCTGATCAAGCCTACTCTCAAAGTCATCGATCAGTTCCCTGAAGAATCTCTAGACTCTTGGAAGCTTAAAGCTACCTTAACCTATCTTGCTTATTCAGTTTGGAGAGGAGCAGCAATAGATTGGTACTAGAGGAAGGGCATTTGTCTAAATCTTTTAAGAAAATAGTGAGATAAAGACCTCTGGTCAACTCCATTTCTCAATGGAAATCTTTTCGAAATTAATGTTCCCTTATAGCAAAAGTCGAGGAGAGAAATCCTCAACCTATTCATGCTGTTGACCAAAGGCTAGACACTCTAATTGAGTAAGTCCAACTATTGACAAATGCAATCCATCTCCTTCAACACTCTACCATCGAACCCCCAACCTCACTAGCTGAACCATCACTATAGAGCCACTGGCACCCGCCTAGTGGAGGGGACAGAAGTCATCAACCTTATAAAAAATAAGAAATCTGGTAGTTTGCTTCTCTTTAGGAAGGAACCATTGCCACCATTTTTTGAAGGATTTCTATGAGGATTTGACTCTGGTACACCCTCCGAATAATTGCTCTTAATGAAAGGATGACATCAAGAAAAAAGTCTGAGAGCTGGAAGCCAGACTAGGTGAACTTTATGTGAAAGATTGCCATCGAAATGACTTCCATAATTTTAGCACACAATCCCTTTTTTTGAAGAAATAATGAATGAACTGAATCTCCATTAGTTGAAGATGCTATCCGTTGAGCCTTATGATAGTTTTACTGACTCGATTGATCATTTAGAAGGACATAAGGCCCTTATGATACTCCAAGACATATATGATGCCTTACTATGCCTGGCCTTCTCAGTAACTCTAAAGAAAGCTATCAGACATGATTTTCTGGCTTACTACCTGGATCTATCTACTCTTGTCCATAGGTAAGTAGCTAGTTAATGATACACTTTGATAGTTATCGATTATAGTCAAAAAATAATGATAGTCTCTGCTCCATTAAGCAAGAAGAAGGAAAGATACTTTGAAATTATGTGGTGCATTTCAATGCAGATACATTAGATGCCAAAGACTTCAACAAATCCATTGCTATGTCAGCTTTGAAGCAAGGACTCTGAAGTAGTCATCTAAGTTTTTTCTTGGACAAAAACTTTTTAAGAAATTATGCTAAGCTCCTCGCACGTGCTAGAAATATGTCCAAGATGAGAAAGTTATTTCCTCCACTAAAAGGAGGAAGGAAAGAAGCAGAGTGGGAAGAAATGGGCTCCCAAAGAAAAACTCGTGCTTAGATAAAAGTTGCCAGATCTCCAAAGAATTTAAAGCCAAATCACCTTGCTTGGCAATTCATAGATTACACCCGTTTGACTATTTCTTAATCTCAAATTTTGATGGAGATCGAGAATAAATACTACCTGCCCTAACCATTATCCATGAAAGGTCCGTTAGAAAAGAGGGATAAGAGCAATAATACTATCACTTCCATAAAGATCATGACCATGATATACAAGATTATTGGCAGTTAAAACAAGAGATTAAGAGCTTGATCTGTAGGGGCTATCTCAATAAGTACATCAGTAGCTAGAGAAAGGAAGAGACTCTTCGAGCACACCCTAAGCAAGAACTTGGACTAAGTAACCTGCTAACTATTGGGAAAGTCAGCATGATCTTAAGCCTCTTCAAATGCAGGGGGCATAAACACAGGATGAGGAGCCACTAAAAAAGTGACATAATGTAGAGCTAACCAATTCTCTAAACGAGAACATTATTTCCTTTTTTGAAACTAATGTAAGGGGAATTTACGCCTCATATGATGATGCAATCATCATATGAGGTAGAGCTAACTAGTTCTCTAAATAAGAACATTATTTCCTTTTCTGAAACTAATGTAAGGGAAATTTAAGCCTCATATGAAAATGAGGTCATCATCTTTATGACGGTGGCTAATTATGATGTAAAAAGAATTTTAGTTGATAATGGAAGCTCTATTGATGTCTTTTTTTTATGCCTTTCAAAAATCAAACTACTAACTAAAAGGCTAAAAAAGATAAATACTCCACTTATTGGGTTCTTCGGGAACTTGGTCTTTACACAAGGAGAGATCCTCTTACCGATGATTATAGGTCAATCACCTAAATAAGCAATAGTCCTATTGAATTTTTTGGTAATCTAAGTACCATCAGCCTATAATGCTATTCTCGGATGACCGGGGTTAAAAGGATGGTAGTTTCCATCTCTCACCTACTCATCCATTTTTGACCAAGTATGGAGTTGAAAAAATCAGAAAAGACCAAATGTTAACAAGGCAGTGTTTTCTTGCAACTATTAAGATCCAAAAATAGATTGGGTCTCGTAGGCATATGAGCTAGATATCAAAAAAGACACTACCAGCAGAGGAGAGCCTGCCAAATAATTGATGAGCATTGTTTTGTAAGATGATCCAAATAAAACTATATACATCGGATCCTTTTTGGCACCTAAAGTCAAAAAATGATTGATTACATTCCTTTGAGCTAATGCTAATGTCTTTGCTTAGATAGTTGCCAATATACGAGGCATATCTCCTGATGTTATCATCCACAAACTTAGTGCGGACCTTCTTTATCTCCTTTTTAGATAAAAAAAGAAGTTTTGCTCCAAAAAAGCAAAAAGTCATTGAAGAGGAAGTAAAAAAACTTGTAAAAGCAGACTTCATCAAGAAAATCCATTATCCAGATTGGATAGCCAATATGGTTGGGTAAAAGGCATAGATAATATCTAAACTTTCGATCAGGCTCAGGAAACCAAAATTTTGAAAAAGTGATCGGATAGAAGGTATAGATAATGTTTAAACTTTTGATCAGGCTCATGAAGACAAAATTTTGAAAAAGTGATCGAGTAAAAAGTATAGGTAATGCCTAAATTTTCGATCAGGCTCAAAAAGCTATTACTTACTCTAAAATAATTAGATAAAAGGCACAGGTAATGCCTAAACTTTTAATCAGGCTTAGTAAGCCATTATTTATTATAAAATGATTGGATAGAGGATACAATTAATGTCTAAACTTTTGATCAGGCTCAGGAAGTTATTACTTATTCTAAAGTGATTAGGTAAAAGGCAAAGGTAATGCCTAAACATTCAATCAGGCTTAGGAAGCCATTATTTACTGAAAAATGATCGGATAGAGTGTACAAGTAATGTCTAAACTTTCGACCAAGTTCAAGGAGCCAAAATTTTGTTAAAGTAGTCGAGTAAAAGACACGGATAGTACCTAAACTTTCAATCAGGCATAGAAAATTAAAATTTTGTTTAAGTGGTCAGATAGAAGGCATAGGAATCATTTGCTTCTTGTTTTAGAAGATCAAATTATTTCTTTCTAACCATCCAACCATAGGATCCCAAGCGAACTGCCTATCTCTCTGGTGTCTTTCTTTTTCTTCGTCCGCGTATCCAAAGCAAAATGAGAGACAAAGTATAACCTTTAATGTTCAAAGCTTGCGGTGTTGTGGGAAAATTACGATAACTAAACAGGGTTTGAGATAGTGATTCCATTAAGTTCGGAATAAGAGGCATTCACTAAATACATTCCAACCTTTTTTAGTACGTTTTGTCTTGTGTTTAGTTTTATCAGTCATCACCGGACACATTTAAAATTTGAACTAATGAAGAAAGGAGATCTAAGACCTTTGTTATTAAAATGCTCATATATTGACTTAGTTCGGAAGGTTTCTTGAAAAAAAAGAACAGACTAATTAGTTCAAAAAGTAGTGTTGCATCTTTTGTTCTACTTATTAATGACATGGCGCAGAATTACAAACTGTAATGGATTCAATAAGACCTGCAATAACTCCTATATCTGTTGGCTGGCAGATCCAACTGTATAAAAGTATTGACATTCTAGTCTAGGATTCCTTCTTCTACATGGATTATGAACTAAGGGTCACATCCTTCTACGAACCTGAGATATAGAAATTGGCAAATTGCCAGTTTAGAGCCAAATTATCAAACCGAGGATATTCCCACAACCTAAGAAGAGCCAATAAAAGATTGGAAAAATTATAGTGGAATCTTTTCAACTTTTCGTGGTTTGCATTTACATCCCAAAACTTCTAATTTTCTTAATTAGACTCCAAAACTTAATATTTGGTTGCAATATGACCCGGCTGTCCATCTCCATTAGGATTCGTGAACAGCTGATTGTCATGTGAGATAAATTCAGATGTCATATTTCATTATATTCTTGTGGCTTGGATTAGAAGAGGAGTTATTTTTTGGCTGGAATTGTCATGCCTCGAATTCAGCAACGGAATCAGTTACATGACCGGCCGCACAGTCCTAGGTTTACCCTAGAGATCATGCCAGGCCTAAGTATACAAGATTCACTTCATTCAAAAACCACATCAATTTAACCAATATTATTTAAATAATTTAATAATAACTAAATAGTCCATTTATTCAAGTCAAGACCACTAAATAATCCACTAAGTTATTATATAAGTATCAGCAACATATCTAACTAAACAAAACTAACTAAACAATCTAATTGTTGGTATTTAGTCTCATGCCTAGCCTGACCCTTGCTATGCATTCTGCAACTCTAGAAAAAAAATGAAAAGTCGGGAGTGAGCTTCACAGCCCAATAAGGATTCCATACGATCACATCAATAATAATATAATTCTAGATGTATAACAAAACCTTTGATAAAATTATATTTTCTTTTCATGTTTCCATTAGTTATCCTTCTTCTTTAGGGTTATGGACTAACCATGATCATGCTCCAGCCTATGACTGGCAATCTTAGTGTCACACTTTAGCCTGTGACCGGCAATCTCATTATCACATTCCAGCCTGTGACTAGCAATCTCATTGTCACACTCTAGCCTGTGACGGGCAATCTCAGTAACCATGATCCTATGACATGACTAATCCAAACACTATATTCTCTTGATTAACACTTTATCATTTCATACCATATAGTCAAATCATGTCATTTACAGTTTTCCAACGACCGACATTACGGTCTAACCTATCCAAAGATAACTTTGCTTGATAAAACATGGTATACAAGAATATTATATAAAACATCAATCATACTATCCATCATGAGAAGTCAAAATATACCATGCAAAAATGATTATTTATATCAATTCTCATGTGCACGGATCAAATCATGCCATAAAAGATATATGTATATAACTGAAGATCATGTCCAAAAATCCTTATCTCTCAAGAGCTAATCTAATATACCCGATATTAATTTGTACCCAAAGCTTGCTCAATGTTCTATCTGCTCAAAAGTCTGTTCTCTTATAATGATAAATAAGTTTATTCAAATTTCTTCTATGATTCACCCGTAAAATCCTAACTTCACGAATTTTGAAAAAGAAGAGCTTTCCGATCCTCTCTTTTAATATTCATTTATTTTATTTTATTTTATTTTACTCCTTTTTTCTCTCTCCTCTTCTCTCTCCACTCTCTCCTCATCTTCTCTCTCCTTTTTTTTTTCTTTTCTTTCTTCCTTTTTCTTCTTTTCTTTTTCTCTTCCCCTTTCTTTTTCCTTTTTCTTCTTCTCCTATGAACTGAGACTTCTTTCCCCTCTCTTCTCTCTTCTTCCTCACCTACGATGATGGGAAGACCCTCGGGTGAGCCACCAGTGGCAGCTCCAGTAACAAGGAGATCACCCCAGTGACTCAAATCTTAGATAAGTGTCTCTCTTTTTTTCTTTCCCGATCCCTTGCTTCTCCTTGGCTTGACCGAACCAACCTCCCATGGTTGTTGGCGGCGGCCATGGGAGGTGGTTACCGGGAAGAAGCTCGAGGGACTGAAGGTGGACCGGAGGGAAGATGGCGACACGGCCATCGATGATGCACGGCCCAAGGCAAACCAAAATCGAAAAAATTAATCCAAAATCCCGATTAAAACCTCCCTAACATTGAATTAAAGGAGTAAAAGACTCACCACCATTGAGGAGGAAGACGGCATGGAAGGAGGCTTAAAGGGCTCAATTGGCTATGGGGAGGGGAGATTTAAAGAAAATTATTGGATGAGCTTCCTTTCCATTTGGAGATGAAAAATCTCGTCGATCGGAGTCCCAACCCATCCCAAACTCATCGCCAACCACCCCCTCCTCTCCACGGCTATCCCAGCATCCTTTTCGACAAAATTTTTGATCAAAAATGAGGGAAAAAGGAGTTCCCTTGTTCCAGTTCTCTTTCTTTTTATTCTATGTTTTGGATTGAAGTCGACTGGGCCTGCCAACTTCGGCCCAAAAATCTGGTTCTCACATTCTTCCCCCGTTAAAATAATTTTATACTCGAAATTAGCTTGATTGAGACTTTAATTCTTGAAAGTACCCAACCCTTATATCATCCTCAAACTCCTAATTAATCACCTCTTAAGGTACTTGCTTCTTAAGTCTCAACGTAATGAAATTATGTAATATTCAAAACTTGATCTTTTCCATTTACAATACATATCAAATTCTCTCGAGTCCTTCAAAAAGAATACTAATCTTTCGATGTCAATACAATTAATTATCCTTGATTAATTCCATAGAAAATTCATGATGGCCCAATCCTTTAACATCATCCTCAAGCTTCTACATACTCTCTTTCTTAGAATATTTTCTTCATAAGTCCCTAATAAAATTATATTATATCTCAATTCTTGCTCCTTATAATGTACGGTACATAATGAATTATCTTAGTCTCTTTTAAATGAACATTAAAGCCTCAACCTCGAATTAAGTACACAATTCCTTGCCCCTGAGTTTATTTCTCTTGATTAACTCTATATGGGAATCATAATTGGTCCAATATATTCTTAACCAAGAATTTGAAGGAGGCTTAAGCACTAGGCACTTGCCATGATCTTTAACATTCTTTCTTCTCTTAACCTTCTCCATGATCTTTTACAATTAGTCTTTTATCTTATGGAAACCTCAAGCCCTCTTTAAATAAGAAAATCTTAATGTCATAACTAAAGGAGCTTGGTATCAAAATATTCCCGATCCTAGTCAGGTAAGAATCATCACTTCTTTATTCTAGATTTAGAGATGTCCAAAATTTTTACTAGAGTCCTTTACATTAAGAGAACCTATTGATGGAAATTGCATGGCCACACCTATAGACTAACCCAAGGATTAATAACATTATCTTTTCATTTATTACTAAAATCTTGTTATTGAAATTCAAATCAGTACTCCCATCATAACACTTCTAAAGTTAGAGTTAATGTTCTTAAATAAATTTCAGAATAACTCAAACCACTATGCTTTTACTGCGCACTCTGATATAATTTACTAAACTATCTAGGTTCACTAAATAAATTTCTCCAAAAAATTATCTTACTTGGTACCAGAAAGATTCAAAATTCTTAATGTAAAGCTGTTGAGTCTCTTTATCTCGTTCACATCTCAGGCATATCATATCAAGGTTTATCCTGATCCAGTTTTCATATTGAAAGTCCTTGCATAAATTTTACCATCCTTTTAAGACTTTAATAACTCTAGCCTAAGTCTGAATTAATCATACATTCCTCGTTAATTTAATTTAATAATCTAGATCAACTTTTTTCTTGGAAGTTATCATTAACTCTAATAAAATAAATAACTTGAATCAATACTCTTATTAATATAATCAATCATATTATTGTACATAGAGCTATCTTACCATAATTCTTAGCATCAATTAATAAACTATCTAAAATATTATCCCTCATATGCTAAACCCATATAAATCTTCCAATACCAATTCTTTGCTCAATACAACATCAGTAGTAGGATAACTTAAATCTTCTCATAGATCTTAAATTTGACTTAGAGTTGGACACATCTAATAATTCCAAACAATTATAAAGACAATCAAATAATTAATCCAAGACTACTAACCTATCCCATCAAAGATTCTACCAAGATGTGCATGGCATGTGCACATAACATAATTTAATCTACTAATAGCAAATTACCACTCTATGCATTTTCTGAAATATATTCTTCATTACATATTTTCAACAATAATCCACCTATGCCACAGTCTCATCATAACCTAAGCTCTGATATTATTCTATCATGCCCCGAATCCAATACCAGAATTGGCTACATGACTGGCCGCACAATCCTAGTTTTTATCCTAGAGATCATGCCAGGCCTAAGTACACAAGATTTACTTCATTCAAAAACCATATCAATTTAACCAAATTATTTAAATAATCTAATAATAACTAAATGGTCCATTTATTCAAGTCAAGACCACAAATTAATCTACTGAGTTATTATATAAGTATCAGCAACAGATCTAATTAAACAAAACTAAGTAAACAATCTAATTATTGGTATTCAGTCCCATGCCCAGCTCGACCCTTTCTATGCATCTTGCATCTTTAGAAAAAAAATAAAAAGTGGGGAGTTAGCTTCACAATCCAGTAAGGATTCCATATAATCACACCAATAATAATATAATTCTGGAAATAGCAAGAAAATAATAGAATGTCATGTATAACAAAACCTTTGATAAAATTATATTTTCTTTTTATGTTTCCATTAGTTATTCTTCTTCTTTAGGGTTCTGGACTAATCATGATCATGCTCCAGCCCATTACCGGCAATCTCAGTGTCACACTTTAGTCTATGACTGGCAATCTCATTGTCACACTCCAGCCTATAACTGGCAATCTCATTATCACACTCTATCCTATGACGGGCAATCTCAGTAACCATGATCCTATAGCATGGCTAGTCCAAACACTGTATTCTCTTGATTAACACTTTATCATTTCATATTATATAGTCAAATCATGTCATTTATAGTTTTTTAATGACCGACATTACGGTCCAACTTATCCAAAGATAACTTTACTTGACAAAATATGGTATATATAAACATATATAATAAAAACATCAATCATACTATGCATCACGAGAAGTCAAAATATACCATACGAAAATGATCATGCATGTCAATGTTCATGTGCACGGATCAAATCATGCCATATAAGATATATGTATATAACTAATGATCATGTCAAAAAATCCTTAACTCTCAAGAGATAATCAAATATACCCGATATTAATTTATACCCGAAGCTCGCTCAACATTCCTTTTGCTCATAAGTCTATTCCTCTACAATAACAAATAAGTTTATTCAAATTTCTTCTACGATTCACTCGTAAAACCATAATTTCACAAATTTCGAGAAAGAAGAGCTTTCCGATTCTCTCTTTTAATATTCATTTATTTTATTTTATTTTCTTCTCTTTCTCTCTCCTCATCTTCTTTCTCTTTTTTTCTTTTCTTTCTTCCTTTTTCTTCTTTTCTTTTTCTCTTCCCTTTTCTTTTTTCTTTTTCTTATTCTCCTCTGAACCGAGATTTCTTTCCCCTCCCTTCTCTCTTCTTCCTTGCCTACGATGATGGGGAGACCCTTGATTGGGTGAGCCACCAGCGACAGCTCTAGCAACAGGGAGCCCACCCCAGTGACTCAAATCTCAGGTAAGTGTCTCTCTTTATTTTTTTCTTTTCTGATCTCCTACTTCTCTTTGGCTCGACCGAACTGACCTTCCATGGTTGCCGGTGGTGGCCATGGGAGGTGGTTACCGGAAAGAGGCTCGGGGGACCAGAGGCGGACCGGAGGGAAGACGATGGCATGGCCTCTAACGATGCATGGCCCAAGGCAAACCAAAACTAAAAAATCAACCCAAAATCCTAATTAAAACCTCCCTAACATTGAATTAAAGGAGTAAAAGACTCACCACCGTTGAAGAGGCTCTCGTTCACTTGCCGGAGAGGAGGAAGATGGTGTGGAAGGAGACTTGAAGGGCTCGATTGGTGATGGTGAGGGGATATTTAAAGAAAACTACTGGACGAGCTTCCTTGCCATTTGGGAATGAAAGACCTTATCGATCGGAGTCCCAATCCATCCCAAATTCATCGCCAACTACCCCCTCCTCTCCATGGCCGTCCCAGCATCCTTTTCGGCAAAATTTCTGGCCGAAAATGAGGGAAGGAGTTCCCCTGTTCCGGTTCTCTTTCTTTCTTTTTCTACATTTTGGGTTGAAGTCGGTTTGGCCTGCCGACTTCGGTCCAAAAACCCGATTCTCACATGAATGGAAGAAGATCATGTGGCGGTCGTATGACTCCTTCCAATCCTCTTTCTTTTTTTCTTTTTTGAATGAGATTTTCGAATCTGTGGGAGAAGAGAGGAACTTTGACATTGTCCATGGCTTCAAGCATGAACTCTGATCAGGACTCCCAAAATTCTGACCGAAGTTCCAATCATTTTCTTCCTCTTTACTATAACTATTTGAAGACCTCATGGACCATATATAGCCAATCCCGGGTGATGGTTCTATAGGTGCTCCATGTACATTTTAACAAATTTTCCAAGCAAGAACTTTCATAAATCTCTTGGAAAATGTTAATGCAGACAAGAAGAGGATCTGATTTTTTTTCAATGGTGTAATCTTTCATTCTCACCACATTCTAGATTTTTGATTGGCAAGTTGAAACAGAAAAATATGAATCTAGAGAATGAGATCCGGGTCTGTGGATCAACGAGAAAGTGCTTGATGACATGGTGCCTAATTGCTTCTTGGATGGTGAAAAGAGATTTGTTGGCATTGAAATGGAGCATAGAGAAGTAGGGTGGCAGGATTAATACGAAGGATTTCACCCCATAAGTACCCATACATGTAACAATCAAGGGAGGGACCAAGTGTAAATTTTTGAAAGGTATGCGTTTCAAATGTTTCTTTGACAGTATAGAGTCTGCTTGTAATATTTTAAGAATGCAATGTGCGGAAATGTTTGCTTTTTGACACTGACTTATGTCTAATATCCAAAGAAGAACGATGTGTTATAATTTCTCCCACACCATGGAATCATATATATTTCATCCACTAATGAACCTAGGTTGTTTTTGAGGTCTAAATATATATAGCAAACTTCTGGTGTTTGCTTTTTGACACAGACTTATGTCTAATATCCAAAGAAGAACGATGTGTTATAATTTCTCCCACACCATGGAATCATATTTCATCCACTAGTGAACCTAGGTTGTTTTTGAGGTCTAAATATATATACAGCAAACTTCTGGAGTCTAAGTGTTATTATTGTAAACTTTTGGAGTCTGTCTGTAATATCTTAAGAATGTAGTAGATGGAAATGCTTGATATCTGGTGCTAGCTATAACTTTAGCTCTCATATTTATGATGTTTTTGACATAATAGAATCATATTTCAGCCATTAAAGCTGATACTGAAGGGCACTAACCAGCTGATACCTAAGGGTATAGAATCACATTTTAGCTTATGGAAGCAGGTGATGGAACAACTTCAGTTTATCAGCTGATAGTTAAGTGTATGCAGCTGATACTTAAGGGCAAACCAAATGAGTGAAACTCAGCATAAATGAAATGTCTAGGACTGCTGATAGTTAACATCACATTCTTCTACATATCAAAGATAATTAACATGTCCTGGATTCAGTAGAAATGAAACAAAAGTAACACTTAAGCTACTGATATTAGAGTTTTAGCAGCACAAATGAAACAAAGTTAACATTCTTTAAAACTAAGCTGCTGCAACATAAGTTGATTCTTATGTATCAGCCCAACCTACTGATACTTAAGTCCTAAATATTCTGCAAACCAAACTAAGCTCGGGAAAGTGTTAAATTAATCCAACTGAAACAAAACTGATAGTGTGAAACAAATATAGTTGAAAGTGTCACATTCAACTGAAACAAAAGTACAAGATTCAGTTGTACGTGTCATCACATTCAACTGAAACAAAGGTCTCATATTGATAAATAACTGAAACAAAAGTTGATCATGTTCACCATTACATTAAATTGTCACATCCATCATTACATTCAACCGTACTATATACTTCACAAAGTGTATATATCGAATGGTATCACAAACTATGCCATTCAGCTATACAAAATGGTATCAAAATGATACAAAAGAGCATCAAATACTTTATGAAGACCTTCGGGAGGGTTGACTTTGACTTTTTGAGAATGCTGCTACTACTGCTAGTGCTTATGCTGCTAATTAAGTTGCACTCCTAATGCTGCTGAAGTTGCAACTGCTGGTGCTGCCAATGCGGTTAATGCTGGTGGTCTTGTTGGGCTGCGGCAGCTTAAGCTGCTATTACTTCACTATTCCTAATTCCTAAAGGCTGTTGTTACTCTATGTACTCGTTATTGTGAAATATTGTCACCTCCATGTATATCTTAAAGAAATTTTAAAAAGAAATTATTTAGAAATTTGTTTTTCCGCTTTTATTAACCTCATGTTTGAAATTTATACATGAGGAATTAAAAATATCTCCTTCTATATTTTTGGAAATCAAATTAAAAAAAAATTCTTTATGATATTATTTCTTATAATTATGGAATGGAAAACAAAATCGAGAAAATATCTCCTTGTATAATTCTGGAAATGAAAGACTAAATCAAGAAAAATTCTCTATAGTATCTCTTCCTATAATCTTAGAATAGAAAACCAATCTCCACAATATTTCCTCCTATAATTTTAGAAGTAGATGATCAAATTAAAAAAAAGAATCTTCAGAATATCTCCTCTTACAATTATAGAAATAGAAGACCAAATCAAGATCAGCCTGTACATAAATTGTTTCTATGATCTTCTCTATGTTGAGGTTGAAAGAATTTTGCAGGTTGATTTGTAGCTTGATTTTTAATAATTTTGACTTCAATACTCCCCCTTAAATCGGGTGATGGTAAGGACCAGAGACCGAGTTTGTTTTGTAGACTGATAAATATATCCCGAGATAGTGGTTTTGTAAATATATCAGCAAGTTGTGCAGAGGATGGAACATAGTGAGTAATAATAGATCCTAGGGCAACCTTTTTTCGAATAAAATGATAATCGATCTCAATGTTTTTGGTCCGAGCATGAAAGACTATATTAGTTATGAGATGTGTTGCCCAGTAAGCAAATTAAGTGCTCTTAAGTAAGTGTGCAGCGAAAATATAAAACAATAAATATAAGAGCAAATAGAGGAGACAAGCAATCACAAACACAAGAAAGTATAGTTGTTCGGTGCTATCCAATGCACCTACATCCACTCCATAAGATTTCTTTAAAAATTTACTATAATCTCAACCGATTACACCCGATTAGTTTTCCGAGCTCACTAATCAAAACCTGACTTGTTTTCACAAGGCTCACAAGTCAAAACCTCACTTAGTTTTATGGGCTAACTAAGAACCTAAATGATTTTAAGGCTCACCACCAACCTCCCTTGATTTTGCGGGCTAACTAAGAACCTAATTGTTTTTCAAAGGCTCACTAATAACCTCCCTTGGTTTTGCAATAGGCTAACCAAGAACCCTTACAACAAATAAAGTTTTGAAGTAAAGAGATAATAAAAGCTTTCTAATAAAAAGCAGGTATCTCTTTGAAGCTCGTTATTGTGATGCTTTCAACTTGATGAAACCTCTTTGATTGCTCAAGAATGGTTGAACTTTAATGCTCTTGAAGGCTTGGAGGCTTGCTTTTACTTGAAAGTAGTTGAACTCAATGAATAAGAGTGAATGCTATCTTTTCTTCTCTCTTGGTTATTCATTTTTCATTTTCATGTGTTTTGATTTGATTTGAATCATATAAATACCTTTCCAAGGCCTCAAATCCGGTTTCTAGCCGTTGGACACGAAAAACTAGCCATTGGGAGCCAAGAGGGACGAGTTCTGTATTTGAAAAACTAGCCGTTACTGTTCCCAGAACTCCATGTGTCGATACTTCAGGCTGTGAGTCGATATTTCAGGTCGACATTTGAACTTCTTGAGTCGACACCTAGTTCAAAAATCTTCATTGTAGCTTTTTGAAAATCTAAGATGTGTCGACACTTCTTCAGGTGAGTCAATACTGTGAGTCGACACTTCGTATCCATGTGTCGACACTTCAGTAGATCTTCATCTTCAGCAAGTTCTGTGACTTAAAAATCTCAGGCGATGAGCTGATCTATGTGTTGACACTTTGAGTCGACACTTCAGCTATGCCATCTGAAACTTTATTTGCATACCGACTTGAGTCGATACTTCACTGTCATGTGTCGATACTTGGTGTCATGTGTCGATACTTTGAGTCGATACTTCACTGAGATTCTTCTCAAAACATCTGAACTTGTGCTGAATCAAGTATGTATCGAAATTAAGTATCCATTCAAGCAAACTTCAATTGTTCAAGTCCTCTTTGAGCAGATCTTTCATCTAAACTTTGACTTCTTCAATCAAACAATCATTTATCAAATTGATGAGCACATTTTTTTATAAAAACATACTTCAAAGAAATCATTAGTACTCAACTTATCTTAAGCATTTTGCTTATCATCAAAATCAATAACGGAGTCAACAACCTCCCCCTTTTTGATGATGACAAAACTTTTAGGTATAAATTGTATAAAAATCTTTCAAAAAAACTTTTTAAGGTACGAAGAGTTAATTGCAATAGGTGTATCAAAGTAATTGCAATATAAAAAGGATGTATCAGAGTAAGAATATTGTAATGGTCAAGAGTATCAGAGCTTGGGATATATAAGATATAAACTCATGTATCGTGATACTCTAAAAGAAAATATACTTAGGAGAGACAAAATTCTGCAATAGATTAGGCTCCCCTTGAATAGATGATTCATAAAAGAATTTGTAAATATCTTTTTAAACATCTAAAGAAAAGATTTAACATGAAATTCAATTCAAAATAAATTTTCAATATAAAGGAGGTATTGCTCCCCCTTAATGAATTTATAAATATTTTTTAATTTAAGCTCAAGGAATTCTTAAAAGAATTCTCAAATTTTTAAATACGAAAATCTTCAAACATAAAATTTTCAAGCATTACTCTTATTATTCCCCCGCACATTTATACTTTAGTCTTATTACTCCCCCTTTTTGTTATCATTAAAAAGGTAGGAAGAGAATAGTAAGTCATTCAAGATCCATTCATTCATAAATATAAAATTCATTTATCCATTCATTCAAAAATAAAGATAATGAAGTACTAAAGGAAGTTAATGCATTTCATTCATTTGAGATAATAACATGTAGTACAACATAAGATTTCATATAATGTCAAAATTTGTACATAAAAAAGAGAACATCAAAACATACAAAAAGGTGCAGAAAAGTAAACTATATAAACATACAAAGTATCCTAATCCTCATCCTCATCCTCAGAAGATCCGATCTCTATTGGTCTTGTATCAGTGAAGGAACGAGCTCGGGGCCACATCGATCTGAGATCACGAAGACGAGTCCTGGTCATCGTGAAGGAGCACGATGACCACGTCCTCTATGTCGAACATATGTCCTACCTCTAGCTGAAGCAGAAGAGGTGGAGGCTATGTCATCAGCAGGAATAGAGCAGATCAGAGCGACAGTCTCTATAACTGTCGGATGTGGTGTATGATCAAATGATGGACCATAATCAAGATAATGAAAGCCTGGTGTGTAAAAACCTAGCTCTCGAATAAGAGAGGATGTATGAAGGGTAGGTGAGTCAACTGTGGGTGTATCAAAAACTGGTGTATCAGCTGATAAAATGATAGGCATATTAATGATAGGCGTATCAACTATAGGCGAATCAGTTGAAGACTCAATAGGAGTATCAATAATGGGGTTATCAATAACAGGTGAATCAACAACAGGTGAAAGAATAGGTATAGGAGCATGATCATCGGAGCTGGATGGTGGAGTAGATAGAATAAAAGTCTGAGTGGATGAACTGGATGGATCATGAATGGGACTCCTAGGCAAGTCTATTGCCACCTCTACTACTGGCTCTGACATCAGGTCTGGAAAGTCGAAACCATCAAAGTCAGTCTCCTTATCATCATCACCATCACTATCATCCATCACTGGTGCTGGGGCAGGTGGGGCTAGAGCAGAAACTGGAACACTCTGAGAGGAGGGTTTGGACAGTGCAGATAAGATAGTGGAGATGCCATCACTCAATCCTCTATGGCTGTCTCTCGTCTCCATAATAAAGCTATCAAGTTGCTGTCTAATAATCAAGATATCTATCTTTATGCGACTGACTCTGTCCATCAAACTCTCCGAAGCTCCTGGAGCATCCGACTGAGTTGGCTGAGGCTGCGATGTAGGCTCAGACTGAGAAGCAGACTCTGGCTGTGTTGCTGGCTCAGGCTGAATCTTTGGAAGAGGTAACTCTGAAGGTCCTGCCTCGCTGGAGAATATACGCTCCTCCTTAGCAGTGTCATCATCTCTGTCATCGACCTGTCCTGATACTCTGCATCTCCACTGGCCTTTGAACAACTGATATCCCATTTGATGTAAAGACCTGATGTCATAGACATCAATATGTAGGAGCATCCGGAAGGGCTCATCCTCAAAAGTAACACCATACTCTCTGAATAGCAGAGTCAACCCCATCCTATAGGGTAAGCAGAGTCTCTGACTCGTCAAAGCCTCCGTCATCTGATGTACCATGAGCACCGGAAGGCAGACGGGTGTGCACTGAACTAATGAGACCATCACGAGCAACTCTCTCTCAGTGATGTAATCAAAATGTCCAGTCTTCGATAGAAAAATTCGGGCGACAATATGATGCAGAAGTCTTATCTTGGCAGACAAACAGGATGCAGGCACAGTGGCTCCCTCAAGCAAAATATCTGACTCAAATATGCACTAGAGTCTACTCACTCTATCAATCAGACTATCAACAACTGAACCAGTCATAGGAATATCCCATACCTTTGACCTGACCTATCAAGCCATCACTCCCATGGGCTAATGATTCGTAGAACTCTCGTATGAGCCTTGGGTAGTATCTCTCACTCAGAGAATAGAATGACGTCAGACCAGCGTCTTTAATCACTGACCTATCCTAAAGTGCTGCTGGTTGACAAAATTGAAGTCCACACGGTGTCCTCCGACAACTATCTTCAAGCTCATCCGACTAGAAGTAGTGAATAGTGGTCGAACAGGTGGATCTGGAGCTCTAGCTTCATGTTTAGATTTGGTTCTTTGCTCTTCTTTCTGATTGGATGGCCGAGGGCAACGGACAACCTATTTCCGGGGTCCCATTGCACACAAGAGGGATTCGAACAAGAATGGAAAAGAAATCTAGGGTTTCTAGGGTTCAATGTGGAAATGGGAGAGGGAATGTCGCTCAATCCGGGCCAAAAATCATCCAAAATGAAGAATCGAGGAGTTTTGAGCAAAAATTGGAGGGAAGGAACAGTTTGGAAAGAGTTAGGGCATGTGTCGACTCGAGTGGGAAGGAGAAATGGAAGAAAAAATACTATGGATTGCCCTTAACCTCGATCTGCTGCCGTTCATGTGTCGACTCACGAATGTGTCAACACTTCAGGTGTCGACACATGCATGTGTCGACACATCGACTTAACACCGAAAGTCAAGAGAATGAAAGGCTGATCAAAATTACTAGAAATTCAATGAAATTAAGGATAATTTACTATGATTGATGATGTCAAATTTGATCTTCTTGAGTCAAAGATAGGAAAATTCTCAATCAAAAGAATTAATGATCCTGAGTTCTCTTCTAATCATACTGAACCGATCTTCTTGGAGAGGCTTAGTCAATATTCGTTAATTATAATTTAGTACAAATAAATTCAAGCATAATATCATTATTTTCAACATGATCTCTAATAAAATGATGCCTAATTCCAATGTGTTTACTTCTAGAATGTTGAGCAGGATTTTTAGTCAAGTAAATAGCACTGGTATTATCACATTTTATAGGTGTACTAGTTAACTTGATTCCAAAATCTTCAAGTTATTGCTTAATCGACAAGATTTGAGCACAATAACTTCCTGCTGCAATATACTTAGCTTCAGTTGTGGATAGTACAACTGAAGTTTGTTATTTTCTAAACTAGGAGATTAAGTTAACTCCAAGAAATTGGCAGGTTTTTCTATTTAATTTACATCCAACAAAATCAGTATCAGAATATCCAATTAATTCAGTAGATGAATATCTAGAATACTATAAGCCAATATCAATTGTACCAGATATGAAGGGGACATCAACAAGAAAGAAGTTTTTGGACTAACTTACTTTTGTTTTGCAGTTAAAATAGACAAATCTAATAAAGGATTTGAGTCTATCTTCTCTTTCAGCAAATACTTGAGCCGATTCATGAGTTGACTCAACCTAGATTCAAGCAGGGTATGAGGTCACTTCTTCAATACCCACTTTTCCCACTTGGCGCCATCCATTTGAAGCCCACTTCCCTCACTTGGATGCCATCTACTTGAAGCCCATTTCCTTCAATTGGTCGACACCACATCAAGCCTTTTGGAGAGGAGGAAGGACACCACATCAAGAAATTTATGGGAAGATTAAAGCCATGTTCTATTACCCCAATAACCCTCCAACTAACTTGCCATGTGAGATGCCACATCACATGATATATATCAGCAAATGGAGGACACATCATTGCCACCTAGGAGCCACATGTCAATTGGTTGTAACCTTCCATCCATAAATGGTTGTAAAAAACTAATTCTAGTTGAACCACCTAACCAAAGGTTGTTGGATCCAACTAGAATTAGCTAGCTCATCCTTATCCCCTTAGCTTATCCTTATCCCCTCCCCTTGATGAAATTCCCTTAGATTAAAAGCCTATAAATAGGGCCCTAAGCCCTTTCTTGTATTCATTCTATGATTCGTTCTATTTTGGATTAAATGAAGAAAGCTTTCTTTCTTGTTCTAATTCCCCTAGGTTCTCTTGTTTGGAGTGAAAAGTTCTTAAGTTTGAGAGTTAAAAGATAGGTTTGAGAAGAAAGTATGAGGTTTTTGAAGGAGTGTTTGAAGGGTAGATACCCTTGAGTGTTTGAAAGGTGGAGTGCTCTTTGCTTGATCCAAGATCCAAGCATCATTCCTTGAAGGCGCTGGCTTCTACTTCCTTGTTTTCCTTCCTTCTCCTTCTTGTTTCAATTCCAATTTTGAATTCTCCTTTCATGCCTAATCTTTGATTTGATGCAGGTTTTCTTTGATTTTTCAAGTCTAAGATGAAGAACTCCAGCCAAGGATCATGGCCAAGGTGAGTCCTAAAAGTAGGGAGTGCTAGTCTTATGGTTTAGACCTCAATCCTTGAGTGATGAGAGCTCCTTCTTCTACCAAATAATTAGCCATCATTGTTGGTAGGAAAAACTCTTCCTAAGCTTTATTAGATCTAATTATTTGAAGGTTAACTTGTCATAGTAGTGATGGTTTCCTTGCCATGAAGATCCTAATCTTTATTTTGAACTAGATCTATATTTCGGGTATTGTAATTTGGATAAACTAGTCTCCTTATGAAGATTTTTTTCTTGGATTAATTTAGATCATTTATTTGATAATTAATTGCTCAAGTTTGCATGCTGGTTAGCTTTCTAAAACTCTCCATTCATCATTTTATTTTCATCCCCCATCAATTTTTTTGGTATCAGAGCTTAAGGTTATACTAGTCAAGTGTTTGATTGCTGAAATTTCTGTTCTAGTATTTACCTAAATTTTTCATGAATTTTAGTAATTTTTATATATTGCAAAAAAATCTAAAAAAAATACTTTTCTAGTACCTTAGTGTGTTAGAACCCGAAATATAAAATTTAAAAAAATATTTTCCATTAATTCTAGATTTAAAAATATAAGTTCTTAGATCATTTTTGAAGTTCTGTTCAGAATTCTGTTTCTGCCTTCCATTTTATTTAATTTTCAAAAAAATATAAAAAATATTTTTTATAATTTTTTAATATTTAGATATAAGATCCAAACTTATATTTTTGTTATTTTTCATCATAATTTTAAATTTTAGAAGGATCTAAAGTTAGGAATTCGAAATTTGAATTCAGGTTGTTAAGAGTTAGCTGAACTGCTGGAACCTTCTAGCATGTGCTTTCAAACTACATTTTCAACCAAAATTCGAGTTAATCTGAAGTCAAAACTTTAAAATATGAGAATTCTTATCTGAGAGTTAACCAAATCAATTTTATTTTAAATTCTTGGTTTTTTAGAAATATTAAATTTTGAATTTTTAAAACTAGCTAGTTGAAAGTTGTTCCCTGTTGAAATTTTCTTTTACAACCAGCTTTCAAAATGAATTTCTTAACCAAATTCCAGGAATTAAATTTTAAAATTTAGAATCTAGAATCTTCACCGAGGGATCTAACAATTCAAATTTTAATCTTAATTTTTTAAAATTTTAAGATCTTAATTTCAAATTTTTTAAAATTAGTTGACTAGAAGTTGTGTTAGGGCTGAAACTATCTTGCAACACCTTTAGCTTCTAGAACAAATTTTTAATCCTAATTCAAGATTTAAATTTTAAAATTTGATTTTTGAAATATGGATTTCAAAATATAAATTTTTTAATTTAATTTTTGTAATTTTAATTTTTTTTAAAAATTTGGGTTTGAATCACATGTTTGTGCTAATACTAGTTGTTGTGTTAACTAGTTGATGAATTGTTTGTGCATCCATTCCTAAATTTAATTAAGGTCATTCAATTATAACATAAGGGAAGGAGGTCATTACCTTTCCTTGGCTCAAAATAATCACCCACATTTGCATTGACCTAAACCATAATTGAAATCGAGTAGGAACCTAAAACTAGGGACACCCATAAGTCGGGTTCAAGTGCAAGATGAGACTAAATATTAGTTGAATTTGTACTTACTTCTTGAAATTGGTGTCTAAGGCAAGGGGTCCAATGGCAAATGCCTTAAGTGGACTTGCGATTTTTAATTAGGACCTCATGAAAGCGAGGGGAGCCTCCTGCAACCCCACATCTTACCTGGCCAGTGGAAAAGGTAATTACAATTTTAACTAGTACTTAGTCAATTCCTGTATTTTGAACTTTTAGGTCTAAAAGCCCTAGAAGTTAGGTTTGTACTGCTTGAAGCTCCATACCAATAGTCCCACACTCAGTCTATTTTTATCCATGGATTCTAATCTTGAATTTTTTTTGAAAACCCTGACTAAAAAGTTTGATACCATAAATGGGCAATTAGGGCAAATTAGAAAGGAATTAGGTCAAGTGAAGAACCATGTTGGGACACTTGAAGAGACCCCAATGACCCCCACCGAACCTGAGTCACTTAGGTCAATTCCTCGAGGTCCAAGAGTCCATCATCATGAATTCACTACTGAATACAATTCAAGACGATTTCACCATGACTTCATAGAAGAAGCCCATAGGATCCATGCTGAGCCTGAATCACCTAGTCCACCTCCCCTTGGTCCAAGAGCCCAATGTCATGATCTCACCCCTGAGTACAACCCTAGATACCCCTACCAAGACTTTGTAGATTAGGAGGAGAGAGTCCTTAGGAACAATCGACCCTATGTACCCACTTTTGATAGAAACCCTGAGGTGTATGTTTATTAGGAAGATAAAATGGATCAATACTTTGAATTTGATAAAATGTCGGAAGTAATAAAGTGTCAATTTGCCAAATCAAAGTTAATCCGACATGCAAAAGCATATTGGGGAGAAGTTGAGCGAAAATGTTATTATAGTGGGGATAAAATAAGTACTTGGAGAGAAATGAAGAGTAATATGAGAGAAAAATACCTAGGTAAATATTATGAGCAAAAACTTTTAGACCAATGGTACAAATTGAGACAAGATGATATACTTGTATTTGATTATATTGCCAAATTCAATAAGTATGAGGGAGATGAAGAAGAGACTAAACCCATAGAAAAATTAGAGAAAAAATCTCCTGAACCTATTGAAGAATTTAAGGATGAAATAGAATCAAAGTCTTATCCAAATGAAGGGCTAGAAAGAGAAAATCCTAAACTCATTGAAGAACTTAAGGAAGAAGTTTATGAAGCTAGGTCTAACCTTATGGATGAATATGATCAATAACAATTACTTGAAGATAAAATAATTACCTAGCCTAAAGAAATCAACAACGGGGATGATCAAAATGAAGTCCAAGAACAAAGCCATGAAGAATAATTCGAGGAGATAATAGAAGATCCGGAATTAATTGATGTTGAAGGTTTAGATCTAGAGACAATGAAGGATCACATATTAGGATATTGACCGTCAAAGAACAAAACCCTACGGATCAGTCCCAAGAAGCTGTAGAGCCTTTGAAAATCCTGCAAAATATGTTTCCTAATAATTTTTCTATCCCTGTTTCTCCATTTCTGAACATCCACCATCCTGATCCACCATCACGTTTCATTCACTCTTCTATCCCATCTGGCTGGGATATCTACCATACCATTGATCTGGTCCTAGTAATATTCAACAGTTATTTTTGGAAGACATTATGGCTTTTATTGGGCACCAAATTAAGATTCACTGCCACCTACCTAAAGTTGTGTGCTAGAGTTTTCAAAACCATTTAGGAGAATATTGAAAATTAGGAACTTTTGTTTCCTAGCCCAACAATAAAGTTTAGTTCATAGATAATAAAGTCCATTAGAGCTTGTTTTATTTTGGTGTCATTTATGTTTTGTCATTTGATATCATTTGACCTTCCCATGCATAAGTGTCCATGACTACGAGAGTCATATGCATAGCATGATTAGTAAGAAAATTTGAGCAATGAAATTAACAAGCATATGATCAACTCACATAAAAGAGCCAAAGAATTTCAGGAAGGAGACTATGTCATGGTAAAGCCAAACCTGAACAATTATATGCCCATGGTGTAGGTCATTTTCAAAATAGTAAGGAAAATTTGGACCTAATATGTGTTAGATTTAACATCCGACTTTGGTATCAGTTCCACTTTCAACAATTCAGATCTAGGAGGGTAAAGGAACCAACAATGATACCTAGTGAGCTTTTTGAGCCTGATTCTATCTTTGAGAGTGAGCCAACCCATGAGTGTCCACCAGCCAAATTACCAAAGCAGCAAGATAGGATTGAGCGAATCTTAGACAATAAGACTGTCACTACCCAAAACAGGAACTATCAATACTACTTGGTTCATTGGCAAGGATGCCCTAATTCTGAAAACTTATGGATTACTTGAGCAGACCTACAAAAAACTGAATAGACTTACTAGAGTATCACCAGAGTCAGATTAATTCTTACCCGATAGAATCGAGTTCTTTCTATCCCGGGAGAATTGATGGGGACATCAACAAGAAAGAAGTTTTTGGACTAACTTACTTTTTTTTTGCAGTTAAAATAGATAAATCTAATAAAGGGTTTGAGTCCATCTTCTCTTTCAGCAAATACTTGAGCTGATTCATGAGTTGACTCAACCTAGATTCAAGTAGGGTATGAGGGTACTTCTTCAATGCCCATTTTTTTCACTTGGCGCCATCCATTTGAAGCCCACTTCCCTCACTTGGATGCCATCTACTTGAATCCCATTTCTCTCAATTGGTCAACACCACATTAAGCACCTTTTGGGGAGGAGGAAGGACACCACATCAAGAATTTTATGGGGAGATTAAAGCAATGTTCTATTATCCCAACAACCCTCCAACTAACTTGCCATGTGGGATGCCACATCACATGATTTACATCAGCAAATGGAGAACACATCATTGTCACCTAGGAGCCACATGTCAATTGGTTGTAACCTTCTACCCATAAATGGTTGTAAAAAACTAATTCTAGTTGAACCACCTAACCAAAGGTTATTGGATCCAACTAGAATTAGCTAGCTAATCCTTATCCCCTCCCCTTGTATGAAATCCCTTGGATTAAAAGCCTATAAATAGGGCCCTAAGCCCTCTCTTGTATTCATTCTTTGATTTGTTCTATTTTGGATTAAATGAAGAAAGCTTTCTTTCTTGTTCTAGTTTCCCTAGGTTCTCTTGTTTGGAGTGAAAAGTTCTTGAGTTTGAGAGTTAGAAGATAGGTTTGAGAAAAGAGTGTGAGGTTCTTGAATGAGTGTTTGAAGGGCAGAATACCCTTGAGTGTTTGAAAGGTGGAGTGCTCTTTGCTTGATCCAAGATCCAAGCATCATTCCTTGAAGGAGCCGGCTTCTATTTGTTTTCCTTCCTTCTTCTTCTTGTTTCAATTCCAATTTTGAATTCTCCTTCCATGCCGAATCTTTGATTTGATGTAGGTTTTCTCTGTTTATTCAAGTCCAAGATGAAGGTCTCCAAGCCAAGGATCATGGCTAAGCTGAGTCCTAAAAGTAGGGAGTGCTAGTCTTATGGTTTAGACCTCAATCCTTAAGTGATGAGAGCTCCTTCTTCCATAAAATAATTAGCTATCATTATTGGTAGGAAAAACTCTTCCTAAGCTTCATTAGATCTGATCATTTGAAGGTTAACTTGCCCTAGTAGTGATGGTTTCCTTGCCATGAAGATCCTAATCTCTATTTTGAAATAGATCTACATTTCAGGTATTGTAATTTAGATCAACTAGTCTCCTTATGAAGATTCTTTTCTTGGATTAATTTAGACCATTTATTTGATAATTAATTTCTCAAGTTTGCTTGCTGGTTAGCTTGCTAAAACTCTCCATTCATCATTTTATTTTCATCCCCCATTAAGATAGATATCTAATAATGCGCTTAACAGCCAACAAATATGAATCCTTTGGTTCAGACTGATATCTAACATACATGCATACACTGAACATTATATTTGGTCTACTAGCAGTTACATATAATAAAGAGCAAATCATATCTCTATATAATTTTTGATTTACAGATTTACCATGCTCATCTTTATCAAGTTTACAAGAGGGGCTCATAGGTGTACCTATTGACTTAGTAGTCTCCATCCCAAACTTCTTTATAATTTCTCTTGTATACTTAGCTTGGTTGATGAAGATTCCATCTTTAGTTTGCTTGATCTGGAGTCCGAGAAAGAAATTGAGTTCTCCAACCATTCTCATTTCGAACTCACCCTGCATTATCTTAGCAAACTCTCGACAAAGAATTTCATTAGTAGCATCGAAAATAATATCATCATAGATTTGTACTACTCATAAATCATCATCTTTCCTTTTCAGAAACAAGGTTTTATCAACATGGCCTCCAGAGAAATCATTTTCAATCAAAAATTTACTAAGTCTTTCATACCATGCTCGGGGTGCTTGCTTTAAACCATAAAGTACTTTGTGCAATTTAAAAACATGATCAGGATGTGCATGATTTTCAAATCCAGGTAGCTATTCAACAAAAACATTTTCTACTATAAAACTATTCAGAAAAGAACTTTTAACATCAATTTAAAAGAATTTAAAATTCATAAAACAAGCAAATGGTAATAGTAGTCTAATTGCTTCAAGTTTAGCAACAGGAGCAAAAGTTTCATCAAAATCAATTCATTCCTCCTAATTGTAGTCTTTGGCAACTATCCTAGCTTTATTTCTAACAACAATTCCATTTTCATCTAACTTATTCATAAACACCCATTTAGTGCCAATAATAGAAATATTAGATGGTCTTTCTATTAATGTCCAAACATTATTTCTATCAAACTGAATTAATTCATCTTACATAGCATTTATCCAGCTAGGGTCTTTTTCAGCATCTTCAAAATATTTAGACTCTACTTGAGAAACAAAAGCTATATAATCACATTCATTTCTAATTGAGGCTCAAGCTTTTACCCCTTTAGATGGATCACCTAGGATTAATTTCTTAGGATGTCCATGAGCATACCTCCACTCCTTATCTTGGTGCTTTGGAGTGTCTTCACCTTTCTCATTTTTCTCTTGATCTTCTTCACTTGGTTGAGAGGGTTGATCATTTAGTGTCAACTTTTGAAGTTTATCAACACTTGCACAAGCATCAAAAGTATCATCTTTTTTGGAGGATTTGTTAGCAGACTCTTCAAAAATAACATGTATGGACTCCTCTACAACTAAGGTTCTTTTATTAAAAACTCTATATGCACAGCTTGATTTAGAATATCCTAAAAAGATATCTTCATCAAACTTGGTATCAAATTTTCTAAGATTGTCTTTATCATTATTTAATATAAAACATTGACAACCAAAAACTCAAAAATATTTTAAAGTTAGTTTTCTTTGATCCCAAAGTTTATAAGGAGTTTTCTTTAAAATAGGACGGATTAAAACTCAATTAAAAATATAACATGCAGTATTAATAGCTCCAACCCAAAAATATTTTAGTAAATCATTTTCACAAAGCATGGTGCGTGCCATTTCTTCTAAAGTATAATTTTTTCTTTCTACTATCCCATTCTGCTGAGGTGTCTTACGTGTAGAAAAATTATGTTCTATACCTTTTTCACTACAAAAGCTTTCGAAATCCTGATTTTCAAATTCAGAACCATGATCACTACATATGCAAATAACTGAAACACCCTTTTTATTTGAAACCTTTCGGTAAAATTTTACATTGCAGATAATGATTCATCTTTATGTGCAAGAAAGAAAATCCAAGTAAATCTTGAAAAATCATCTACTATAATCAATCCATATCTCTTGCCTCATAGGCTGGATGTTCTAGTTAGTCCAAAGAGATCCATATGAAGTAGTTTTAGTAGCCTATTAGTAGTGACAAAACCTTTAGGTTTGAAAGAAGTTTTGACTTGTTTTTCAAATTGATGGGCAATCCATATCTCTTGTTTTTCAAAATAAAGTTCCGGCAAATCTCTAACTAAATTCTTTTTGCAAAGTTTTGATAGTAGATACATACTAGTATGACCTAGTCTTCTATGCCAAAGCCCACTAGTCTCATCTTTAGTAGAATTCATTGCAACAAGGTATTCTCCATTAGGCAAAGATAGATCATCTAAATCTACCAAATAAATATTACCATGCCTTTTTCCAATGAATTGTACTACATTTTTATTCGGACTAGCAATCATACAATAAGTTGATTTAAAAATAACTTGAAAAACTTTATCGCAAAACTAACTAATACTTAAAAGATTATGTTTCAAATCTTTAACTAAAAGTACATTGCTAATACAAGTAGAAGGAGTAATGTGAACCTTACCAATACCAATAATTTTTTTTTATTATTATCCCCGAAGGTTACACTCCCTCCATTCATTACTTCAAGAGAAGTGAATTGCTTCACATATCCCGTCATGTGCCTTGAGGAACCACTATCAAGATACCAAAGTCTTTTATTCTCCTTGGTTACAAGATACACTTGCAATACAAATCAAGCTTTATTTTTAGGTACCCAAGCCAACTTGGGTCCTTTAGGGTTAGCACATAAAATGGTTCCTTTTGGAACCCAAACTTTTTCAAAATAATTAGTTTTTCTCATATTACATTAAAAAGATTTATACTTTGCTTTTTGCATGAAAAACATGTTATGCTAGATGATGCAGGTACAAAAAAATTTTGAAATATTTTTATTATCTTTGGGGTCTATAGCCTAATCCTGCTTTGTTAAAAACTACTCTTTGGCTATTTAAAAGTAGGTTTAGTTTTTCTGAACTATAGATAAATTTCTTAACAAAAGGCTTCATTTTATCAAGCTCATTTTTGTACTTTTCATTTTCCAATTCTAAATCCTTACTGTTCTTTAAAAGAACACTTTTCGAAATGATAGTTTTGGGTCTTTTTAAAACTTCATTTTTCATTGTTAAAGCATTGTTTTTCTTTTTTAAAATATCTAATTTAGTTTTCAAATCACTAACTTCATTTAAAAAAGAATTATTTTCATGTAAAAAACTATTAGCATGCTTTTTCAACTTTCTATTTTCAGTTAAAATTATTTTGTAATCATGCATAAGTTCATCAAAAGCATTTCTTAATTCATCAAAAGTAAAATCTATTTCTGTATCAGAATTTACCTCTTCTTGCTCTTGATGTGCCATGAGACAAAGATTTGCAATTTCAGCTTGTTCTTCTTCTAAACTAGAGTCCTCACTATCACTCCAGGTGGACATCATTGCCTTTTTCCTTAGCTTCTTTCTTAACTTCTTTAGGAGAGGGCAGTCAAATTTGTAGTGTCCCGACTTCTTGCCCTCGAAGCATGTAGGTATCTCTTTCTCCTTCTCCTTCTCCTTTTCTTTTTCTTTCTCTTTTCCCTTTTCTTTGGTTGATTGGAATTTCTTCTTGTAAGGGAACTTTCTTCTCTTCATGAACATTCTAAATTTCCTTGTAAGGAGTGCTTCTTCACTTTCATCATCATCTACTTCTTCGGACTCATTAATTGAGGATTCTTCTTATATAGTTGATTTGAATGCAATCCCCTTTTTCTTCTTATCCATATCCATTGATTTTTGCTTCAAATTTAGCTCATAATTCATGAGCGATCCTATCAGCTGCTCCAATGGTAGCTTGTCAATATCTTTAGCTTCTTCGATGGCGGTCACCTTCGGATTCCATTGTTGCCTAGAAATGGAGCCCAAGAGGGGGGATGAATTGGATCTTTTAAAAATTTTAAAGCAATAATGTGAAGATCTAGTGGTGTTTGTGAGTAATAAATTCAATACACTAGATTAAATACAGCAGAAATCAATAAATGGATTACAATAAACAAAGAGCAAGAAAGAGAGGAGGCAATCATACACAAATACAAAGTTTATAGTGGTTTGGTGCAAACCTAGCACCTACATCTACTCTCCAAGACATCCTTGGAAATTCTACTATAATCCAACCAAGATTATAGCCGACTTATTTTTCAAAAGGCTCACAAGTCAAAACCTAAGTTGGTTTTATCACCTAGGCTCACCAACAAACCTTTACACTTGTTTTGTCTTCGGGCTCATAAGTTAACCCTAGTTGGTTTTGTCCCTTTGGCTTACCAACAAACCACAACAATCTTCTTTCAAGACACCCTTGAAAGCAAGGTCAAATCACAAGATAAAATTAGATATACAATTTCAAAAATAAGACAAACTCTTTTCAAGAGTAGAATAGAAGCTTTGAAGCTCAAGTTGATGCTTTGTCTTGTCTTCTCATTGGAATATTCTTCAAACTCTTCTTTTGAAATGATGTAAGGATGGGCTTGTAATCTTTTTCAGGGAATCAAACTTTAAATGACTATTGTAGTGAAGTTTTTGAGAGAATATTGACTTTTGGGCTTTGAATGGACTTCAATGCTTCAAGAATGAGTTTGGTGAAGCTTAAATACTTCAAAAATTTCTAAAAAATGGTTTGTGACCATTTTTGCTTCGAATCTAGCCATTTAGAACCTGAAAAGACACTTCTGCACTTCAAAAAAATAGATTTGTTATGGCTGTCAGAACCCGAGTGTCGACACTTGGCTATCAAGTATCGACACTTGACTTCCAGGTGTCGATACTTAAACTTTCAAGTGTTGACACTTGATTCATAGGTATCGACACTTGATACAAAAACACTCCATTGGTCAAGTTCTGGATTTTCAAAAAGTCTCAGGCCTTGAGTCGATACTTAGGAACTTAAGTATCGACACTTGAGTTTCAGGTGTCGACACTTGAGTCTGGGTGTCGACACTTAGCATGCCAAGGAGTTTTCCTGCATGCCAAATGCTGAAGCGTAATCAATAATTAAACATGTAAAAGCCCTTTTTGCATGAAGAAGATATCTTAAATTGTGAAAAATGCTCCATGCCACGGCATGCCATGATACTTAAATTTTTTGAGAATTTGAGGTGCTTGCTTCCTGAAAACTCATAGCTGAAAGTAAACATTAGTATACAATATGTACTCAAGGTTTTGTTATTTATCAAAATCACTAGGAGAGCCAACAATCTTCCCCTTTTTGATGATGACAAAACCTTGAGTAAATCAACATTAATTTTCAAATTTTAGATATGATATTTCATGAATATGATTTTAAGCTCATATAAACCACAACTTGCATAGTTAGGAAGAATAAATATCCCCCTTAATTAGACAATTCTAATCAGAACAAGCAATATGCAATTTTGGTATCAGATCAAATTGAAAATTACAAACAAATAATTAATCATACTCCCCCTTTTTGTAAGTCATTAGAAAAGGGAGTAAACTCCCCTCAAAACAAGCATGGAGACAAAAAGTAATGGAGTTAAATTCAATCACAGCTGAACTTATCAGAGCTCAAGAGCATTAAACTAAGATTTCAAAGTTAACATTATCAGGTATCAGAGCCAAAATGATAAGAGTATCATATTAATTCAAGCATATCAATCACGGTAAAATAATCAGGAAAACAATGTAAGTATCAAAGAGTCACACATATATATATATAATATGAAGTTTTAAGTTACAAAATTTTGCTGATTCATCAGCAATATTGAAATATACAATGATACCAAGATACATCAACAGTCAATGATAGTAAATAAAAATAGTCAAGATACAACATACATCATAAATCATCTGTGAGGCTAGTCCTCATCAGATGGAATCTCAAGAGTAAATGGGGTACTAATCCTAGACCGACGAACCAAAGCCTTAGGAGGTCCCTAGGCTAAAGCCCGGCAACTCCTAGTGTGGCCTGAAGGTCCTAGAGAGGGTACAACCCTAGATAATCTAGTGGAAGGGGGTGAAAGAAGATCAGCAGGTGTGATAAAGTCCGACATGGAATCAACCAAGTTAGCTGGTGGAAGAGCTACAAGGGTAGCTGGAGGATCACAGCTGACAACCTCATATCTATTAGTGCCACCATCATTGTCACTATCACTGACTCTATCAATAATATCAGTAGCTCTGTCCTCACTCCCCTCAGCATGGTCACCACCATCATCAGTACCATCATCATCACCATCATCATCAGCTGGTGGAGCTGCAAGTGCTGCAAAAGACCTGAAAAGCTCCTCCATGCGTGCAAAACTAGTCTCCACCAATCACCGTAGCTTAGTGAGCTCAGAAGTAGTATGGGCTCTAAGGCCCTCTAGCTCGATCCGCATCTGAGTCGACCGAACTCCAAGTCCAATAATCTCACTCTGTATCTTTGCGAGCTGCTCTTTGGTATGCTCCTCAAAAGATAAACTAGTTGACGAAGGAGGAGGTGCCGAAGGAGTAGCAGAAGGTGTCACCGGCTCTGCCACTGATGCTGGAACGTCCTGAAGAGGTGTGCTAGCTGGCCAAGATGGCCCGGCCTCTGCCTCTCGAATCTTGTCCTCCTCATCTAGCTCCTGGCCAGACTCCCTCTGAACCCACTGACCTGCGACTAATTGATACCCCTTGCGGTGAAGTGACCTCTCGTCGTAGATGTTCGTATGTAGAATCTGCTTGGGGATCTCCCCCTCTAGAGAAACTCCACAAGCTCTAAAAAGTCGGGTCAACCTCATACCGAATGGTAGGTAATGATGCTTCTGGGTCGCAGCATCATGCATCTGTACAAGCATCAAGGATGATAAATCAATCTGTCTCCTCTCTATCAGGCTGGTCATCACCGTCAACTCTCTCTGTAATAAAATCGAATCTTCCTGTCTTCGGTAGAAGAATGTATGCGGTGATGTGGTGTAATAGGCGCATCTCTAATGATAGCTGGTTCGCGGTGACTACCGTCACTCTACGAACATCCTTTCACTAAAGGATGCACCTGAACACAGCCTCTCTATCCTCTACAGGGAATACACTGACTCCCTGATGGGGGATCTCCCAGATCCTGCTCAGTAACTCCACTGAAAGTGAAATCTCAACACCTCTGATGGTAGTGGTCCAAAGAAGTCGTCGACAATCCATGGCTCCATAAAACTCCCTCACTAGATGAGGATAGTACTTCTTCTGTATGGTGCAGAAGGGTACTAGACCTGCATCTGTGAGTACTTGATGGATAAGAAAATGGTGCCGATCAAAGAAAGCAAGGTCGGCTCTCCTCACAGAAGCCACTACCTTCCCTGCCATCCTCTCTGCAGGGGGGAACTCGGTACTGCTGAACTGCTAGCCAGCCCAGTATTATGTCTAGCCTTGGATCTCCTCTCTGTACCCTGACTAGGTCTCTCCCTAACTGCAAGCCTTTTCCTTGGACCCATCATAGCAAACTGACCAAGAAAGGTTGAAGAATGTAAACTAGGAGGGACATTTTTAACTAGGCTGAGAACTAGTTTGGCTAAAGGAAACTTAGACTATAAATTCTAGTTTAAAAAGTGCTAAGATATGCTTTGAAAAACTGGGATTAAAACAAGTTTAAGTTGTAAAACATGAAGAATCGATGGTAAGATACTTTGAAGAGTTTGAAGAGTGGAGAGATTACAAAACATATTTAGGTTAAAAGACTTTAATCTAGAATGTATAAAGTGTAATTAGGTTGAAAGTTATATATAAAATACATTTCATAATACTTAGTGAACTAGGTTTAGATAAAAAAATGTGGGATTTAGGTTGAAACAATTTAGGGTTTTAGTTTAAACAACTAGGTGAAGGAAACGAGGATAAAATGTCACAAAAACATCACCAGAATTCTTCCCAAAATAGTGAAAATGCAATACATATTTTAGAAAATCTGATTTTAGATGAAAACCCAAGGAAATTTTGGCCAAAAATCAATATAACAGTGATTTTCCCAAAAATGGACGGAAATAGAGAGAAATTGGCCAAAAATCCAAGAGAAATTCAAGAGAAATGCATTCAAACCTGATTCCTCCTAAATGGAGTCTTGGGAACGAATCAAAACTCATGAAAATCTGATTAAAACACTTTAAAATGGTTGAAAAAACCTAAATCTAGGGTTGCACGGTTTGAAAATAATGAAAATGAAAGTTGAAATACCTATTTTTCGTTGGGGTAAATGGGAAATGGGTTGATTCGGAAGTTGGTGGAGGTTGGGGGACCACTGGAGCTTGAGAGAGATGGGAGGAAAATAACATAAAAAATGTTCGGTCTGCCCTAAAAAATAGAAAAAGTTTCGCAAGTGTCGACACTTGGGATTTCTCAAGTGTCGACACTTGGTCATGTGTCGACACTTCGCAAAACACAAGTGTCGACATTTGGCTAAGAAAATCCCAAAAAAACCTGAAAAACTTTCAAAAAAAAATCAGAAAAATTTTTAAAGGCATTTTAGGGCTTAATATAAGTAATTTTTGGTTAAAAAAAAACTTGGATAGGATGGAAATTGAGAGAGTTCTATGAGAATGGATTAATGATACCTAACTCTCTTCTAATCATGCAAAATCTCTCTTCACTCAAAGGTTTGGTAAACACATCAGCTAATTGGTCATCAGTACACACAAATTCAAGTTCCACATTAGAATTTTGTACATGATCTCTTATGAAATGATGTCTTATTTCAATATGTTTACTCTTTGAATGTTGCACAGGATTCTTAGTTAGATTGATTGCACTAGTATTGTCACATCTTATGGGTGTCTTAATTAGTTTAATACAAAATCTTCGAGTTGTTGTTTGATCCAAAGGATTTGAGCACAACAGCTTCCAGCTGCTATATATTCTGCTTCCACTGTAGATAGAGCAACTGAATTCTATTTCTTGATACTCTAAGAGATCAAATTTACTTCAAGAAACTGACAGGTTCCACTAGTACTTTTATAATCAAGTTTGCACCCAGCAAAGTCAGCATCAGAATAAGAAATCAATTCAAATGAAGAATCTCTAGAGTACAACAAACCAATTTCAATTGAGTTAGATAGATATCTAAGTATGCGTTTAACAGCCAAAAGATGAGATTCTTTAGGATTAGACTGATATCTAGCATACATACATACACTAAATATGATATTTGGCCTACTAGCAGTAAGATATAACAATGAACCAATCATGCCATGATAGAGTTTTTGGTCTACAGATTTACCTGATTCATCCTTGTCAAGTCTATAAGAGGAGCTCATAGGGGTACCTAATGGCTTGGTGTTCTCCATCCCAAACTTTTTGAGTATTTCTTTTGTGTACTTGGCTTGGTTGATGAAGATCCCTTCTTTGGTTTGCTTTATTTGGAGTCCGAGGAAGAAATTCAGTTCTCCCATCATGCTCATCTCGAACTCACCCTGCATTAACTTTGCAAACTCTTGACAAAGTGATTTGTTAGTAGCACCGAATATGATATCATCTACATAGATTTGTACTACTAAGAGATCATCATTCTTTTTCTTCAAAAATAAAGTTGTCTACATTACCTCTAGCAAAATCATTTTTGAGCAGTAAATAACTTAAATGATCATACCAAGCTCTAGGTGATGTAGAACAAATAAGATGATGCGATGCAGAAGTAAATTAAGACTATTTATTTATTTATTTTTGTGTTTTGTTAGAAGTTGGCTTGACTCAAAACAAGGCTAACTAATATTGAAAGAAAATATGCACTGAAAGAAAGCACAATTCAAAAGAGTAGATTATCAGAGTAATAAAGAAGTAGGATCGCTGGGGATTGAGAAACCCCCAGCCTAGGGTTTACTCCTCTTTCAAGAAACAGACGAAGAGAGAAGAGAAGGTTTTATACCTGACTGTGATATTTCTCTTTGCTTCAATTGAAGGACACTCTCGAGCAGATTGTAGGATCCTTGGAGACGGGGTATCTTCGCAATGGATCCTCAGATTGTAGTCCTATGGCAAGGTTGGCCTTCTTCTCGTACTCTGGATCTGGAAAGGATGAAGAACAAGATAAGGATGTAAGAAACTCAACGAAGAGACCTTTACCTGGGATAACTCCGGACTGCTCGAACTTTGAAGATGAGGAAAGAGTATGGAGGTGGCGGTGTAAGATGGAGTGGATTTAGGGTTTGGCTGGTAGGGTGGCGGCTTGCAGATGAAAAGGACCTAGGACATGATATAGTGGGCGGTGGCTTGGAGAAGGAGATGGCGGCCTTGAATGAAGTGAGAATAGGGTTTAGGAATTTGGGTGTTGGCGGCTAGGATGATGAAAGGAAATTAGGGTTGGCGGCCAGGGATGAAAGCGGGGCAAGGTTTTGGTAACTTTGGAGATCTCTCACCTCCTCAAGGCTCCAATGGAACCCGGATTTACTCCCTCACGGAGCTCAACACTCAAAAAAGTGTGGAAGAAGAGAACACAAGGTTGCTCAATACAAGAAAAGATTTCATTTACTCATTCTTATCAAAAGATTACATAAGGGTCCAATATATAGACCTTCCAAGAGAAACAAAATTACACTACTTCCCATGTGGGACTAAACATTCATCCTAAGCATGAAAAACTTTCCCTTGACTGACCAGGCTTCTTTCCTTGGAGTGGGCGGCCTCAAATGCAAGGTGATGGCTTCATATGGCAGGTATGTGGGGCACCTCCTAGTTCTTCTCCTTAAGTCATGGGTTTTCCTTCCATGACTTGCTCTTTCTTGGAAGAAAATACTCATCTCCTAGTCTTTCTCCCCAAGACTAGGCTCCTTCCATTCATAGCTAGGTACTTTAGGCAGGTGTGGGCGCCTACCTTGAAGTCCTCTCCAAGAAAAATCCCCTGCTCCTTTAGCTTGGTTACTTTTGGCAGCTTGTGGGCACCTTCCTTGACTTCTCCTAAGAAAATTTTCTTGCTCTCTTGGGCGTGGGGACCAGGGACACTGGGATGAAATGTGGCACCAACTGGTCCTGGGAGTTTGGTGTCCACTTGCATTTGGCCTTGGAAGAAAAAATGATGCCCTAGGGAATGGCGCCAACCAGGACTTGACTTGGACTTAGACTGAGTCAACATGACTCAACAAAATGAAATGCAGATTCAAAGAAATAAAATAATCTAGTTGACCAGGTCAACCCTTATTACAAACCCTAATCTTCGGGCAAGGTCATTCAGAGATCCAGATGGAACCCTTAAGTCTTCTTCTGATTCTGGTGCCCGCACCAATTCTCCCAGGGTGGGAGGAACTCGACCCTATCGAGTAAGGCTCAAGTTGGCTCTGGTATCTCTCCAAGAGATCTGGATCTAGCTCTTGTAATTCATCTCGGGAGATCCAAGAGTCATCAGAATCTGGCCTTCCTTGCCAGCGAACCAGGTATCTTTGGTATCCTCAATTACGAGTAGAGATAACCTGATCGTCCAGGATCTTTTCAATCTGTTCTTTCCTCACTGGCCAGTTTGTTGGTGGACACACAGGGTTGGGTTCACTCTCAAGAACAGGATTAGGCTCAAAAGGCTCACTGGGAATCATAGCTGGCTCTCTATACTCTACTAGGTCTATAATGTTGAAAGTGGGGCTAATGCCTAGTTTTGGAGGCAACTCGAGCACATAGGCATTGGATCCTACTCTCTTCACCACTCTAAATGGTCCAGCTCCTCTAGCTTGTAACTTTCTAACAATTCCAGGAGGAAACCATTCAGGCCTTAACCTAATCATTACATAGTCTCCCTCAACAAAAGTTTTGACTCGTCTTTGAGAATCAGCCAACTTCTTATAAGTTTAATTACTTAAATTTATTTTGGCATGAATTTCTTTATGCAAGTCTTTTATATGCTGTGCAAAAACTTCAGCAGACTCGGAGACTCGTGTGTAGACTGGTAAAGGGGCTAGGTCAAGAGGTGTGTGAGGTTTGTACCCATGCACAATTTCAAATGGACTCTTACCTGTAGACCTATTGACCGAGTCATTGTATGCAAATTCAGCCCTAGGTAAGTACAAATCCCAATTCCTAGTGTTTTCACCAACAAGACATCTTAGCAGATTGCCTAAGCTACAGTTCACTACCTCGGTTTGGCCATCAGTTTGGGATGATAGGCAGTTGAAAACTTAAGTTTTGTTCCTAACTTATGCCAAAGGGTTTTCCAAAAATAGCTGGTGAACCGGACATCCCTATATGATACAATTGTCTTAGGTAGGCCATGGAGTCTAACTATCTTATTAAAGAACAGGGTGGCTACCTTAGATGCATCAAAAGTCTGGGAACAAGGCAAGAAGTGGGCCATCTTAGAAAATCGGTAGACTACGACACAGATAGAGTCATGCCTCCTCTAGGTCTTAGGCAAACCTAACACAAAGTCCATACTCACATCTTGCCAAGGACGATCTGGGACAGGGGGTGGGGTATAAAGGCCGGTGTTCTGTTTTTGCTGTTTGGCAACAGCGCAGGTCCGACACCTAGCCACAATGTGTGCTACATCTCTTTTTATGCTAGGCCAGAAAAAGTGGTCTTCAACAGCCAGGGTGGTCTTGTCTTTTCCAAAATGGCCTGCTAGACCCCCAGCATGAATTTTCCAAATCAAAAATTCCCTAAGAGAAGTTCTAGGGATGCAAAGCCTATTCTTAAAGAACAGAAAGCCATCTAAAGGGTATAATCCTTATGATTACTAGATGGTCCTTGAGCTAGATCCTGATACATAGTCTTAAAATCCGGACATGACTCATATTCCTCTTTGATCTGCTCAAACCCTACGACTTCAGTCCTAACAGAATTTAATAACAAAGATCGACGACTAAGGGCATCAGCTACCTTATTTTCAGTCCCAGCCTTATGTTTCAAAACAAAAGTATAGGACTGAATATACTCTACCCACTTAGCATGCCTAGGGTTAAGCTTCTTCTGGGAATTCAGGAATCTAAGAGCCTCATGGTCCAAAAATAGCATAAATTCCTGCGGTAGCAAATAATGTCTCCAGTAACGTAAAGCTTGCACTATCGCATAAAATTCTTTATCATAGGTAGAATACCTAAGCTTAGCATCATTAAGTTTTTCACTAAAGAATGCTACGGGATGATTCTCTTGGCTTAGGACTCCACCTATACCTACACCTGAAGCATCACAGGCAACCTCAAATACTTTAGAAAAGTCGAGTAACCTTAAAATGGATGCCTGGGTCATCCTATCCTTAAGATCTAGGAAGGCTTTATGGGCTGCTTTAGTCCACTGAAATTCTCCCTTCCTAATACAGTCTATGATAGGAGCAACTACAGTACTAAACCCCTTGATGAGTCGTCTATAGAAGGTAGCCAAGCCGTGGAAACTCCTAACTTCATGCACACTGGTCGGCTCTGGCCATTCTACTATGGACCTAATCTTCTCTGGATCGGCAGCCACGCCGTCAGGGGTTACTACAAAACTAAGGAAGATAACTCTACTGGTTATGAATTCACACTTCTTGAGATTACCGTAGAGACTATCATTCTTCAAAACTTGGCAGACTTATCTAAGGTGGCCTAGGTGGTCTGCAGGGGTCTTACTATAGATCAGGATGTCATCGAAATAGACCACTACAAACTTCCCTATGAAAGCTCTAAGCACCTGGGTCATAATCCTTATGAAAGTACTAGGGGCATTGGACAACCCAAAAGGCATAACAACCCATTCGTAGAGACCATCATTAGTTTTGAAAGCGGTTTTCCACTCATCCCCTGGTCTAATTCTAACCTGATGATAGCCACTCTTGAGATCAATTTTGGAAAAAACCATTGCACCGGCCATCATATCTAGCATGTCATCTAGTCTAGGGATGGGAAACCTATACTTGATTGTGATTTTGTTGATGGCACGACTATCAACACACATCCTCCATGTGCCATCTTTCTTTGGGGTCAGTAGTGCAGGGACTGCACAAGGGCTAAGACTCTCTCTAATGAACCCCTTCCTCAACAATTCTCCAACCTGCTTTTGCAGTTCCTCATGCTCAGATGGATTCATCCTATAATGGGGCAAATTTGGTAAAGTAGCTCTTGGGATTAAATCTATGGAATGCTGGATATCCCTAAGAAGTAAAAGGTGGTCTGGCAGATCCTCGAGAAAAACATCTTCAAATTCTTCTAACAAAGGCCTAACTTCTTGAGGAGGCTCTGAGGGTGTAGGAGTCCTAAGTTCCTTAGCAGTCAACATCCAAATGGGTGAACCACAATGAATTTCTTGTTCTAGATCCTTAGCACTAATTAGGTTCACTCCAGTCTTCATCTCTTTGACCTTATTGGGTCCTTTAGCTACCTTGTCCTTAGGAGGGACTGAATGGATTGTGATCTTTTTCCCATTAAAACTAAAGACACAGGTATTGGATTTTCCTAAGAGGGTGGCATCATGATCATATAACCAAGGTCTCCCAAGAATTATACTGCTCACCCCCATGGGTAAGACATCACACCAAATCTTCTCTTGATAGGATTGCATCTGGATTTGGACCTGACATCTAGACTGGATGGGTATAGAGGTAGAGTCTACCCAAGAAACCTTATAGGGGTTGGGGTGGGGGACTGGGGTTAAGCCTAACATTTTGATTGTGCTAGCAGAAATGGCATTCACACAGCTCCCACTATCTATGATGATCTTACATACCTTATCCCCTAATTTAAGGAAAGTCTGTAGGATGTTAGTCCTACGCCAATCCTCCTGAACTCTACTCTGGGACAGGATGCATCTCACAACTCCTAAGTGGTCAGACTCTGTGGGTTCCTCCTCTCCTTCATACTCAACAACCAAGTTCATTCCGGCCTCATAAACTTCTTCAAATTCCTTATTGGGCCCGGAATTCTCTTCCTCTCCCTCTTCTATGTAAAGGGATCTATGTGGGCGCTGGCTAGAAACATGACCTACCCTATGGCACTTAAAACAGGCTATGGCTGTACACTGGCTGGAGATATGACCTGGTTTCTAACACTTAAAACAGGTGATACTAGAACTAGGGGTTCTCTGGGTGTCAGGAGCCTTACCTTTGTCCATGGGCCTAGGGGTGGGAATACCCTGAAATGGTTTGCTAGGGGTAACTTCGCTAGGTCTATTTCTTGGATTGGGGCATTAACTCTAGAAGGTATAGGTCCTCTCTGAAATTTCTCAGTGTTCAGTGCAATCTGATAGGCTTGGTCTAGGTCAGTAACCTCTCTCAGAAACAACTCCCTCTTAATGTCTTCCCTAAGTCCAGCCCTAAATCTAGACAAAGTGACCTCATGGGCTTCACTCACATCACATCTCATCAAGTACTCATCAAAGGTGGCTATGTAGTCTGAGATAGATCGGTTCCCTTGTTTCAAGGTTTGCCATTGGTCTAACAGATTCTATTGGTATGAAATGGGTAGGTACTTATCTCTAAGCTTCTCTTTCATACCCTGCCAAGTGGTTATGGGCTCAACATTTCGTCTCCTAGTGGTTAGCTCAATGTTCCCTCAGTATAACCTAGCTTGATGCACTAACTTCATCTTGGCAAACTTGAACTTCCTTTCCTCAGACATGGTATACCACTCAAAGTACTGGTCCATCTCACCCTCCCAATCAGAATACACCTTAGGGTTTAAGCTACCATCAAAAGTGGGTGCATCTAATTTGATGTTCCGGATGAACCTATCATCCCTATCTTCAGGCTCTCGGTCAGGCCTCCTATGATTAGGTTCAGGATCTCTGTATAAAGGTCTTCTAGGCTCCTGGTGTAGGTGAGGTTGAGGCACATTAAAATCTGGGTCAGGAGTCCAATTCTGATGTCTAGGTTCCTCAAGTACTTGGACTCGATCCCTAAGCTGGGTAAGATCCTCAAGGACTTGATCCCTAAACTGGGCAACAGTATCAGTCATATCCTGACTCAATTTGGTCATACTTTTGGTAAGAGTTCTAATGATGGCCTCTAAATCAGGTTGGGTTTGACCAGGTTGGTAGGGTACTCCGTTCCGGGTGGACATGATGATGCAAGCAAGAATACCAAATGAGACTCGACTGAAATGACTATGGGCTAACTAGACCTAGAGCCCAAACTAGATGCCCAATCAGAGTGGCAAGCTAGCCTGTAGTAACTCGGGACTCAGCCAGGCAAGTGTAAGGGGAGTGTTAGGTCCCTAATTGCCAATCCTAGACACCAATCAGTGATTGGCCAGGTAGGCGGACCAGCACACAAGCCCTTCGGGATAGAATCCCTGAACCACCGTTCTAGACACTGAGTACAAAGCACACACAGAGTAACTAGACAAACTAACTCAACACTAGCCTAGACCCGACCAGTTGGTGTCTCTAGCCCACTAGGGCAAATTAGGTCTAATTAATTTTAAGATTAAAGGCTTAGGTTCGAATGCACGGGAGGTGGTTTTGGGCTAAGGAGAGGGTCTCAATCCTCCCCTTATGTTGCAACTTCGGTGCCCTTAAGATAAATTCAATTTATGCACACTCAAATAAAAAAATAGCTTGCAGAGAATAAAAAAAAGCAGAACAGCAGTAAAATTGATCTCAGAAAATCTACAGAAATTAATAAATCATGAAAATTTTATGTAAATTACTTTAAATTATACTGGTTCTAGAAAAATAAGAATTACTTAATTTAGAATTTTTTACAAAGAGAAACAATTTGAATAATAGGATAGTTACTGGCAGAAAATAGAACGTATGTCCCGTTTACAATCCCTGCCTAGAAGTTATAACCCAGTGGCACCCCTACACACCCTAGGAACCCCCGTGGAATGGGAGGAGGAGGCTTGCATCTCGCTTGTTCCTAGGACCGGACGGCCAGGGGAGTCTATTCTAGGCAGCTAAAGTAAAAAGGAACGAAAATGCAATCAAACAAGCAAGAACCCTAGATAGGGCTCTGATACCAAAAATTATGCAGAACAAATAAGATGATGCGATGTGGAAGTAAATTAAGGCTATTTTATTTTATTTTTTTTGTGTGTGTTTTGTTAGAAGTTGGCTTGACTCAAAAACAAGGCTAATTAATATTGAAAGAAAATATGCACTGAAAGAAAGCACAATTCAAAAGAGTAGATTATCAGAGTAATAAAGAAGTAGGATCGCTGGGGATTGCGAAACCCCCAGACCTAGGATTTACTCCTCTTTCAAGAAACAGACGAAGAGAGAAGAGAAGGTTTTATACCTGACTGTGATATCTCTCTTTGCTTCAATTGAAGGACACTCTCGAGCAGATTGTAGGATCCTTGGAGATGGGGTATCTTCGTAATGGATCCTCGGATTGTAGTCCTATGGCAAGGTTGGCCTTCTTCTCGTATTCTGGATCTGGAAAGGATGAAGAACAAGATAAGGATGTAAGAAACTCAAGGAAGAGACCTTTACCTGGGATAGCTCCGGACTGCTCGAACTTTGAAGATGAGGGAAGAGTATGGAGGTGGCGGTGGAAGATGGAGTGGATTTAGGGTTTGGCTGGTAGGGCGGTGGCTTGCAGATGAAAAAGACCTAGGGCTTGATATAGTGGGCGGTGGCTTGGAGAAGGAGATGGCGGCCTTGAATGAAGTGGGAATAGGGTTTAGGAATTTGGGTGTTGGCGGCTAGGATGATGAAAGGAAATTAGGGTTGGCGGCCAGGGATGAAAGCGGGGCAAGGTTTTAGTAACTTTGGAGATCTTTCACCTCCTCAAGGCTCTAATGGAACCCGGATTTACTCCCTCACGAAGCTCAACACTCAAAGAAGTCTGGAAGAAGAGAACACAAGGTTGCTCAACACAAGAAAAGATTTCATTTACTCATTCTTATCAAAAGATTACATAAGGATCCAATATATAGACCTTGCAAGAGAAACAAAATTATACTACTTCCCATATGGGACTAAACATTCATCCTAAGCATGAAAAACTTTCCCTTGATCGACCAGGCTTCTTTCCTTGGAGTGGGCGGCCTCAAATGCAAGGTGATGGCTTCATATGGCAGGTATGTGGGGCACCTCCTAGTTCTTCTCCTTAAGTCATGGGTTTTCCTTCCATGACTTGCTCTTTCTTGGAAGAAAATACTCATCTCCTAGTCTTTCTCCCCAAGACTAAGCTCCTTCCATTCATAGCTAGGTACTTTAGGCAGGTGTGGGTGCCTACCTTGAAGTCCTCTCCAAGAAAAACCCCCTGCTCCTTTAGCTTGGTTACTTTTGGTAGCTTGTGGGCGCCTTCCTTGACTTCTCCTAAGAAAATTTTCTTGCTCTCTTAGGTGTGGGGACCAGGGACACTGGGATGAAATGTGGCACCAACTGGTCCTGGGAGTGTGGCGTCCACTTGCATTTGGCCTTGAAAGAAAAAATGATGCCCTAGGGAATGGCGCCAACCAGGACTTGACTTGGACTTAGACTAAGTCAACATGACTCAACAAAATGAAATGCAGACTCAAAGAAATAAAATAATCTGGTTGACCAGGTCAACCCTTATTACAAACCCTAATCTTCGGGCAAGGTCATTCAGAGATCCAGATGGAACCCTGAAGTCTTCTTCTAATTCTGGTGCCCGCACCACTAGGAGCTTGTTTCAAACCATACAAAGCTTTATGAAGTTTGAAAATATGATTTGGAAATTCAAAATTTTCAAAACCAGGAGGTTGTTCAACATAAACCTCTTCTTTAACAAAACCATTTAAAAAGGCACTTTTAACATCCATTTGAAATATTTTAAAATTCATAAAGCAAGCAAAAGCCAATAATAGCCTAATTGCCTCAAGTCTAGCCACAGGAGCAAAGGTTTCATCAAAATCAATCCCTTCCTCCTGATTATATCCCTTGGCAACAATCTAGCCTTATTTCTTGTAACAATACCATTTTCATCAAGTTTATTTCTGAAAACCCATTTTGTGCCAATAATTGAAGTATTTGAAGGCCTATCTACTAATGTCCAAACATTATTTCTTTTAAATTGGTTAAGTTTATCTTGCATAGCATTTATCCAATTACTATCACTTTCAGCTTCCTCAATAATTTTAGGTTCAATTTGAGAAACAAATGCTAAATAATCACAAATATTTCTAAGGGATGATCGAGTACTTACACTTTTAGATGGATCACCAATAATTAGTTCTTTTGGATGTCTATGAGCATACCTCCATTCTTTTGGTAGTGGATCAACAGTAGATGTGTTTTCATCACCTTGTACTTGATCTCCTTCAGTGTTTTGATCATCTTCTTGTTCCTTGGTAGGTTCTTTGTTGTTGTTCAAACTTTCAATTTTCTTGGTACCTGTTTCATCAGAAAGCACATCTTCTTTTTAGAAGATTTCTGGTCATATTCATCAAATACCACATGTATGGATTCTTCAACAACAAGTGTTCTTCTGTTGAAGACCCTGTATGCCGTGCTAGATGTGGAGTAGCCTAGAAAGACTCCCTCATCTGATTTGGCATCAAATTTATTCAAATTATCATTACCATTATTTAAAATGAAACAACAGCATCAAAAAATACGAAAATAATGAATTGAAGGTTTTCTACCCTTCTAAAGCTCATATGGTATTTTCTTTAAAATCGGTCGGATTAAAACTCGATTTAAAACATAGCATGCAGTATTTATGGCTTCCACCCAAAAATATCTAGGTAGGTCATTTTCACAAAGCATGGTGTGTGCCATTTCTTCAAGAATTCTATTTTTTCTTTCTACCATCCCATTCTGTTGAGGTGTCTTAGGTGCTGAAAAATTGTGATGAATGCCATTTTCAATACAAAATTTATCAAAATCAGCATTTTCAAATTTGGTTCCATGATCACTTCTCAAAGATACGATTGAAACACCTTTTTCATTTGAAACTCATATATGAAATCTAATGAATTTTGAAAATGTTTCATCTTTGTGTGCTAAAAACATGACCCATGTAAATCGTGAGAAATCATCTATAATAACTAGACCGTACTTCTTACCTCCCAAACTAGATATTCTAGTTGGTCCAAAGAGGTCCATGTGAAGCAACTCTAAGGGTCTAGATATAGAGATTACTCCTTTTGGTTTGAAAGAGGATTTGGTTTGTTTTCCAAGCTGACATGCACTACAAATCATGTCTTTTTCAAAACTGAGTTTTGGCAAATCTTTTATCAAATTCTTTTTGCTAAGTTTTGAAATCAAATGTATACTAGCATGTCCTAGTCTACGATGCCAAAGCCAACTAGTTTCATTGATCTTGGCTTTCATTACCACTAGGCATTGACCATTTTGAACAAGAAGATCATCAAGATCAACCATATAAATATTGCCATGCCTATGACCAATGAACTTGATACCATTGTCATCTAAACTAGAAACAATGTACATAGAAGATTCGAAAATAACTTTAAAATCCTTGTCACAAAATTGACTAATACTAAGCAAGTTATGTTTCAAACCATCAACATATAACACATTATCAATGTAAGTAGAGGGGGTGATATGGACTTTACCAATACCAACAATTATGCCCTTTGTATTATCACCAAATATCATATTGCCACTATTTTGATACTCGAGTGATGAGAACTACTCCACATCTTCGGTCATATGCCTTAAGTAACCGCTATCGAGGTACCACATTCTTTTTTTATTGGTTGCAAGGCATACCTGCAATAAAAATCAAGTGGAGGTTTTAGGTACCCAAGTCATCTTGGGTCCTTTTAGGTTAGTGGCATTGGTTCCTTTTGGAACCAAAACTTTCTTAATGTTACTCAATTTTCTTTTATTACACCTATAAGATTTATGTACTATAGTACCACATGCATAACAAGTATTGGATGAAGATGCAGGCACAAAGAAATTTTTGAAAAGCTTTTGTTTCTTTTGAGTTCTAAATCCTAAACCTGCTATATCAAAAATAGCCCTTTGATTATTCAAAAGTATGTTTAACTTTTCATAACTGTATGTAAATTTATCTACAAAAGGTTTTAACTTTTCAATTTCTTCTTTATATATTTTGTTTTCATCGAAAATTTCTTTGTTTTATTTTGAAAGATTTTCATTTGAAGCTGAAAGGCTTTTCTTTTTCAAAATGTCTTTCTCCTTTTCAAGAATAGAAATCTTATCATTTAATTTTTTGTTTTGAAGAAGTAGACAATCATTTTTATTTGAAAACTTATTATTTGCTTTGACTAAATCCAAATTTTGCTTTTTCAAATCTTTATGTTATGACTTTAGTTTTTGAAATTCTATAACTAACTCATTAAAAACTTCATGTAGTTTATCAAATATAAATTCATTCTCAGTTTCAGATTATACCTCGTCATGATCGGCCATCAGACAGAAGTTAGCAACTTCCTGCTATTCTTCCTCAGAGCTAGAGTCCTCGCTGTCACTCCAAGTTGCCATCATGGCCTTCTTTCTTAATTTTCTTTTACTTTTCTTGAGTAAGGGGCAGTCCATCTTAAAATGACCTGGTTTCTTGCATTGAAAGCAAGTGGGCTGCTCCTTATCTTTCTCTTTACTTGGCTCACCTTTTAGGGGTTTCTTCTTGAAGTTGAACTTCTTCTTCCTCATGAACCTTCTAAATTTTCTTGCCATTAGAGCCGTCTCATCTTCTTCAGAGTCATCGCTTGATTCTTCTCTTGCAGTGGATTTGAAAGCGATTACTTTTTTCTTTTTGTCAACTTTCACATTCTTTTGCTTGAGGGAGAGCTCATAAGTCATCGGTGAGCCCAACAATTGCTCAAGTAGAAGAGTGTTGACATCCTTGGCTTCTTCAATAGCTGTTACCTTTGCAGCACAAGAAGCTGGTAGAGACTTGAGAAGTTTGTTTACAAGTTCACCATTTGAAATAATTTTTCCTAGGCTTCTCATGCCATTCACAATATTTGTGAACCTGGTATACATCTCACTAATAGACTCAGTAGGTCCCATTCTAAACATTTCATAAGTATGAGTGAGCATGTTAACCTTAGTTATTTTCACTTGGTGTGTACCCTCATGGGTAACCTCTGGATAACCTCAAGTGTGTCCCAAATCTTCTTAGCAGAGAGACAATTAGATATTCTATTGAATTCACTTGGATCAAGAGAGCAAAATAACAAATTCATAGCCTTAGCATTAAGCTCTATTTGCTTAATGTCATTCTCATCCCAATCATCTTCCATTTTTGGAGTGAGAATGCCATTAACCAACATAGTAGGTTGATAAGGACCTTTTATGATTGTCCTCCAAAGATTATAATTAATTGCTTGAATGAATATGCGCATGCGTGTTTTCCAATACGTGTAATTTGTGCCATTAAAAAGTGGGGGACGGTTTGAAGCTTGACCTTCAACAACACCCATTCTTATTGGGGCTGCCATGATCTTTTATTAAGATCCTTGGACCTACAAGAGAGTACCGGTGCTCTGATACCACTTGTTGCCCAGAAATGGAGCCCAAGATGGGGGGTGAATTGGATCTTTTAAAAAATTTAAAGCAATAATATGAAGATCTAGTGGTATTTGTGAGTAATAAATTCAATGCACTAGATTAAATACAGCGGAAAGCAATAAATGGATTGCAATAAACAAAGAGCAAGAAAGAGAGGAGGCAATCATATACAAACACAAAGTTTATAGTGGTTCGGTACAAACCTAGCACCTACATCCACTCCCCAAGCCATCCTTGGAAATTCCACTATAATCCAACCAAGATTACAACCGACTTGTTTTTCAAAAGGCTCACAAGTCAAAACCTATGTTGGTTTTATCACCTAGGCTCACCAACAAACCTTTACACTTATTTTGTCTTCGGGCTCACAAGTTAACTCTAGTTGGTTTTGTCCCTTTGGCTTACCAACAAACCACAACAATCTTCTTTCAAGACACCCTTGAAAGCAAGATCAAATGACAAGATAAAATCAGATATACAATTTTAAAAATAAGATAAACTCTCTTCAAGAGTAGAATAGAAGCTTTGAAGCTCAAGTTGATGCTTTGTCTTGTCTCCTCCTTGGAATATTCTTCAAACTCTTCTTTTAGAATGATGTAAGGATGGGCTTGTAATCTTTTTCAGGGAATCAAACTTTAAATGGCTCTTGTAGTGAAGTTTTTGAGAGAATATTGACTTTTGGGCTTGAATGGACTTCAATGCTTCAAGAATGAGTTTGGTGAAGCTTAAATACTTCAAAAACTTCTAAAAAATGGTTTGTGACCATTTTTACTTTGAATCTAGCCGTTTAGAACCTGAAAAGATACTTCAGCACTTCAAAAAAATAGATTCATTATGGCTGTCAGAATCCGAGTATCGATACTTGGATGTCAGGTATCGATACTTGGCTGTCAGGTATCGATACTTGGCTATCAGGTGTCGATACTTGACTTTCAGGTGTTGATACTTGAACTTTCAAGTGTCAACATTTGATTCACAGGTATCAACACTTGACACAAAAATACTCCATTGGCCAAGTTCTGGATTTTCAAAAAGTCTTAGGCCTTGAGTCGACACTTGAGAACTTAAGTGTCGACACTTGAGTTTCAGGTGTCGACACTTGAGTCCTGGGTGTCAACACTTGGCATGCCAAGGAGTTTTTCTGCGTGCCAAATGCTGGAGTGTCGATACTTGACTTCCCAGGTGTTGACACTTAGTTCTGAAAAATTCATAATCAAGTGCAAATTAAGCCAAAGGCACAAGCATCAATTTTGAAACTTAAATGGAACATAAATAATAAATAATTGAACATGTAAAAGCCCTTTTTGCATGAAGAAGATGTCTTAAATTGCGAAAAATGCTCCATGCCATGGCATGCCATGAAGCTTAATTTTTTAAGAATTTGAGGTGCTTGCTTCCTGAAAACTCATAACTGAAAGTAAACATTAGTATACAATATGTACTCAAGGTTTTGTTATTCATCAAAATCACTAGGAGAGCCAACACCCATGATGTTGGAAGTGACTTGAGAATTTTGTTGACAAGATCAGCATTAGACATTACTTTTCCTAGACTTCTCATTTTATTTACAATATTTATAAATCTAGTATACATGTCAGTGATAGATTCATTAGGTTCCATTCAGAAAATTTCATATATGTACACTAACATGTTCATTTTTATGTTTTTTACTTGATCGGTACCCTCATGGGTAACTTCAAGTGTGTTCCATATTTTCTTGGCAGATATGCAAGTAGATATCCTATTGAATTCATTTTCATCGCAATCCTCTTCGAGCTTTGGGATGGAAACACCATTAACCATAACCGAAGGAATATGTGGACCTTTATCAACTACTTTTCACAAGTTATAATTAATAGAATGCATATATATTCTCATTCTAGTCTTCCAATAAGTATAATTTGATCTATTAAAAAATGAAGGTCTATTTGAGGCTTGTTCCTCAACTACATTAGTACCAATAGGGGTTGCCATAGATCTTTACTCAAGACGATAAAGCCTATAAACTGAGAACAGGGCTCTGATACCACTTGTTGTCCAGTAAGCAACCCAAGAGGGGGGGTGAATTAGGTCTCAAAAAAAAATTATTTGAATGCAAGAGTGTGTGATCCAATCCAACAATTAAACCAAGTACTATGAATGCAAATTAAGTGCTTTTAAGTAAGTGTGCAGCAAAAATATAAAACAATAAATGTAAGAGCAAATAGAAGAGACAAGCAATCACAAACACAAGAAAGTATAGTGGTTCGGTGCTATCCAATGTACCTACATCCACTCTCTAAGATTCCCTTGAAAATTTACTATAATCTCAACCGATTACAGCCGATTAGTTTTCTAAGCTCACTAATCAAAACCCGACTTGTTTTTACAAGGCTCAAAAGTCAAAATCTCACTTGGTTTTATAGACTAACCAAGAACCTTAATGGTTTTAACGCTCACCACCAACCTCCCTTGGTTTTATGGGCTAACCAAGAAACTAATTAGTTTTCAAAGGCTCACCAATAATCTTCCTTAGTTTTGCACTAGGCTATCCAAGAATCCTTACAACAAATAAAGTTTTGAAGTAAAGAGACAATAAAAGCTTTCTATTAAAAAGCGGGTATCTCTTTGAAGCTCGTTGTTGTAATGTTTTCAACTTGATGTAGCCTCTTTGATTGCTCAAGAATGGTTGAACTTTAATGTTCTTGAAGGTTCTTGAATGCTTGGAGGCTTACTTTTGCTTGAAAGTAGTTGAACTCAATGAATAGGAGTGAATGCTCTCTTTTCTTTTCTCTTAGTTATTCTTTTTTCATTTTCATGTATTTTGATTTGATTTGAATAATATAAATATCTTTCCAAGGCTTCAAATCCAATTTCTAGCCATTAGACATGAAAAACTAGTCGTTGGGAGCCAAGAGGGACGAGTTTTGAGTTTGAAAAACTAACCGTTACTATTTTCAAAACTCCATGTGTCGATACTTCAGGCTGTGAGTCGACACTTCAGGTCGACACTTGAACTTTTTGAGTCAACACCTAGTTCAAAAATCTTCATTATAGCTTTCTAGAAATCTCAGATGTGTCGACACTTCTTCAGGTGAGTCGACACTGCGAGTCGATACTTCATATCCATGTATCGACGCTTCAGTAGATCTTCATCTTCAACAAGTTCTGTGACTTAAAAATCTCAGGCGATGAGCTGATCCATGTGTCGACACTTTGAGTCGACACTTCAAGTCCATGTGTTGATACTTCAGCCGTGCCATCTGAAACTTTCTTTGCGTACCGGCTTGAGTTGATACTTCACTATCATGTGTCGACACTTGCATCATTTGTCGACACTTTGAGTCGACACTTCACCAAGATTTTTCTCAAAACATCTGAACTTGTGCTGAATCAAGTCTGTATCAAAATTAAGTATCCATTCAAGCAAACTTCAATTGTTCAAGTCTTCTTTGAGCAGATCTTTGATCTAAACTTTGACTTCTTCAATCAAACAACCATTTATCAAATTGATGAGTACCTTTTTCTATAAAGAACATACTTCAAAGAAATCATTAGTACTTAACTTATACTTAAGCATTTTGCTTATCATCAAAATCAATAACAGAGTCAACAAGATGTAATGTAGATAAGTTATCAACAAAAAATAGTGAGGCTCGAGGTTGTGGAACCCCAATGTCACGAAGTATAAATGAAATCTATGTGAGTTCAACAGTAGCTGAAGTAAGAGATCGATATTCAGCTTCAGTGGTAGATTGCGATATAGTGGGTTGCTTCTGGCACACTAGAAAATACAATTCAAGCTAAAAAAGGTACAATATCCCATGATGGAATGATTCATGACTTTACATCCAGCCTAATCTGCATAAGCAAAAGCAAACAAGTCCAGTAAGCTATGGACCAGAATATGAAGCCCAAGATGTGAAGTGCGTTGAACATATTGAAATATGCATTTGATTATTTGAAAATGGGCTATAGTTGGGGCATGCATGTCAATACATGGTGTTAACCATTGTTGCCCAGCAAAGCAACCCAAGAGGAGGGATGAATTAGATTTTTAAGACTTATTGCAAGTGAGAGTGCCAATGCAAAATAATAAAGGTACTAGTGATCTCAAGTGTATGTGTGCTTGATAATTAAAATGTAGCAGAAATAAAGTAAAAGCAAGAAAAGAGAAGCAATCACAAATATATAATAATTTATAGTGGTTCGGTGCACACCAAAATACTTACATCCACTCTTCAAGATCTACTTGGATATTTCACTATAATTCTACTTGATTACAGCTAATTAATTTTTCGGGCTTACTAATAATAACCCCTTGGTTTTCACAAGGCTAACAAAAAATCTAGTTGTTTTTACAAGGCTAACCAAAAACCTCTTGATTTTTACAAGGCTAACAAAAAGCCCAAGTTAGTTTTTATAAGGCTCACCAATAACCCAACCACTAGTTTCAATCCACTTAAAACTAGGAACAATAATAAAGTAAAGTTTAAGGTAAAAATACAATAAGCTTTTCAAAAATAAAGCAAATATCTCTTTGAAGCTCTTTGATTGTAGTTAAGAAGTTTGTCCTCAAGTTGTTGAAGCTTTAATGAATGCTTGAAGGATGGACTTGAATGCTTCTTGAATGCTCTTGAATGTTAGAAGTTTCAACTTCACTGAAAAGTAATGAACTCTTAATAAATTCTCATTAGTTGCTTATTATTCTTTTTCTTCTTGAGTTTGGTCCACTTTAAATACCTTTCCAAGCTTTAAATGACCGTTTTTTACCATTGGAGAGGTGAAAATAGCCGTTAGAGATAAAAAGGACCATTTTTGCATTTCAAAAAACTAGCCATTAATGTTCATCCAGACTTGCAGGTATCGATATTTCAAGTCATGAGTCGAAACTTGAGTCGACACTAGATCAAAAATACTTTCTGAAGCTCTCTGGAATGTACTAGTGCGTCGACACTTCTTTTGGTGAGTCAATACTTGAATCAACACTTCATCTTTATGAGTCAACACTTGAGAAAAAACTTGAATTCAACCTGTTTTGTATCATTTCTGGTCTCAGGCCTTGAGTTGACACATGAGTCGACACTTGAGCTTCATGAGTCGATACTTCATGTATGCCATCTGAAACTTCTTTTGCATACAACTCAAGCTTCTTGAGTCGATACTTGTCTGAAACTCTCCTGAAACTCTGTTGAAACTTCTCCATCTTCAAGATTTGAGTTCTTCAAAGTTATTCTTATGCATCAAAGTCCATTTAACTTGAAGTTCCATCAAAGAGAGTGACTTCTTCAACAAGATGACAAGCTTTGAACTTTCAATATATTATAATTTTGATGAGTTCTTTATTCTAATAAACACACTTTTAACATATAGTTCATACTCAAATATACTTAAGTATTTTATTATTCATCAAAATCAAGACATGAGTCAACAATCTCCCCTTTTTTGATGATGATAAAATCTTTAAGTATATATCCATAGTAAGCTCAAAGGATTTGCAATAAATATAGAGCAATTGATTATAAGTATCAGGGCAATTTATAACGAGTATCATGGTTTAAATTGCAATATTTATCAAGAACAAAAACTCATCTACAACATATTAGAGTTATATATATAAGAAGAAATTCAATTCATATAAATTCAATGTATCAGAGCTGTAACTATAATGTATTAGAGCTATGATTATAATGTAACAAAGCTATAATTGAAATATATCAGAGTATTAAATGTTCATAGTGTATATCAGAGCTTAAAAGAGATCTGAAAGATAAGCATTAGAGCAAAACATATTGAACTATGAAGAGTATCAGAGAAAAAGCTTTAAGAGCATGAGAAATATTAGAACATATTAGAGCAAAAAATATGTCAAAAACATAGATAGTATCAGAGCAAAAATATTAGAGCATGAAGAGTATCAGAGTATGAAAACAAAGAGTATCAGAGTTATATAGAAATGAGAATAAGGAATATCAGAGCATAAAAAATAAAATAATTAAAGATAATGAGTATCAGAGTATAGAATTGAAGGGTATAGATTAAAAACATAGAACAAAAGCTTCTCCTCAATATATGATCTGAAAACATTTTTCAAAGAATATTTTTAAAAGATTTAGAAATTCTTGAAAAAATTTCAAAATTACTTCTTTAGAACTTTTCTCTCCCCCTTACTTATTGCTTTCTCCTTTTCTTCATCTCTCTCTTTTAATTATTTTTTTTTCATTATTACTAATTCTCTCCCTTTTTGTCATCATTAAAAAGATGAGAAAAAAAATAAAACAACATAGAGATAAAGCATTGCAGTAAAGTGAGAGTGCACACAGATAAAATCTGAAAATGTTAATATATATATGTATAAAATTTCAAACATTTGATACATCAGATTCAGAATTTGATACAAGTAACAGATAATAAGTACACGGACATACTAATACATAGAAACACTGAAATACAGATAAATTGATATACTAAACAACCCTAAGGGGTGCTTTCCTCATCAAAGGAAGACCCAATCTCCAAAAGGATTGGTCCGATAACCCTAAAAGGTCGGGGTCACGGCCACATCAATTAGAGATCTGAAAGTCTTATCTGGATAGGTCTGGGAGCATTGCCATGCCCTCGGCCTCTGCTTATGGCACGTGCTCTTCCTTTGGCTAGTGCTGTAGAGGAGGAAGCGATGTCAGGAGAAAGAACATGAAGTGTGATTGGATCAGCAACTGTATTAGTGATAGAAGGAATGACATCAAAAGTGGGTCCTGAAGAAAGAATCTGGAAACCAGGTGTGTAAAATCCTAATTCCCGGATCAAAGAAGAAGTAGAAGGTACAGGTGGTGTCCTAGTGGGTATTCTAAAGGTAGGAGTCAGTAAATCAATAGAAGTATCAAGTGGATCGGTGTGAAGAATAGGAGTGGAAAATAAAATATTTGAAGGATCATGAATGGTGGAAGTGGTAGGGAGAACTGGAGTCAGGATAGAAGAACTAGGATCAGGAACAGCCTTTGGAGTCCTCATCTCATCCGCTGTAGGCACTGTATCTTAATCAACAGCAAATCTAGCTTAGGGTCTGCCATATAATTTACAATGTCAAAATCAATGGAAGAATCGCCCTGGCTATCTCTGGTCTCTATGTTTGGAGCTGGAACTGGAGGTGCTAGCGGAGCAGGCGGAGAATCTGATGATGGAGGAGAAGGTGCTCTGGCAGAAGATAATCTCTCAAGTGTGGCCAGAACAGTAGAGAATCCCTCTTTCATCTCCTGATGACCTGCTCTCATCTCCATGTGAATGTGATCAACTCACTTCTAATAGTCATGACCTCGGTCTTCAAGCAAGTGATCCTCTCATCTGTACTGTCTCTAGGAGGTGGCTGTACTGATGGCATGGCTGTATTGATGGCTCGGCCTGTGGCTCAAGTATGTCCCTTGGTGGCTCAGATGGCCTGGCCTCATCTTTAAGTATGCGCTCCTCCTCAGCAGTGTCCTCCTTATCAGCATCAGTTGTCTGTCCAAACATCCTATGCCCCCACTAACCTCTATGCAAGTGATACCCCATCCTATGTAGAGACCTCTCATCATAAATATCAGTGTGGAGTAGCTATCTGTAGGGCTCTCTATCAAAGTCTACTCCATAAGCCCTGAACAAAATGGTCAATCCTATACCATAAGGTAGACACAATCTCCTGCTAGTAGCTGCCTCAGTCATCTGATGGATTATGAGTACTGGAAGGCAAACAGAAGTCCTAACTAGGGAAACCATGACAAGCAACTCTCTCTCCATGATGAAATCGAAGTATCCAGTCTTCGGTAGAAGTATCCGGGCAATGATGTGGCGTAGTAATCTCATCTCTAGAGAAACTTGAGATGCTACAACTGTGGCTCCTTCTCTGAGATCCTCTATCTCAAAAATGCATTGTAATTTGCTCATCCTATCAACCAAGGAGTCTGCATGATACCCCTCATAGGGATCTCCCATGCTCTGCTCAAGACCTCTGTAGTCAGTGGTATAGACATCTCTCTGACCTCAGCTATCCAGTCGTCTGCTCCTCTGGCCAATGTGCTATAAAACTCTCGAATCAGTCCTGGGAAGAATCTTTCCGTCAGTGAATAAAAGTGGGCCAGCCCTGCATCTCTCAGCCAATCCCCTTTACGGAAGTGATGCTGGTCCACAAAATCAAAATCTACCCTCCATCCTCCCATAATGGCCTTTGAGGCCATCTGGTCTGCTCCATGGATGGGAGGTCTGATAGGTATCTCCTGCTGAACCGGTGCCTCTATCGTCGGATCCTCATGACGCGCCTTCGTGCACTACTTTATATCCTATGTAGAGGGTCGAGGTCTCCTGACTAATTATTTTATGGGACCCATCTTCTTGGAAAAAGAGAAAATATATAAATGGAAGAAGAACAATCAAAGGGATCACTATAAAACCATGAAGAACAGGGAAGAAAAGAGGAAAAATGGGCTCCAATCTACAAGGAGTAGTAAAAACACAGACTGGAAGTTAGGGAACAGTGGGGCAAGGTCTCGACTCAAAGGATTTGAAAAGAAAATGAGAGAAAATGGATCGATTTCCTTATTTTATCACCAGTTCTTACCGGTCAAGTGTTAACTCACGGACTTGAATCCATGTGTCGATACTTGGAGGTGTAAGAAGAAAAGGAAAAAAAATAAAAATAATTGATAATTGATTCTAACAGCCAACATATGATTGAACATGATTTTCAAGGATATTTTGATCAAAAAATTTTCAAAGAGAATTTGAAAGGTCATGAAGAGATCGAAATTTAATCAAAAGGATTAATGACTCCTAATTCTATTCTAATCATACTAAACCTATCTTCATGGAATGGGTTGATCAGTATATCAGCTAATTACATTTTAGTGCAAACAAATTCAAGCATAACATTATTGTTTTGAACATGATCCCTAATAAAATGATGTTTAATTTCAATATGCTTACTTTTTGAGTATTGAATAGGATTCTTAGTTAAGTTTATAGCATTGGTGTTATCACATCTAATTGGTGTCTTGGTTAGTTTGATGTCAAAATCCTCAAGTTGTTGTTTAATCCACAAGATTTGAGCACAACAACTTTCAATTGCAATATATTCAGCCTCAGCTGTTGATAGTGCAATTGAATTTTGTTTCTTACTAAAGCATGAGATTAAGTTAACTCCAAGAAATTGACAAGTTCTAGAAGTACTTTTTTTATCTAACTTATAGCTAGAAAAATTAGCATCAGAATATATAATTAAATCAATAGCTGAATTCTTAGAGTATCATAATCTAATATCAACAATACCAGATAAATATTTAAGTATGTGCTTAATAGCCATTAAATGTGATTCCTTAGGGTTAGATTGATATCTAGCACACATGCATACACTAAACATAATATCTGGTCTAGTGGCAGTTAAGTATAGTAATGATCCAATGATGCCTCTATAAAACTTTTGATTAATTTTCTTACCAGATTCATCCTTGTCAAGCTTACATGAAGGGCTCATAGGTGTACCAATAGATTTAGTCTTCTCCATCCCAAACTTTTTCAAGATCTCCTTTGTATATTTAGCTTGGTTGATGAAGATCCCTTTACTTGTTTGTTTAATCTGGAGTTTGAGAAAGTAGCTCAATTCTCCCATCATGCTCATCTCAAACTCTCCTTGTATTAACTTTGCAAATTCATGACAAAGAGATTCATTAGTGACACCAAAGATAATATCATCCACATAGATTTGTACTACTAAGAGATCATTAGCCTTTTTCATTACAAATAGAGTTATATCAACATGACCTCTAGTAAAATCATTTTCAATTAAGAATTTATTAAGTCTTTCATACCATACACGAGGGGCTTGCTTTAAACCATAAAGTACTTTATGTAGTTTTAAAACATGACCAGGATATGTATGATTTTCAAAACTAGATGGTTGTTCAACAAAACTTTTTCACAATATAACCATTAAAAAATATATTTTTAGCATCCATTTAAAATAGCTTAAAATTCATAAAATATGCAAATGCTAATAGTAATCTAATAGCTTCAAGTCTAACTACCAGAGCAAAGGTTTCATCAAAATCAATTCCTTCCTCTTGATTGTAATCCTTAGCTACCAGTTTAGTCTTATTTCTAGTTACTATACCATTTTCATCTAACTTATTTCTATACACTCATTTAGTACCAATTATGAAAGCATTAGATGGTTTTTCTATTAGTGTCCAAACTTTATTTCTTTCAAATTGATTTAGTTCCTCTTACATAGCAATAATCTAGTTTAGATCTTTTTCAACTTCTTCAATACATTTAGGTTCAATTTGAGATACAAAAGTAATATAATCATATTCATTTCTAATTGAGGATCTAGTTCTTACCCCTCTCGATGGATCTCCTAAGATTAATTCCTTAGGTAGTCCATGAGCATACCTCCATTCTTTAGGTAGATTCTTTGGTGAAGATCTTGTAGCTTCTTCTTCATTCTTCTTATTTTGATCTTCTTCACTTTCTTTGGAAGGGGGATCATCCAAAGTCAGCTTTTGAAGTCCTTCAACACCTGCACATTCATAAAAATATCCTCTTTTGTAGAGGACTTGTTAGTAGACTCTTCAAACACTACATGCATGAACTCTTCTACTACAAGTGTACTTTTGTTAAAAACTCTATATGCCTTGCAAGATGTAGAGTATTCTAAAAAGATACCTTCATTTGACTTGGCATCAAATTTATCTAAATTATCTTTTTTATTATTTAAAATAAAACACAGCAACCAAAAACTCGAAAATACTTTAAAATAGGTTTTTTTTCTTTTCAAAGCTCATATGGAGTTTTTTTTTTAAAAATTGGTCTGATTAAAACATAATTTATAATATAACAGACAGTATTAATAGTTTCTACCCAAAAATATTTGGGAAGATCATTTTCGCAAAGCATTGTACATGCCATTTTTTCTAAAGTTTGATTTTTTCTTTCTACCATCCCATTTTGTTAAGGTATTCTAGGTACAGAAATATTATGTTCAATGCCTTTTTCATTACAAAAATTTTTAAAATCTTGATTTTCAAATTCAGTTCCATGGTTACTTCGAATATAAATGATAGAAGTATCTTTTTCATTTGAAACCTTTCAATAAAACTTCATGAAAGCCAAAAGGGATTCATCTTTATGTGCTAAAAATAAAATCCATGTAAATCGAGAAAAATCATTTACTATGACTAGTCCATATCTCTTGCCTCCTAGGCTTGTAGTCCTAGTTGGTCCAAAGAGATCCATATGGAGTAGTTTTAATGGCCTAGAGTTGAAACCATTCATTTAGTTTTAAAAGATGTTCTTATTTGTTTTTCAAATTGACAAGCTTCACAAATTTTATCTTTTTCAAATCTAAGTTTCGGTAAATCTTTAAATAAATCCTTTTTGCATAATTTAAAAAAAAAATGCATGCTTGCATGATCTAATCCACGATGTCAAAGTCAACTAGTCTCATTAATTGTGGCATTCATTGCAACTAGCCATTCACCATCTTGTAAAGATAAATTATCAAGATCAATAAGGTAGATATTGCTGTACCTATTTTCAATGAATTTTACTCCATTATCATCAAGACTAGATACCATGCAAAGAGATGATTCAAAAATTACTTTATAGCCTTTATCGCAAAAGTGACTAATACTAAGCAAATTATGTTTTAATCCATCAATAAGTATAACATTATCAACATAAGTAAAAGGGTGATATGGACTTTATCAATACCGATGATTTTACCTTTATCATTATCACCAAATATCACATTTCCACCATTTAGAGCTCTCGAGATATGAATTGCTTTACATCTTTGGTCACGTGTCTTGAGCAACCACTATCAAGATACCATAATCTTTTCTTCTCTTTGGTTGCAAGACACACCTGCAAAATATATCAAGTTTTCATTTTAGGTACCTAAGCCATCTTGGATCCTTTAGGATTAGTACTAATGGTAGTTCCTTTTGGAACCCAAACCTTTCTAGAATTATTTAACTTTCTTAGGTCACACTGATATGCTTTATGCCAAAATTTTCTACAACTAAAACAAGTAACATTATATGATGCAGGAACAAAGAAATTCTTGAAAGATTTTTGTTTCTTTTGTTGCTTGTAACCAGGTCTAGCTTTATCAAATACAGCTCTTTGATTATTCAACAAGAAACTCAACTTTTCAGAACTAAATATAAATTTTTCAACAAAAAGTTTAACTTTGTCAAGCTCATCTTTGAATTTCTTATTTTCTACCTCAAGGATTTTGTTTTTCTTTAAAAGTTCATTATTTGTAACAATAGCCTTGGATCTTTTCAAAACTTCTATTTCTTTTGATAAAGCATTCTTTTATTTTTCTAAAATATCAATCTTAGTTTTTAAATCATTATTTTCATTTGCAAGATTGGTGTTTTCATGAGAAAATGAATCAACATGTTTTTTAACTTTTTATTTTTAATTTTTAGCAATTTGTATTCATGCATAAGTTCATCAAAAGAATCTCTAAGTTCTTCAAAAATAAATTATGATTCAGGTTTAGATTGTACCTTATCTTTTTGAGCCATGAGACAAAGATTGGCAACTTCTGGTTGTTCTTCCTCTGAACTAGAGTCTTCACTATCACTCTATGTTGCCATCATTACTTTCTTTTTAAACTTCTTGAATTTCTTAAGGAGAGAGGATAATCAAATTTATAATGTCTAGTCTTCTTACACTCAAAGCAAATAGGTTGGTCCTTCTCCTTCTCCTTTTCATTTTCTTTGCCTTTGTCCTTGCTAGGCTCACCTTTGTGTGGCTTCTTTTTGAATAAAAACTTTTTCTTCCTCATGAATCTTCTAAATTTTCTTGCTACTAGAGCCTCTTCATCCTCATTTTCTCCTTCTTCTGATTCTTCACTTGAAGACTCATTTAGTGTAGTAGATTTGAATGCGATGGTTTTCTTCTTCCTATCTGCATTCATTGCCTTTTGTTTCAAGTTTAACTCATAAGTCATGAGTGAATCGACAAGTTGCTCCAAGAAAAGTGTCTCAACATCTTTAGCTTCTTGAATTGCTGTAACTTTCAGATCCCAAGATGTTGGCAATGACCTGAGAATTTTATTTACAAGGTCAACGTTAGACATAACCTTTCCATGACTTCTCATACCATTTACAATACTAGTTAATCTAGTATACATATCAATTATAGATTCATTAGGCTCCATTATAAATATTTCATATGTATCTACAAGTATTTTTACTTTAGTATTCTTCACTTGAAGGGTACCCTCATGAGTAACCTTAAGTATGTCCCAAATTTTTTTTGCGGATGTGGATGTAGATATCCTATTAAATTTACTAGGATCCAATGCACAATAGAGGAAGTTCATAGCTTTAGCATTAAGCTTCGATTGTTTAATGTCATTTTTATCTCAATCCTTTTGTAGTTTTGGAATGGAAATGCCATTAACCATCATGGAAGGAACATGGGGACCTTTTACTACAACCTTCCAAAGATTATAATCTATTGAATGCATATAAATTCTCATGCAAGTTTTTCAATAGTGTGATTTGTACCATTAAAAAAGGGTGGTCTATTTGAGGCTTGGCCCTCAACAATATTAGAACCTAAAGGGTTTTCCATAGATCTTTAACTCAAGGCGGTTAGATCTAAAAGCTGAGAACGTTGCTCTAATACCACTTGTTGCCTAGCGAAGCATCCCAAGAGAGGGGGTGAATTGGGTTTTTAAAATTTGTTGCAAGTGAGAGTGCCAATACAAAACAATGAAGGTACTAGTGATCTCAAGTATATGTGTACTTGATAATTAAAATGCAGCAAAAATAAAGTAAAAGCAAGAAAAGAGAAGTAATCACAAACATAATAATTTATAGTAGTTCGGTGCACACCAAAGTACCCGCATCCACTCTGCAAGGTTCACTTGGATATTTCATTATAATCCCACTTGATTATAGTCGATTAGTTTTTCAGGCTTACTAATCACAACCCCTTGGTTTTCATAAGGCTAACCAAAAACCTAGTTAGTTTTCACAAGGCTCACCAACAACCTCTTAGTTTTTATAAGGCTAATAAAAAATCTCTTGGTTTTCACAAGGCTAACCAAAAACTTAAGTTAGTTTTTATAAGGCTCATTAGCAATCCAACCACTAGTTTCAATCCACTTGAAACTAAGAACAACAATAAAGTCAAGTTCAAGGTAAAAGTACAATAATCTTTTTAAAAATAAAGCAAATATCTCTTTGAAACATTTTGATTATAGTTGAGAAGCTTGTCCCCAAGTTGTTGAAGCCTTAATGGATGCTTGAAGGATGGACTTGAATGTTTCTTGAATGCTCTTGAATGCTTGAAGGCTTAACTTCACTCAAAAGTATTGAACTCTTAATAAATTCTCATTAGTTGCTCATTATTCTTTTTTTTCTTGAGTTTGGTCCACTTTAAATTCTTTTTCAAGCCTTAAATGATCATTTTTGATCATTGGAGAGGTGAAAATAGCCGTTAGAGATAAAAAAAATCATTTTTGTACTTCAAAAAAACTAGCCATTACTATTCATCCAGACCTATAGGTGTCGACATTTTAGGTTATGAGTCAACATATGAGTCGACACTTGTGTTGATACTAGGTCAAAAATATTTTTTGAAGCTCTTTGGAATGCACTAGTGCATCGACACATCTTCTGCTGAGTCGACACTTCATCTTCATGAGTCGACACTTGAGAAAAAACTTGAATTCAATATATTCTGTATCATTTTTGGTCTCAAGCCTTGAGTAGATACTTGAGTCGACACTTGAGCTTCATGAGTCGACACTTCATGCGTGCCATCTGAAACTTCTTCTATGTATCAGCTCAAGCTTTTGTGGGTCGACACTTTACTTCTATGAGTTGACACTTAGCTGAAACTCTCCCGAAACTCTGTTGAAACTCTACTGAAACTTCTCCAACTTCAAGACTTGAGTTCTTCAAGGTTATTCTTATATATCAAGGTCCATTTAACTTGAAGTTCTATCGAAGAGAGTGACTTCTTCAACAAGATGACAAGCTTTGAACTTTCAACATATTATAATTTTGATGATTGCCTAGTTATGATAAATATACTTTTAACACACAGTTAGTACTCAAATATACTTAAGTATTTTGTTATTCATTAAAATCAAGACAGGAGTCAACATCCACAAGTGAGAGATCTAGACATGTGAGAGTAAGATATTGAAGAGCTCCAACAAGACTTCGATAGTGTGAAAGATCATTATACGGTTGATCACCATATTTGAGTGGTGGAAGTTTGTTAGACATAGGAGTCGCCATCGATTTATACTACTCCATGGAATCCCAAGCTAAGATATTCCAAGCATATTTTCTTTGAGAAAAAATAGTCCATCGCAAGAGTGACTAACTTCGATTCCTAAGAAATAATTAAGTGGGCCGAGATCTTTCATTAAAAATACCAGACCATGGGCATGAATAAGATAGTCTAAAAGTTACAGATAATTACTTGTGAGGACAATGTCATCAACATAGAGTAATAAGATGATAGTATGACCATTATGGTGAAAGAAACATAATAATAGATCGACATTGCTGTAGAAGAAACCATACCCAATAAGAAAGTCACTAAACTTATCAAACCATACTCGAGGGGCTTGTTTGAGCCCATATAAAGTATGCCGAAGTTATTAAACATGATCAGGATAGGATAGGTCAGGAACCCAGGCGGTTGCTCCATATACATGGGAACATCGAGATCATCATGTAAGAAGGCATTCTTGACATCTAGTTGGCAAATCAGCCAATTTTAAATAGTGGTAATTGATATAACAATATGAATACTACTTGGCTTAATTACTGGGCTAAAAGCTTTTAGAAAGTCGATACCCTCCTCTTGGTGGAAACTTTTTTCTATAAGATGGGTTTTTAGTCGGTCAAGCATCCCATCTGCACGAAGCTTTGATTTGAACACCCATTTACAACTGACAATGTTTATCAAGGGGTGATGTGGGACAGGTTTCCAAGTTTGATTTGCTACAAGAGCATCTAACTCCTCATGCGTAGTAGCATTCCAAACAGGGTGTTTTAAGGTAGAATGGACAGTCCGAGGTTCAGGAAGAATATATGATAATGCAATATTAGCATACCTTAGATTAGGCTTGGAGATGCCAACCTTGGAGTGGGTGACCGTGGGATGTGATGAGAAAGTGACAGCCTCAGACAGCGGTGGACTATGGTCGTGGATGTTACCCTCTTCCGGTGGTAGAGTTGGTTGGTCAGATGTTATGATTACTGAGTCAGTCATGATTGTTGCATCTTCAGTGAATAAGTATGCACGTTCTCATGCAAAATCAGACTCAGCATGTGAAAGATTGGATAGCTGAGTTATTATTGGAGTAGGTATAAAACTAGATTTGGCTTTAGCGAATCATTTAGTGGATGCTGGATTATGGTTTGAACTTGAAGTAGCTTGTGGAGCATTGCAAAGGTTGAGTGGTGCAGACACCAGAGGCACCATAACAAGATAGAGGCTTCTCAATCTTCTATGGATTACTTAGTAGCATTTAACTCCATTTGTAATAAAGGCTTAGCCTATTTGAGTTATCTTTTTATTATTTGAGTCCTGTACCAGTCAGCTCATGTTGAGCTAGTCTTCTTTCTGAGTCCTATACATGTCGAAGTCTAGTGAAGACTCATACAAGTGAAGACCAAGCCAATCCAAGTGAAGACCAACCCAACTGGAAGCTATGAAGACCATGAAAGGCCTAGAAGAAGAAATCAAAAGCCCGGGAGCCAAATTAGAAGTTCTGGAACCTTGGACCATAGCCTGAAGCAAAATGGGCTAGCTAAGGCCCAGGAGGGGAGCTAGGGCACCATCCACCCTATGGTCACCACCCTTTTGGTCAGCCACTAGGGTCACCTCCCTTGGCCGACCAAGGCAAGAGAGAGGAGGAAAAACTTGAGGGATTTTCAACCTAGACCTACCATGTATTCTAGCTAGGGTTTGGGTAGGATTCAAATTTTTAGGTAATGTCTATTATAACCTTACTTGTGGGCCAAGTTTATGAGTCTATTTAAGAGACTCTATTCTCTTGTATGAAGACACTTTTCTCATGAAATATAATTAAGTTCTTCCAATTACTGTGTGCTTATAGCTGTGTGCTAAGGGGATTCTGTGTGAGCCCCTCCTCTTCTTCCTGGTGTCCTGCACCCAGTCTGTAGCTGCCATCTGCTTCTCCAAACCCTGGCTGCCCATATCAAACCCCTTCTTCCCTTTGCTATCTACTCAATTAATCTTTCATCTTTGCTTTGTTTTCTAACCCATGAAAGGCTATTTGTAGGTCCCTCAACTCCTACGAATCCAACGACTCCAGCTGGGCAGCAATCAGATTACTGGGCAGAAAGCCGAGAATCCACTGGTCTCCGGCTTGATTTTCCAAGATGCATCCGGGAGTGAGAGCGATCACTTCATCTATGATCTACATTGGATGCATCAACCGTTATCAGGTATACCCCCTCTACCTGCCAGTCATCTTATTGGAGATGAACTAGCCTAACTGAGACTTCTCAATCTCGGTGATCCTCTTTTTTCTATTGCTTTTAGGTCCTATCTTGCATGCTTTAGCTTCTTATCTTGCATAGATTTCCCTACTTAGGTTCTTGGTCTATTTTTCAGGATTTAGAATCATCACTTAACTTAAAAAAATACAAAAATAACTTTGCATGCAATTTTAGTTCCGCATCGTTTGGTATCAGAGCCTGTTTGGGCTCAGTTCTCTTGCATATTCGGATCGAGTGCTTCACCATGGCCGTCCGGTCATAGGAGACAAGTAGGGCTGCAAGACCTTATCTTTTCAATCTACGGGATCTCCTATGGTGTGTTGGGGTGCCGCTGTAAATTGACCCCTGAAGAAGAACACAAAGAGTTCATTAGGGTTTTTTTGCATTTCGGCCTTCTAAGTACATCACCTGCTGTTTCAATTATTTCTGCCTGTATAGAACTTAGAAAAATCTAAAATTTATTTTTCTGAATTTGCTATAATTGATGTTAATTTTCAGAGTTTTCTCGGGAATTATTTCAATCTATAAATTTTTTTCTAGCTAAAACACTGCCTGAGAACAGTTCTGCCCTATTTTTGGTAGCAAAACCAATTTTAGCAAGTTTAGAGTTGTTTTAGTATAATTTTTCCATATTTTTACAATTTTGGCATGTTTTTTTCATATTAGGTCATTATCTACAAATTATCTTTCTGTTTAAGAAAATACCAAAATAAAACAAAAATTTACATATATTCATAAAACACCAAAAATACTTAAACCCTAATTTGCATTTTCATCTGCCTGCCATCATTGCTAAAATACTTTAAGGGCACTTTCTATATGTTAGATAAGGGGAGGAGTTGTTAACCTCTCCTTAGCCCAAAATCAGCTCCCTTGCATTCAGTCCCAAGCCTAATCTAAAATTAACTAGACTTAATTTGTCCTAGTGGGCTAGGGATACCAATCGATCAGGTTCGATCATTGTGGGATGACTAGTGCACCCAATTCATCTCCTATTACTGGATGCTAATGTCTAGGCTAGAGGTACAGTGTCAAACGACCTAAGCGGATCGGTGGTTTTTAAATTGGGTCCCTGCGAGAGCAGGGGGCCTCCCACCATCCCACCTCTTACCTGGCAGTTGAAGGACTAGGAGTTGAGTTGTGTGTAAGTTGAGTCAACCCATTCTATTTGGGCTCTAGGTCTAGGCAACCGTAGTCGAGTTAGTATTGAGTCTTACTTGTGCACTAGATCAAGAGTCCCATTTCATGTACCATCTCCACCTTTGGCTGAACTCATGGATAAGCTAGAAGACCAAATTCAAGCCCTTGTAGACCAAATGACCCAGATAAATCATAGATTTGACCAAGTAGATGTTCGGATAGGAACCCTAGAGAAAACCCGTAGGACCCATACTAGATCCAAACCTGAGCCACCTTTACCCACACTACCCAAATTATATGCACCTAGGACCTATGTACTGAAAACCTATGAACATAGATCCTTTGCACCCACTCCCTATAAGCCTAGTAGATCCATGACCTATAGATCCGAACCCATAGGCCATCGACCAGAACCCCATACTGCTAGTATCCCTAGATATGAGCCTAGTAGTAATCCACTACCCCTTAGTCAATCTGAACCCACTAGGAATAGCGCCCTATGGGCCAACGTGGACATCTTCACCTGGACTGTAGCAGACATGCCCGAGATCTCACCAGAAGTGATCACACACAAGTTGAACATCAACCCCAACAATCATCCAGTTCGGTAGAAGAAGAGGAGCTTCATCCCAAAAAGATAGAAGGTAATCGATGAGGAGGTCGAAAAGCTCCTTATAGCAGGCTTCATTCATGAGATATGATACCCTGCTTGGCTAGCTAATATAGTGATGGTCAAGAAAGCTTCTAGAAAGTGGAGGATCTATGTGGACTACACCGACCTCAACCGAGCATGCCCGAAGGATAGCTTCCCACTTTTCAAGATTGACCAGCTAGTGGATGCAACCTTAGGCTACAAGTTTCTTAGCTTCATGGATGCATTCTTTAGGTACAACCAAATTCACATGCACCCGGTGGATGAGGAGCACACAATATTTGTGACTGACATAGGTACGTAATGCTACAGGATGATGCCATTTGATCTCAAGAATGTAGGGGCCATGTACCAGCATTTGGTCAGCAAGGTCCTCAAAGATCAGATCGATCGCAACACGTAGGTCTATGTGGATGATATGGTCATCATGAGTGGCCTAGAGTCGGACCACATCACCGACCTGGCAGAGGCCCTCCACAATCTTTGCCTCTACCAAATGAAGTTGAGCCATATTAAGTGTGTATTTGATATCACGATGGAAAAGCTCCTGGGGTTCATGGTCATCCAACAAAGAATAGAGGCCACCCCTGAGAAGATCTAGGTGATCACTGACATGAGACACCCTGTCTCTAAGAAGGAGGTGCAGCACTTGACCGGATGCATTACAGCATTAAGCCATTTCATCTCGCATTCTACCGAGTATTGCCATCCATTCTTCAAGGAGCTGTGCAAGATGCATGACTTCACCTGGATGGAGGAGTGCTAGGAGGCCTTCGAGGGGCTAAAAAAGCTCCTTGCCTCCCCACCATTGTTGTTTAAGCAAGAGCCCAAAGAGGAGCTCCTCCTATACCTGGGGTCTCACCGAAGGTGATCAGTTCAGTGCTGGTTCGCATCGATGAGGATGGCTCCTATTGGCCAGTCAACTACACCATCAAGCTGCTCTGCGATGCAAAAACTCGGCATACTCGATTTGAAAAGATTATCTTTGCACTCATTACGTCTACACAACATCTCAGGCCCTACTTCTAAGCATATTCGATCATGATCTTCATCGACCAGCCTCTGAGGGCCATCCTGAGCCGTCCTGATATGTCGGGGTGCCTGGCCAAGTGACCGGTGAAGCTCATAAATTCGACATTACCTACCATCCATGACCGGTGCTGATGGCCTAGGTCTTTGCTGATTTCCTGGTAGAGTGCACCTGAGCGGTCGAGGATCTAGAGGAGGCGACAAGCGACCTGAGCCCGATCAGGACTCAGCCCCGATAGTGATGACATGGATTCTCCATGTCAACGGTGCATTTAATGTTGGAGGGAGAGGAGTCAAGCTCATCCTCGCCAACTCTGATGGAGTCATCGTTGAATATGCGCTGTGCTTCCTCTTCAAGGCAACTAACAATCAAGCAAAGTATGAAGTACTCCTTATGGGGTTAAAGGTATCACGTGAGCTGGGCGTAAAGTGCTTGAAGGTCTTTACAAATTTGCAGCTCATGGTGAGCCAAGTCTCCAGTGAGTACGAAGCTCAGGATCCCATTATGGCTAAGTATGGTGCGGGCACCAGACTCAGAAGAAGACTTCAGAGCTCCATCTGGATCTCTGATTGACCTTGCCCGAAGAATTAGAGTTTTCTGGTTTTGTAATAAGGGTTGACTTGGTCAACTCAATTTTAGTCTTGAGTCTGTATTTCCTTGCAATTTAAATTTTGTTGAGTCATGTTGACTCAGTACAAGTCCTAGTAGTGGTCTAGGTCTTCTCCAGGTTGGTGCCACTTTTTTTTCAGTCAAGTCAAGGTCCACGGTGCCACATTTTTTCTCCCAGGCCCAAGCAAGTAGGCGCCACACTCCCAGCCACACGCCAGAGTCTAGGAGGTGCCACATCTCCATCCAGTGTCTTTGGTCCCTACACCACAAGAAGTAAGTTCCTTTTTTTTCTTGCACCACTTGGGAGAGAAATCTATCAAGATACCTCAATCCAAGGAGGAGCCAATTTCTTTCCAGATAAACCCAAGCCAGGATGTCAAGAATTTTTCTTGAAGAGAGGATCAAGGAGGTGCCCCACAATGTTCCATAAAAAACCCAAGTTATAAAAGGGAAGAGAGCATGTCTTGGGGAGGAATTCAAGGAGGTTCCCAAAAGTTTCCAAAAGTGCTAAAGCCATGAAAGGAAGAAGCCTAAACTTCTGGAGCAAGACTAGGAGGTGTCCAAATGAGCCAAACCATGAAGGAAAAATCCTTGATTCATGGAGAGATACTAGGAGACACCCCCATAACCTGCCATTTGGAGCTGATTTTCAAGTTTTCTTGGAGTTTTTGGGCTGCCCACTCATGGAAGGAGTCTTGGGAAGAGAATTTGATGCCTAAAGTATGGGTTAGTCCTATTAGTCCCACATGGGAAATGTATAAAATTTTATTTCTTTGTTATGTCTATATATTCAACTCTATGTAACTCTTGAATTTAATGATGAATGAAATCAATTTCTGTGTGAGCAACTTTGTGTTTCTCTCTTCCGCACTTGTATTCAAGTGTTGAGCTCCGTGAGGGAGTAAATCCGGGTTCCCTAGGAACCTTGAGGAGGTGTGAGATCTCCAACCCCAAAACCCTACCAAAACCCTATGTTAGCCACTTCAATTCCAAACCCTAGCCGCCATCATCTTCTTCATTCCACCAATCATCCAAACCCTAATCTACCTCATCATCTCCGGCCCCTCTCTTCCAAGTAGAGGCCGACCACCAGAGTCCAGGTCTAGATCGGCTACTTCGAATATAGAGCAAATCCCAGAGGAAGTCAGATCAGCATCCAGGAGAATCAGGATTTCAGCAACATCAAATTTTCAAGTTCTTCTTATATGGTAAATCTTTTCTTTGAGTATCTGTTTCCTTAACTTGTTCTTCTTCTTTCCCATATCCTGAGTTCAGGAGAAGCCAACTCTGCCAAAGGACCAGTATTGGAGGATCCATTGTGAAGATATCCGAATCCGAGGATCCAACAATCTGCTCGAGAGAGTCCTTCCACCAAACTCTGTGAAGATCACTGCCTGGTACATAACCCTTCCCTTCTCACTTTGTCTGTTTCGTTGAAACTCAGAGCAAACCCTAGATCTGGGGGTTTCTCAATCCCCAGCGATCCTACTTCTGAGTTACTCTGATAATCCACTCCTTTTAATTGTGCTTTCTGTCATTTCTTAGTTTCTTTCAACATTAGTTTATCTTTCCTTTGAGTCAAAGCCGACTTCTGAAAATATATATATAAAAAAAAAATACATTAATTTTAATTTGCTTCCGCATTCCACATTTTCGTTATGCATCATTTTTGGTATCAGAGCTCTCGTTCTGCATCATTTTGGTATCAGAGCTTTTGTTCTGCATCATTTTGGTATCAGAGCCCTGTCTAGGATTTCTGACTTGCTTGCATGTTTTGAGTGTCTCTCTTTTTTACTTTGTCTGCTCGAAGTAGACTCTCCAGGACGTCCGGTCCTAGGAATGAAGCGAGGTGTAAGCCTCCTCTTCCCATTCCACGGGGTGTTCCTAAGGCGTGTAGGGGATCCGCTGGGTTACAACTTCATAGCAGGAATTGTAAACGGGGGAAGCATTCTATTTTCAGTCTGTAACTACCCTGTTGCAGGAATTGTTTCTCATTGTAGTTAACTGCAAATTGCATGATTTTTATTTTTCTGGAACCAGTATAATTGAATCTATTTTACATAATTTTACTATAATTTATTGGTTTCTATAAAATTTCTGAGAGTTAAATTATAGCAATTCTGTTTCTGTGTTTCTGCAATTCAATTTTTTTTTTTTTTTTTTTTTGAGTGATCATCTCCTAATTCATCTTAAGGGCAATTGAGCATATAAGATAAGGGGAGGAGTTGATAACCTCTCCTTAGCCCAAAACCACCACCCATTCATTCGATCCTAAGCCTAATTTTAAAATTTATTAGACTTAATTTGCCTTAGTGGGCTAGGAACACCAACTGGTCAGGTCCAGCCTAGGGTTTAGTCAGTTTGTCTGGTTACTCTGTGTGTGCTTTGTACTCAGTGTCTAGAACAGTGATTCAGGGACTACGTCCCGAAGGGCTTGTGTGCTGGTTCGCCTACCTGGCCAATCACTGATTGGTGTCTAGGATTAGCAATTAGGGACCTAACACTCCCCTTACACCTGCCTGGCTGAGTTCCGAGTTACTACAGGCTAGCTTGCCACTCTGATTAGGCATCTAGTTTGGGCTCTAGGTCTAGTTAGCCCGTAGTCATTTCAGTCGAGTCTCATTTGGTGTGCTTGCTTGCATCATCATGTCCACCCGGAATGGAGTACCCTACCAACCTGGTCAAACCCAACCTGATTTAGAGGCCATGATTAGAACTCTTACCAAAAGTATGACCAAATTGAGTCAGGATATGACTGATACTGTTGCCCAGTTTAGAGACTGAGCCCGGGTACTTGAGGAGCTTAGGCACCGAAATTGGATCCCTGACTCAGAATTTGGTAGACCCCAACCTCACCCATACCCAGAGCCTAGGAGACCTTTATACAGGGATCCTGAACCTAATCATTGGAGGTTTGATCTAAGAGCCTATGACCATGATCTTGCCCCTGAATCTAGCCCTAGGAGCCTATACCCATACTTGGTTGACTCAAAGAAGGGACCCATTAGGAACACCGAACCTTATGCACCCACTTTTGATGGAAGACAAGAGACATATATTAAGTGGGAAGAACAAATGGATCGGTATTTTGAGTGCACTAACATATCGGAATTAGGATAAGTTAGGTTGGCCAAAATCAAGTCCACCAAACATGCTAGGTCGCATTGGTATGCTATTGAGCGTGAGTGTTATCAAAGAAAAGAGGAAATATATACTTGGAGAGATATGAGAAGTAAGTTGAGAGATAGGTACCTAGGTAGATCCTCTGAGAAAAGACTTTTAGACCAATGGTACCAATTGCAACAAGGTAATAGGCCTGTGTCTAAATATATCGAGGACTTCTAGTGGTATGACATGAAATACAATACCATTGAGACTGAAGCTCAGATCACATCGAGGTTTAGGGTTGGGTTACACCCAGACATTTATAGGAAGCTATGCCTTGAAAAGACCAATAAGTTAGACCGAACCTACCAAGAATCCCAAGACTATGAGAGGTCTTTAAGATATAACCAATCAAGTACTTTGGACTTAAAACCAACCTCTACCAACTTGAGTCAAGTTCCGATTGATCCGACATTCGTAGTGAACCAGACTTTTGTTTGTCAATTCCCACTTGTGTCATCTCTTGACCAGAAGGATAATACTGAGAAGGAGTTAGGCATGGCCATCCCAAAATTAGTTGACCTGACCAGAGCCGTACTTAAAGAGGAATCAAAGGAGAATATATTAGAACCTTTCAGTGAGATTGAGGAAGAAATATATGAGCCTGACATAAGTTTGATAGATGAATATGAAGAAGAAGAATTTGAGGATATCTCTCCCGATAATTCAATTAACCAACTCCTACCTGATGGGGTTATTGAGGGGACCCCTGCCACTCAAGGAATTCAGGAGCTAACCCTAAGAGAAGACCCTTTTGAGGAAGTTCAGGAAGAGGAAATTACACCAAATGAAAGTTTAAGTAAGAATATCCCTGAACTCATTGAGGAATCCAAAGAAGACACCCCTGAGTCAAATCTGGTAGAGAAGTGTGAAGAAGGGGTTTACAAGAATTGCCCATTGAGAAGGTCCAAGAACAAGAAAAAGACAGTAGCTTAGAGGACTTTCTAGATAAACATTCCAAAGACCTTCCTAATAACCTTCCACCTTCTAGGAGCACCCAGCCTATCCTAGAACTTGCACTTGTAGACCCTCCTAGAGCAAATCATGAGGTTTGGATGAGTATACCTATAGAACAATGTCCTCATTTTAAGGTCGTCCTGAATAACCAAGGTTTGTTTCTTGTTTCCGATAAGCCACCTCAAAACTCTGATTCTTATTTCCTACCCTTCCCTGAATCTTCTCATGTTTCTAGAGCTATGGGATTACACTTTACTGAGATCTCTAGGTTGCAAGACTCCTTAGAACCTATTAGGTTTGCCACCTACTTCTGGAAGACCTTATGGCACCTACTAGGCATCCATAATAAGTTTTCATGCTCTGCATGCCCTCCTCTGACCCAAGGTCAAACCTAGAGAGCCTTAGTTTGTTAGGTTTAGATCTAGGGTTCCTTTGGAATAAAGTCCATTCTTTAGGAGTGTGTCGTCAGTCTAGTTTTGTTTTTCTTGACCCTTTACTAGGCTTTGGCTCAGATTTTGGTTTGATTGAGAGCACCAGGAATTGGGATTTGTATTTTGTCCAGGGCTGAAATTGCATTCAATGTTTCGATCAATAGGTCTATAGGCTAGAGTCCCTTTGAAATTGTTCATGGATACAAGCCTCACACACCACTTGATCTGATTTCACTATTAGCCCACACACACAAGTCTCTTGATGCACTTGCATAGCATGTGAAGGACTTGCATAAAGAAATTCATGCCAAAATAACTTTAAGTAATGAAACTTATAAGAAGTTGGCTGATTCTCAAAGACGAGTCAAAACTTTTGTTGAGAAAGACTATGTAATGATTAGGTTAAGGCCTGAGCGATTTTTTTTTCTGGAACTGTTAGAAAGTTACATGCTAAAGGAGCTGGACCATTTAGAGTAGTGAAGAGAGTAGGATCCAATGCCTATGTGCTCGAGTTGCCTCCAGAACTAGGCAATAGCTCTACTTTCAACATTACAGACTTAGTAGAGTATAGGGAGCCAGCTGTGATTCCTAGTAAGCCTTTGAAACCTAATCCTGTTATTGAGAGTGATCCCGACCCTGTGTGTCCACCAACAAACTGGCCTTTGAGGAAAGAGCAGATTGAAAAGATCCTGGATGATCAAGTTATCTCTACTCGTAATCGAGGATACCAAAGATACCTGGTCCGCTGGCAAGGAAGGCCAGATTCTGATGACTCTTGGATCTCCCGAGAAGAATTACAAGAATTGGACCCAGACCTCTTGGAGAGATACCAGAGCCAGCTTGATCCATACTCGACAGGGTCGAGTTCCTCCCACCCCGGGAGAATTGGTGCGGGCACCAGACTCAGAAGAAGACTTCAGGGCTCCATCTGGATCTCTGATTGACCTTGCCCGAAGAATTACAGTTTTCTAGTTTAGTAATAAGGGTTGACTTGGTCAACTCAATTTTAGTCTTGAGTATGTATTTCCCTGCAATTTAAATTTTGTTGAGTAATGTTGACTTAGTACAAGTCCTAGTAGTGGTCTAGGTCTTCTCCAGGTTGGTGCCACTTTTTTTTCAGTCAAGTCAAGGTCCAGGGTGCCACATTTTTTCTCCCAGGCCTAAGCAAGTGGACGCCACACTCCCAGCCACACGCCAGAGTCCAGGAGGCGCCACATCTCCATCCAGTGTCTTTGGTCCCTACACCACAAGAAGTAAGTTCCTTTTTTTACTTGCACCACTTGGGAGAGAAATCCATCAAGATACCTCAATCCAAGGAGGAGCCAATTTCTTTCCAGATAAACCCAAGCCAGGATGGCAAGAATTTTTCTTGAAGAGAGGATCAAGGAGGTGCCCCATAATGTTCCATAAAAAATCCAAGTTATAAAAGGGAAGAGAGCATGTCTTGGGGAGGAATTCAAGGAGGTTCCCAAAAGTTTCCAAAAGTGCCAAAGCCATGAAAGGAAGAAGCCTAAACTTGTGGAGCAAGACTAGGAGGTGTCCAAATGAGCCAAACCATGAAGGGAAAATCCTTGATTAATGGAGAGATACTAGGAGACACCCCCATAACCTGCCATTTGGAGCTGATTTTCAAGTTTTCTTGGAGTTTTTGGGCTGCCCACTCATGGAAGGAGTCTTGGGAAGAGAATTTGATGCCTAAAGTGTGGGTTAGTCCTATTAGTCCCACATGGAAAATGTATAAAATTTTATTTCTTTGTTATGTCTATATATTCAACTCTATGTAACTCTTGAATTTAATGATGAATAAAATCAATTTCTGTGTGAGCAACTTTGTGTTTCTCTCTTCCGCACTTGTATTCAAGTGTTGAGCTCCGTAAGGGAGTAAATCCGGGTTCCCTAGGAACCTTGAGGAGGTGTGAGATCTCCAACCCCAAAACCCTATTAAAACCCTAGGTTAGCCATTTCAATTCCAAACCCTAGCCGCCATCATCTTCTTCATTCCACCAATCATCCAAACCCTAATCTACCTCATCATCTCCGGCCCCTCTCTTCCAAGTAGAGGCCGACCACCAGCATCCAGGTCCAGATCGGCTACTTCGAGTACAGAGCAAATCCCAGAGGAAGTCAGATCAGCATCCAGGAGAATCAGGATTTCAGCAACATCAATTTTTCAAGTTCTTCTTATCTGGTAAATCCTTTCTTTGAGTATCTGTTTCCTTAACTTGTTCTTCTTCTATCCCATATCCTGAGTTCAGGAGAAGCCAACTCTGCCAAAGGACCAGTATTGGAGGATCCATTGCGAAGATATCCGAATCCGAGGATCCAACAATCTGCTCGAGAGAGTCCTTCCACCAAACTCTGTGAAGATCACTGCCTGGTACATAACCCTTCCCTTCTCACTTTGTCTGTTTCGTTGAAACTCAGAGCAAACCCTAGATCCGGGGGTTTCTCAATCCCCAGCGATCCTACTTCTGAGTTACTCTGATAATCCACTCCTTTTAATTGTGCTTTCTATCATTTCTTAGTTTCTTTCAACATTAGTTTATCTTTCCTTTGAGTCAAAGCCGACTTCTGAAAATATATAAAAAAAAAACACATTAATTTTAATTTGCTTTCGCATTCCACATTTTCGTTCTGCATCATTTTTGGTATCAGAGCTCTCGTTCTGCATCATTTTGGTATCAGAGCTTTTGTTATGCATCAAAGTATCTGGATATGCTATGCTCATACACAGCGAATCTCCAGCACTTCAACATTTTCCACATCCCTCGTGCGAAGAATGCTCAAGTTGACGTCCTCTCCAAGCTGGAGACCCTGCCAGATTTGCTACAGGGGCATACCTTCATCGAATACTTGAAGACCCCTAGCTACTAGTCTATAGTAGAGGTCTAGCAAGCCACCTCTAAGGCAAGTTGGATGGACCCCTACATCGAAGACATTACCACCGGAGCCCTACCCGAGGATTGCAAGGAAGCCGATCTCCTCAAGAAGTAGGCCGCGCGGTTTGTGCTAATGAATGGGCAGCTCTATCGGAGGTCTTACTCCTATCCCTTGCTAAAGTGCTTAAGCCCTCAGAAGCCACCTATGTACTTCGAGAAATACATGAAGGCATCTACAAGAATCATGTGGGGGGCAGGACTCTAGCCTATAAAGCTCTCCAACAAGGATACTTCTGGGAGACCATGTTGGAAGATACCGCTGACTTTGTGAGAAAGTGTGATCGCTGTCAATGTCATGCCTACATCTAACATCAGCTGGCCACATCGCTCTTTCAACTCTCTACTCCATGGACATTCACCTAGTGGGGAATGGACATTTTGGAACCCTTTCCTCCCATGTCCGGTCAATGGAAGTACCTGATCATGGCTATGGACTACTTCACCTATTGGATTAAGCCTAAGCCTTTGGCGCGGATCATCGAGGCCAAGGTTAGATCCTTCTTTTGGAAGTCAGTCATTTGTCACTTTGGATTCCTGCACTTAGTTATCACGAACAACGGATGGTAGTTTGACAACCATGCTTTTGAAGAATTCTATGCTGCCTTAACATCCGCCACCACTGCACGTCGGTGGCTTACCCTCAGACCAATAGGGAGGCTGAGGTGACCAACCGAACCATCTTACAAGGGCTCCATATAAGACTGGACAAAGCCAAGGGTCGATGGGCCGAGGAGCTCCACAGCATGCTTTGGGCCAACCACACCATGCCTCGGATGGCAACAGGTGAGACACCTTTTAACCTTGTTTTCTGTTTAGAGGCCAAAGTTTCGATGGAGGTGGGTTTGCCCACACTGCTGGTAGAATAGTACAATGAAGCTGAGAATCTGGGCTGTCTCCTCCTCAACTTGGATTTGCTAGATGAGATAAGGGATAAAGCTCGACTCTGAATGGTGGCATGCCGGTAGCAAGTAGCTCACTACTACAACTCCCGCGTTAGGGCCAAAATATTTCATCTAGGCGATCTAGTTCTCAAGTGAGCGAAATTATTCCAACTAGGAGAATGCGACAAACTTTTTTCGAATTGGAAGGGTCCCTATAAGGTGGTCGAGGCTCTGTCGAATAGAGCCTTCTACCTCACTAGAATCGATGGCATCTGGTTCACTTGGACATCGAATGCTAACAATCTAAGGATGTACTACCAATAATGTAAGGGTTCCCCTCAATTATTAAAGTTCCTTTTTGGTGCAACACTGTCTTCTACCTGTACAGGAACTCATTCGCCCGACTCTAAGTCTGGCGAAGAAGGATGGGAAACTTATGAAGCCTTGAATTCATCCGCCCGACTCCAAGTCTGGCAAAAAAAGCCAGGAAACTTATGAAGCCCAGCACTCAAAGCTAGAAAACTTACGAAGCCCCACACTCCAAAGCTGGAAAACTTATGAAGCCTTGCACTCAAGGCCAGAAAACTTACAAAGCCCCACACTCAAAGCTGGAAAACTTAGAAAGCCCCGCACTCAAAGATAGGAAACTTATGAAGCCCCACAAAGCTGGAAAACTTATGAAGCCCTGCACTCCAAAGTCGGAAAACTTACAAAGCCTCGCGCTCCAAAGCCAGGAAACTTACGAAGCCCCTCACTCACCCACCTACCTCCAAGTTCGACGTAGGAAGCCAGGAAGCTCCAGAAGCCCTGTACTTATCACTTATTCATTCCATTCCTCCTAATCAGGGATGCAAGCTAAGAAAAACTCCAAAAGCCTTGCACTCAAGCCTGCATGACCTCAAGACCAGCAGGAGGAGCTGGAGTATCCCCAGAGTCCTCCTGGCTGATCGTAAGATTTTAGAATCAACCAAGAATGGTCGAGACCTGGGAAAGCTCACACTTGGCAGTCATGAAGCCTATCTTCCTATCATGTAAAGGGAAAAGAATAGAGGGAAAATGAACAAGACAAAGTCCATCAACTGAGTAAGGTTTATTTCTCAATGCAGAGACAAGCCCTTCATAGCCTGAGAGATCCCTGTTTACTAGGACATACTTCAAAGTATGTCAAAGAAAGAAAAGGGGGAGAAAGGAAAGGGACACTTCAGTTGGAAAAAGTTGCATTTGTTTATCAAAATTTTCTTTACATTAGTCAAGGTTCCCGATAGGCCGGGAAGCCCTTCAAAAACTTAAGTAAAAAAAAAGAAGAAGAAAAGAGAGAAGAGAAGAGAAATGCACATCAGATGAAGAAAAGTTATTTTTATTCAAGAAAGCTTTTTCTTTACACTTGTCGAGGCTTCTAGTAGGTCGGGAGGCCCTTCAAAAACTTAAGTACAAAAAGAAATGAAGTCCTAAGTCTTGGTCGCTAGCTCCTTCCTGGGCCTGTGAGTCACTTCCCTTGGTGTTGGCGCGGCCTCGGTCAAAGGGGTGTCCTAGGCGGTGGCGATCTTAGCAGCAGTCTCGACTTTGGACTCGGGCACCATTTCTGGCTCTGGTTTGGCCTCGAGAGTAGGTGATCCCGACACCCTAGAGATGGAAGGTAGGTCGGGGTAGATGTTATCCAACCCCTTCAACTCGAAGAATCAACTAGCCTTTCACCGAAAGTCGTTGAACCCCTTCTAGTAGGAGTCCAACACCGCCTCCATGACCTCATTGGCAAAGGCTTCTGACACTTTGAATCTCGGGATGGCTTCGACGACTTCCTTCTTGGCTGCCTTCATCAGTGCCATTGCTGTTGTGGCCTACTCCTCGACTGCCGCCGCCCAAGCCACCTCCAGGTCGAGTCAGACTTGGAGGGTCTACACCCTTCCCTCCAGGCATGCCACCTCCACCATAGATTATGCCTCCTTCTCGGCTAGGCAGGAGGTCTTCACCTTCTCTGCCCTCAGAGCTTTGCTGAGGTCGGTGGACTTCTTCTCCAGCTCTGCCATCGTCGCTTGGGAGCTAGATAGGTCAGCTTGGAGGGCCTTCACATGGTCCTCCAACTTGTGCACCCGGGTTTCCTGACCTCGGGCTTTGGCCTTAGTGGCCTCCTTCTCGTTACGGAGTTGGTGGTCTCACCTCATTAGCCCCAGGCATGAGTCCCGACCGAGTTGAGTGTCAGCGACCACCTGCAACAATACCAGGACACAGGTCAGTTGACATTCTAACAAGTAAGGAATAAAAAGTGATGCAAGCAAAAAGCCAACTTACTTATAGGAGTTAAGGAAAGATGCCGGAGAGAACCTCCATGAGGGGCTAGCCGATCTTCTCCCAGTGGTCCTGTGGCTTGATGATGACGTTTAAAATTTCCTCGACCAGTTTAGCATCCCTCGTCACCATCACATCTGGTGGCAAATATGCCATCACCTTGTGCACTCCCAAGCTTGATGTTATGGTGCACACTATGGGCCCTGGCATGGTGGTCGGTAAAGGCGTGGCAGCCGCAGTGCGAGGGCTGGCTGCTTCAGTTGTTGGAGGCGGCACCGACCCCCCTACGGTGGTGTCATCCACCACCTCCACCCCCACCGATCATGGCCAAGCTCCAGTTTGGGGAGGGGCCGTTGAAGCTGCAAGCTTGGTCCCCTCCTTGGCCCTGGTCTCCCTCTCGGGCTTGCGAGCTTGAGGTTTAGTCACCAGCTCGGGCACAGCCAGTGCCGCGGCCGGCTCCCTCTCAGTTGGCCTGGCAGAGGACTTCCGTTGGGCCTCTGCTTAGATTCCTTCATGGCCTTCTTCAATCGTTCCTCCTTAGGTCCTATAGAGGAGGCCCTCTTTCGGGACATTTGAAGGAGTTGCGCCATTGTGAACTTCATCCCTACATTAAGGAAAGAAATTGATCAATTACCAATCGAAGAGAAATCTACTTTAAAGAAGAAGGGGCCTTGACATTGAGCCTTACCCTAAGGTTAGTCTGGGTTGACCCCAACATCGGCAATGTTCTGATTAATCAGTAAGTCCTAGAGGGCCTGGACCTTGGAGGTGACGAGCCGGTCGTACACCTCCTTATCCACCGATTTGATAAAAGACTTCCTGTTGGAGAGCAGTCCAGGTCACTCCAGACCCGGTCCACCCCCTCAATTAAGGCAAAGAAAAACTTGTTCTTCCATCCTTTAATGGAAGAGGGCAAGTCCAATTTGATAGCCCCGAATGGGTGGCCACAAACCACCACCCGCTATCAGCCGGGTGGCGCTTTAGAGTGAAGAGGGCCCTGAACAAGAAAAAATTAACAATCCCATAGAAGTGGCAAAGGATAGTGTAGCAAACTATGGTCCTATCAACGTTCGGAGTGAGTTGGGCCGGGACTAGGTAGAAGTTATTTAGAAAGGAGAGGAAAAAAGGGTGAAAGGGAAGATGTAGGGCCCCAAGGAAGAAGTCCTCATACAAGGTGATCCGACTCGGGCCACTAGAAGTGACCCGCTCCTTTAGTCCCGGAATAGAGAGCCGGATGGCATCCAAAATCCTGTACGTGCTCCAGACACAGAAGAGGTCCTCCTCGGTGGTCATCGAAGTAGTGCTGGAGGGATCGAATGGTTCATGAACGGGAGGAAGAGGAGGAGGAGCTGCAGGGGCACCAATGACTATCCCCATCCGTCGGGGACCCCTGCGGGCTATCAAAGGAACCTTATCCTCCTCGCTATCCGAGGAGGGAGGTCTCAGCTGAGATGGCCCCACCTTGCCGGAATAGTCCGGGCGACGGTGCCCCCTGCTGGAAGAACTCATGGGGAAGAAAAAGAAGGAAAGGATGAAAGATAGAGGACCTAAGAACTTTACAAGATCTCCTCTAGCATAGGCCAAAGGAGAAGAGAGGAGAAAGAAAGGAGGAAGAAGGAAGGGAGGACTGACCTGCAAGGACTCTAGACCAAGAAGATAGGAGCGGGATTGAAGAAGAAGGAAGCTCTACAGGAGAACCTAATCCTCTTTGCCTGAAAAGTTCTTAAGGAACGAAAGGACGAGCTCCTTTTAAAAGCCTGCAGACCCCATCGCATCGTACTAATAAAAAATGTGCATCCTTTCTTTTCTCTAGCCAACGAGAGTCTGCCACATGTCAGAATCTATCAGAGGCGACTCTTTGATTTGGAGGCAATCACTTCAAGCTCGGTGCAGCAATTATGGCCCTCCTGAATGGGCTGACGAGGTGTCTTTTCATTGGTGCGGAAGCACGATCACCAGGATATTGGCATAGGATAAGAGCCCTTCTATGTTAGCATCATCATTACTTACATCACCCCGAGCTCTTCGATGCACTCTGGGCTCGAGAGTGGGGGAGATCTGATGTGACACTATCGCTGATGTGGAACCCTTACCGGACCCAACTGACAACCATGCTGACAAAATGCGCCACCTGGATGTGGTGACCAAATGAACATCCAAGTCGAGCTGCCGGTCGAGGTCAGCTCCCATCCAAGGTTGAGATCTCGGTCGAGGTTGTGCTCCCGCCATCCAAGATCGAGCTCCTGGCTGAGGTCAGCTCCCATCTAGGGTCGAGCTCCCGGCTGAGGTCATGCTCCCACCATCTAAGGTCGAGACCCCGATCGAGGTCAGCTCCCAATCCATCTAGGGTTGAGCTCCCAGTCGAGGTCATGCTCCCACCAGCTAAGGTCGAGCTCCTGACCGAGGTTAGCTTCTATCCAGGGTCGAGCTCCCGGTCGAGGTCATGCTCTCACCATCCAAGGTCAAGCCCCTGACCGAGGTTATCTCCCATCCAGGGTTGAGCTCCCGATCGAGGTCGTGCTCAAATCATCCGAATTTGAGCCCTCGACCAAGATCAGCTCCCATCCAGGATCGAGCTCCTAACCGAGGTTGTGCTCTCACCATCCAAAGTCGAGCCCCCGGTTGAGGTCAGCTCCCATTTAGGGTCGAGCTCTTGACCGAGGTCATGCTCTTGCCATCCAAGGTCGAGCACCCAGCCGAGGTCAACTCCCATCTAGGGTCGAGCTCCCGACCAAGATTGTGCTCTTGCCACCCGAGGTCGAGCTCTTGGTCGAGGTTAGCTCCCATCCTAGGTCGAGCTCCCAGTCAAGGTCATGCTCCCACCATCTGAGATTGAGCCCTCGACTGAGGTTAGCTCCTATCCAAGGTGAAGCTCCCGTCATTCGAGGTCGAGCCTCCGGTCGAGGTCAGCTCCCATCTAGGGTTAAGATCCCGATCGAGGTCGTGCTCCCGCCATGCAAGGTTAAGCCCCTGGTCAAGGTCAGCTCCCATCTAGGGTCGAGCTCCTGGTCAAGGTTGTGCTCCCACCATCTGAGATTGAGCTCCCGGTCGAGGTCAGCTCCAATCTAGGGTCGAGCTCCCGGCTATGGTCATGCTCCTGCCATTCGAGGTCGAGCTCCCGAGACAGAGCTCCCACTTTCCAAGATGGAATCACTATCTAGGACCAAGAGGCATCATCGACTGATAGAGGATCAACAAGGAATAGGGGAAAGAAGACCAGAAATAACTCAAATTATGGCACGAGGGTTGCAGGCTAAAGACATTGCAACACACTACCTGCACCCTCTACACGATGCATGCTCCACCAAGTTCTAGGCCCTGTCGCGCACCACCTGTGCCCTCCACCATGCAATCAGGGCTCTAATTTCTGTGGCACGCCACCTGTGCCTCTTCTAGAAGGAGTATTTATTAAGGCTCCAGGCCCTGCAACACCCTAATGGTCCCTCCTAGAATGGAAATACTCCATTATAGCTCGGGGCTTAGTGGCACGGTGCTCATACCCCCCACGGGAACTACACCACCAGAGGCATAAGACCTGTATTGCATAGACAAATACCCCCATTAGAATGATCTCCTCCTAAGGATTGGTATGATGGGGAGAGGCCGCTAACTAAAGAAAACCCTGCCAAAAGAGGGTACCGAGAAAGTGATGCCCCAATCAAGCCCCAGACATGGTCTAGGCCATTTCTCCCATATAAAACAAAAGAAGGGACCTCCGACAAGGGGGGACAATTGGTAAGACAATGAGAGCAAATGAGCAAGGAGCAAGCAAGGAGAAGCTCCCTACTCTCAAACTTTGACTTATCTTTTATCTCTCAAATCTGATATTATTTATTCCTCTATGCTGAGAGGTCCTAGGTTCTCCATCATAAAGGCTCTGTTCTCCTTGGTCATCCCAACCGACTTGATCATCGGAGTGTCCCTACTGGAACCCCTGGCTTGGGTCTCCTCTTTTTTGCAGGACCGGCCGATCCAGGAGCTGACAGAAGAGAAGACGGAGCACCCAGAGGGAGTTCGATGCACCCACTACATGTTAGAGCTATGGGCCATGGCAATCTAGGCGATAATAAGAACCTTCCATGAAATTTATCAATAGTTTTTAGTTTCATTATTAGTCCATTACAAAATAACCATTTCTAATCTATTGAAATTCCATTGCTAATAAAATGTGGGAACCTCCTGTGAAACTTAGCAATGGTTTATAGATCCGTTATTTTTCCATTATAAAATATACATTTCTAAACCATTGCAATTCTGTTGCAAATAATACATGAGAACTTCCGGCAAAATTTAGTAATGGTTTTCAGTTTCATTGCTAGTTTGTTACAAAATGGCCATTTTTAATCCATTATAATTTCATTACTAATAGTACATAGGAACCTCCTACGAAATTTAGCAATGGTTTTAAATTCATTGTTAGTCCATTGAAAAATGGCCATTTTTAATCCACTGCAAATATGTTGTTAATTTAATTTTTCAAAATTAGCAATGAAGTGAAGCATTCCATTACAAATTCGTTGCTAATTAATAATGGATTAGAAATGGATTCTGTCATTGTAAAATTTTCGTTGTTAAACAACCTTTTTCTTGTAATGGATGGGTAGCAACTACTTCCTCATCCCACTGGACAGATGGAAGGGGAGGAGGTACCTTCACTAGATCCAAATCAATGTTCTCTACACTGTGCTCCATGTAGATTGCTATATTGCTTACCTTGTTTTCATCCTACATCATCTTCAACACATCCGTATCATTATTATATCTTTAGTCCCTCTTCCATTGATTGCTCATTGTTGGCGTGGAGTCCCTGGATCGGCCAGTCAGAGCCGCTGCATCGCAGGACCACTCCCTGGTTCACCTGCAAAACAGGTCCCTTGCCGGAGTTGTTCTGGCGGAGGACACTCCGATGCCTAAGTCAGTGGCGGATTCCAGCCACAGAATGGGGAAGATGTCGAGAGTAGAAGAGAAAAAGTATTCTTGGAGATTAGAAAGGTGTATGTGCGAGATTATTCATGCGTACCTCTCAAGCCATTCTCCTTACCCATATTTAAAAGAAGGCCTCCGATCTGTGGCCCGCTCTTTTTCCGGAGATCATGGGGAGCCATTCACTCTCATGATAGTCGATCGTGGGTTGTCAATGAGCGGTTTGGGCCAGATCGGAGGCATGGCTACAGGAATTGTGCACCATGATCATGGCATGATGAGTGTCTATTGTAACTATTGGTTACAGTTTCCTTTTTGGAACATATTGTGGTTCAAGCTTCGAGTTTCCCCTTGCACAGGCCGAAGGCTTGATATTTTCCTAGAGATCATGTCTACGACGGGGACCGAAGTTCATGTCTTCGAAAGTCGATGAGTAGTTCAGACTTCAGCTGGGGCCGAAGGTGCTACCCGAAGTACTGGCCTTCGGATGTTGTAGTTCGGTGTGAAGCCTTGAGTTGCTTACAATTGGCCTTCGCTTAGTCTGAAGTCTGTAGTCCAGAGAACCGGGGCTTCGATAAGTCAAACCAGAGCCTGATTCGTAGCTGAACCAGGATATCGCAATAGTTGTCCCCCTACTCTCAGTTGTCGAAGCGAAGATCTGTCTCGAGAAGTGAGAGTATTATTGCCTTGTCGCTTTCTTCCTGAGAGATGGCGAGTAAGTGATTACGGGACCTCTATTGAGCTACCCATCATGATCTGAGAATCAGATGGTGGACATGTGCCATTCCCTGATTGGGGAAGAGTAGGTGGCCCTGAAGCTATCTCTCCTCGCCCCGTTGCACAGTGGTTGAGGCAGTCTTTTGGTTGGGATTTGGATAGTTATGGTGGCTTCTCTCTGCCCGTTGGATGAAGGATGGATCTTATCCTGGCGGTCAGTCGTAAGTGGGTTACCTCCCAGGGTAACCTTGAGTCAAATTAACCCTCTGCGAGGATCCAGAGACCCTTACTTTTCTTTTGGGGAAGAGTGAAGGTCTGGGCAAGAAAGGCTTCTTCAACCGTATCTCATTCTCCGCCCAAACCATTCTGGAGTACCAGTCTAGTCTTCAGGTAGAATCCTCTTTCCACCCCTTTGCTTCATTCCTTTGTCATGGAAGAGACCGTAGAGAGTCAAGGGAAGCAGGTTGGGCCCTCGGGGAGCGGAGATATAGTAGGTCCGGAGTCGGTCCCCAGCTCGGTTTCTCAGAGCAAGGCAACCCTTCTCTAGGAATGCTACCGCATTCCTGAGGAGTTTCCCTTCGTCCTCCCCGTGCCCGAGGAGCGGGCGAACGAAGCTCCCCCTGGGTGCCTAGCTGTATACGAAGATCACCTGAAGGCTGGTCTTCGGTTTTTCCTGCACCCCTTCTTTGTTAAGATTTTTTCCTTGTACCAAGTGGTGCCTGTGCAGTTAACCCCAAACAGCATCAGGAACATCTGTGGGTTCCCGGTCATGTGCAGCATTGCCTGTAAAGCCTAGGACCAACTTGTTCTCACCCCTTTTCATTCTCAAGAGGGACTTCCACAGTAATGGATGGTGGGTGATTGGTCCCAGATCGGGCCATAGGGTGATTAAGGATATGCCCAGCGCCATCCACGGGTAGAAACCCGCCTTTGTATTTGTGTTGTCCTTTAATCCATGGGGCTTCAACACTGAGTGGAAGAAGCCTCGCCTGACCGCCAATGATGGAAAGAAAGTCTTGGCGGCCGATCAGTTGGATTATGATCTTTTGACCAACTCGGAAGTTGCTCCCATCCGGGAGTTGTTGGAGGAGAGGAACCTCCATCGAGCGGGAATCAGTAAATTCCCCTCACTAGGTATAGCAGTGGAAATTTCTGCACTTTTTCTTTAGGTTTCATTGTAGCTCATTTAACTGAGGTGATCCCCTTTGCCTGCAGGTGGTGGGGTGAAGCGCAATCTGAGCTGGCTTTGCCAGACTTCGGAGAGGAGGGTGGCACAGGCCCCTTCCACCAGGTCTGCAGCTCCGAAGAAAGCTCGGAGAGATGGTCCCGAAGGGGACCAAAGCACTTCGCCTTCCCGAGGCATCTCGGGGAAAAATGCAGCGACCGTGGAAGAGGTTCCAGCGAGGCCCTGCCTAGTCGAGGCTCCAGCGGCGGTCACTTCCCCAGTTGACACAACGGGGGGCCCACCTCAAGGAGCGGATGTGATGCTGGTTTGCCCCTCTGCCGCTGATAGGGGCAAGGAGCGGCAAGTCGAAGGAGTGTTCGTCTGCGGAGCTTCTTCAGCCGGAGGTCGCCCGATGAACTCTTCGGAGCCCCCGCCTATGGGAGAGCTGCAAGTCCAGGAGGAGGCCAGATAGGTGTTGAAGGGTACGATACAACCCCGTAGCTTGGCAATTCTCCAGAATCGGAGCTTTAACAAAGTGTCCGATTCCGGCATCGCCGCCCTGCAACAGGTATGACTATCACTGCCTCCTTTGCCTTGAGAGTTATTTGACCCTCGATTATTTTTTCTTTTTTTGATGTAGTTGGTCTATGACTTCACTTTCATGGAGGAAGGCCTGGGGAATGTAGATAGCCTTATCTACAACCTCAAGAAGGAGCTTCAGACTGCTAGGACTGCTAGGGAAGTAGCCGAGGAGCTGAAGCAATCCGTGGAGGATTGTCTTGTCCGGGTGACTGATGAAGTTCGCGACCTGAAGGGCGAATTGAAAAGCGCCCACTCGAGGATGGTGGGACAAGAGGCAGGGTGGAACAGGAGCAGGAGGCAAGTTGAATCCCTGGAGTGGACTGCCAGGGAGAACCAGGAGAGGATGGAGAGCCTGTCCAAGGTGACGGAGGAGGCTTCTAGGAGGGCCGAAGAGGCGATCCTAGAATCTGAAGCTGCCAAGAGGGAGTCCAAAGCTTTGAGGAAGCAGATGGACAATGCCGTGGCTGACTTCAAGATGTCTTCACAATTTCAGATAGAAATTGATGAAGCATCATTGTATGCCTACCAGCACGACTTTAATGATGGGCTTTCCAAGGTGAAGGAGACCCTCCCTCATCTCGACCTTTCGAAGATCCCCTCCTTCAACATAATTGGAGAGGAAGGAGAAGAAGCGGAGGAGGCCGAAGCCGCAGGGGAGGTCGAGGAGTCACCATGTCCGGCGGAGGAGGCTGCTACCCCAGTCGAAAACCCAGAGATGATCCCGGCTGTGATCTCGGCCCAGGAGGCGACTCAGGCTGGAGGAGTCTAGGCTGCAGGTTCTCCCATCCCGGCCTAGATCGATGAGACCTTCTCCGACCAAGTAGATAGGTTGCTCCAGTCCTATGGTGTGGAGCCTTCTCTTATTGATGTTGAGTGACTTAGATCACTCCGAATATATTTTCTTCTCTTTTTTTTTTTTACTTGTATTGCCAATGAACTTTGTATTGTAATTTTTCTAAATTTTGGAATGAATTCTCCTTTCTTCATATATGCATTGTTGTGCCTCATGTGTTCATGTGTGGCCCGAAATGGTTCTATCGCTTCTCCTTCGGCCTAGTCTAATGATAGCCTTCGAAGGCCGTCCAGTTGATATGAGCCGGTTTTACCGTTCTCTTTTCCGCTTAGTCGAATAGTCATGGCCGAAGGCCGTTCAGTCGGTAGGGACGAACCCTTGAATGGATCAGAACTCCGTTGCGTTGCCTTCCTTTGGATGATCAGCTTATCCATTGGGGTGGACATGAGTCATCTCCCCGCCAATCAATAATTAGGGGGATTTGATTAGCATCACCATTGTCCATGAGGCACATCGAAATTTGTACAATCATGATCTCTGGCACCTTATGAGCCGTCGGGCCTCTTTTTTCCAAAAAGAGACCATTAATGATACCGTCGCATGATGTGGATTTCTTCGGATTCGAAGTGATGGTGGTTGCGGTCCTGGAGATGGCTTTCGAGAGACTTTCTGGTTCTCGAAGTGTCACCCAGACACGCGGTGCCTTCTCAGTTGATCGGGAAGGACGTGGGACGCGCCTCCCCGTAGTTGATTATGGGTGCAGGGTTTCTATAAATAGGACCCTGCCCCCTGCTGTCGAAGGCCATCATTTCTGTTGGTGTCTTCCTTCTACCAGCCATAAGGTTCAGCACTTCCGAGCTTCGTCGTGCAGTGAAGAGGAGGGCTATTGACCCCAAGAGGAAGCGAAGTCCGGGGCCATCTGGGCTCGCTGGCGAAGAGGAGGAGCCTCTGGCTGACCGTCTCGAGAAGAAGGTCCACCTTCTGGAGGCTCAGTTGAGGGAGGCCCGGGCCCAAGTCATGGCGGCGACCATGACGGCGGAGGAGGCGAAGAAGGAGGCGGCGGAGGCCATCGCCAACTTTAGAACTTCTGCCTCATTCAAGGATGAGGTCGCCGGAGTGGCCCTGGACTCCTTCCACCAAGGGTTTTGGGAGTGTCGGAGGAAAGCCTTCAGGTTTTATGACCTGATGGGCTTGGATAATATCAAACCCTCCGTTCCCTTCCCTGGCCACGAATTCGATTCTGACTCCGTCGAGGAGTCGGACTCGAGTTCGGACGGGAACCCCGGGGGCCCTTCGTCATCCCATCTGGTCTCTCCCCGACGGTATGGGAAAAATCCGTTGGGGAGTTAATGCAAATTTCCCAACCTGCTGTTGTTGCTGCTGCTACTGCTTTTCTTTTTTTTTTTTGGTCTCTCTTTTGGAGAGTTTTTCTCTTTTCTTTTTTCTTTATTTTCTTTTTGTAAGAAAAATTGAAAGAAACGAAAGAGCTTTTCTGTTACCTCTTCCTGCGTATTTTCTGTTACGTGTTGCATCATGATTTGTCCATAATGTAGATTCCATAAACTACTTGCGGTTTGTAGGGAAGAAGTTGGGTCCGTTGGACCGTTCTGAGAGTGTTTGTTATTGACAGAGAGGACGACAATGGTCCTTTTAGGCACGTGTTTGGATTTATCGTAGGGTAGGTTACGAAAACCATCCCAGTGTACTTTCTGTCATGATTAAGGTAGGCTGTTCAGGCCCGCCTCGGTACGTGTTCGGATTCACCATAGCGTAGGTTACAAAAACCATCCCTGGGCCTTTGATCTTTTTGGTGGCCTGGTTGGGCCATCCATTGCGCTCGTCGGGCATACCGATAAGGTGAGTGGATCAGACTCTCCTTTACGCAGTTGACCGATTTTTCAGATCAGGTCATTTGGGCTGTCGTCGTTCAGTCGATGCAACTAGCCATTCTGAGTCGAGTAGGGTTGAGGAGCTTTGCACAAGAGTTTTTTGAAACTTTTTCATTGATAGTATTTGCGAAGGTTTTGTACATTCCATGGTCGAGATAGGGTCTTCCTCTCTAGGATCTTGAGTCGATATGTTCCTGGTCGAATGACTTCTTCGACTTGATATGGGCCTTCCCAGTTAGAGGAGAGTTTATCTTGTTCTGTTGGCCTAGACACTTTTGCTCTTCGCAATACCATGTCCCCCATGCGGAAAGTTTGCTCCTTCACCCCTGCATTGTAGTACTTGGTGACCTTTTGCTAGTATGCTGCCATTCTTATCTGGGACTGTAGCCTGGTTCTTGATAGCAGATCCAGATCGATCCTTTTACGATCGGAATTCTCAGGCTCTTCATAGTTGTCAATTCTCAGGGACTGTAGGCTAGGTTGAACGGAGATTCGCCGGTGGCTGTTCTTGGGATAGTTTGGTACGCCCAAAGAACAGAGGTCAGTTCTTCGGCCCAAAGCCCTTTGGTGGCTTCAACCTTGTCTTTTGACCATGGAGGATGGTCTGGTTGGTGACTTTGGCTTCTCTATTGGACTATGGATGTGCAACGGATGTTAACCGATGCTGGATATGGTCTCGAGCATAGAAGTCCTTGAACTTCGAATTGTTGAATTGTCTCCTATTGTCCGTGATGATGACGTGTAGAATACTGAACCTGAAGATGATGGAGTTTTTCACAAAACTCTCCACCTTGCCCTCTGTGATTTGGGCCAATGGTTCGGCTTCCACCCATTTCGTGAAATAGTCGATGGCCACTATGAGAAACTTTCTTTGCCTTGATGCTAGTGGGAACGTGCCAAGAATGTCCATTCCCCCACTGGGCAAAGGGCCATGGGGCTGCCAACTGAGTCAGGTGACTCGCAGGTTGTCTCTGCACATTGGCATACCTCTGGCATTGGTCGCACTTCTACATGAAATCAGCTATCCTTCTAGATGGAGGGCCAGTAATATCCTTGTCGAATAATCTTGTATGCTAGAGACCTGCCTTCCAAGTGATCCCCGCATATGCCCTCGTGGACCTCTCTCAATGCATAATCTACATCAGTGGGTCCAAGGCATTTCAGCAGTGGTTGGGAGAACGATCTCTTATAGAGGGTTCCGTCTAGGATGATGTACTGAGATGCCATCTAGCGGATCTTCTTGGCCTTTGTCTTATCTTCAGGCAGTTCTCCTTCATTCAGGAATCTGATGATGGGATCCATCCAGCTTGGCTCAGCATCAATCTGGCGCACCTCTGTAGCCTCTTTGGCAATGCTTGGAGTTTCAATATGTTTAACAAAGGTGCACCCGAGAGACTCTGGTGCTGTAGTTTCCAGTTGAGACAGTGCATCTGCCCGGGAGTTCTCTGATCAGGGAACATGAACAATTTCAAAATGTTCCAATTGGGAAGATAAGGCCTGAACCTTCTCCAGGATTGCACCATGGTTGGATCTTTGGCTGCGTACTCTCCATTGACTTGATTCATAACCAGTTGAGAGTTGGAGATGGCTCGGAGTTGCCGGACTCCCAGATCTTTGGCGATCCGAAGTCCGGTGAGTACGGCCTCATATTCGTCTTGATTATTGGAGGCGTGGAAGGAGAAACGGGGTGCATACTCTATAATCTGGCCATCAGGTTCGGCCAACATAAGTCCAGCTCTGCACCCGGTAGCATTGGAAGCTCCATCCATATGAAGCACCCAAACGGACTTCATCTCCTTCGGGGCTTTTTTTTCATCCGAAGAGGCTTCATCTTCGGACTTCCAGGTGCACTCGGCCAGAAAATCGGAGAGCACCTGGTCCTTCATAGCCGCTCAGGGCTGGAAGCTAATATCAAATTCGCTTAGCTTCACAGCCCACTTGGCTATCCTTCCAGAAGTGTCCGAAGATTGGAGAACGGCCTTGAAAGGTTGATCAGTCAGCACCACGATAGTGTGGGCCTGGAAATATGGCTGTAGTTGCTTTGTCGCAATCACTAAAGAGTAGATCAGCTTCTACATCCTTACATACCGCATTTCTGCATCATGCAGGATCTTGCTGATGTAGTAGATCGACTTGTGGGACCCGTCTTTCTCTTTCTGGACAAAAACCGAGCTCACCGCTTTGTTTGAAGCAGAGGTACAGGTAGAGGACCTCGCCTTCTTTTGGCTTGGAGATCAATGGCGGGGTCTCCAAATACTTCTTCAATTCCTCAAAGGCAGCACGACAGTCTTCGGACCATTCGAAGCCCTTTGCTTGTCGAAGTACCTTGAAGAACGGAAGATATTTCTCGGCGGACCAAGAGATAAATCTGCTTAGGGAGGCAATCCTCCCTGTCAACTGTTGGATTTCCTTTTTACAGGAGGGATGTCGCATATCCTTCAAGGCCTGGATCTTCTCGGGGTTGGCCTCAATCTCTCATTTGGTGATAAGGAAGCCTAGGAATTTACCCGACATGACCCCAAAGGCGCACTTCACCGGGTTTAGCTTCATTTTGTAATGCCAAAAAGCACTAAATGACTCCTTCAATTCATGGATGTGGTCTCTCCGGTGGAGACTTTTGATGATCATGTCGTCAACATAGGCCTCCATATTCCTTCCCAGTTACTTTTCAAACACCTTATTGATGAGTCTTTGAAATGTTGCTCCTGCATTCTTGAGGCCGAACGGCATCATCTTGTAGCAGTAGAGACCTTTGTCAGTGATGAATGCCGTCTTCTCCTCATCTTGCGGATCCATTCTGATCTGGTTGTAGCCAGAGAAGGCATCCATAAAGCTCAGCAACTGGTGGCCGGCAGTAGCATCGACCAGTTGATCAATCTTTGGGAGAGGGAAGCTATCTTTTGGGCAAGCCTTGTTGAGGTATGTATAGTCGATGCAGATCCTCCACTTGTAGCTAGCTTTCTTCACCATTACCACATTGGCCAGCCACTTAGGGTAGCGGGCCTCTCTGATGAACCCTGCCTTGAGGAGCTTGCCAACCTCTTCATCAACAGCTTGCTATCTTTTAGGGGTGAAGCTCCTCTTCTTCTGCCACACCGGCTTGTACCCACGGGTTACTTTCAACCGATGAGTAATCACTTCGGCGGGAATCCCGAGCATATCCGAAGCCGACTAGGTGAAGACATCGGTGTTGTCCCTGAGGAAATGGATCATCTTCATTTTGGTTTTCTCGTCAAGGGCACTCCCAATTTGTACAACTCTAGAGGGATCTTCCTCTTTCAAAGGTATCGGGATGGTCCTCTTCATGGGTTCACCAAGGTTGGCGGTTGAATCCCTCAGATCCAGCTAATCCAGGATAGTCGAATCTTTAAAGTGCTTGTCTTCAATCATTAGACATTGCTGTGTCATCCTCTGATTCCCTCTAACTTCTCCAACACCATTCCTGGTGGGGAAGCATACTAAGAGGTAGTGAGAGGAGATCACGGTCCGAAACATGTTCAAGGTTGGCCTCCCCAGGATAATGTTGTATGCAGAGGGGATCTGGACCATCGTGAAGTTGATCGGCAATGTCTTTTGTCGAGGCTCAGAGCCGAGGGTTATAGGCAGCACTATCTCCCCTTCGGCATAAACTTGGTTACCCCCAAAATCGGAAAGTGGTATGGGGGATCTCTGTAGTTGATGTCTAGGCAAACACATTTTGGAGAATGCATCGTACATCAAGACATCAGTCAAACTTCTATTATCAATAAGAACTCTCTATACATCATAATTGGCCACTATGATCGAAATTACAAGGGGGTCATCGTGCGGAAGCCAGACTCCCGCAAGGTCATCATCGGAGAAGAGGATGGAGTTGTTATCTTTCAGTCACTTTGAAGCTTCATCTTCATCCCTTCTCCAATTGGCGGGCTGGTGTATCATCCCTACACCTCCATTGGTGGGCCTTTGGTTTGGCAATTCGGCCTCTTCGGGAGGTGGCTGGGGAATAGTTGCTTCCGATCGGGGCCCTTGGCGATCGATGTACCATCCTAGGTACCCCCTCTTGATGAGATCCTTGATTGCATCTCTCAGTTGGATGCATTCTTCTGTGTTGTGGCCATGGTCTTGGTGGAATCGGCAGAATTTATTCCTATTCCTTGCGGAAGAGGAGGCCTTCATGGGATGGGGCCGTTGGAGATAGTTTTCTTTTTCTATCTTCATGAGGATCTTTTCTCGAGGGAGGTTGAGGGGGTGTATGAGTCGAATCTTCCTCCCAATGCTCTAGGCTTGGGAGGGCTTCTTCGGCGGTCTGCATATTTACCGCCGTTATTATTAAAAGTTTGGGGGCCTTGCCCCATGTTATTTTTCTTCTTTGAAGGGGGTTTCCCTTCAATCACATGTCGATTCGCTGCCTGCTCTTTAGCATCGACGTATTTCCGAGCCTTTGATAGGAGCTCAGCGTAGCTTTTGGAGAACTTTTTGTCCAAGAAAAAAGTAAGCCTGGAGGTTCGAAGCCCCTTCTTCAGAGCTGACATGGCCACGTGCTCGTTGAGATCGGGGATCTCAAGTGTGGCCGCATTGAACCTGGAGATGTAATCTCTTAGGCTCTCTCCTTCATTCTGGTGAAGGAGGAAGAGTGTGTCCGTATTCCGAGGAGTCTTGCGGCAGGTCCTGAAATGCAAGACAAATAATTTTTCTAACTCGAAAAAGGAATCGATGGTACCTGGGTGCAGGCTCGAGTACCACATCCGAGCGGACTTCTTCAAGGTAACCGGGAATGCCAAACAGTATGTCGCGTCCAAAGCTCCTTGAATCATCATATGGGCTTTGAAGCTACCTAGAGGATCGAAGGGGTCGGTGGTGCCATCATAGGGTTCCATCTGGGGAATCCTGAAATACTGAGGAATGTCCTTAGCCATAATGCGGTCGGTGTAGGGTGGGCGTAGATCACCCATAATCAAGTCCTCGGGATCTCTTTAATCCTACATTCTCTGCTCTCGCATCCTTGCCATCTCTGATTCGATGGCCCTGAATCTCCCATCATAATCGGGAGTCTGCTTGGACACTTTCTCCACTGGAGTGGAGTCTTCGGAGGAGGAAGTTTGCCTAGGCCTTTTTCCTTTTTGTGGGGAATCGGTGGACCTAAGAAATCTCGAAGTTCGACCTTTGGGAGAGGGCCGAGAATGGAGGGAGGGATGTGCTGAATCCTCCCATGGCACTCTCCTTCTTCGGGATCGAGAGCTATGTCTAGAAACAGCCAGTGGGTTTGCCACCGGGAAGGCTCTGTCTTGAAACTCCTGAACCATGGCCGTCAGGTTGGCGACCTGGTTCAAAAGAGCTTCGAACTGCTTTGCTCCCACAGTAACCATGGAAGGTGGAACATCATTCACCTCCACGGGTGCAGCCCCCGGAGACGGAGCACGACTCTGGCTTGTAGAAGCATTTTGGGCTTTTCCTCTTGCCATCAAAGAATTATTTGTTTCTTCTCCTTGTCTGGGAGGGAGCTTAATCAAATGTCAGTAAAATTTCCCTTCCCCTTCCTGGTGCGCCAATCTGTTGGCGTGGAGTCCCTGGATCGGCCGGTCAAAGTCGCTACGTCGCAGGACGGCTCCCAGGTTCACCTGCAAAACAGGTCCCTTGCCGGAATTGTTCTGGCGGAGGACACTCTGATGCCTAAGTCAATGATGGATTCCAGCCACAGAATGGGGAAGATGTCGAGAGTGGAAGAGAAAAAGTGTTCTTGGAGATTAGAAAGGTGTATGTACGAGATTATTCACGCGTACCTCTCGAGCCATCCTCCTTATCCATATTTAAAAGAAGGCCTCCGGTTTGTGGCCTACTCTTTTTCTGGAGATCATGGGGAGCCATTCACTCCCATGATAGTTGATCGTGAATTGTCAATGAGCGGTTCCGGCCAGATTGAAGGCATGGCTGCAGGAATTGCGCGCCATGATCATGGCATGATGAGTGTCGATTGTAACCGTTGGTTACAGTTTCCTTTTTGGAACAGATTGTGGTTCAAGCTTCGGGTTTCCCTTTGTGCGGGCCGAAGGCTTGATATTTTTCCGGAGATCATGTCTATGGCAGGGACCGAAGTTCGTGTCTTCGAAAGTCGATGAGTAGTTCAGACTTCGGCCGGGGCCGAAGGTGCTACCCGAAGTACTGGCCTTCGGATGTTGTAGTTCGGTGTGAAGCCTTGAGTTGCTTACAATTGGCCTTCGCTTAGTCCGAAGTCCGTAGTCCGGAGAACCGGGGCTTCGATAAATTGAACCGGAGCCTGATCCATAGCTAAACCAGGATATCCCAACACTCATGGACTAATATAGCTGCTCAATCCTCTAATAATTGAGATACTTGATCAATTTCTATATCTCGATCAAGTTTATCTAGTCTCGGTCATAATTGTCATAGAAACCAACAATCCCACCCATATACTGCATCATTAGTAAGAAACAATGGAAAACCCCATGTTAGATCTTCAAAGTGTAAAGCTCAAAAGCCATACTATACACATAGTAAATCAGTGTTAATTGAAAGATAGGGTATGTAATAATAATAAGACAACATTCAACAGAACTACAAGGACCTATTTCTTATGTAATGGGTCTACAACAGAAAGCCATATTGCCTATGAATATTGCAGGGTTTTCTAACAATAAGACAACATGCAACAAAAAGCCATAATACTTATGTAATGGGTTTGCATACCAAGCCACTGTTATTCTTTATACAGCCTAAATGTCATGCGGGAAAAGTTGGGCAATGGGCAATGCAAACATAAAAAATCCTAAAGTCTACATGAAGCCATAAAGTCTTATCTTGGCAGATATCCATGTGGTCCATAGTCTACATAAAGTCTAACATAAACAATTATGTGGGTAGATAAAGTCTGAATATCATACATTCAAAAAAAAAAAAAATGCTTGCATGTCATGTGGTCTCTAATCTGCAATGGAAAATAGGTGCAAACAATAATGCACATTACCCACGTTGGTAGATGTCATGACCATAAAGCCTAAATTGCACATTTCCCACATCGAAATAGGTCCACAAACATAACAATGTGGCTCCTTAACCAAAGCAATGTACTATTATAATGTCAACACCTAACCCAAGCAATTTTCTAATATAATCCCTACAAAGGTAATAGTGGATGCTCAATCCAAGCAATATTCTACTACAATAGCTAGAGCCCCCTGACAGGCAATATGCTACTAAACAATTCCTAAATATTAGGGTCACTAATTCATGAACAACATACAGAATAGGGAGAGGACCTATATCCAAGAAACTCAAATATAACAAATATACACAAGAGACTTGTAACATCAATTTATAAGTGTTCATTACAAAAATCAGAAGTTGCACCTCAAGTTGCTTGGATAAACATGGAGATACATATTTAATGCAAAGCCTAAAACCATAATAGATAATTAAAAAAAAATAGGCCTTATCTCATCTGGATGTGTTTAGCAATATGAATCAAGGTATGATCCATTAAAGTTTGATAAAATTTTCGACACTACTTTTGTCACATAAACTATAATACCCAAAAAAATAAAGGAAGGGATTGATGGGGGAGGAAGGAGTCTTCCTCTTCTCCAACTTAGTCGGAAGGAAGGATAGGGGATGGCCCAAACTTGATGGGAGTCTTCCTCTTCTCCGACTTCATCGAAAGGAAGGATAGGGGATGGCCCAAACCCTAGCAACCTAAAGCTATAAAGGGACTCCTCCTCCCTCTCTTTGTCACACCCCTAAACCACCTACAACTAGCGAGGAAGAGCTTCGATCTTCATTAATTTCAATGACGGATCCTTGGGAATCTTCGACAGTTGGCCAGGGAGGACCTCACCAGAACCAAGGTGAGTAAGGTCTTCTTGTTTCCTCTTCCTTCTCCTTGATTTTTGGCGATATAGGTTACCATCGATGGATGCCAGATCAGGATGGAAGCCGAGCCACCATGGACCATTGTTGGCCAACCCTTATCCGGTGGGAACCTTGAGATTTTAGAAGGAGAATGGGGGGAGCACAAGAGTCCCCTATTTGGCCGAGTAGAAGAAGAGGAGAGGGAAAGAAAAGAGAAGAAGAAGAGAGGAGAAGAAAAGAAAAGAAAAGGAGAAAAGAAAAAAAGAAAGGAAAACAAAAAGGAAAAGAAAAAGAAAAAAAAGAAGAAAAAGAAAGAAAAAAAGAAAAGAAAAAAAAGGGAGGGAGAAGAGAGAGAAGAGGAGAGAGAAGGAGAGGAGAGATAAAGAAGAGAGAGAAAGAGAAGAGAGGAGAGAGAAGAGAAAGAGGAGAGGAAAAAATAAATAAAAAATATTGAAGGGGGAGATCGAAAAGTTTCTTTGGGAATTTGCAAAGTGTATCAGCGAGTAGATCGTTGATAAAATTTAGATAGAAGGTGTTGAGTTTATAATTTTTATAAGATTATTTATTAATATGAAAAATTATTATTATAAGGAGATAGCTTTCTAAGCAGAAGGGCATTGAGCGAGCTCTGAGTATGAACTGATATCGAGTGTATTTAGTTTGTCTCTAGTAAGGTAAGGATTTTTGTACATGATCACTGATTTATATATATACTTTATGCTGCATAGTTTTATTCATGGACATGAGCATGGGCATGTCTTAGTATTTATGCACTATTGATATTTTGATAATGGATATTTATATTTGTTGGCTTGATACTATTATATATCATATATTATGTTTGGATGCTTTGAAAAATAATACTGGTTTAGAAAATCTTGAATTAAATAGGGTTTGACAATTATGTTGAAAATTTTGGTTAAATTGATAATTGAAAAAAAATGGTTTGGACTAGCCATGCCACATAGAGAATAGTTGAGCCATGGACTGATAGTATATAGGATAGTTGAGCTACGGATGGATAGTACATGGAATAGCTAGCTAGGGATAAATAATACATGGGACAACCAAGCCATGAACTGATAATATGTGAAATAATCGAGCCATGGATGGATAGTACATGGAATAATCGAGCCACGGGTGGATAGTCTATAGATTAGCCTGGTCATGGGTGGATAGTATATGGTTAATTTTAACATATGCCCATCATGGGCTAAGCATGACTGCGGTTAGTCCAAACTCTAAAGAAGGTTATTAATCAAACTGGATATAAAATATTTTTATGATAGTTGAGTTATTTTGGATGCATGATATGATATTTATGATTCATGGTTTATTATTATTTTTCTTATTATTTTTGATTTATACAATTATGGGTGAAATTATATGAAAATCCTTACTGGGCTGTAAAGCTCACTTTCCATTTCTTTATCTTTTAGAGTCACAAGATGCATAACATGAGTTGGGATAAGCATGAGACTGAGTAATAGGATCTTTGATTGTTTAGTTCGTCCTATATATGGATTGACCTTCTCGTAGTTTAGCAAAACATAAATCTGTGCCTGTCAAAATTCAACATATGTTAAACCCTGATAAACCTCACAATCAAATTTACGAGCGAGAGAGGCAAATATTGAAATCTCTTGCTATGATCCCCCCCCACCACCACCACCATCTTGTTTAACTTGAGTCAACTTTGTTTGCATATTGAAATTAAAATAGTGTCAGCTAAAATTTAGAATTTCTTCTATTATGTATGCCTTTACAATTGAACCTTGGACTCTAGCCTTATGTTTTACTTTCTTCTTGACATTGTGCATATATCTTTCAAATGGATACATCCATCTATATTGCACATGTCTTCCTATCATAGCTTTAAATGCTAAATGAATCACGAGGTACTCCATGGAGCAAAGAATCTAGGAGGGAATATCTTCTCCAAATTGTATGTTGTCACTATACTCTAGTCTCAAGATTGGAGATACAATCAGTGGATGATTTGGTAGCATAAATATCTTTAAAAAAAAAACTAAGCTCGGTCAAAGAACTTCATATGGAGTTAGGAAGGAGATCATGCCAAGCCAATGGTAGTAATCATTACATAAAGATAATGTAGTTATGGCTCTTTAGCCCATAGAACTTACAATCTTTGATATTGATTCACTGAGCTAGATTACTTGCATAACCATCCGGAAAGTTAATATTTGCTACCTTGTTAAGGTGTAAGATACTTTTGACTTTAGAAATTTTTTAGGTAACACCTCAACTAGCTCTAATAGAGGATGCTTGCATATGTCCTTCATACATGCTCGAGCCTTGGGATTATCCTTCATCTGGCCCTTGACATCTATAATAGTATAGAAAATATTATCAAATACATTCTTCTCAATATGCATAACATTAAGGTTATGATGGATCAAATTGATGGATCAGTATGGAAACTCTTAGAAGATATTGTGCTTCATCCAATTATGAATTCTACTGAACTTCCAAGATTTTTGCTTATAAATAGTATACCAAACTGAAATTCATCAACTTAGGATACCTTCTAAAACACTTCCATATCACTGAGGCTTGAGGGTGCACATTCCTTTTTTATCTTATTCCTCCTAAATTTGTCCCGCTGCTTTCAAAATAGATGATCCTCAGAAAGAAATTAATGATGACAATCAAATTAGCAGGGCCTACGACCATGTTAAGCTAAAATGATTTTCTATTCTCCATACAATATGGACATACTAGCTTCCCATGAGCACTCCATTTTGACAACATTCCATAAGTAGAAAAATTACTAATGTTCCATATTAATGCATCCTTTGTTATAAAACTCTATTTCTTTGATGCATCAAAAGTACATGTACCATCGAATCATAAAAAACTTAACTCATCAATAAGAGGCCTTAGATATGCATCAATATTTCTAACAGAGTGTCATGATCCAGGAATAACTAATGTAAGAAAAATATTATATTTTTTCGTATACATCCCAGGCGGTAGATTGTAAGAGTAATAAAAACTGGCCAACATGAATAAGGAGCCACTACATTACTAAATGATGTAAACCCATCCATAGATAGACCAAGTTGAATATTGCATGATTCTTGAGTAAATAAAGGATGGCAAACATTAAATTTCTTCAATACCGTACTATCTGATGGATAATACATCATATTGGTATAGTTGTGAATCAATTCTTTGTGTCATCTCATCTGTCCTGCAGTACTCTTGGATAAGTAGAGCTTCCAAAGCCTAGGAGTAAGGGAAAGGTATCGATAAACCTTAGATGGTATGTCCTTTTGATTTCTATCCTCTTGCCTTGACTAAAATAGGCTTTCACCACATACATCATATGAGCTTTTCAGTTGGTTCTTCTTATAGAAAAGAATGCAACCATTGCAACATGTATCTATCTTCTTATATCTTATCCCTAACACTTTCACCATTTTCTTTGAAGCATGAGAGCTCCCAACAAACATCTCCTCCTTTCATAGCATGTTCTTTATTATTACTATCATCTTATCATAATAATTGACCATCATATTAAACTCGGCTTTCAAGTTCAATAACTTTAGCATAGTTAATAGTGTAGTATGTATTTTACATCCTGATTATAGTGGTTCATCGGTATCCTTTAGCATACGATCACTATAAGAAAACATAATTTTAGCAGCCAATTTTGTAACCTAATTTTTTTATCAAATTTATAATCAAATTTGTGACTGATTTTTAAAGAAATATTAATATAGTAACCGATTACTAATCGATTACAAAATCGATTGTAAAATCTTTAGTGACCAATTTATGCGATCGATTTAGTAACTGATACTTTAAAAGTAAAATTAATATAAAAAATAAATATTTTAATTTATTTTTATTTTTTAAAATAAGTTTGCAACCAAATTTCTATCCAATAAATCAGTCCCACTTAAATATAATTTTTATTTTTTAGATTTTATTTTTTTTAATTTTTTGAAATTTTTTTATGACTAATTTTTTGGCTATAAATTTTTTATTTATTTGTAATCAACTCATCAATCATAATTTTTTTAAGAAATTAATTTTTATTTAGATGATAAATTAGTGATCGATACTTTGGTTGTAAAATTGTTGCAAGTTTTCAACTTAGTTTAATAATTTTGAAATATTTTACGACTAATTTTTTGACCACAAATTTTTTTAAATTTTTATAACCAAAAAATTGATTATAATTTTTTAGAAAATAATTTTTATTATACTAATATATTAGTGATCAAATTTTTGGTTTATAAAATATTAAATAATTTTGTAACATAAATATAAATTTTAATTTTGAATTCTTAAAATTAATTTTATGCCTTTTTAAAAATATAATTAAAATAATAAATAATTCTGAAACTTAAAAATTAATTTTGAATTTTGAAAATTAATTTCATATTTTTTAAATATATATATTTAAATAAAACTTTAAATTTAAAAATATATAAAATATTTTTTAAAAATTAATTCTAGATTTTTTTTACCAATATATGGGGTATATAATCAGCTCTTAACTCTTAAGCCCCATCCCATCTTCCTCCTTGATCTTTCTCATCCTAACCATTCATCTTCTTCCCCACTTGAAATCCTGGTCATTCATCCTCTAACTCCTACTGGCCATCATCTAAGCTTCCCTCTAGCCTTCATCTTCTTCTTCGTTCAGCCGCTAGCTTCTCTATTAAGCTAATCATTCTTCCTCTCAACTCCTTGAAACCCTAGCCGCATTCATCCTCTCCCTCCTCCCTGCCATCGACAAAGCTTCCCTTGGCTTTCATCTTCATTTCTATTTGGTTGCTAGTCTCTCTATGCGGCCGATTGTTTTTTCTCTCACCCTCTTGAAATCTATGCATTCTTCCTCACTCTCCCCCTAGGGTTCATCATCCAATCTTCCCCTTGTCCATCATCTAAACTTCTCTATTTGGCTGCTAGCCTCTAGTTTGACTAATCCAAGCCTTCTCACTCATCTCGAACTCCTTGAGGATAGAGAAAATAGAGAAAAAATAATGGAAAATGTAGGAAAAATCATTGATTTAAAAGGTAAGACCATTTCCCTTAAAAATTGATCAATTATTTTTTTTTGATTTTTGGTCTTCTCATTTTATTATCTTTTTTGATGATCTATGGTGGAGGAGAGCACTTGAGGGACATCGAAGGGTTTCCTTAGGTTCCCATTGAGTTATTTCTCAAGAGCATCTGGTTGGATTATTTTCTCTCTACTAAGCTTCTCCATTTGGTCGATCCAAGCCTCCCCTCTTGATCCTCGCTCCGTGAGGATAGAGAAAATAAAGAAAAAATAAGGGGAAAATGTAGGAAAAATCATCAATTTAAAAGGTAAGACCTTTTCCCTTAGATCAATTTTTATTTTTGATTTTTGGTATTTTCATTTTATTCTTTGTTTTGATGATCTATGTTGAAGGAGAGCAATTGAGGGACATCAAAGGGGTTCTTAGGTTCCGGTTGGTCTTTGACATGAGAGATTCTAGTTGGATTGTTCTCTCTGCTAAGCTTCTCTATTTGATCGCTAGCTTCCTCATTCGGTCGATCCAAGCCTCCCCACTTGATTTGGACTCCATAAGGATAGAGAAATTAGTGGAAAAATAAGGGAAAAACATAGGAAAATTTATTTATTTAAAAGGTAAGACCTTTTCCCTCAGATCATTTTTTTTATTATTTTATTTTATTTTATTTTTGGTGATCTATGTTGAAGCAGAGCACATGAGGGACATTGGAGGGGTTCCATAGTATCTAGTTGGATTGTTCTCTGCTTAGCCATAGATCTGCTTAATGAAGAAACCCGGGCCTGAGCTGATCTCATGCTAAGAGTATAGAATTTCTAGCTAAGCTGGATCTGAGGCAACCTCACTTTTATTTGGCTCATGTACATTCTAACATGTAGGTTTATCTTTCTATTCTAGCATCCAAAGATCCCTCTCATGTGTTATCATATTTGGCTATATTGCTAAATTTTTGCCAGAACTTGGCAATTATTGATGCGGGATGATCCTAATGCTACCATAACTGTAAGAAAAATAGAAACTATTTTTTCTAAATATTTTTTTAGAATTTAACTTGTAGGCTAATAACCCAAAAGCAAGTAAAGAATTGCAGATAAACATGTAATGAAATAAACTATCATGCCCGTAAAAAGACACATGCAGAATAATAAAAGATAGGACCCCGGGAATTGAGAAACCCCCGGTTTATGATAGTGTACCTTCAAGTAGGTCAGAACTTAGGAGAGGGAAGGTTTGTACTAGGCACAGATTGAAGATCCTTTGATGAAGAGTTCTCTCAGCACTCTAGATGGTGCTTGGAAGACAAGCCTTTGTTCCCTAAATCTGAAGGCAATCTAGATTGGTCCGGAAGGCAAAGAATGCCTCCTCCTTGGAGGTAAAGCACCTCGAGGATCTTACAAGTGTCAGGGTCAGTCAATGAATAATGAAATAATAAAATAGGGCATGGAAGAAAGCAAAGGAACAGGGTTGGCCAAGCACAAGAACACTCACACAAACAACTTAAACACCACCAACACAAGAACAATATCACTCAAAATTTTAGCAAGGTTTGATTTCATAAATAAAGTTACTTACAAGAGAGGGAGGGGTGGGGTATTTATAGATGTTCCCCAAGTCCTCTCCTAGTTAGGATAGGAATACAAAGTAGAGAGGGAGAGGGAATACAAGTTTGCTAAGGAAAATACAATTTGAAATAAAATAAAACTAGCTCTCCTTAATTAAGCGGAACTCCTTCTTCCTCCTTGGACTTGGTCAAACTCTTGGATGCCTCCTCTTATTGGCATGTGGGATTCAAGGGGCAACAAGGGGCCGGCCAAAAGGTGAAGGGCACATGGGCTTTGGGCCCCTGGAAACTGGGATACCCTGGTTTCAGAATATTCCTGGAATCTTGGTTCTAATTGCTTGGGCCTTATGCCTGGGCTTGAGTTCTCTTGGGCTGGGGTGCAGTTATACCCCTGGGATCATGGGGTGCCTAGCATCTGGAATATACTCTAGATCTGGAGGGTATTAAGGCATGTAGAAGGCATCTGGAGGGCATCTGGGCACTTGGAAGGAATCTTGGACCTTAGGGTGGCAAACAAGGCCCAATAAGCTGATGTGAAAGACTCAGGCTCCTGGATGAGGCTTGGTGGAACTTCAAAATAGGGCATCCTCCTCTCTTGTACAAAAATTGGACTGGTACAAGACTAATACTAAAGTACATGACTCAATAACTGTACTAGAGTTGAGATAAATCAACTAGCCTCAACTTATTACAAGACTCAATCTACATGATTACAAAATTATGACACATGACTAAGTAAACTGAATAGGGTCTAGTAATCTATGTCTGATCCTGGTGCCCCCACCAATTCTCCTGGGGCGGGAGAAACTTGACCCCATCGAGTAAGGGTCAACTTGGCTCTCATACTGCTCAAGAAGGTCTGGGTTGAGGTGCTACAGATCCTCATAGATAATCAACAGTCCTTAGATTCTAGGCAACCTTGACATCTAACCAAATATCTCTGATAGCCTTTGTTTCAGATACTGATGGCTTGATCATCTAGGATTCGCTCAACCCGTTCCTCACTTATAGGCCAATTTGTTGGTGGATACTCTGGGGTGGGTTCACTCTCAAGGGCAGGGATAGGTCCAAGTGGCTTGCTAGGTATCGCTGCTGGCTCCCGGTAGTCCACAAGGTCTGAAATATTGAAGGGAACTAATACCTAGATCGGGTGGTAACTCAAACACATAGGCATTGGATCCGACTTTCTTTATTATTCTAAATGGTCTAGCTCCGCGAGCATACAATTTCTTGATGATCCCTAGAGAAAACTTCTCAGGTCTAAGCCTGATCATTATAAAATCTCCTGCAAAAAATTTTTTAGCTCTTTTTCGGGCATTAGCCAGGTTCTTATAAAGTTCATTACTTAGGTTTATCTTTTGGCTAATCTCTTTATGCAAATCCCTAACAGGCTGTGCAAAAGACTCAGTTGACTGAGAAACTTGTACATGTGAGGGTAAGCGGATCAAATCAAGAGGTCTATTGGGTTTGTAACCATGCATAACCTCAAATGGACATTTCCCTATGGACCTATTAACATAACTGTTATAAGCAAATTCAGCTCGGGGTAAAAGAAGGTCCCAATTTCCAGTGTGTTCACCTATGAGGCATCTAAGTAGATTTTCTAAACTATGATTCACTAACTCGGTTTGGCCATCGGTCTGTGGGTGGTAAGCTGTGAAAAACTTAAGCCTGGTTCCTAATAAGTGCCAAAGGGTTTTCTAAAAATAACTGGCGAACGAACATCCCTATCTGATACTATGGTTTTAGGAAGGCCATGTAATCTTACCACATGATCAAGGAAAAGTCTGGCGACTCTGGATGCATCAAAGGTTTGAGAGTACGGTATAAAATGGGCCATTTTAGAAAACCAATCGACCACTACACATATGGAATCAAGTTCGACACCGGGACACAATGTTGGCAACATCCTTCTTCAAACTAGGCCAAAAGAACTGGTCTTCTATAGCTAAGATAGTCTTGTTTCTACCAAAGTGACCAGCAAGGCCTCTGCATGGGTTTCCCAGACTAAGAATTCTCTAAGTGATGTCCTGGGAATACACAATCTATTATTCTTGAATAAATAACCATCTTGAAGGGCGTATTCGCTATGGGTACTGGATGGTCCTTGGGCAAGGGCTTGGAAAACCTCACTAAAGTTTGGACATGTTTCATATTATTCTTTTAACCTATCAAATTCAATGACTTCAGTGCTAACAGTATTCAATAATAAAGCTTGTCTGCTAAGGGCATCTGCTATCTTGTTTTCAATTCCAGCTTGGTATTTCAGTACAAAGGTATAGGCTTGTATGAATTCTATCCACTTAGCATGCCTAGGGTTTAATTTCTTCTGGGAGTTTAGAAATTGGAGTGCCTCATGATCAGAGTAAAGGATAAACTCCTGGGATAGTAAATAATATATCCAGTATCTAAGAGCTTGTACTACCGTATAAAACTCATTGTCATAGGTTGAGTACTTAAGTTTAGCATCATTATGTTTCTCACTGAAGAAGGCTATTGGGTGATTTTCTTGACTCAAAACTCCTCCTATGCCTACTCTCGAAGCATCACAAGCTACCTCAAAGACTTTGGTGAAATCAGGAACCTCAAAATAGGTGCTTGTGTCATCTTGGTCTTGATCTCTAGGAAGGCTCTATCTGCAGCTTTGGTCCACTCAAAATTATTCTTCCGAATACAATCAGTAATTGGTGCTACTATGGTGCCAAATTTCCTAATAAACCTCCTGTAGAAAGTGGCTAGACCATGGAAACTTCGAACTTCATGGATGCTAGCGGGTACTGGCCACTCTACTATGGATTTGACCTTTTCAGGGTCAGCTGCTACTCCTTCAGGGGTCAACACAAAGCCTAGGAAGATAACTCTATGGGTCATGAAATCACACTTCTTCAAATTAGCATAGAGGTTCTCTTTCCTAAGGGTCAAGCAAACTTGTTTCAGATGTTCTAGATGGTCTTCCTTAGTTTTGCTATAAATCAGGATGTCATCAAAATATACTACCATAAATTTTTCTATAAACATCCTAAGGACTTGGATTATAATTCTCATAAAAGTGCTAGGGGCATTGGATAACCCAAATGGCATTACAACCCACTAATATAGACCATCTTTAGTTTTAAAAGCAGTTTTCCATTCATCCCCAAGTCTGATTCTCACTCGATGATAGCCACTCTTAAGGTCTATCTTTGAAAAGACTGTGGCACTGTCCATCATACCCAACATATCATCCAAGCGGGGGATGGGAAACCTATATTTCATAGTAATTTTATTTATGGCATGGTTGTCAACACACATTCTCTATGTGCCATCTTTCTTAGGGGTTAATAGGGCTGGTATAGCATAAGAACTTATATTCTCTCTAATAAACCCTTTTCTAAGGAGGTCACCTACCTGTCTTTGAAGCTCTTGATGTTCAGTTGGATTCATTCTATAGTGGGGCAGGTTGGGTAGGGTAGCTCCTGGGACTAGATCTATAGCATGTTGGACGTCCCTTAATGGTGGTAATTGGTCAGGTAAATCATCAAAAAATATGTTATTGAATTCACTTAAGATTCTCTTGACCTCCTGAGGGTACTCTTCATCAAATTAATTAGATACTTCTTTCACAGCTAACATCCAAACAGTAGTTCCCTCAGATATCTCTTTCTCTAGCTCTTTTGCAGTAATGACATTGACTCCAGACTTCTTCTCCTTAAGTGAGCTAGATCCTCTCTTGATGGTTTCCTGAGGTGGGGAGGGGTTTATAGTGATCTTCTTCTCATGAAAAGAAAACATACAAGCATTAGACCGGCCATAAAGGGTGGCATCATGATCATAAAGCCATGGCCATCCTAAGATTATACTGCTTACCCCCATGGGCACAACATCACACCACACTCTATCTTGGTATGACTGAAGCTAGATCTGGACTTGGCATTTGGACTTAATGGGTATAGATGTTGAGTATATCCAGGATACCTTATAGGGGTTATGGTGGGGAACTGGGTTCAAGCTTAGGGTTTTGACAGCTTTGTGTGAGATGGCATTCACACAGCTCTCACTATCTATAATTATCTTGCAGATCTTATCCTCAATCTTCACAAATGTTTGTAGGATGTTAGTCCTATACCAATCTTCTTGGATTTTGGTCTAGGACAGGATGCATCTAACTATCCTACGAGGTCAGACTGATTAAAATCCTCCTCATCTCCTTCATACTCCTCTATTAAGTCTGCCTCATCTTCATAAACCTCTTCTTCCTAAGTCTCATTGGGTTCAGGCTCTTCTTTCTCAAGCTCCCCTATATGCAAGGATCTGGTGGGACACTGGCTAGCAAAATGACCTACCTTGTTGTACCTAAAGCAGGCATTGGGGCTGGGGCTTGGATTTTTTTGAAAAGTTGGTGCCTTACCCTTATCATTCCTAAAAGAGGCTGAGTTACTAGAGCTAGCCTGACTCGGACTCGGGTTAGGACGAGGTGGGTTAGGGTTGGGATGGGTTAGGTTGGGATTGGGTCGACTTAGGTTTGGGTTTGGCTGACTTGGGTTTGGGTTTGGCTGACTTGGGTTTGGGTTGGGACATGCTTGGTTAAAGCTGGGTCAATTTGGGTAAGCCTGGTTCTGGTTAGGCCTAAAGCTAGGAGTGTTGGCCTTAAAGGGTTCAAGTCTTCTAACTACATGTACTCTCTAGAACCTCTCAAAGTTTTCAGCTACTTGATAGGCTTGGTCTATGCGTTCAACTTCCCTAAGGTATAACTCCCTTTGGATATCTTCTCTAAGGCCAGCTCTAAACCTAGATAGGGTAACTGACTCAGGTTCATCTAGGCCACACCTAAGGGCACACTCATTAAACTGGGTTATGAATTCTCTAACAGTCTTGGTTTCCTGTCTAAGTCTTTGCCACTGGTCTAGAAGGCACTGTTGGTAGTAGGGAGGAACATACTTTTCCCTAAGCTTTAGTTTCATGGCTTCCCAAGTGACAATGGGTGGATGGTTTCTTTGCCTACAGAGGCACTCTATTTGTTCCCAGTATAACCTAGCTTGGTCAGATAGCCTAAGCTTGGCAAACTGACACTTCCTATCTTCACTCAGGGTATACCACTGAAAGTATCTCTCCATGCCTCCTTCCCAATCTATGTAGACCTTGGGATCTAATGTTCCATCAAAGAGGGGTGGATCTACTCTGATGCTCTTAAGGATTCTATCATCATGGTCCTGGTCATCATAACTGGGTCTCCTAGGGTTTGGATCCTAATAGGGTTCCTGGCATTGGGCTCTCCTGGGATTGGGCTCTAAATATGGGTCATGGTTTTGGGCTATCCTAGGGTTGGGTTCTATAAATGGATCATGGTTTTAGGCTCTCCTAGGGTTGGGTTCTACAAATGGGTCATGGGTTTAGACTCTCTTAGGGTTATGGGAAGTAGAAAGGGCTGAATCAAGGTCAGGTTTGGTATTGGACTCATGGGTTCTTTCTATGGTTCCTATTCGGTTTTTTACATGGTCCAACCTATTGGTTAACTAATCAATCCTATTGGTTGCTTGGTTATTTGACTGGGTCACTTGGTTGGTTTGGGTGATTAGTTGAGCAAATTGATTTTGAGATTGGGTGTTCATCTAGGAAAACTGGGCTTGGGTTTGGGTGTTCATCTGGGCAAACTGGATTGGGTTTGGGTGTTCATCTGAGAAAACTGATCAGTCATGGCTTTCATGAGAGTTTCAAAATTAGGCTCCATAGTTGAACTAGATTTGGGCTTAGACTGACTGTATAGGACTCCTGACTTGATGGTCAATCAATCAATCATCAAGGTGATATGGTGCAGCCAAGCATGCAAGGATCAGTAGTTCTAGGGTTTGCTAGACCTAGAGCAAAACTGAGTGGGTCGACTCAACTTACACCCAACTCAATAACTAATCCTTCCTCTGGCCAGGTAGGGGGTGGGAGTGTGGGAGGCCCCCCTACTTTCACAGGGACCCAATTAAAAACTACAACACCACTTAGGTCGTTTGACTCTGGACCCCCAGCCTTAGACACCCAATTTTAGTAATAGTTGCAGAATTAGATGCACTAGTTGGCCCACACAATTCGGACCCGACTTGTTGGTGTCATCTAGCCCACTAGGACAAATTAAGTCTAATTAATTTTAATTAAGGCTTAGGTTAGGATGATGATGGTTGTTTTGGGCCCAGGACAGGTGATGAAATCCTGCCTTGATCTGAGATAGTAAATTGCCCTTGGAATTAGATTAATCAGATGATGCACTTTCAATGAGCCCTAATGCAAACTAATAATAATCAAAAATTAAAAATATTTTTGGTATTTTATGGGATGGCAAGTTAGGTTTAAGTTGATTAGCTTAGCAATCAAAATTGGGCTTGGGATTTGAGAGGTTCGGCAGTTAATTAGGTTTGGTTTGAACAAGTATGCAAAACAGAAATCTAGGATTTGTCTCACTGCAGAATTTGACATAGTTTATGATGGAAAAAAAATTCATAAAAACTTGAAGAAATAGGACTAACAATGATGATGATCCTTACCAAATTTCATAAAAAACCAAAATTAGATGATAATGGAAATCCTAGGGTTTTCAGACTGATGCAGAAATCTCAGGATTTTAGTTAGGATTTCTAAGATGCCAAATTTTAGGACTTTTTAATTTCTATATAATTAAATAAAATTTATGATAATTATAAGAACTAAACAGAGACTCTATCATAAAAATTTCAACAGAAAATAAAATTTCTAGGAGAATGAATTGGACTGAAATTTAGAGACCTATTGCAGATGATCGGATGTAGAAAAAAACAGCAATGAATGTTCTAGGGTTTCTAATGAAGATGCAAGCTATCCTAAACTAGCTCTGATACCAAACTGATGTGGGATGATCTTAATGCTACCATGACTGCAGGAAAAATAGAAACTAATTTTTTTTGTATTTTTGTAAAATTTAATTTGTAGGCTAATAACCCGGAAGCAAGTAAAGAATTGCAGGTAAACATGTAATGAAAGAAACTATCATGCCCACAAAAAGATACATGCAGAATAATAAAAGATAGGACCTCAGGAATTGAGAAACCCCCAGTTTAGGATAGCATACCTTCAAGTAGGTCAGAACTTAGGAGAGGGAAGGTCTATACCAGGCACAAATTGAAGATCCTTTGATGAAGAGTTCTCTCAGCACTCTGGATGGCTCCTGGAAGACAAGCCTTTGTTCCCTGAATCTGAAGGCAATCTAAATTAGTCTGGAAGGTAAAAAAGGCATCCTTCTTGGAGGTGAAGCACCTCGGGGATCCTGCAAGCGTCAGGGTTAGTCAATGAATAATGAAACAATAAAAAAAACTAGGATGGTAAGAAGAAAGGGAATCAGGTTTTTTGTTGCTGGCGGCTGAAGGTTGAAGAAGGCCTCTTGCTTTGGGATGCCTAGGGCTTCATCAACTGGGGCATGGCCGATTGCTTGAGATGTGGAAGGTTGCTAGGGCTTGGAAGAAAGCAAAGGAACATGGTCGGTCAAGCACAATAACACTCACACAAACAACTCAAACACCACCAACACAAGAACAATATCACTCAAAATTTCAGCAAGGTTTGATTTCGTGAATAAAGTTACTTACAAGAGGGCAAGGGGTGGGGTATTTATAGATGTTCCCCAAGTCCTCTCATAGTTAGGACAGGAATACAATGTAGAGAGGGAGAGGGAATACAAGTTTGCTAAGGAGAATACAATTTGAAATAAAATAAAACTAGCTCTCCTTAATTAAGTGGAACTCCTTCTTCCTCCTTGGACTTGGTCAAACTCTTGGACGCCTCCTCTTATTGGCATGTGGGCTTCAAGGGACAACAACGGGCCGACTAAAAGGTGAAGGGCACATGGGCTTTGGGCTCCTGGAAACTGGGATGCCTAGGTTTCATAATATTCCTGGAATCTTGGTTCTAATTGCTTGGGCCTGCCACCTGGGCTTGGGTTCTCTTGGGATGGGGCACAGTTATACCCCTGGGATCATGGGTTGCTTGGCATCTGGAATATACTATGGCATCTAGAGGGTATCAAGGCATCTGGAAGGCATCTGGAGGGCATATGGATATCTGGAAGGAATCTTGGACCCTGGGATGGCAAACAAGGTCCAATAAGTTGATGTGAAAGACTCAGGCTCCTGGATGAGGCTTGGTAGAACTTCAAAACTGGGTATCCTCCTATCTTGTACAAAAATTGGACTGGTACGGGACTAATACTGAAGTACAGGACACAATAACTGTACTAGGATTGAGACAAATCAACTAGCCTCAACTTATTACATGACTCAATTTACTTGATTACAAAATTGTGACACATGACTAAGTAAACCAGATTGGACCCAACAATCTTTGCCTAATCCTGGTGCCCCCACCAATTATTTCTTATCAAGATCATGTATATCCTAGGTAGAGAATAGTTTTTAGGGATTGTTTAAGCACCAGAGACAATATGGCTTTTGATCAAATCTCTGTTTATTTGTAAAGTCTCTACGCAAATTCCAAAACAATTTTTTTGTAAAGTTTATTGGTGCACTATTTTTATCTTACTATATCACAAGATGGTGTGGAGTTTTGATGTAAGCATATCTATTGTTCTCAAGTTTTTAAATAAGGATTATTTTACCAACATAATACATGCATTAGAGGGTTGGAACAATAGCAAGGTTGCTCCACCATGATTTGAGTGTTGTGAATTTAAAATACATAAATGGTCTCTCTGTATGTAAAGGTAAGGTTGCATAGAAACAATTTTTTTTATATACTATGGTGGGAGCCTCATGTACTAGTATGTATTTTTATGCATGTATTAGAGAAGTGGGAGGAGGTTCTTTTGAAAGATAGAGGACTCATTGAATTTGGCAAATTCAGTGTCTTCCAATAGCCTTCGTTAATTAGGTGGAGTTTATATTCTCTTAGATTATTATAGTGGATGGAAACTTTTAAAGAAATGACTCATACAAATAGGTTAAATTTAAGCATGCTATATGTCTTCTAAAGCTTAACTTTATTTATTTCTAGAATCTATGGTGGCACATCATTTATAGCGAAAGGCAGATCATTAGCTTAAACCATTATTTTCCTTAAGAACAGGGCCTCACCAGTTAATTTAGGAAACTTTTGGCACCATAGTTCATGCTCTTGCTAGCTTGGCAAAGAGAAAGTCACCTCAGCTACTTGAAAGTGTTAATTATATTATAGGATAATTTAAAATGAAATCTGTTTGATATAGTTAAAGAGTTCCCTACCAAAGCTATAGATGTAGTGGAAAGTAGCTGAAATGAGGAGCAAGGTTTCAAATATCCTAATGATAAGGAGGCTAAGCTAAAACCACTATCATTTATTTATTAATATCTAGTCTATAACGCTAAATTATTATTGGATGAGGGCTTTAAGATATAACTTAGACTCCTTTTTTTCCATTTTCAAGTTTAATGAGTACAAACGAGAAAGATACTATGTCAAAGACTTGGAAAAACATGATTGGCCTATGGTTTGAACATGAAACATCCTTAAAGAAAGAGCTACATAATCATTAGATCATAGCTCTTTTTGCTAGCTTAAAATATGGATATGGTGATGCTTCTACATGCTTTGAGATACATATCAATTAACTTTTAAACTTTAGTACAAATGTTTGGTTTGATCCTCCCCATCAATGAACTCCAAAACGCAACTGGGGTAATGAGATAACAAGATTGTTTTCTCAATGAACATGTATAAGTATATGCGGTTTTAATATTATACTTTTTCAATATGTATTACTCTTGTCTGATATTTATAATAATACAAAGTTTGCTTTCAGCCTTCACTAATAGGCAACAAAATTTGACATTCTAAATTTTGAGGTTCAGATTGCTTCCAACCTCTATGACTAGTCGATGTTAATAGCATGACTTACAAAAGATCACACTTTATGTACCCAACCAATTAGTAACATCAACAGGTCAGACCTATACTTGATTGTACCACAAGTTAGTTAGTTGTTGTCCATCTCAATGCAGAGCTACATGAGTTTATCACATCCTTCTACTTTATTATATGTACAAAGGTTTTCATTTTGTCTACCTTTCAAGTAAGATAGTTGCTAGTTATTTTCCAAATGAAACCTTCATTAGGAATTCAATGCTAGGTTTTAGTCCAGTAGTAGTTTCTAGGAATTTTGCATATGGAAGGTTGAAATGGATAATTTGCAAAGGTAGAACAACCTAGCCATTCTTTAATATATCAATGAATGTAAAGGCTGAACTTGAACTTAGTATTTTTGCTTTCATTCATTCATATATACATAGTGACTGCATGTTTGCATGCATGAAAGTATGCACACACACTACACATACCCACACCCAATTATAGTTCCATAGTACTATACAGTACATAATTGTTTTGAGGTTTCCAATAGTGGTATCACATATCATGTGTCCCCCCCCTCTTAAATAATTAGGTATTTATTTTTACAAAACTTACATTGCATAGAACCATAGACCCATCAATTGATTAATGTATATATTCTATGGCATCTGTACATTTAAAGTTTTTTTACAAGTGGGAGAAATATGTATTGGTTAATTGATTGTCTAGTTTGGATAGTTTAAAAATTATAAATAATCTCGTATGTAATTATAGTAATCTAATAGTATGTTGAGGGTTTGAAAAAAAAATTGGATAATATTTTCCTTTAATTCTCCTCATACATCTTCAGCCGTGTTGGAAAAACTAAGAAAAAATACTGCCAAAATTTTTTTTGTTTCTAATTGCACATCGTTTGGTTACTGTAATTGACCTATAGAATTAATGCAATTTTCTAATGGGATAGGATCATCTTTACCTATTTGTTTGGGCATCCTATATATAAGCCCTTAACTAATCCTGAACCCTACACTCAAAATTAATCCTAAACCCTAAATTAACCCTATACCCTAAACCATAGATCCTTAAACCTAAATTAACTTTAAACCCTAAACCCATGTTATTGAGTTCATGTTCTAAATTGTTTGTTTTGGTTTTAATCTCTTCTTTATGTTCTAATGCCTCTATTTAAATTTATGATATTTCGAGTAAGTAAAAATATAAAAAGTTGTAATTGTATACTTGTGTTTTATTCTTTTATAGAATATGGATATCCATCATGGTCATAGTTGGATGTATAATAGACTTTTATTAGGTTGAAAAGGATATACTAAAATTTTTTAAAAAGGGGTGGAGGAGTTTATTTATTTTGCTTGCTAACAACCATTTTTTTTAAGCCATAAAAAATTATATGTCCTTGTTCAAAGTGCAAAAATCAAAGATACTTAAGCCTTGATGAAGTGAAGATTGATCTTTATAAAAGAGGGTTTGTACCTAATTATTATTTTTGGACATAGACATCACATGGAGAGAGTGATCCTCATGTTGGTGGGATCTTTGATGTGCATTCAAGTACCGTAGTAGTGCACAATTAGGTAATGATGAATAGAACAGATATTGACATATGATTTTTGATGTTATTGGCCTAGAATATGAGTCTTACTATGAATAGAATGTAGAGGAGCTTTCAAATATGGATGCTCAAAACTTTTATGATATGTTACATGCAGTTCAACAACCATTATGGCCAGGATGTAATGATTATTTTGAGTTATCTATTGCTATTAGATTATTAAGCATAAAATCTAAGGGTAATATTTTGCAACTATCTTTTGATCAAATAGTGAGATTTATAAAAGAGACACATCCTCCAGATAATACGATATCTCAATATTTTTATAGAACAAAAAAATTGGTATCAAAACTTGGCCTTGCAGCTCAAAAAATGACTATTGTATTAATGGTTGTATATTATATTATAGTGAAAACAATGAAGAAAGTTATTATTATGGCATCCTTAAGGAGATAGTGTAGCTAGAATATCCAGGACATCCAATAAAATAATTGGTATAATTTAATTATGAATGGTTTGATTCAGTAATGAATCATGGTATGCAAGTGCATAAGGAGTATGAGATTGTTGAGATTTGGTATAGTCGAAGGTATACAAGATTTGATCCTTTCATATTTGTAGAAAATGCAATTCAAGTATACTATCTTACTTATCCTAAAATGATAAGGGATAAGATATAATTGTGGGTTGTCATCAGGACTAGACCAAGGGATACAGTGGATGATTGATATACATTGGAGGTTGCTTTCCAAGATAATGTAATATCCGATGTGAATACTATTCTGAATGATGATCCACTTGAAAATTTAAGAGACATTCAAAATGGTTTTGAGGAAGTTGAAGGATATGATGATTCAAACTTGGACATAGAAGAGGAAGATGTGGAGGATAATGCAGAGGAAGAAGATTATGATGACACTGATAATTCACAAGATGAGGATGAAGAGCATGATCAATATAAAAATTTTCTAGATGATGATTAGTCATAAAAGCTTTTTATTATTCATGCATGTAAGTTTGTCTTCAAAAATATTCAATCTAACTATTAAGAAATATAATATTTTTTATGCTTACTATAGATGGCATATCCAAATCATGAAAAGAGAGCATCATCTAGTAGAGGCTATCCTAGGAAGCATCAACTTTCATGCACTATTCCATCATCATCGACCACTATCCCACCATCATCATCAACTATCCCACCGGCATCATATATTATCCCACTTTCCACCATTCTTGCAGTGCCATATTTCAGTCCATCACCTACGATCCCTGACATATGTTCACCATCTGCTACATCACCAGGTGCCATGTATTCACCTCCTTTCTATTCAAGACCTCCTATCCATGCTCCAACACCTATCACCTATTCTAGATCACCTTCTATCTATTCAGCATCTCTTTTTATCTATTTAGGATCACCTATTGTCCATTCATCATCTTTTCCTATTCATCTTGAGGCTAGCTCTTCTCAAGATGCTATAGGTGCACAGATTAGTGATAGCAGGATAGTGTTGTGCCTTGATAGAGATGGATAAGTAAACATTTATTTAAGAATATCATAATCACTTTAGCATTTTGAATATATTAGATTTACTTTAATTAATATATAATAATTGTAGGTTTTTACCATCTCATCCACCAGTGAATACCATCGTTGAAATAATGAGGAGCCACTTTGATGAACCATGGGTATCATGGAAAAAAACACCTTCTATTATTAGATATATGTGGTTTGCTGAGTTTAAGGTAAGTAAAAATTTTTTTAATTAAATTTATTTTATTGATATATATTTCTTTGTCATTTAACCTGATATTTATATTCAATGTGAAGGAGGTATCGATTCGAGCCATCGAATGAACAATGGGCATGAAAAAATTTTGAAAGGCATGGTGCGGTTCATTTGAAGAATCTCCTTACTAATTCTTGTAGAATTATGGAGAGGTCACCTTGGCTTGGAGATTATGTGTGGGATACATTATGTAAGCATTGGCATACTGTTCAATATCAGGAGAAGTGTTAAAAAGTAAAACAAAATTATGCTTCTGATTTTGGAGGTTTTGGTGCTTCTATTTACACTGGTGGCTCCATCAGTACATCTCTACATAGATATAATATGGTAAGAGCTATGTTTTTTCTATTAAACATATTTGGTTCATATTTGTAAAATATTACAAACTATAGAATATTTGATTTTTATAATATAGACTCTGAAGATTGGTGCTATGCCATCTCCATCTGAATTATTTATGCACACCCATTAGAAGAAGGATAAGAGTTGGGTGATAGGAGACCAGAGCATATTAAGGCAAGTAACATATTACATTACTTCTTATACATACTTTAAGATAATTGAGATAATTTTGGCAAGTTGAATTTAGACATAATATGGCAGCACTATCTTAGGGCAATTCTGATCCTGCTCACCAACAGACTCCATCATCAAAGTTGGATGTGTGGGATTGCACAGTTGGTGGTAAGAAGAAAGGAAAGATTTATGGTCTAGGATTAGAGTCTACTTTATTGACAAGCCCATCATATTTTCATGGCCAAGCTTCATCATGCTTACAATGGATGCAAATTCAACAAATTGAAGAGCAAGTGAGGAAGTAGGTTGAAGCTAAATGGAATTCCTAGATACAGACTGCCAAACATGAAAGGGATGAACTTAGAAAGAGGGTGGAATATAATGAAAGATTACTACATTATCTAATTACAAAGAAAAATTTTCAACTATCAATATCTCCTAGTTTTCAACAATCTCCTTTATAGCCACTTACTTGGAATCCATATCAGAGTTATGAGGCACCAGTACCATAGTATGCACCTTCAGACCTAGGAAGAGATGATGATATCAAAGAGGAGCAGGAGGAGGAGGATAGGAGGAGGAGGAGGAGTAGCACTGATTATAATTTCTTAGTTGCTTTTTAGATATATGATTAATTTATGTTATTTTGGGGATTATGTTAAGTACACTGAGTAGTTTTATGTTTACTTCATAGTGTGTGAATATCTGACTCTTATTACTTTAGCTTTTTAACATGCTTTTATAGTTGACACCAGAGTGCTTTATAATTAAAAATGTTACTTATTATCTCACATGCACTATATAATATGTTGGTATCATTTATTTTTCAAATATATAATAGTTTGAAAGTCTATCGACAACGCATTACTATGATGTTATTTGCCACGAAATATACAAAACAAGATATATCTAGCATGAGGTATGTTTTGCTTATATTATGATATGTTAAACTTGATGGGTGCCGATAAGTTTTTGCCTGCTGTATTCTTATGGTTGTCATCTTGTTTTTTCCTGATGATGATTGAGAATTATTAGATATTGAAGGAGATGGCTCCAGTAAATATAGCATGGCCTTTTTTTATTAATCTCATATGATGTGTTAAACCTAATAAGTGTCGATCAGTTTTGCCATGATCGATACATTTGGCACAAGGCATGCTTTGCTTATATTTTATTCCCATATGATGTGTTAAACCTGATGGGTATCGATCAATTTTTGCCTGCTATATTCTTATGGTTTTTATCTTATTTTTTGTTGATAATAATCCAAAATTATTGGATATTAAAGGGGATGGTTCTAGCAGATATAGCCTGGCATCTTCTTATTATTCTCATATTATGTGTTAAACATGATGGGTGCCGAGTGCTTTTGCCATGATCGATACATTTGGCACAAGTTATGCTTTGCTTATATTTTATTTCCATATGATGTGTTAAACCTGATGGATGCTGATTGGTTTTTGCCTAATATATTCTTATGGTTATCATCTTGTTTTTCCTTGATGATGATCCAAAATTATTGGATATTGAAGAGGATATGGCTCTAGCAAATATAGCATGGCCTCTTTTTATTATTTGCATATGATGTGTTAAACTTGATTGGTGCTAATTGATTTTGCCATGATCAATACATTTGGCACGAGGTTACTTTGCTTATATTTTATTCCCATATGATGTATTAAACCTAATGGGTGTTGATTGGTTTTTGCCTACTGTATTCTTATGGTTGTCATCTTATCTTTCCCTAATGATGATCCAAAATTATTGGATATTGAAGAGGATGGCCATGGCAAATATAGCACGGCCTCTTTTTATTATTTCTATATGATGTGTTAAACCTGATGAGCACCGAGTGGTTTTATTATTCCTATATGATGTGTTAAATCCAAGTAGATCAAGTCATTAGTGAATCTATTATTGCAGGAATAAATGATTTTATTACCTACATAAAAGAAATAGGAATATACCATGTTGCCGCCCACACTGTCGTGGCCTGCAGCTCGAGAATAGCACCGGATGTCAACCTCGTTGCCCAGAACCCAGCTCACACATCCAAACCTACAAAAGAAAGAGGAGACCCAAGCCGGGGATCCTAGTGGGGGCACTCCGATGATCAAGTCAGTGGCGATGTAGGGGAACGGATCCTCCCGGTGGGCCCCCGATTAGACTCCATGCTAAGAGGAGGAGATTTTGAGTTAGAAGAAAATAGTTGGATGAGCATTGGTGCGGTGGAGGAGAGCCCGAGATATGGTGGTTGTGCCCATCGAAACTCTTCTGATGAGTTCTTTGGTAGCCTCAGAGCGCTGGGTCCCTTGCTAGCTCTTCCCTCGCTTGCCTTTGCTTGCTCTTAGTTTGCTTACCTTGCTTGAAGACCTTTTGAACCTTCTTTTAGGCCATGGGTCCTCCCAGCAACCTACCTCGGGTTCCTCCCACTTTGTAGGCATTGGAAGGTCAACATCCAGTAGCGCTCCGTGTGGTGTGCCCTAGTGCCTTTCCCCATCCATGATAGGGAGTCATGTTGCAGGCTCTGACTTCTTAGCTGGTTGCCACACTTTGGAAAACTTGGTAGGGCCTCGATTTGGGAGCGGTCGCCCCCTGGTTTGAATATCCTGGCATAGTTTCCTCTTCCGAGTGGTGCAAACGGTTGGCTGGCACGTGCAGTGCCTTGGTTAGGGCACCCCTTCCTATCTGGTATAAGCAATGGTGGGAAAGATCACGACACCTTGGGGGCATCCTTTTGAAGTCCTTGGGCGGTGCACCGCCATCCAAGGGAGGTGGTGACATCCTCTCCCTTCTGCTTTCAAATCCTTTAAAGTGATGTGGACTTTGCCATGGGGATAGCCTCCGGCCACTGGGCCCCTTGATTGAAGGTGCTTGGCTTAAAGAGAGGGAACTTGACTTTGACTGAGGTGGGCTCGACCTTAAGGGAGCCGCCCGACGAGGGAGCTCAAAGAGAGCAGGCTCGACATCGATCGAGGTGGGCTCGACATCGATCGAGCCACTCGGCGAAGGAGCTCGAAAAGAGCTAGCTTAACTTCGATCGAGGTGGGCTTGACCTCGAGGGGGCCGCCCGCTAAAGGAGCTCGAAGAGAGCTGGCTCGACTTTGATCGAGGTGGGCTCAATCTCGAGGAAGCCGCCTGGCGAAGGAGCTCGAAGAGAGGATCTGACGTGGTGGCTTCTACTAATGCAGCATCTGGCTGAATCTGATAGGGACTCCTCGTCAGCGATCTTGCCACATTATTTACCCCCCACTCCCAAGTCCCGTTGGTGCACTGTGTTTGGGGCAAAGGGAGTAAATGCAGAGCTAACATGGAAAGGTGAAAATCCAGTGCCATTAATACCATGATCGTCGCTGCTTCACGAAATGGGCCTTGAGACCAATGCAGGGATGACATGTCAACAGGTCCGAGGAAGCATAATGATTGGTACAAGACCTGAGATGGTTTTTTGTGAACCGAAATGTCGTTCCTGGCTGATCTCGACATGTGGTGCAAATTCGACGGGGGAGGTTGTACGGTTGCTATCTGGCCATTTTGAAAAGAAAGAAGTCTTTCCTAAAAGATCATTTCTTTCAAATCCTTTGAGCTCACCGACGGACCAGGGTCTTCTTCCTCCCCGCCCCTGACTATCCTTTTTCTTTAAAGCCATTAGGTTCATCTTCCTCAGTCCTTTCTCTTCTTTGGCTAGGTTGAGTTCGTCCTTAGGACCTCTCTAGATCCCATTTTCCTTCTTCCTTTCTTCCTTCCTTCTTCATTCTACCTTAGGATGACCCGCTTGGGTCAGATTCATCATCCTTCCAGCAATCGACGAGGCAGGGCCCTCTCGATCGAGGACTCCTTCCTCCAATGAGGAGAAAGAAGTTCTTCTCCATGTTCATAGAGGCCTTCACTCAACCGGGATAGTGATAGGAGAGCCCAGGGCTTGCCTTCCTACTCCCTCTATTCTCGAAGTCCATTCTCGTTCGACTGGGCCTTCTGGCATCGCTTCAGTGATGACTAGGGAGGACCTTTTGATAATTCAGGAAGCTTTCAGCATCTTAGTTTCTATCCGGCTCTCGGTCCCAGAATTGGAGGAATGGGTCACCTCTAGTGGCTCGAGCCAGATTGCCCTCTACAAGGAATTCCTCGCAGGGGGTCTCCATTTTCCTTTCCATCTTTTCTTCCTTTCTGTACTCTGCAACAACCACCTCGTCCCTGCTCAACTGGTCTCGAATGCAGTTAGGACCATTTATTACTTCATTATCTTCTGCCATTTTCACGGGGTCGTTGCCCGTTTTTCTCTGTTCAGGGCCTTTTTTATCCTAAAATGCCACCCGGTCGAGGACGGGTGGTGGTTCATCTCTCCTCGCCCAAAGGGTATCAAATTTGAACTTCCCTCTTCCATCAAAGGATGGAAGAGTAAGTACTTCTTTGCTTCCATTGAAGGAGTCGACTGGGTCTGGAGTGATCCGGACCGAACTCCGAATCAAAATTTCAAGGTCGAAGCAGTTGATCAAGAGATTTACGACAAGCTCATTACTGACCAAATTCCTTCTCTTGAGGCTATTCAAAGTTGGAGTCAGACCAATTCGGGAGTTGGGTGAGTTCGGTATAAACCTTCCTTTCTTCTCCTACAGGTTTCTTCGGGTTAGAGGCTGACCTTGGCTTTCTTCTTCTTGCAGGCATGAAGTTCTCGATAAAGCAGTGCGTCCAGTCTTCCCAAAAGAGGAGCGCACCGGTGGGACCTAGGGAGTCCCCGCCGAAGAGGGCCCGAAATGAGCCTAGTGCAAGGCCTGGGCCCATTATGGGCTCTGGCGTAAGTGGAAGAGCGGTCGGACTGGTCCCTGAACCGCCAAGGTAGCATATTCCACCTCTGATCTGGGAGTCCGACACGGGTGCCCGGGCTCGGCCTGCTATTGCTTCTGTTACTGTGGCCCCACCTCTAGAAGTCATCGAGGTGGAGATGGGAGAGAAAGAAAGGGGGGAATGACAATCGGCAATGCCATCGGGCATGGCAGCGAGCTTCAATAGGGGCTCAGAGACATCTTCGGCTACTCTCGAGGGCACGATGGTAGCGGTCTCGGCGAAGCCGAGGGCTGGGGCCCGAAAGGCATCCATTGAGGTGGCACTGGATTCCTCCATCACCCAGGACCGTTTCCTGGCCGCGTGCATGATGGACTTCGCCATCCAATCGCATGACCAGCATGAAAGGGGAGGGAGATCACTGCCGGACGCCATCCTCGATACCTTCCCTTACCTCTTCATGGTAGGATCCTTTCCCTTCTTTTTCCTTCTCTCTTTTTTTTTACATGGCTGACATCTTCATTGGTGTAGCTCGGGATGAACCTTCATTCATCCACGATTACTGCTCCTAGTGGGTTGAAAGGGAGAACTTGAAGGAGCAGGAGATCATGGTGCTGGTGGCTGAGGCCAAGGAGAAGACTAACCAGGCTTAAGTCATGGAGGAAGGGAACAGGGAGCTCAGAGCCGAGGTGGTGAATGCTGAGGGGCGTGTCAAAGACCTCAAAGCCTCCCTGGCCCGGGAGAAGGATCGAGTCAGGTGCCAGGCTGAGGAGCTCAAGATCAAGGTAGCTCAATTGGAAGAGCTCAAGGCTAAGGTGGCCCGGGCGACAGAGCAGTCTCAGGCCCTCCGGGCTTAGCTGGAGGCGGCGCGGGCACGGGCTACTACCGCTAAAGAAAAGGCTACGGGAGCGGTGGCCTTGATGGAGGCTACCAATAAGGAGGCCATCGAGGCAGTGCCAAACTTCAAGGCCTCGACGGAATATGCTGAAGAGGTCCAGGAGGCGGCCATGGACTTGTTCCTCAAAGGCTATGAGTTCTATCGATCTCGGGTGGCCTAGCTTTTCCTGGAGCTGAACTTGGATGGGCTCTCCTTTCCAGCAGCTCCGATCAAGGACCCCAATGAGGCCACAGTCGACACGAAGGACGAAGAGCCTGTGGTCATCGCTAAAGCAACTCCTCTGGTGAGAGTCCAAGAGGACGTCGGTGTGCCCCAGCATCGCCCCGGGAAGGAGCCGGCGGAGTAGTTCTTTGTGTTCTTTCTTTTTGTCTTCGGATTGCCCGGCCTGTCGGGGGTCCTTGAACAATGTAATCTTTTACTCCTGAATTTAATGAAAATTTTCTTTTTGTTCACTGAGTTCTTCTTCTCTTCTCTTCTCTTCTTCTTCTTCTTTCCTCTCCCTCCTTTTTCTTTTTTTGCAATTGCAGGTGTACATGTTTTCGTTGCAATGCCACATCATGGGGTATCAAGTTTTCAGCTCTTCCCTGTAGAGCTTCGGGTACAGGGGCGATTAAGAAAAGAAGTCTTAAGTTTTTGAGTCATCTCCATCATGTCAAAAATGAGGTAGAGGGGCTTCATGCATCTTCTTAAGGCTAGTTATGTATTCTGGGTTCTTCCTAGCTGGGTCGGGAGTCGATGAACATTTCGAGGAGGCCTGAGTTACCCCAGGTGAAACTATTTCCATGTTCCTGGAATACAACCGAGCTGGGGGGCCTTTGGAATCTCCCGACTTCGAGGTGCGGGGCTTCATTAGTTTCTCGACTTCGAGGTACGGGGCTTCAGGTGTTTCTCGGCTTGAGGTGCAGAGCTTCAGGAGTTTCTCGACTTCGAGGTACGTGGCCTTAGGAGTTTCATGGCTTGATGTGCAGGGCTTCCGGAGTTTCCCAGCTTCGAGATGCAAGGCTTCTGGAGTTTTCCAGCTTGAGGTGCGGGGCTTCATGAGTTTCTCGGTCTAAGGGCGGGGCTTCAAGAGTTTCTTGGCTTCGAGGTGTGAAGCTTCAAGAGTTTCCTGGTTTAAGGTGTGGGGGTTCAGGAGTTTCCTGACTTTGAGGTGCGGGGCTTCAGGAGTTTCCCGGCTTGAGGTGCGGGGCTTCATGAGTTTTTCGGCTTCGAGGTGCGGAACTTCAGGAGTTTCCTAGCTTCGTCTGCTAGATCTAGGGTCGGGTGGCAATATTCTTATAAGGCAAAAGATAATTTGCACCAAAAGGAATTCTTTTATTGATGGAAGGTGGCCTTACATCATTGGTAGTATATCCTCAAATTGCTGGCATTCCAAGTTCGTAGGAATCAAGCACCATCGAGCTCGATAAGGTAGTAGGCTCCATGGGGCAGAGCTTCGACCACCTTGTAAGGGCCTTCCCAATTCAGGGAGAGCTTGCCGCACTCCCAAGGTTGAGAGGCTTCAGTCCACCACAACACCAAATCGCCCGAACGAAAGATCTTTGGCCTTACCCACGTGTTGTAGTACCGAGCTACCCACTATCGGTAGGCCACCATTTGGAGTCGAGCCTTGTCTCTCATTTTCTCGAGGAGGTCTATGTTAAGTAGAAGGCGAGCTTGGTTTTCAGCTGCGTCATATTGCTCCACCCGCAGCGTGGGCACACCAAGTTCCACCGGGATAACGATTTCGGTGTCGAAGATGAGGTTGAAGGGCATCTCATCCATGACCGTTCGAGGCATCATATGGTAGGCCCAAAGGATACTAGGGAGCTCTTCAGCCCACCTGCCCTTGGCCTAGTCCAGCCTGGTTCGAAGTCCCTGGAGGATAGTTCAGTTGGTCACCTCGACCTCTCCATTGGTCTAAGGGTGAGCCACCTGTTAAGTCTCAAGTGGTGTATCCAAGATTCCAGGGGGTTGGGCCAAGGTTAAAGTTGGTCTGGTTATCATGGTCTCTAATGATGTATCTAGGGTTAGGAATTGTTCAGGAAAAGTCCTAGATATTAGACTGAGTTTTGGTCAGTCTGGGCATTGGAGTCAGCTCAGTTCTGGTTCGAGTCGACTCTAATGGTTGGCATGACATGATTGTAGGAAGAAGAGTCGACTCGGGTTCATGAGAGTCGGCTAGATTCTGAGAGGAGTCAGCTTGGTTTCAAGCGAGTCGGCTCGATTCTGCTTGGAGCTTGCTCGGATGTCTAGGAGTCAACTCTCATACATAGAATGGATAATCTATGGTCTGGAAGAGCCGACTCGAGGGGTTCGAGCTGACTCTTCCAGAGTACTCTCTGCAGTTAGGAGTCGACTCGAGCAGTTCGAGCTGGCTCAGATGATGGGATTCTTTGAATCATGGGTTGCCGGACTAGAAAGTTTTAGAGAGTTTTGGTTCTTCTTGATTATGGTGTATATATATATGTATATGGGACGGTTAGTCAAAGAGAGGTCATTCTGTAATTGTCCAAGAAAACCAACAAGAAAGAGAACCCTCATTTCTTTCAGATTTCATTTTTTCTTTCTTCTCCTTCTTCTTTACTTCTTAATCATTCCAAGGGATCATTTGATCTTTGTTTGACCTGTATCCTATCGTGATCATCTTTGGATCGCTGGCAGATGGTCGTTCACGCATCTGGATTGCGAATTGCTTCCGCTGGAGCATTGATTAGAACGATTTCCGCTCACACTACTAAGGTGAAGTGATGATGGATATTGAGGCCAGTGCAGAACTCCTTGAACTCCCAATTATTGAATTGCCGTCTGTTATCAGTGATGATGGTGTGGGGGAGCCCGAAGTGATAGATGATCGACTTCCAGAAGAATTGGCTAACCTTGGCCTCGGTAATCCATGCTAGCGGCTCTACCTTCACCTATTTGGTGAAGTAGTCAATGGCCACTATCAGGAACCTGCGTTGTTCGGATGTGGAAGGAAAGGGACCAAGGATGTCCATCCCCTACTGTGCAAATGGCTAGGGGGTGAAGAGTTAGGAGAGTGGCGCCGCTGATTGATGCTGTATACAGCTATGGCACTGGTAGCGATCGTACTTCTTCATGAAGTTGGTAGTGTCCTCCCTCATAATCTCCCAGTAATATCCCTGATGGAGGGCCTTGTATGCTAGCATCCTACCCCCCACGTGATTCCCGCAGAGGCCCTCGTGTATTTCTTGGAGCATGAAGGCCACCTCCATGGATCTCAAGCACTTCAGGAGTGGGTAAGAGTAGGACCTGCGATAGAGTTGCCTATCCATCAACACGAAGTGTGCGGCCTTCTTCTTGACGAGGCTAGCCTCCGTGCAGTCTTCTTGCAGGATGTCGTCAGTGATGTACCTGATGTACTGGGCCATCCAACTGGGTTTCATGGTGACCTGCTGGACTTCCCCAGAAATCTCATAGCTTGGAGTTTCTAGGTACTCGATGTGGGTGCGCTCCAAGGATGAGTCCGACGGGGCTGCGACCCTTGAGAGAGTATCGGTACGAGCATTCTCTCCACGAGAAATGTGGGAGATGTTGAAGCACCGGAAGCTTGCCATTCCTGAGCATACTTGCTCTAAGTACTTCATCATCTGGAGATCTCGGGCCTCGAACTCTCCCGAGACCTACCCGGCCACCAGCTGGGACTCAGTGAAGACCTTTAGGTTGGGCACACTCAGTTTGCGAGAGACTCTCAATCCTGCGAGGAGTGCCTCGTACTCTCCCGGTTGTTGGTTGCTGCAAACCAGAAATAGAGCATGTACTCAACTATGACCCCATCACCATTGATGAGGATGAGGCCTACTCCACACCCTCTCGAGTTGGATGCACCATCCATGTGGAGGACCCAGACCTCCTCCTCGATTCTGGGCTCCATCTGGCGCTCCAAAGGGATCTCCTCAGATTCCTCACCCATGCCCATGCACTCAACTAGATAATCAGCCAACACCTGGGCCTTCTGAGATGGTCTCGATCGATACGTGATGTCGAACTCGCTGAGTTTCAGAGCCCACTTGGCCAGATGCCTGAAAGTATTAGGGCGGCTGAGTATGGCCCTTAGTGGTTGGTCCGTCAGGATCATGATCGGGTGCGCTTGGAAATATAGCCTGAGGCACTGGGTAGACATTATAAGGGCAAAAATTAGTTTCTCGGAGTAGATGTACTTGATCTCCGCATCTCAAAGGAGTTTGCTGGCATAATACACTGGTTTTTGAGCTTTGTCCTCATCTGTACAGATAAGGATCGAACTGACAGTCCCTGGGGTGACCACCAGGTACAACAAGAGTTCTTCTCTATCCTCCAACCTCGAGAGTAGCAGCGGTGATGCCAAGAACTTTTTCAGCTCCTCGAATGCTTCCCTACACTCCTTTGTCCAAGTGAAGTCATGCACCTTGCGCAGCACCTTGAAGAAAGGCAAGCAGCGGTCAACAGATCGTGAGATGAACTGGCTCAGGATAGTGATCCGGCCCTTGAGGTGCTAGACTTGCTTCTTCGAGATGGGGTGCTCCATGTCAACAATTGCCCGAACCTTCTTAGGGTTGGCTTCTATCCCCCTCTGGGTGACCATGAAGCCTAGGAACTTTCCTATGGCCATGCCAAAAGTGTACTTCATTGGGTTCAGCTTCATCTGGTACAGGCGAAGGTTTTGGAAAGCCTCCACCAAGTCGACGACGTGGTCTGACCTCGGCTTGCTCATGATGAGCATGTTGTCCACATAGACTTGCATGTTTTGATCGGTCTGGTCCTTAAAGACCTGATTGACCAGTCATTGGTATGTGGCGCCAGTGTTCTTTAGGGCAAAAGGCATTATCTGGTAGCAGTATGTCCCCCGATCTATGATGAAGGTAGTGTGCTCCTCGTCCTCCAGGTGCATCCATATTTGATTATACCTGGAGAATGCATCCATGAAGGAGAGTAGCGGTGCCCCGAGGTGGCGTCTACTAGTTGGTCGATCTTCAGTAGCTGGAAGCTATCCTTCGGGCAGGCTCGGTTGAGGTCGATGTAGTTCACATAGATCCTCTACTTCCCGTTATTCTTTTTGACCATGACCATATTTCCCGGCCAGTTAGAATACTGCACTTTGCGAACAAAGTCGACTACGAGGAGCTTCTCCACCTCCTCGTTGATTGCCTATTACCTCTCCAGGGTGAAGCACCTCTTCTTCTGCCAGACAGAGCGGTACTTCGGGTCGATGCTTAACCTATGAGTGATGATGTCAGGGAGAATTCCAGGCATGTCTATCGCTATCTAGGCAAACATGTCTGTGTTTGTCCAGAGGAAACTTAATAGGTGGGCCCGCTCCTTTTCTTGCAGTTAGGCCCCAATCTGCACCATCTTTGTTAGGTCTGTTCCGAGTGGATATGTCAACAGGCATTCAATTGGACCACCTCTGGGATCCTGTGACCCTTGGTCGAGGTCGTCGATGCTGGGGTCCTCCTCGAAACTTCTAGCCCCCAGGATAGCTTGCAGACAATGTTGAATCAGCTGAGGTGCCCCCCTCATTTTCCCCACATCGTAAGGGGTGGGGAATTGCACCAATAGCTGCTTGGTTGAGATGACCATGTCGAGAAGATTGAGCTGGGGGCGGCCAAGAATCATGTAGTAGGTCAAAGGAAGCCTAACAATGGTGAAAGTCATCATGACAGTACTCTACCAAGGTGGTGACCTGGCAGTAATGGGGAGAGTGATCTTTCCTTCAACTCCTACAGAGTTCCCGGTGAAACCGATAAGGGAGGTATGAACGGGCCTCAATTGAGCAAAGGACAGGTTCATCCTAGAGAAAGCATCATAATAAAAGACATCAGTCAAACTTTCACTATCGACCATAATTCATTTTCCAACCTCTCTCCCTTTGGGTCGTCTTAGGGACGCGCTCTATTCCCCAGTATATCATACCTACAGGCATCTCGGTGGGTCGATTGTCGACTGTAGGGTTAGGAGGAAGAGCAACAAGTGCCTGACATTCCGCTGGGGTCTTGCCCCCTATGAATTTTTCAAGGTAGCCCCTCCTTATCAGATCTTTAATTTCTCTCTTGAGGTGGCGGCACTCCTCAGTGTCATGGCCATGGTCGTGGTGAAACTGGCAGTACTTTGTCTTGTCACGTCCGTTGGATGGCCTCAATGGGGGAGGGCAGTGCAAGTAACGCTTGCCCTCAATCTCCATAAGGATCTTCGACCTCGGGGCGAGGAGAGGTATGTATCTTTCTTCTGAGATGGGGCCACTCTTCAACTTCAGCCCTGGTCAAAAATACAGGGTCGGTTCAGGCTTCCATGTCTCGGACGTCTCCCTCGAAGGTTGCTTCTTTAGTGACTTTCCATCCAGCTCCCTCCTCATATGGTCCACTTCCTCGGTACAGATATACTTGTGAATGTGAAGGAGGAGATCGGAGTACGTCTTCAATGGCTTTTTGTCCAAGGAATAGGTCAGACGGGAGGTCCTGAGCCCTCTCTTCAGTGCCAACATGGCGACTGGTTCATCCAAGTCGTAGATCTCTAGTGCGGCAACCTTTAAGTGAGTCACATAATCCCACAAGGGTTCGTGGTCCTATTGCTTAATGGAGAAAAGACTGTTTACTTTCCATGGCACCTTCTGGCAAGCGTCAAAATGAGCCACAAACCTCTTTTCTAGCTGCGCGAAGGAGTTGATGCTTTAAGGCTCAAGTCAAGTAAACCAGACCCGAGCAACCTTCCGAAGAGTTGCTGGGAAGGCGATGTAGAAGAGGGCATCGGTCACCCCTTGGACCCTTATGAGAGCCTTGTAGCTCTCAAGGTGGTCCAAAGGGTCGGTGGTCCCATCGTAGGGATCCACCTGCGGCATGCAGAACCGACTTGGGATTGGCTCCGCTTGGATTTCTCGGAAGAAGGGGGGATGGGCGTCGTGGCCCACCGGGTCGCGGGAGGAGCCCTGCAAGTTTGCAAACTTGCATGATAGTTCTTCCAGCTTGCGCTCTTGCTCATCTAGGTGCTTTTCAACCATGCACTTGATGGCCTCTCAATGGAGCCTTCCATCGAGGCCATCGGAGGAGATGAAGATGATAGTTGAGGGGGGTCATGATGGGGGACCTTGCCTTGATGGCCTCGATGGTGCTTAGTAGTGGCCCGCTCGAGGGCTAGAGATCAACTCTCCCGATCGACAGACCCGGTCCACTACCTCTTTGCCAGGGTCCAGTGGCTTCCCCGGGGGTCAGTCATGGCTCGTGGTAGTGATGGCCTTCCTTGGAAGGAATGCATGCTATTGTGGGGTGCATCATCTTGGACCGTAGGGGTCCCTGGTTGTTGGTGTGTGGCTAGGGACCGGTGTTGATGTTGCAACTGTTGCACCACCGCAGTCAAAACCTGCATCTGCTGGGCAAGTGCTGCCAACTGGACATCCACCGAAGGTGGTTGCGATGGAGCAGGGGGCTCCCTTTCTGGACTATGCGGGCCCCTATAAGAAAAGGGGTCTCCGCCACGACTGGTGGAGACCTCCTGTGCATGGGTCATCACCATGCTTCGGGTGGAGTTGCATGTAAGGGAATTGGCCTGAATTAGACTGTGTCCTGCCCCCTACTGGCGTGCCAATCTATTACCGCCCACATTGCCATGGCCTGCAGCTTGGGAATAGCGTGGATGCCGACCTCATCACCCAGAACCCAGCTCGCACATCCGAAACTGCAAAAAAAGAGGAGACCTGGGCCGAGGATCCCGACGGGAGCTCCGATGATCAAGTCAGTGATGATGTAGGAGAACAGATCCTTCCCGGTGGGCCCCCGATTAGACTCCATGCTAAGAGGAGGAGATTTTGAGTTAGAGGGAAAGAGTTGGATGAGCATTGGCGCGGTGGAGGAGAGCCCAAGCTATGGTGGCTGTGCTCGTCAAGACTCTTCTGATGAGTTCTCCAGTAGCCTCAGAGCACTCGGTCCCTTACTAGCTCTTCCCTCGCTTGCCTTTGCTTGCTCTTAGTTTGCTTACCTTGCTCGAAGACCTTTTGAACCTTCTTTTAGGCCATGGGTCCTCCCAGCAACCTACCTCGGGTTCCTCCCTCTTTGCAGGCATCGGAAGATCAACGTCCAGCAGTGCTCCATGCGGTGCATCCCAGTGCCTTTCCCTATCCATGATAGGCAGTTATGTCACAGGCTTTGACTTCTCATCCAGTTGCCATACTTTGGAAAACTTGGTAGGGCCTCGATTTGGGAGCAACCATCCCCTGGTTTGAATCACCTGGCATAGTTTCCTCTTCCGGGTGGTGCAAATGGTCGGCTGGGACATGCAGTGCCTTGGTCAAGGCACCCCTTCCTATCTGGTATAAGCGATGGCGAGAGAGATCACGACACCTTGGGGGTGTCCTTCTAGAGTCCTTGGGTAGTGCGCCGCCATCCAAGGGAAGTGGTGACATCCTCTCCATTCTACTCGTGAATCCTTTGAAGTGCTGTGGACTTTGCCATGGGGATAGCCACCAGGCCTCTCGATCGAAGAGTGCTTGGCTCGAAGAGAGAGAACTCGACTTTGACCAAGGTGGGCTCAACCTCGAGGGAGCTGCCCAGCGAGGGAGCTCAAAGAGAGCGGGCTCGACATCGACCGAGGTGGGCTCGACCTCGAGGGAGCCGCCCGACAAAGGAGCTCGAAGAGAGCTGGCTCAACTTCGGCCGAGATGGGTTCGACCTCGAGGGGGTCACTCGGCGAAGGAGCTCGAAGAGATCTGGCTCGATTTCGATCGAGGTGGGCTCGACCTTGAGGGGGCCGCCCGTCGAATGAGCTCAAAAAGAGCTGGCTCGACTTTAGCCGAGATGGGCTCGACCTCGAGGGAGCCGCACGGCGAAGGAGCTCGAAGAGAGCGGACTCGACTTCAACCGAGGTGGGTTCGACCTTGAGGGAGCCGCCCGATGAAGGAGCTTAAAGAAAGGGTCTAACGTGGCAGCTTCTGCCAACACGATATCCGGCTGGATCTGACAGGGACTCCACATCAGCGATCCTGCCACGTCATACCATATGCTCACATCCCCCAACACAATGTTGATGCAAAATACAAATGACATAGGAAATATGCTTTTCCAATGGTCTTGAGGATCAACCTCTATTAATGGTTTAATTTTAAGCAATTTGATAGCAATATATGCTCCGACAGTAGGGCATAAAAAGTGAACACATAATACTATCAGAGGAAACTTGAAACCCATTTTTTGTATTCAAAAATTTCTTTAATATTAAACTTCTTTGATATTTTGATAGAATTGGAGACACTTGTAAACCTCCAAATGATCAATAATTACATTAGTAAATCGAAACAATTATAATCAACTATGCATAAGTGACCAACGTATATTTCACATAATGAGTACTTAAGAACAAGCAAAAATAAAACATCTTTCGAGATCCGATGACTAATGAATGCATTAGTAGTTCAACTTTATTTTCAACTACAAGCACACCCAAAAAAATAAAAAAAGAAAACACAAAAAAATGGCATTATTAGAAAAACCCTTATCAGCAACCTACAAAAGATTGGCCAACTAGAGACGGTAGAATAGGTATAAACAAGAGAAAATTAAACTCAAAAATCCGATCAACACTAAAGGCTTCCATAAGTTAACCAGTAAATCATAGCACATTATCTAATCTATGAATAACCCTAAGATTTCACAATAGAAAGGCATCAATTCAAAACCTAGAAACACTAGAAATATCCCTAGAGACCAATGGAATCCTTTATAAAATTGGAAACAAAGAACAAAATAAAAAATATAAGATTTTAAAGAAGAAGAAGGAGAAGAAGGATCTAGGTTGTTATCACTTCGGAGGCGCTATAGGTCGGTCAAGATGGTTAACTTCTGGCCAAACTATAGTCCTTGTTGAGTAGATCTAAATACCATGAAAAAGATCTAAAAATCACCCCAAAAATACCAAAATATCAAGAAAAAATGACAATGATCAAAAAATAGCCAAAAAAGAATAAAAAAAGGCCAAGGATTTGGCGAGAGATTTGAGCCAAAGAGAAGAGAGATCAAGACCTTTGGCCTTCTTCCCAATGTTCGAGAAGAGCCCCAGTTCCTTCATGGTAGCAGTGATGATAGCAGTGGAGAGAGAAAGAGAGAATATCAAAGAAGTTTAATACTGAGCGGCGAGGGGCGGCGTGGGGCACCATGTGCCCTAGAATCTCAATTTGCAGAACTCAACCCCTGCTCAGTAGTTCGACTCCCTCTCCCATGACCCCCTTCGGTGCCTGGTCCAATGCTGGTGCCACCCAGAGGAATGGCCAACCCTACCCCTCGAACATTGCTGCCTCCCTGGCTAGTAGCTTGTTCTGCTTTTTGAACGACATGTATACCACCAACCCCAGTGAGTGTCAGTCCTGCCATGCTCAGCAACCAGCTGCCTCATCGGCGGCTCCTTCATCCTTCATGCCATGGCCAAGAACCTCCTCCCCAATCACTCAAAAGAACCTTCATGTTCTCACCTAGAAATCTATAAGAAAAAGAAAAATTTAGAAAAAAATTAGGTGGTGGAGGCCTGGAAATGCCTCCTCTCCATCGAATGACCACATGCTGTGCCCACAGCACTACCGAGTGTACCACCGGGGCCTACGTGCTATGCATATGCTGCTTGCTAGTGCTCCTCTGTAGCTCGCTGGCACTCATCTATTGTTGAGTCAAGCTCCCCTTCATGCTCACTTGGCGAACCGCTCGCTGCCTCTCCCCCACCTGTTGCTGTGGTGCCGGTGTCGAAGAACCCAGCCACCGCCCCTTGGACACCTCCCCCTCCTTCTCTGACATCTATTGCGATGTGGATCATCTGCTGCCTAGATGACTAGCTAGGTGCCCGAGGGATGATGGCACCTCATGGTGGATGAACTCCTTGAAATCCTAAATCATTGCGGTCCTTTTCATTTCCCCCTTCTCTAGGATTAGTCCACCTTTCCTTTCTTCTTTTTGATATATATATATATATTTGAAAGGTGCACCCTTTATTTCTTCCTATATTGTAATTGTAATTGTAATTGTAATATGGTACCATGTCGATTCTTTGAAATTTTCCCACCAAAAAAAGCCTAAATATTATTATCAGGCTTTCAATGATCAATGGTATATAAATTTCTTGGTGATCGATTATAACTTAAATGAAATTTTTTTGTTTAGATAGTAGCAGGGAAGATAGGGTTTGTTTTTTTTTAAAAAAAAAGTTAGCAATGGACTGAAATTCTATTTCAATTCCATTGCAAATTTTAGAACCTTCCACATAATTTAGCAATAGTTTTTTGTTCCATTGCTGGTCCATTACAAAATAGTCATTTCAAATCTATTGCAATTCCGTTGCTAATAATATGTGGGAACCTCTTATGAAATTTAGCAATGGTTTATAAATCCATTATTATTTCATTGTAAAATATCCAATTCTAATCCATTGCAATCCTTTGTAAATAATATGTAGGAACCCACCCCCCCCCCCCCTGGAATTTAGTAACAATTTTCAGTTCTGTTGCTAGTCCATTGCAAAATTGCCATTTCTAATCAGTTACAATTTCGTTGCTAATAATACATGGGAACCTCCTACGAAATTTTGCAATGATATGTAAATCCATTATTAGTCTATTATAAAATGGCCATTACTAATCCATTGCAAATATGTTGTTAATTTATGTTTTCAAAATTAATAATGGAATGAAGCATTCCATTACAAATTCATTGCTAATTAACAATGGATTAGAAATGGATTCTATCTGATGGATTAGAAATGGATTCTATCTATTGTAAAATTTTTGTTGTTAAACAACCTTTTTCTTATAGTGGATGAGCAGCAACTGCTTCATCCCATTGGATAGATGGAAGGGGAGGAGGTACCTTCACAAGATCCAAATCAATGTTATCTACACTATGCTCCATGTAGATTGCTACATTGCTCACATTGTTTGCATCTGATATCATTTCAACACATCCATATCATTATTATATCCTTAGTCCCTCATCCATTGATTGCTTATAGACTATTACAACTACTCAATCCTCTAATAATCGAGATACTTGGTCAAGTTCTATATCTCGATCAAGTTTATTTGGTCTCGATCATAATTGTCACAGAAACCAATAATCCGATCCATATACTGCATCATTAGTAAGAAACAATGGAAAACCCCATTTTAGATCTTCAAAGTGTAAAGCTCAAAAGCCATATTGTACACATAGTAAATCAGTGTTAATTGAAAGACAGGGTATGCAATAATAATAAGACAACATCCAACAGAACTACAAGGACCCATTGCTTATATAATGGGTCTACAATAGAAAGCCATAATGCCTATGAATATTGCAGGGTATTCTAACAATAAGACAACATGCAACAAAAAGCCATACTACTTATGTAATGGGTTTGCATACCAAGCCACTATTATTCTTTATATAGCCTACATGTCATGTGGGAAAAGTTGGGCAATGTGGGCAATGCAAACATAAAGAATCCTAAAGTCTAACATGAAGCCATAAAGTCTTAACTTGGCAGATATCCATGGTCATATGGTCCATAGTCTACATAAAGTCTAACATAAACAATTATATGGGCGGATAAAGTGTGAATATCATACATTCAAAAAAAAAATGCCTGCATGTCATGTGGTCTCCAATCTGCAATGGCAAATGGGTGCAGACAATAATGCACATTACCCACATTGGTAGATGTCATGACCATAAACCTAAATTGCACATTTCCCACATCAAAATAGGTCCACAAACATAACAATGTGGCTCCTTAACCAAAGCAATGTACTACTATAATGTCAACACCTAACCCAAGCAATATTCTAATATAATCCCTACCAAGTAATAGTGGATGCTCAAGCCAAGCAATATTCTACTACAATAGCTAGAGCCCCTTAACAAGCAATATTCTACTAAACAATTCTTAAATATTAGGGTCACTAATTCATGAGTAACATAAAGAATAGGGAGAGGACCTATATCCAAGAAACTCAAATATAACAAATATACACAAGAGAACTGTAACATCAACATATAAGTGTTCATTACAAAAATCAGAAGTTGCACCTTAAGCTGCTTGGATAAACATGGAGATACAAACTTAATGCAAAGCCTAAAACCATAATAGATAATTAAAAAAAAGTCATACCTTATCTCGTCTAGATGTGTTTAGCAATATGAATCGAGGTATGATCCATTAAAGTCTGACAAAATTCTTGACACTACTTTTGTCACATTAACCCTCTATTAAGTGCCAAATACATGGACATGTGGCTTTGCACAAGGTAGGGGCTAGGCATGAAGCCTATAAAGGTCGTTGTTGTATAGGATGACCTACTTGATGCTTACAACTATTGCAATGAAGCCATTTAAGGCTTCCCCAGAGTTGGAAGTGTCTACATGAATTTTTATTTGTTCAATAAGCATAAACTTGCAAAAAAAAAATAAAGAAATGGAAAAACATCATAACATATGAAGTAAATATTAAGCCATGACAAACAAAAGTTGAATTTATTTAGTTTTCTTTCTCCCAACTAGGAAAATTAAAGAGTGAACATCAAGAATAAACCAGAGATGGTTTAAAAAGCAACATGTATTAGGGTTACCAATACATGAAAGAACCTACATTATCAAATACAAACAATATTAATTTGCAAATACACAAAACCATACACTCTTCTTTCCTAACTAATGGTTCTGAGGATAGCTGCTCGATTAAGTTTGCTGGCCCACCAACGGGCCATCACTTTCACCTTGATTGCTAAGATGGAAGGAGGATATCGATTAGGGAAATGAGAGGAATGGTGTGGAAATGGGGGAAAAAATAAGAGCCTGCATAGATGGAGGGGGCTTAGTCGAGTTAGGAGGAAATTCAACTAATGGAGCTTGGCCAGAATGGAGGAACTGAGAGGGATAGCTCAAGTACTTGGCCAGAATGGATGAATAAATGATAGGGATTTGTGGGATGCTTGGTAAAGGATTTTTCCTTTAAATTTAGTGTTAAACCCCAAGATTACATAAGTCATTTCATACATGTCATTAATGTTGTTAGAACTCAAATGGACAATTGGGCCTCACTACAATCAAATCTTAAGTTTTGACGTCTATTGCTGCTCCTTTCAAAGCTAGATAAACTGGATGTACTGAAATGGCTTTGAACTTTCAAAAATCTGGAGGTCCTTTAGAATATAGGTGATGACTTTGGAAGTGCATCAATCAACTTCTAAACTTGTGAAAGAAGTCTTTGTCACTAAAAAAATTGGTGGGATTTCTCTAACGAGGGACTCTCCAATGCTTAAGTTAGCCTAGAGAGGGAAAACAATAAGAAAAAAATGACGAGAGTTGAAAAAAATTCTTCAAAGAGTTCCATTTGGCTTCCTATTTATAAAGGTTCAGGACCGAGTTAATTAAGTTGTTGTAACAATTTATGAGGTAGTTACACTATTAAATAAGTTGTTAAGTTGGTTAGGTCATTAAGAGATCATTTCTCAAAGTAGTTTGCTAAGTGATCCGTTACACTTCTTGATAATCACTTTACTAATCCTGTCGTAACAACTCTAATGACTTTAAAAAATATGTTTCATGTTGAATGAAGTTATAGGACTTAGCATGTTGTTCAAATATGTGATCGGTACTTGTTCGATGAGTAGTTAAGTATCCTATGCTTCAATAAGAGATCGTCCTTTGACTAATCAACATCCTGCATCTTGATGGGAGGTTGACTCCTAATCATCAGGCATCCTGTGCCTCAGTAAGATATTTTCTCCTAGCCGATAAGTTTTTCATACTTTAGTAGTAGGTTGGCCTTTGGCCATCAGACATTCTATATCTTGATAAGAGATCAGAGCCTGGCTGAATACTTTTCTACTCATCAGTAACTGATTACAATAAGGCTAGAGGTGATTTAGGAATGTCATTTACCTTGTAACACTTGCTTCCCACTTTCAAGTTTGAAAAAATTTATTCAGTTTAACTTAAAAGTATGATGATAAGTTCCCATATACTTTTAATGAAAAAATATCTAATTATGTTGTTCCTTCATTTTGCTATATGGAATTTAATGTCACATGCACCTTTTTGCAAAAAATCATTAAACTAGTAGTGGACTGTTTTCAAAAAGACAGTGACCGCTTGATCCGTAAACATGTGTTTCATGAAGTTATAGAATTTTGTACCTAGCTCAAGTGAGTAGTTGGTTCCTATCCAATGAGTAGTTGAGCTACTTGTACTTCCAATAAGTAATTGTGTTGCCCAGAAATGGAGCCTAAGAGGGGGGGTGAATTGGGTCTTTTAAAAAATTTAAGACAATAATGAGAGGGACTAGTGGTGCTAGTGAAAAATGATGAATTCAATGCAAGATATTCAAAGCAATAGCAATAAACAAAAGAGCAAGAGAGGAAGAGAGCAATCACACACAAACACAAGGTTTATAGTGGTTCGGTGCAAACCTAGCACCTACATCCACTCCCCAAGCCACCCTTGGGAATTTCACTATAATCCAAACAAGGTTACAGCTGACTTGTTTTTCACAAGACTCATAAGTCAAAACCTAAGTTGGTTTTATCACTTAGGCTTACCAACAAACCTTAACACTTGTTTTGTCTTCGGGCCCACAAGTTAACCTTAGTTGGTTTTATCCCTTTGGCTCGCCAACAAACCACAATAACCTTCTTTCAAGACACCCTTGAAAGCAAGGTCAAGTCACAATGTCAAAACAAATATACAATTTTAAAACTAAAACAAACTCTCTTCAAGAGTAGAATGGAATCTTTGAAGCTCAAGTTGATGCTTTGTCTTCACTCTTTCTTGGAATCTCCTTCAAAGTGCCTCTTTTGGAATGAAGTAAGGATGTGCTTGTAGGCTTTTCAAGGAATCAAACTATAAGAGGCTTTTGATATGAAGTATTTGAGAGAATATAGGCTTTTTGGCTTTTGAGTAGACTTGAATGCACTTCAATACACTTCCTTATCTTTAAAATGAGGTTGGTGGAGGTTAAATACACCAAGAACCTTCCAAAAAATGGTTTGTGACCGTTGGAACCTCGGAAATAGCCATTTGGAGCTTGAAAAGCAAGTTCTGCAAGCTAGAAAAATAGATCCGTTAGAGCTGTCAGGCTGCAAGTGTCGACACTTGGCTGTCAGGTGTTGACACTTGGCTGTCAAGTGTCGACACTTGATTTTTAAGTGTCGACACTTGAACTTTCAAGTGTCGACACGTGATGTACAGGTGTCGACACTTGACACAAAAATTCTCAAATTACAAAGTTCTGTATTTTCAAAATTCTCAGGCCTTGAATCGACACTTGGAAGCCTAAGTGTCGACACTTGGTTCTGGGTGTCGACACTTGGCGTGCCAAGGATTTTTGTCCGTGCCAAATGCTGAAGTGTCGACACTTGACTTTCCAAGTGTCGACACTTAAGACTGAAAATCTCAGATTCAAGTGTAAACAGCTTTAAAAACATAAATATAGACTTTGAAATTTAAATGAATCATAAACACATAATATTTAAACATTTAGATGCCCTTTTTCAATGAAGAGGATGTCCGGATTCGTGAGAAATGCTCCATGCCATTACGTGCCATGAACCATAAGTTTTTGAGATTTTAAGGTGCTTTCTTCCTGAAAACTCATAACTTGAAATCCACATTAGTATACAATATGCACTCAATGTTTTGTTATTCATCAAAATCACTGGGTGGAGCCAACAATCTTCCCCTTTTTGATGATGACAAAACCTTGAGTAAAATGGCAATACATTTCAAACTTTAACTATTATAATTTATGAATATGAATTTAAGTCCATATGAGAGGCAAAAACTTCATAGTTAGGAAGAATCAAGCAAAAACTTCATAGTTAGGAAGAATCAATCTCCCCCTTAATTAGATACTTCTTATTAAGGTAAATGTCAATAATTTTATGTAACTAAACAAAAATTTATGCATCGCATCAACACTATTTCTCAACAAATTTATGTATCTATTATTTCTCAACAAATTTATGAATCAACACTATTTCTCTCCCTTTTTGTCAATCATTAGAAAGGGGAATAACCTCCCCCTCACAATGAGCATGGAGACAAAAAGATGGTAGAGAATAGGTATCAGAGTCAAAAATATACCAAGATAAAAGAGTATTAGAGCTAAAGATATATCAAGATAAAAGAGTATCAGAGCTAAAGAAGGTAAATTGAACCATTCAAGCACAAATAATGAGCACTAAACTGAAATATATATATAATAGACAAGTTTTCAGTACAAAAAAAAAAAAAATTGCTAAGTCATCAGCAAGAACTGAAACATACAGATATCATCAGAGTCATACAAATATCAGAAACATACAACATATGAACTCTAACAGACATCTGTGAGGCTAATCCTCATCAGATGGAATCTCAAGACTGAATGGGACACAGATCCTAGATCTAGTGGCTAAGGCCCTAGGAGGTGCTAAAGCTCGACGACTCCTAGTGCGGCCAGAAGGACCAAAGGTGGGTACAACCCTAGATGATCTAGTGGAAGGGGGGGAAGAAGATCAGTTGGTGTAACAAGGTCCGGTGTGGAATCAACCAAGTCAGTAGGAGGAGCTGGGGTAGTGGGAGGATTGCAACTGACCACCTCATAATCATCAGCACTGTCATCACTGTCACTGTCACGGCCCATAACCTTTGTAGCTCTGTTGTCATCCCGATCACCACCCTCAGCAGAATCAGCATGGTCGCTCTGGTGATCACCATCATCATCATCATCATCATCATCATCATCATCATCAGATGGTACAACTGTAGGGGCTGTAGGAGGTATAAGGGATCTCAACATATCCTCAATACGAGAGAATCCCTCCTCCATAGATCTACGAATCTTAGCATGCTCCGAGGTAGTATATGCTCGAAGAAGCTCAACCTCGCTACGTAGCTGAGTCATCTCACCCCTGATCTCAGTGAACTACTCTCTGGCATGCTCCTCAAAAGATAGTCCAGTAGAAGATGGCGGAGGAGCTGAAGTGTCAGGGTCGAATGCTCTGCCTGTGTCGATGGGATATCAACTTGAGGAAAAACTGCTGGCTCAGATGGTCCAGCCTCTACCTCTCAAATCTCGTCCTCCTCATCTGGCTCCTGGCCAGACTCTCTGTGCACCCATCGACCTCCAACTAATCTGTATCCCATACGGTGCAACGACCTCTCGTTATACACATCTGTGTGTAGTATCTCCTTGGGGATCTCCCCCTCCAGTGATACTCCATATGCTCTGAATAATCTGGTCAGTGCCATGCCGTAAGGTAAATAGTGATGGCGCTGTGTCGCAGCATCATGCATCTGAGTAAGCATCAGGGATGGAAGATCAATCTGTCTCCTCTCTATCAAGCTCGTCATCACCATCAACTCCCTCTCAGTGATGAAGTCAAATCTCCCAGTCTTCAATAGAAGTATGCGTGCTGTGATGTGGTGCAATAGGCGCATCTCCAATGATAACTGGTTCGCGGTAACTACTGATATACCACGAACATCCTCTCTCTCAAGAATACACCTAAACGCAGCCTCTCTATCATCTACCGAAAAGACACAGACTCCCCTACAGGGGATCTCCCATACTCTGCCCAAAAGCTCATCTGTCAGTGAAATCTGAATGCCTCTGACTGTCGTAGTCCACAGAAGTCATCGACAATCTAATGCACCATAGATGATGCAGAACAAAAGAGATGATGTGATGCGGAAGTAAATTAAGACTAATTCTTTTTTTTTATATATATATTTTCAGAAGTCGGCTTTGACTCAAAGGAAAGTTAAACTAAATTGAAAGAAACTATGTAATAATTGAAAGCACAATTTAAAGAAACTAGGTTATCAGAGTAGTTCAGAAGTAAAGGATCGCTGGGGGTTGAGAAACTCCCAGACCTAGGGTTTCACTCAGAACTTTCAACATGACAGAAGTAAAGAGAAGAGAAGGGTTACAGACCAGGCAGTGATCTTCACAGAGTTTAGTGGAAGGACTCTCTTGAGCAGATTGTTGGATTCCCGGATTCAGATATCTTCGCAATGGATCCTCCAATACTGGCCCTTTGGTAGAGTTGGCTTCTTCTGAACTTAAGATCTGGGAAAGAAGAAGAACAAGTTATGAAACCATATACTCAATGAAGGATTTACCAGATAGAAGAACTTGAAAGTTGATGTTGCTGAAGTCCTGATTCTCCTGGATGCTGATCTGACTTTCTCTGGGGTTTGCTCTGTCTTTGAAGTAGCCGAACTGGACCTGGATGCTGGTGGTCGGCCTCTACTTGGAGAGAGGGGTCTTGAGAGATGGGGTAGGCTAGGGTTTTGTGGAGTGAAGAGGATGATGGGAGGCTAGGGTTTGGAAGTGAAGTGGCTAACCTAGGGTTTTGGGGTTGGAGATCTCACACCTCCTCAAGGTTCCTAGGGAACCCGAATTTATTCCCTCATGAAGCTCAACACCTGGATGCAAGTGTGGAAGAGAGAAACACAAAGTTTGCTCACACATAAATTGGATTCATTCATCAGTTGATTTCAAAACTTACAAGAGGGTTTATTTTATAGGACTTTACAAGAGGTCAGGGTTTTACATCTTCCCATGTGGGACTAATAGGATGGATCTTCAAATTAGGTTTGTAGAATCAATTCCTCCCCATATGGCCGGCCAAGAGGTTCCATAAATGTTGATTGAAAGCTTCAAAAGGTAAGTAGGTGGCGCCTCCTAGCCTTGCTCTTCAAGAAATATTTTTTCCTTCCATGGCTCAACTCTTTTGGACACTCCCTCTTCTTTCTCCCCAAGTCATGGCTCTTCCCAACTTTGCTTTGGACTTTTTAGGCATGGATTGGGCGCCCCCTTGAAGTGCTCTCCAAGAAATGCTTCTTTCCTCCTTTAGCTTGGCCTTTTAAGGTACATATGGGGCACCTCCTTGATTTTGGCTTCAAGAAAATTTCTTGCTCCCTTGGGTGTGGGGACCAAGACACTGGGATGGATTTGTGGCGCCTCCTAGACTTGGCGTGTGGCTGGGAGTGTGGCGCCCACTTGCTTGGGCTTGGAAGAAAATGTGACACCCTGGAGAAGACCTAGACCACTACTGAGTCAACATGACTCAACAAAATTTAAATTGCAGGGAAATACATACTCAATTAAAATTGAGTTGACCAAGTCAACCCTTATTATAAAACCAGAAAACCCTAATTCTTCAGGCAAGGTTAATCAGAGATCCAGATGGAGCCCTGAAGTCTTCTTCTGAGTCTGGTGCCCGCACCAATAGAACTCTCTCACTAGGTGAGGATAGTACCTCTCCTGCATAGTACAGAATAGTACTAATTCTGTATCAATGAGCACCTGTCGAATACTGAAATGGTGCCTATCGAAACACTCTAGGTCGACTCTCCTCCCAGAGGCTACTAACTTCCCTGCCATCCTCTCTGCAGGGGGGAACTTGGTGTGGCTGAACTGCTAGCCTATGCTGTGTCAAATCTGGCCTTCGACCTCCTCTCAACACCACTACTAGGCCTCTCCCTAACTGCAAGTCTCTTCCTAGGACCCATTACAGCAAGCTGACCAGGGAAGAAGGAAGAAAGGTTTAGAACTATGGGACTAGCTACCGGCTGAGATAAGGAGAGTTTCATTTCTTAGATAGGTTTTGAAAACCATTATTAAACCATTTTTGGGTTGTAAAATACCTCAAACAATGTTTGAAAAACTGTCAATCAGTTTAAGGTGAGATTTTTACAACTTATACTTTGATTAAATGACAATATTATGAACATATATTTATAGAAAATATTTTTGTTCATTAAAACATATTTGAACCTTTGGAAAATACTTTTTGTAAGGCCTAAAAATCAAAACCCATGGAATTTGGGTCTAAAACACTTAGGGTTTTAGCAAAGAAGTGAAAATATCGCAAACATATCATGAAAAACCTTTCTAAATCAACAATAAATGGATTTAGTATATTTAATTTAGATGAAAATCCAAATTATTTCGGCCAAAATCAATAAAACAGTGTTTTTTGGAAAAATGGGTGAAATAAGCGTGAAAATGACCAAAAAATGAGGGAAATCCGAGAAAAATATGTTTAAATCACTATTCCCTCAAATGAAATTTTAGAAATCCACTAAAACATATAAAAATCTGGTTAGAATCTTGAAAAATACCCGAAAAATCCTATACACGGTTGCACGGTTTGAAAACGTCAAAATAAAACAAAAAAGAGGAAAAATAAAGTAAAAATAGAAGGGGAAATACCTGATTTGTGATGGGTTAAAGGGTAAATGGAAGGATTTGGATAGAGGGGACCATTGTTGCAAGAAATCAACGGGCGGAGAAAATGACAAAAACCCTCGGTCGGCCCTTTTTAAAAACTGTTTCTATTTCGTAAGTGTCGACACTTAGATTGTGTCAAGTGTCGATACTTGGTCAGGTGTCGACACTTGACAATTTCCAAGTGTCGACACTTGGCCAAAAATTTGATAAAATCTGAAAAATTTTTAGAAAAAAAATAGGAAATAATTCAATCAGATTTTTGGGACTTTTAGCAAGTGGTTTTGAGCTCTAGAATTTAGGTATAATTAAAACTAAGAGAGTTCTAGGAGAAGGGATCAATGACACCTAACTCTCTTCTAATTAGACAGAACCTATCCTCACTCAAAGGCTTGGTAAACACATCTGCTAACTGATCATCAGTACATACAAAATCAAGAATAGCATTAGAGTTTTGTACATGATCTCTAATGAAATGATATCTTATTTCAATGTGTTTACTTCTTGAATGTTGCACGGGATTTTTAGATAGATTGATTACACTAGTATTATCACATCTTATGGGTGTCTTAGTTAGTTTAATGCCAAAATCTTCGAGTTGTTGTTTGATCCAAAGGATTTGAGCACAACAGCTTCCAGCTGCTATATATTCAGCTTCCGCCGTAGATAAAGCAACTAAGTTCTGTTTTTTGCTACTCCAAGAGATCAAATTTACTCCAAGAAACTGACAGGTTCCACTAGTACTTTTACGATCAAGTTTACATCCAGCAAAGTCAGCATCAGAATAAGCAATCAATTCAAATAAAGAATCTCTAGAGTACCATAAACCAATTTCAATTGAACCAGATAGATATCTAAGTATGCGTTTAACAGCCAAAAGATGAGACTCTTTAGGATTAAACTGATATCTAGCACACATACAGACACTAAACATGATATCTGGCCTACTGGCAGTAAGATATAATAATGAACCGATCATGCCACGATATAATTTTTGGTCTATAGACTTACCTGATTCATCCTTGTCAAGTCTACAAGTAGAGCTCATAGGGGTACCTAAAGGCTTAGTGTTCTCCATCCCAAACTTCTTGAGTATTTTTTTTGTATATTTTGTTTGGTTGATGAAGATCCCCTCTTTGGTTTGCTTTATTTGGAGTCCGAGAAAAAAATTCAATTCTCCCATCATGCTCATCTCGAACTCACACTGCATTAACTTTGCAAAATCTTGACAAAGAGATTCATTAGTAGCACCAAATATTATATCATCTACATAGATTTGTACTACTAAGAGATCATCATTCTTTTTCTTTAAAAACAAAGTTTTATCTACATTACCTCTAGTAAAATCATTTTTGAGCAAAAAAGAGCTTAAACGATCATACCAAGCTTTTGGAGCTTGTTTCAATCCATACAAAGCTTTATGAAGTTTGTAAACATGATTTGGAAATTCAGAATTTTCAAAACCAGGGGGTTGCTCAATGTAAACTTCTTCTTCAATTAGACCATTTAAAAAGGTACTTTTAACATCCATTTGATACAATTTAAAATTCATGAAGCAAGCGAAAGCTAACAATAGCCTAATTGCCTCAAGTCTAGCCACAGGAGCAAAGGTTTCATCAAAATCTATTCCTTCCTCCTGATTGTATTCTTTGGCAACTAGTCTAGCCTTATTTCTAGTAACTACTCCATTTTCATTAAGTTTATTTCGAAAAACCCACTTTGTACCAATAATTGAAGTGTTTGAAGGCCTATATACTAAAGTCCAAACATTATTTCTTTTAAATTGGTTAAGTTCATCTTGCATAGCATTTATCCAATTACTATCACATTCAGCTTCCTCAATAGTTTTAGGTTCAATTTGAGACACAAAAGCTAAGTAATCACAGATATTTCTAAGGGATGATTGAGTACTTGCACCTTTAGATGGATCATCGATAATTAGTTCTTTTGGGTGTCCATGAGCATACCTCCATTCTTTTGATAATGGATCAACAGTTGATGTATTTTCATCACCTTGTGCTTGATCTCCTTCAGTGTTTTGATCATCGTTCTATTCCTTGGTAAGCCCTTCATTGTTGTTTATTTCTTCAGTTTTCTTGCTACCTGTTTCATTAGAAAGTACATCTTCTTTTCTTGAAGATTTTTGGTTAGTTTCATCAAATACTACATGTATGGATTCTTCAACAATAAGTGTTCTTCTGTTGAAGACTCTGTATGCCTTACTAGATGTGGAGTAGCCTAGAAAGACTCCCTCATCTGATTTGGCATCAAATTTACTTAAATTATCTTTACCATTATTTAAGATGAAACAACAGCATCCAAAAACATGAAAATAACGAATTGAGGGTTTTCTACCCTTCCAAAGCTCATAAGGTGTTTTCTTTAAAATCGGTCAAATTAAAACTCGATTTAAAACATAGCATGCAGTATTTATGGCTTCCACCCAAAAATATCTAGGTAAATCATTTTCACAAAGCATGGTGTATGCCATTTCTTCAAGAGTTCTATTTTTTCTTTCTACTATCCCATTTTGTTGAGGTGTCCTAGGTGCAGAAAAATTGTGATGAATTCCATTTTCAATACAAAATTTATCAAAATCAGCATTTTCAAATTCGGTTCCATGATCACTTCTCAAGGATACGACTGAAACACCTTTTTCATTCAAAACTCTTTTATGAAATCTAATGAATTCAGAAAAAGTTTCATCTTTATGTGCTAAAAACATGACCCATGTAAATCATGAGAAATCATCTACAATGACTAGACCATACTTCTTACCTCCCAAACTAGATGTTCTAGTTGGCCCAAAGAGGTCCATGTGAAGCAATTCCAAAGGTCTAGATGTAGAGATTACTCCTTTTGGTTTGAAAGAGGATTTGGTTTGTTTTCCAAATTGACATGCACTGCAGATCTTGTCTTTTTCAAAATTGAGTTTAGGCAAATCTTTTACCAAGTTCTTTTTGCTAAGTTTTGAAATTAAATGCATGCTTGCATGTCCTAGTCTGCGATGCCAAAGCCAACTAGTTTCATCGATCTTGGCTTCCATTGCCACTAGGCATTGACCTTTTTGAATAGGGAGATCATCAAGATCAACCATATAAATATTGCCATGCCTATGACCAATGAACTTAATGCCATTGTCATCTAGACTAGAAACAATGTACAAAGAAGATTCAAAAACGACTTTAAAACTTTTGTCACAAAACTGACTAATGCTAAGCAAGTAATGTTTCAAACCTTCAACATATAGGACATTATCAATATAAGAGGTAGGGGTGATATGGACTTTACCAATACCGATAATTTTGCCCTTTCCATTATCACCAAAAGTTACATTCCCACCATTTTGATATACGAGTGATGAGAACTGCTCCACATCTCCTGTCATATGCCTTGAGCAACCGCTATCAAGGTACCACATCCTTTTCTTATTGGTTACAAGGCATACCTGCAATAAAGATCAAGTGGAGACTTTAGGTACCCAAGCCATCTTGGATCCTTTTTGGTTAGTGGCATTGGTTCCTTTTGGAACCCAAACTTTCTTAGTGTTACTTAGTCTTCTTTTGTTGCACATATAAGATTTGTGTCCTTTAGTACCACAAGTATAGCAAGTAATGGATGAAGATGCAGGCACAAAGAAATTTTTAAAGAGCTTTTGTTTCTTATGAGTTATGAATCCTAAACCTGCTTTATCAAATACTGCTCTTTGGTTATTTAAAAGTAAATTCAATTTTTCAGAACTATAAGTAAATTTTTCTACAAAAGGTTTTAATTTTTCAATTTTTTCTTTATATCTTTTGTTTTCATTTAAAGTTTCTTTGCTTTGTTTTGAAAATTTTCATTTGAAAGTGAGTCACTTTTCTTTTTCAAGACATCTTTTTCTTTTTCAAGTGCTATAATCTTATCATTTAATTTTTTTATTTTGAATAAGAAAGCATTTATTTTCATTTGAAAGCTTGTTATTTGTTTTGGCTAGATCCAAATTTTGCTTCTTTAAATCTTTATGTTTTGATTTTAACTTTTGAAATTCTATGACTAATTTGTCAAAAACTTCATGAAGTTCATCAAAAGTAAATTCATTTTCTGTTTCGAAACATACCTCATCATGATCGGCCATCAGATAAAAGTTTGCTACCTCCTGTTGTTCTTCCTCAGAACTGGAGTCTTCACTTTCACTCCAGGTTGCCATCATGGCTTTCTTTCTCAGCTTTCTTCTGCTTTTCTTTAACAAGGGGTAGTCTACCTTGAAATGGCCGGGTTTTTTGCACTCAAAGCAAGTAGGCTGCTCCTTCTCCTTTTCTTTGTCCTTCTCTTTACTTAGCTCACCTTTCAGAGGTTTCTTTTTGTAGTTAAATTTTTTTTTCCTCATGAACCTTCTGAATTTTCTTGCTAATAGAGCCGTCTCATCTTCTTCATCATCTTCTTCAGAGTCTTCGCTTGATTCCTCTCTAACAGTAGATTTGAATGCGATTACCTTCTTCTTTTTGTCGACCTCTCCATTCTTTTGTTTGAGGGAGAGCTCATAGGTCATTAGAGAACCCAACAGTTGTTCCAGTGGGAGAGTGTTGACATCCTTGGCTTCTTCAATCGCTGTTACTTTTGCATCCCACGAAGCTGGTAGAGACCTGAGAAGTTTATTCATAAGTTCACCGTTAGAAATATTTTTTTCTAGGCTTCTCATGCCATTCACAATATTTGTGAACCTAGTGTACATCTCACTAATAGACTCAGTAGGTTCCATTTTAAACATTTCATATGTGTGAATAAGCATGTTGACCTTGGTGGTTTTCACTTGGAGTGTACCCTCATGGGTAACCTAAAGTGTATCCCAAATCTCCTTGGTGGAGAGACAATTAGATATTCTATTAAATTCACTTGGGTTAAGAGAACAGAATAAAAGATTCATAGCCTTAGCATTAAGCTCGATTTGCTTAATGTCATTCTCATCCCAATCATCTTCCAACTTTGGAGTGAGAATGCCATTAATCAACATTGTAGGCTGATGAGGACCTTTTACAATTGTCCTCCACAAATTATAATCAAGAGCTTGAATAAATATGCACATGCATGTCTTCCAGTATGCGTAATATGTGCCATTAAAAAGTGGGGGACGATTTGAAGCTTGACCTTCAACAATACCCATTCCTATTGGGGCTGCCATGATCTTTTACTCAAGATCCTTGGACCCACAAGAGAGTACCGGTGCTCTGATACCACTTGTTGCCCAGAAATGGAGCCCAAGAGGGGGGGTGAATTGGGTCTTTTAAAAAATTTAAGACAATAATGAGAGGGACTAGTGGTGCTAGTGAAAAATGATGAATTCAATGCAAGATATTCAAAGTAATAGCAATAAACAAAAGAGCAAGAGAGGAAGAGAGCAATCACACACAAACACAAGGTTTATAGTGGTTCGGTGCAAACCTAGCACCTACATCCACTCCCCAAGCCACCCTTAGGAATTTCACTATAATCCAAACAAGATTACAGTTGACTTGTTTTTCATAAGGCTCACAAGTCAAAACCTAAGTTGGTTTTATCACTTAGGCTTACCAACAAACCTTAACACTTATTTTGTCTTCGGGCTCACAAGTTAACCCTAGTTGGTTTTATCCCTTTGGCTCATCAACAAACCACAATAACCTTCTTTCAAGACACCCTTGAAAGCAAGGTCAAATCATAATATAAAAACAGATATACAATTTTAAAACTAAAACAAACTCTCTTCAAGAGTAGAATGGAATCTTTGAAGCTCAAGTTGATGCTTTGTCTTTACTCTTCCTTGGAATCTCCTTCAAAGTGCCTCTTTTGGAATGAAGTAAAGATGAGCTTGTAGGCTTTTCAAGGAATCAAACTATAAGAGGCTTTTGATGTGAAGTATTTGAGAGAATATAGGCTTTTTGGCTTTTGAGTAGACTTGAATGCACTTCAATACACTTCCTTATCTTTAAAATGAGGTTGGTGTAGGTTAAATGCACCAAGAACCTTCCAAAAAATGGTTTGTGACCGTTGGAACCTCGGAAATAGCCGTTTGGAGCTTGAAAAGCAAGTTCTGTAAGCCAGAAAAATAGATCTATTAGAGCTGTCAGGCTGCAAGTGTCGACACTTGGCTTTCAGGTGTCGACACTTGGCTGTCAAGTGTTGACACTTGATTTCTAGGTGTCGACACTTGAACTTTCAAGTGTCGACACTTGATGCACAGGTGTCGACACTTGACACAAAAATTTTCAAATTACAAAGTTCTGTATTTTCAAAATTCTCAGGCCTTGAGTCGACACTTGGAAACCTAAGTGTCGACACTTGGTGTCAACACTTGGTTCTGGGTGTCGACACTTGGCATGCCAAGGATTTTTGTCCGTGCCAAATGCTGAAGTGTCGACACATGACTTTCCAAGTGTCGACACTTGAGACTTAAAATCGCAGATTCTAGTGTAAACAGCTTTAAAAACATAAATATAGACTTTGAAATTTAAATGAATCATAAACACATAATATTTAAACATTTAGATGCCCTTTTTCAATGAAGAGGATGTCTGGATTCGTGAGAAATGCTCCATGCCATTACGTGCCATGAACCATAAGTTTCTAAGATTTTGAGGTGCTTTTTTCCTGAAAATTCATAACTTGAAATCCACATTAGTATACAATATGCACTCAATGTTTTGTTATTCATCAAAATCACTAGGTGGAGCCAATAGATTGGCTATGGCCATCTAGCATCATGTACCTCAAATAAGTGATCAACTCCTAGCCATCTGGTATCCTGTACCTAGAATAAGTGATCGGTTCTTGGCTCTATGGTATCCTTGTGCCTTAAATAAGTGATCGGCTTCTAGCCATCTAGCATCTTTTATCCTGAATAAATTATCGATTTCTAGATATCTAGTACCTTATATCTTGATTAAGTGATCGACTTTTGGATATTTGGTATTCTGTATCTTAAATAAGTGATTGGCTCCTAGCCATCTGGCACCTTGTGCCTTGAATAGTGATCAGCTAGCTTCTGGATATCTGGTACCCTATGTCTCAAATAAGTGGTTAGCTCCTGGCTGATGAGTGTTAAGCAACCTGTGCTTCTAATAAGTGATAGGCTCTTGGCCATCTAGTATCCTGTACTTGGATTAAAAGATTAGCTCTTGACCATCTAGTACCTTGTACCTTGAATAAATGATTAGTTCTTAGCTGTTTGGCATTCCATGCCTCAAATAAGTGATTGACTTCTAGTCAAATATTTTTCTATATACTAGTAGTTGCTTATAATAGATTAGCTATTTTGTAATAGTTTTAAATGAAGATAATTTTGAAAACTAGCTCTTGTGCTTCTAGAGTTGATTTGAATGTATTTTCAAGTCAGCCTCTATTTGGAGTTGACTTGTGTGAATTGGCATGTTGGCCCATGTATAGAGCCAATCCGACTATATTGAGGAGTCAACCCCTGAGTGTCACTCGATCGTGGTTAACCTAACCATATTGGATTTTTCTGGTATAGTGGGTTTTACAAGAAAAATGATTTTCATTTTATAAACCCTTTGTTTGTTGTGCCCACCTGTTCTCCAAAATCATGTTTCATTGTTTCCTTTTCAAAGCCCTACACCATTGTCCATGCGATGTTCGTTCAACCCTTGCATATTAGTCAAGTTAGTGGTTCACAATTTATGGAAAGAAGAACAAAGTCTCAAGCTAAAAGATTGCAGCAAAAAGGAACAAGGCAGCTCAAACTCGGCTCCTCAACCATCTCATCAAGCTCAGCCTCCACTTCCAACTGCCTCACAACCACTAGTAGCTAAGCCTACTCCTCTAACTAATCCATCTCCACTTGCAGCCCCTTCACAACCAACTTCATCTTCACCTCCATTGACTTGCCCCTCAAGAACCTGGTGCTCCCTCACCATCTAAACCTCTTGCACCTCTACCTTCAAAGATGGTCACTACAAGATGAAGAATTGATTTCAGATTTTTGGAATGGCAGAACCTCAAGATTGTAGTAAAGATCAAGAATATGGGATGGGAGTACATGTGATTTTTAAATGTTCCCACCTACCCCCACTTGATCAGAGAGGTTTGTGCAAATTTAAGAAGTGTGGATTATGTGGTAGTATCTGAAGTAAAGGGAGTTGACCTTTGAATCTTTCACATCTAATAATCAAGCAAATGCAAGAGACCTTTGAGAGATCAATACAATCTTTGCCCTGTGGAATGGTGTTGACACCCTCAAGGTACCTTAGGAAGGGGAAGTATCTGTCAAAATGAAATATACTGATAGCTATAATGAGAAGTCCCTATGTAGAATGGGCTACAAGGAGGAGGATGGATAATGGATCAAAGTATATCAGGCTAATGAAGAAAGGATTGCACCTATTCATGCTTGTGAGCCCTCACCACCCAATCCCTCTAAATTTTTTGGTGAATGGCATCACAAAGATCATGTCATCAAAATTAGCAAGACCTAGATTGAAGAAATTATCCAAAAAGTATTTGAAAGGGTCATTTCTACAATAGGAACTAAAGCCCAAGTTGACTGAATTGTCCAAATTCAAAAAAGGTTATTTCTACAATGGAGTTTGATGCCCTGATTCAGAGAATGTCAGGTAGAGTAATTTCTATTTTGAGTGGAGAACTTCAATCTATGGCCGATATGATTCTTAGAAGCCTGCTGAGACAACCCATCGATTTTGATAAACCACCCAATTATCTTAAAATTCTAACCTAGACTTCTTTTTAAAAATTGTCAAAACCTTTTTGAGTTTTTTGGGTCATCTTGTGGTTCTTTGATGATAATGACGTTTGACTATCACTATACTTCTTGATCCAACTACTTTCATAGGATGACTAGTCCCTTTTTTGTAACGTCTTATGAACCCTCATCTTGTACAATCTATGCTTATGAAATGCAAGTATTTATCTTTACAATTTCTGTGATGCTCAATTTATCTAATCCTTTTAGATAATAACAAAAAGTGGGTGCAATAAGTGAGTTAAGAATTAAGATATAATTGGGAAAAAATATAAAAGAAATTCTTAGCATAATTGAAAGAAAGAAAATGATGAGAGGATCAAAAACTCAGGGGCCATGAGAGAAAAAGTAATGCAATTGACTACTTAGGGGCCGTGAAAGAAAAACTCTGGATTGGAGGGACCAGAGGCGCTTGAGGATGATGGCACTAGCAAGGGCGAGCTCAACAGGGAAGAGGCAGCATTGGAGGGCTAGGGCAATGGAGGTGGTGGTAGAGACAGTGGAGACAATGGCAGAGAGGTGGGCAAAGGTAGGGGAAGCAAGGAGGAAGAGGAGGTCCAAAGAGAGGGGTGCAGAAGGAAGAGGGCAGCAATTGTGAGGGGAAGAAAGAGGAGTGTGGCAATTGACTGAAGGGCAGTAAGGCAATGGATCGGGGAGCTGACAGTGGGGAATAAAAAGGCATATGGGCGATGGCAATGAGGAGAGAGTTGATAGCAAGGTAGAGGGATAGGTGGCAGAGAAGGTGGTGGCTAGAAGCATAGAATAGGGAGGCTTAGAGGAGTTGGGGTCTCAGGAGGTTAGAGGGGATGTAGGAGTAGCAGGTAATAGTGAGGAAGGAGTAGTAGGGGAGGAGAGGAGGAAGATGAAGAAGCAGGGGAGGAGAGGAAGAAGAAGCAAGGGAAGAAGGAAAATAACTAGATATGATTCTTTCTGTTCTTCTAGCCAAATTTCATAACAAAACTTTTATAGCCCGTAGGCCTTCCTGACAACCAACTGACTAAATCCTAACTAACCAACCATTCATAACAAATTCTTAACAAACTAACATAGCTCATGTTTTAGGATTTGTGTGTGAGCTAGAAACAAAAAAATGTACATCTTATTTATCATATACCCACACATACACCCAAATAAGATATGTAAAAATAAAATATATGAACCATAATTGATTTGCATCAATAATAGTGCTGGATGATGTGTAATATCTAGGCTTTGGGCTGAAGTTGGTAGGCCCAGCCGACTTCAACCTAAACCAAAAAAAAGGAAATTGGCGTCGGAATAAGGGAGGAGTGCTTGCCTTATCCATCTGGGGTTTTTGCCAGAAAAATTGAGGGAGGAGTCATTAGAAGAGAGGGAGGTGGTCGGCGATGAAGTTGGGATGGATTGGAACATCAATCGGGCAGAGTTTGCTTCCCAAACAATGAGGGGAACCATCAGGTTTTCTCTTTAAAATCCCCCACCATCACCAAACCAAGCCTTCAAACCCATTCCTGAGCTGTTCTTCTTCCTCTTCGATGATGTTGCCCAGTGTAGCAACCCAAGAGGGGGAGTGAATTGGGTTTCTTTAAAAAATTAAAGCAGATATGTGCTGAAATTAATGTGTTTGTGAAGCAATGCAAGTATGCACCAAGTGAGTGAGATCCAATGTTAAGAGTATAGGCAGAAAATGCAAAATAGCAAAGAGCACACATACAAACACAATGGTTTATAGTGGTTCGGTGTAAGCCCAGCACCTACATCCACTCCCCAAGCTACCTCTTGGAGATTTCACTATAATCAACCTAGATTACAACCAACTTGTTTTCAACGAGCTCACAAGTCAAATCCAAAGTTGGTTTTCTCACTTAGGCTCACCAACAATCTTTACTCAAGCCAACCTAGGCTTGGATTCTGATTCAAGGCTTGGAAGGGCCTAATACCTAGTTTCAAATACCCTTGAAACTAGTATAAGAAATAAATTTAGAGATACAAATATAAAGCACAAGCAAACTCTCTCATAGAGTGCAATATGGAATCTTTGAGGCTCTTGATGATTGGTTGGATTGTCTTCTCTTTGGAATCATTTCACAAACTATTTTTGGAATGCTAAAATGAAGGCTTGTAAGCTTTTTCAGTGGAATCTTCTCTTTTGCTTTCTTTTTGACTTTGGAAGTGAAGTTCTCAAGAAATATCGTCTCTTGTGAGTTGGTTCTTCATGAATGAGTTTGGTAAAGCTTAAATACTTCAAAAACTTTCAAAAAATAGTTTAAGACCATTGATGGAGGAAAACTAACCATTGGGAGCTTATAGGGATCAATTCTATCTCTTAGAACCCGTGAGTCGTTATAGCTGTCAGAACCCGTGAGTCGATACTTGACTTCTGTGAGTCGACACTTAAGTTTTCATGAGTTGACACTTGGATCAGCATGAGTCAACTCAAGGTATAAATATTTGAAAAACCAGAGTTCTGTCATTTTTCTGTTCTCAGGCTATGAGTCGATACTTGAACCATGTGAGTCGATACTTGAACCTTGTGAGTCGACACTTGAATCTCCTGAGCCAACACTTGATAAAAAAAATCTCAGAATTGTATAGTTTTGTATCTTCAATTTTCTCAGGCCATGAGTCGACACTTCATTTCTGTGAGTCGATACCTGACTTCTGTGAGTCGACACCTGATTCCTGTGAGTCGATACTTGGCATGCTAAAGGAGTTTTCTGCATGCCACCTTCTGAAGTATCGACACTTAGTGTGCCATGAGTCGATACTTGACTCTGCAACTTCATAAAAACATATTCCAACTTTCAAAATTTAAAATGTTCTTCAATGAGACTTCAATATACTTTTTGTAAAGCTCCGTTTGATCTATTTTGAGATTTTTTTTAGATGAGAAGACTTCTTAAATAGTGAAAATTGCTTAGCTTCTAATGAGTGCCTTGATACTTTTATATAGAGAATTTGAGGTACTTGTATCCTGAAACTCATAACTATAATTGAAATATTAGTATAAAATATATACTCAACATTTTGTTAGTCATCAAAATCAAGGGCTAAAGCCAACAATCTTTTCCTTTTTGATAATGACAAAATCTTGAGTATATAAGCATTTAAATTCAATTATAGATATTGAACACTCATTCAAGTAAGCATACACTTTAACTTCAGCATATCAAAGTTTATACAACATAGTTTCATGGAGGAGAAGTGCTAAACAAGGTTGAAGATTATTTTCTCTACTCCTATGTTGGATAAGTTATGAAGGATTTCAAAATTTTTAGAAAATGCTTATATATATAGATATAAAGGTCTTACTCCCCCTTTTTGTCAACATTAAACATTAAAAAATGAGTAAACTCCCCCTGAATTAATGCATACAAAGTTGGTTAGGGGTCATGATCCGATAATATATCAATAAATATCAGTTGGTATCAGAGCCAATGGACAAAAAGAAGAGTAATCATGAGATAAAAGCAAGCTTTCGTATATTTAAAAGAATTTCATTACAACATTACTTACATAGCATAAACTAAAACATGACTAAAAACTGATACATAGTAAAAAAAACTAAATGCATAAACATAAACAACAAGATAAACATCTATGAGGCTACTCCTCATCAGATGGAAGCTCAAAGTAAATAGGAGCTCTAATCCTAGTCCTAGAAGCAAGGGGTCTAGGGGTCTTAAGGGTGCCATGGCTCCTAGTCCTAAGAGCTGGTCCAAAGCGGGGCACAACCCTGGAAGATCTAGTAGAGGGTGGAGGTAGAGTCTATGCTGGTGTTAGAAAAACTGGTGCAGTGGCAAGCTGAGCATCTCTAGGAGTATCAGTGATAGCATATGGAGTCTGAATCTCCCTGTTGACAATCTCATAATCTCCTGCTCTGTCGTCATTATAGTCACTATCATCACCAAGGACACCAGTGCCTCTATCAGCCTCACCACCACCATCACTTCCATGTCCATCACTACCAGGAGTGTCATCATGTCTATTAGGGTGGTCGCTGTCATCTACTAAAGGAGGAGGTGGACCAGAGGGTGCAGTCGGAGGTAAGAGAGATCTCAGGAGATCTCGAATCTTGATGAAACCTGCCTCCATAGTCTGTCTGATCCCTGAGAGTTGACCATCAGTATATGCTCTCAGTCCCTCAATCTCAATGCGAAGCTGAGTAGTTTGGACAGCTAATCCAATGATCTCACTCCTGACCTCAGTAATCTCAGTCTTGATCTACTCCTTAAAGGTAGACTAAGTAGATGTACATAGAGCAGCAATTGGTGAAGAAATAGGTGCAGGGGTGATTGGCTCAGACTCTAAAGCTACTATAGGTGCGGATCTAGGAGGTGTCAAGTGCTCAGTAGGCCTAGATGGCCCTGCCTCTGCAGCTCGCAACTCATCCTCCTCATCTGGCTCCTGACCAAACTCTCTACGAACCCACCTACCTACTATCCTCTTGTATCCCATATGATGCAGAGATCACTCATCATACACATCAGTGTGTAGAATATCTTTGGAGGCCTCATCCTCCAAAAGAACATGATAAGCTCTAAATAGACGAGTCAGCCCCATCGCGTACGAAAGACACAATCGATGCTGGGTCACAGCCTCTCCCATCTGGCTCATCATCAAGGCTGGGAGGTTGACGGTCATCCTCTATGTGAGGCGAACCATCAACATCAGCTCCCGCTCTATGATAAAATCAAAGCGACCAGTCTTCGGTAGAAGAATCCTCATAATGAAGTGGTGAAGGAGCCACATCTCTACTGATAACTAATTCGCAGTGACTATAATCACACTGCGAATATTGTCTTACTTCAAAACACATCAAAATGCCTCCACTCTGTCTCCAACACATGTGGCAACAATCCCATGATGGAAAATATCCCAGACTCTACTCAATATGGCCTCAAAAACTAGAATCTCTATGCCTCGGACTGTAGCGCTCCATATCAATCCACTGCAAGCCAAACTCTTATAGAACTCTTTGATAAGGTGCGGGTAATACTTCTCTTTCATATTATAGAAGGAGGTCAAATTGGCTACCTTAAGAATCTGTCCAAGATGAAAACCCTTACGATCAAAAAACTCTAAGTCAACTCATCGTCTAGCCATGATAATCTTCCCTGATACTCTCTCAACTGCGGGGGAATGATGGGGTGCCACTCTTTCATGCTCAGACTACTGTCCCCTATCATTTCGAGCCTTGGTTCTCCTTTCGTTAGAACCCTGACTCAACCTTTTCCTAGAAACTACTTGCTTGTGGGGTCCCATTATCACCATCAGAGGGAAAGAATAAGGAGAGGAATGGATGAATTGGAAATGCCTAAAGGAAGAGGAAATGACCAAAAGAGGGAAAAGGAGGCCGACGGGAAGAAAATAATGAAGGCAAGCAAGAATCGATCAAGGGAATGGATCAAAAAGGAAGGAGAGGGAGAAATGTGGAAAGGAATGAGCAATATCTTGAACCAATCCACAAGAAAACCATGGAAGAATGGACCGAATGGAGGAAAGAAAATGAAAAGAGGGGTTCGGCCGAATTAACAAAAATCACTATAAAAATCATGAGCAATTGGACAAAAAGAGGGAAAAAGAGAGGAATTTACCAAAAAATCGAGGGACACAGATGGAAGATCACTGTTTTGAGGTCAATGGAGTGCTAGGGGACCACTAGGGCAGAGGAGAGATAAAAGACAAGTGGCTCGGAAAGAACAGGTGATGCCCTAGAAAAACTGGATTTCCTCCCGTGAGTCGACACTTCAAATTTGGTCAAGTGTCGACACTTGGCGTGAGTCAGCACTTGGCCAAAAAATCAAGTGTCGACACTTGGCCAGGAAATTTTTAAAAAAAATCAATTAAAAATTTCAAAAATCATGGGGTTTCTGGAGAAGGGTTTAGGACACAAAATATATGATTTTGGCACAAGAATTTGAGTAAGAATAAATTTTGAAAGAGTTCTAAACAAAGGGATCTATGATACCCAACTCTCTCCTAATCATGCAAAATCTTTCTTCACTCAGGGGTTTAGTGAAAATATCAGCTAATTGTTTAAAAGTATAAACAAAAAAAGTATAAACAAAAAAAGTATAAACAAATTCAAGCATCACATTTGAGTTTTGCATATGATCTCTTATGAAGTGATGTCTTATTTTAATATGTTTGCTTCTTGAGTATTGAACAGGATTTTTGGTTAAATTAATTGCACTAGTATTATCACATCTTATGGGTCTTAGTTAATTTGATGTCAAAATCCTCGAGCTGTTGTTTGATCCATAGGATTTGAGCACAACAGCTTCTAACTGCTATATATTTAGCTTTCACCATAGATAAAGTAACTGAATTCTATTTCTTGCTACTCCATGAAATAAAATTAACTCCAAGAAATTGACAAGTTCTACTAGTACTTTTCTATCAAGTTTACTCCCAGCAAAGTCAGCATCAGAATATATAATCAATTCAAATGATGAATCTCTAGAGTACCACAGTCCAATATCTATAGTACTAGACAAGTATCTAAGTATGCATTTAACAGCCAATAAATGAGACTCTTTAGGAGCAGACTGATATCTTGTACACATGCAAACACTGAACATTATATCTGACCTACTTGTAGTTAAATATAACAATGAACCAATCATACCTCTATATAACTTTTGATCTACACTTTTACCTGATTCATGTTTATCAAGTTTACAAGAGGATCTTATAGGCGTACCTAATGATCTAGTATTCTCCATTCTAAACTTCTTTAAGATTTCTCTTGTATACTTAGCTTGGTTGATGAAGATCCCCTCTTTTGTTTGCTTGATCTACAGTTCGAGGAAGAAATTAAGCTCTCCCATCATGCTCATCTCGAACTCTCCCTGCATTAGCTTTGCAAACTCTTGACAAAGACATTCATTAGTAGCACCAAATATGATGTCATCGACATAAACTTGTACTATTAAGAGATCATCATTTTTCTTTTTAAAAAACAAAATGGTATCTACATTTTTTCTAGAAAAACTATTTTTAAGCATAAATGAACTCAATCTACCATACCAAGCTCTTGGAGCTTGTTTCAAACCATATAAAGCTTTATGAAGTTTAAAAACATGATTAGAAAATTCATGATTTTCAAAACTAGGGGTTGATCTACATAAACTTCTTCTTCAATAAATCCATTTAGAAAAGAACTTTTAACATCCATTTGAAATAGTTTAAAATCCATAAAATATGCAAATACTAATAATAGTCTAATTGCCTTAAGTCTAGCAACAGGAGCAAAGGTTTTATCAAAATCAATCCCTTTCTTCTGATTGTATCCTTTGGTAACTAGCATAGCTTTATTTCTAGTAACTAATCCATTTTTATCAAGTTTGTTTCTGAAAACCCATTTTGTACCAATTATTGAAATATCAGTAGGTCTTTCAACCAAAGTCCAAACATTATTCCTTTTAAATTAATTTAGTTCATCTTTCATAGCATTTAACCTGTTACAATCATTTTCAGCTTCTTCAATAGATTTTGGTTCTATTTGTGAAACAAAAGCTAAATGATTACATACATTTCTTAATAAGGAATGAGTGCTTACTCTTTTTAATGGATCACCAATTATAAATTCTTTGGGGTGTCCATGAGCATACCTCCATTCTTTAGGTAATGGGTTAGGTGCAGATGAGTCACCAACTCCTTGTACTTGTTCCCCTTCATTGTTTTGATTATCATTTTTCTCCTTGGAAGGTTTTTCATTGTTGTTCACTTTTTCAGTTCTTTGAATACCTGTTTCATCATTAAGAACATCTTCTTTTCTAGAAGATTTTTAATTAGTCTCATCAAACACAATATGGATGGATTCTTCAATAAGAAGTGTTCTTCTGTTGAAGACCCTATATGCCTTGCTAGATGTAGAGTAACCTAAAAGGATACCCTCATCTGACTTAACATCAAATTTGCTTAGATTGTTATTGCCATTGTTTAAAATGAAACAACGATATCCAAAAATATGAAAATGCTTAATTGAAGGCTTTCTACCTTTTCAAAGCTCATAAGGTGTTTTCTTTATAATAGGCTGAATTAAAACATGATTTAAAACATAGCAAGCAGTATTCATGGCTTTCGTCCAAAAATATCTAGGCAAATCATTTTTGTAAAGCATAGTGCGTGCCATTTCTTTAATAGTTCTATTTTTTCTTTCTACCACCCTATTCTGTTGAGGTGTCCTAGGTGTAGAAAAGTTATGATAAATGCCACTCTCACTACAAAACTTTTTAAAATCATGAATTTTAAATTCTGTACCATGATCACTTCTTAAAGAAACAATTGAAATACCTTTTTCATTTGAAACTCTTTTATGAAATTTAATGAATGTAAAAAAAGTTTCATCTTTTTGAGCTAAAAACATGATCCATGTAAAACATGAGAAGTCATCCACAATAACTAGACCATACTTCTTACCTCCCAAACTAGTTGTTCTAGTAGGTCCAAAGATGTTCATATGAAGTAATTCTAGGGGTCTAGATGTAGAGACAACTCCTTTAGATTTAAAAGAAGATTTAGTTTATTTTCCAAGTTGACAATCATTACAAATCTTATCCTTTTCAAAACTAATTTTTGGAAAATCTTTTATGAGATTCTTTTTGTTAAGTTTTGAAAGCAAGTGCATACTTGCATGTCCTAGTCTACGATGCCAAAATCAACTAGTTTTATTGATCTTGGCTTCCATTGCCACTAGGCATTGATCATTTTGCACTAGAAGATCATCAAGGTCAACCATATAAATATTGCCATGCTTATGACCAATAAACTTGATGCCATTATCATTAAGACTGTAAACAATGCACATGGAGGATTCAAAAATAACTTTAAAATCTGTCACAAAATTGGCTAATACTAAGTAAATTATGCTTTAAACTATCAACAAAAAGAACATTATCTATATAAGTAGAGGGGGTGATATGGACTTTATCAATCCCAACGATTTTGCCCTTTCCATTATCACTAAAAGTTACATTTTCAGCATTTTGATATTCAAGAGAAGAGAACTGCTCCACATCTCTAGTCATGTGCCTTGAGCAACCACTGTTGAGGTACCATAATCTTCTTTTGTAGGTTGCAAGACACACCTACAATGACAAATCAGGTGGAGACTTTAGGTACCCAAGTCATCTTGGATCCTTTAGGGTTAGTGGATATGGTTCCTTTTGGAATCCAAACTTTAATTACTTTATCCAATTTCTTTCTGTTACACAAGTATGATTTATGTCCTATGTTGTCACAGAAATAACAAGTAATAGAAGATGAAGCAGGCATAAAGAAATTCTTGAAAAATTTTTATTGTTTCTGAGGTTTTAAACATAATCCTGCTTTGTTGAAAATAGCTCTTTGATTATTTTAAAAGCATATTGAGTTTTCAGAACTATAAGTAAATTTTTCAACAAATGGTTTAAATTTTTCAAGCTCATCCTTGTACTTCTTGTTTTCTTGTAAAAGTTCTTTGTTTTGTTTAGCAAAATTCTTAGTTGTTGCAAATGATTTTTTTCTTTTTCAAATCTTTCTTTTCTTTTTTCAAAAAGATAATTATATCAGTTAACTTCTTGTTTTCTTGAAGCAAACAATCATTTTCAATCAATGACTTATCATTTGTTTTAATCAATTCCAAATTTTGTTTCTTTGGCTCTTTGTTTTTTATTTTAAGTTTTTGATACTCAATAACTAAATCATCAAAAATATCATGCAATTCTTTGAAAGTAAATTCATTTTCAAGTTTAGATTTTATCTCGTCATCATTAGCCATTAAATAAAATTGGCGACTTCTTGCTGCTCTTTATCTGAACTTGAGTCCTTGCTCTCGCTCCAGGTGGCCATCATTGCTTTCTTCCTTAGTTTTCTTTTGCTCTTCTTGAGTAAGGGGAAGTCTATCTTGAAGTGGCCGGGTTTTTTACATTCAAAACAAGTAGGTTGCTCCCTTTCTTTCACTTTTTCTTTTTCATTGCTAGGCTCTCCCTTTTGAAGCTTCTTCTTGAAACTATACCTTTTCTTTCTCATGAACCTCCTAAACTTCCTTGAGATGAGAGCCATTTCATCTTCATCATCTTACTCATCAGAATCATCACTTGTATCTTCTTTTGTTATGGACTTGAATGCTATGGTCTTTTTTTTCTTGTCATTGTCCATAACTTTTTATTTTAATAACAGCTCATATGTCATTACAGATCCTAAAATCCACTCAAGAGATAGTGTGTTGACGTTCTTAGCTTCTTCAATAGCTATCACTTTTGGATCCCATGATGAAAGAAGTGACCTGAGAATTTTATTCACTAATTCAACATTAGAAATAACTTTATCCAAACTTCTCATACCATTCACAGTGTTAGTAAATCAAGTGTACATTTCACTAATAGATTTAGATGGTTCCATTCTAAATATTTCATATATATGAATGAGCATGTTAACTTTGGTAGTCTTCACTTGATGTGTACCCTCATGGGTAACCTCAAGTGTATCCCATATTTTCTTAGCGGAGAGACAATTCGAGATTCTATTGAACTCACTTGAGTCTAGAGCACAAAATAATAAATTCATAGCCTTAGCATTAAACTCAACTTGCTTAATGTCATTCTCATCCCATTCATCTTCTATCTTGGGAGTGAGAATGCCATTAACCAAGGTGGTAGGCTGATGAGGACCCTTAACAATAGTCCTCCAAATGTTATAATCATGGCTTGAATATAAATGTGCATGCACATTTTCTAATATGTATAATTTGTGCCATTAAATAAGGGGGGACAATTTGAGGCTCATCCCTCAATAATTCCAACACCAATTTGGGCTGCCATTTAGATTTTTGACTCAAGATCGTTAGACCTATACGCTGAGTACCAAGTTCTGATACCACTTGTTACCTAGTGTAGAAATCCAAAAGGGGGGGTGTATTGGTTTCTTTAAAAAATTAAAGCATATATGTGCTAAAATTAATGTGTTTGTGAAGCAATGCAAGTGTGCACCAAGTGAGTGAGATGCAATGCTAAGAGTATAAGAAGAAAATGCAAAATAGCAAAGAGCACACACATAAACATAATGGTTTATAGTGGTTCAGTATAAGCCCAGCACCTACATCCACTCCCTAAAATATCTCTTGGGAATTTTACTATAATCAACCTAGATTACAGCCAACTTGTTTTCAACGGGCTCACAAGTCAAACCCAAAGTTAGTTTTCTCACTTAGGCTCACCAACAACCTTTACTCAAGCCAACCTAGGCTTTGATTCCAATTCAAGACTTGGAACAGCCTAACACCTAGTTTCAAACACCCTTGAAACTAGTACAAGAAATAAATTTAGAGATACAAATATAAAGCACAAGCAAACTCTCTCATAGAGTGGAATATGGAATCTTTGAGGTTCTTGATTATTGCTTGAGTTTTCTTCTCTTTAGAATCACTTCACAAACTATTTTTCAAATGCTGAAATAAAGGCTTGTAAGCTTTTTCAGTGGAATCTTTTCTTATGCTCTCTTTTTGACTTTGGAAGTGAAGTTCTCAAGAAATGTCTTGTCTCTTGTGAGTTGGTTCTTCATGAATGAGTTTGGTGAAGCTTAAATACTTCAAAAACTTAAAAAAATGGTTTAAGACTGTTGGTGGAGCAAAACTAACCATTAGGAGCTTGTAGGGATCAATTCTGCCTCTCAAAAAATATAGTCATTATAGCTATTAGAACCCGTGAGTCGATACTTGACTTCTGTGAGTCGATACTTGAGTCTTCATAGGTCGATACTTGGATCAACATGAGTCGACTCAAGGTATAAACATTTGAAAAATCAGGGTTCTATCCTTTTTCTGTTCTCAGGCTATGAGTCAACACTTGAACCATGTGAGCCGACACTTAAACCTTGTGAGTCGATACTTGAATCTCCTGAGCCGACACTTGACAGAAAAAATCTCAGAATGGCATAGTTTTATATCTTCAATTTTCTCAGGCCATGAGTCGACACTTCATTTCTGTGAGTCGACACCTGACTTCTGTGAGTTGACACCTGATTCCTGTGAGTCAACACTTGGCATGCCAAAGGGATGTTCTGTGTGCCACCTTCTGAAGTGTCGACACTTAGTGTGCCATGAGTCGACACTTGACTCTGTAACTTGACAAAAACATGTGCCAACCTTCAAAATTCAAAATGTTCTAAAATGAGACTTCAATATACTTTTTGTAAAGCTCCGTTTGATCTATTTTGAGGCCTTTTTCAAATGAGAAGACTTCTTAAATAGTGAAAATTGCTTAGCTTCCAATGAGTGCCTTGATACTTTTATATAGAGAATTTGAGGTGCCTGTATCTTGAAACTTATAACTACAATTGAAATATTAGTATAAAACATATACTCAATGTTTTGTTAGTCATCAAAATCAAGGGCTAAAGCCAACAATCTTTTTCTTTTTGATGATGACAAAACCTTGAGTATATAAGCATTTAAATTTAATTATAGATATTAAACACTCATTCAAGTGAGCATACACTTTAAATTCAATTATTTACGTGACGTGATTTTGATTCGAGCATATATGTACATTTGCATGCATGGATGTCTTTGCATAGCATGGTTTGATTTCTCGTGATAAATAATTGTTTGTTGTTATTATTGCTCGTGTTTTTAATATACCATGTTTATCAAATGATCTTTGAATGGGATGGATCATGATACCGGTTATTGTTGAAATGTAGTAAAAGACATGTTTTGACTATATGAGATGAAATGACAAAGTGCTAAGTAAAAATGATATTTGGACTAGCCATGCCACGGTAGTATTGTAGTTACTCAGTGTGCCAGTCATGGGCTGGAGTGTGATAAATTATATGCCAGTTACATGCGGGATTATGTTAACTTTGTGTGCCAGTCACAAGAAGGAGTGTGATAATAGTGTGCCAGTCACAGGCGGGAGTGTGACAACAGTGTGCCAGTCACAGGCTGGAGTGTGACCGTGGCTAGTCCGGAACCCTAAAAATAAAGGATAATTAATGGAAACTCTAAAGGAAAACTTAATGATATCAAAGTTTTGTCATACATGATAATTGGGCTGTATGACTGCATGATGTGATATATTAGTATGTTTTTATTTATCTAGAATTATATTATTTCTGGTGATCATATGAAAACCTTACTGGGCTGTAAAGCTCACTCCCTTTTTATTTTTTTCAGAGACTCCAGATGCATAGCAAGAATCAGGCAGGGTGTGAGACGGGACATCAGCATTTAGTTTTGTTTAGTTAGTAGCTAATTCAGTTGCTAGTTCTTAGTATGGATTAGTGGACCATTTTATAGTTTTGATTTGGAATGAAAGATTTATTTAGTTTTATATATTTGTTAAAATAATATTAGATCATCTAAAGTGATTTTTGAATGAAGTGCTTATTGTGTACCTAGGCCTGGCATGATTTTTACGGCAAACCTAGGGTTATGCTGCCGGTCATGTAGCCGATTTCGGTGCTGGAGTTGGGACGTGACATGATGTCCTTATCAAATAATCTAGCTATAATCTTGAGTAGATTATAGTGTAATTCCTAAGGATAAGTTGGAGAGTGGACATATATATAGGATTGTTTCAAAGCTATCTTGCTAGTTATTCTATTTGAAGTCATTGTTGAGCTTCTGATTTTTTTGTATTGACTACACCCACTATTTCAATGTTATTCCTAAAGATAGCTAAAGTTTTCCGAATCCAAAAAAAGTTTTTAACAATCTATTTCACCACCTCCTCATGGGTTGCTACCTTTAGGTAACACATAAGAAAATAATTAACATAGAAGACAGTTACAAATAATGAATCTTGGCATCTTTCTTCAAATAAGAGTATTCTTATGTAATTTAGTTATTATTTTCATAATAGAAACATTAATGTCAAAAGAATCCTAGAACTCCATCACCTATGAAGCTCCTCTAACAGCAATTAATCCTACAAATTGGTATTTGGCATGTTTTAAGTACCCAAACGAATACACTGGAGGTCTTTCTCCATTTAAAACTAGCTTCCATGTTTGAATTGGATGTTAACATGGAATAGTAAAATCAACAAGGATTGGCATTTATTCTGATTATAGGAATTTTGTGCAATGAAAAATATAGCAGATCTTTATTAAACTCACTAAACCTGAATCGGATACGAAAAAGATATGCATTCTATAATTACAACTAACAAGATAACAATAAAAACAGAAAAGTCCAAAATTACATTTAATTCGAGACCATAGTGACCCATTGCATTGCATGAAACGTGAAAGGTAATAAAAGGCAACATTCAATTTCAATGTTCCTGGTAAAAGTTAATAAAACTAATGGAAGGTCTGTGTCAGGAAGTTGTTACACTTTGCAACTATGTATTAGAGTTTTCACACCAATCATGCTTCTGTTTTCTTTATATACCTCTCCATTGCTCAGTCCTGGCATTGTCTCAAATTTCTCTCTCTATCGCTCTCTCCCTCTATTTCTCTCTCATTTTCTTTTTCAATGGAGAAAACCTTCACTCCCATGAATAACTCTAGTTCTAGAATGCCTCCATCAACCACCCAACAAAACCTTTTAACCTCACCTTTCATTGGAGTTGCTAATACCATTCCATTAGAGTCCCCTCTACCTATAAACCTAAGCATGAATTCCCCTCAACGCCATGCAATAAGCCAATGCTTACCTTCTCCATGGCCATTCAACAACACTCATTCCATCAAAAAGCTCAATTTCATGCCAAAACGGTCTAACTCATTTCTAGTTTGTATGACCAATCCACCCCTTCCACTCACTAACCAAATTAACTTCAATGTTGCAAGTTCTTTGCCAATCATGAACCAAGGGTTTTTGTCAGCAAATGCTTTGGAAAGATTATGTTTCTCTCCACCAAGAGGTTTGAATCATCACCTTGCACAGGATTCTATCTTCCACAACTTTGCACCTGCCATTTCTCCAGAAAGATTATCACTTTGCCATTCTACAAGAAGCTTTCCCATCAAGGCCGATGAATATCCAAATCATCCATGGAATGCTTCTTTTCAACAACACATTTTTCCTTCGAGCTATTTTGATTTGGCAAACCAAGCAACATTCATGGAACCTAGACACACCAACCCTTTCCATGATGCAAATCTGCAATCCATGTGTCCACTTCTAAACTATGAATATTGTAATGGAGATTGTCTCTCAAATGGATCTCCACTAACAAGTCAGCAAATGAACACCTACTATAAATGTAATCTTTGTACTGCTGAGTTCCCTACTAAGCAAGCTTTTGGGGGGCATATGAGTTCTCATAGTAAGAAAAGAAAGGTAGACAGTGCTCCAAGACAAATACCAAAAAAGTCAAAGAAGTTTAAGACCATTCCATGGACCCCTCTCATTTCAAATGATGGTAAGGAGCTCAACTTGCATTTCTTGAATGAATCAGATAAGGAGGAAAAGGAAAAAAAACCTGGTGATAATGTTAGCTTAAAGGGCTCAATTGAGGAATATGAGAAGAAGATATCAGCGGCAACTGATCAAAAGGAAAAAGGAAAAAGTTCTAGTAAAGAGATACCCACAAAAGCTCCAACCTACATGGATGATGAATTTGCGAAGAGGGAGGCCGCTCTTGCAAGAACAACTTCTCTTATTCTCCTTTAGGATTGTTCATGAGAAAAGAATGGCCACTCCTATTGTTCTTTTCTTTTTTCTTCTTTAGTTTTCATTGTTCATCGGAGTCAATATTTACTTTTTGTGTTTTTGTCCTTAGTTGTTATCATGTCATGTGTTATTTTAATCTAGTGGCCTTCATTTTAGGTTTAAGTTGGGTCTTTACTGGTTTCATGCCTATGCAAGTATCTCATTGTAAAAGAGCTTTCTTGATATGAAATAAAATCATCTTGTTAGTTTTGTTGTTGGAAATCTAAATGTCAATGCCCCCCAATTCCTCACTTCATTCGTCAAGTGAAAGTGTCAAAATATATGTCTCCCACTTTTTATAGTTAATTATTTTGAAGAAAAGTGGAGATAAACAAGTTTTGTCTAAAAAGAAAATTGCCGTATTAGTATGCTCTATACCTTTGACCTACACTTTGAATTTATTTCCTATTTTCATCTTGTTTTTGTTTTTCAATTTGGATTGAAATTGGATCGGACACTAATATATCTATATCCATATTTGTTTTGCTTGACAAATATAGATATGGATATGGATGTTACTTGGATGCAAAAAATTATATCTATATTTGTTTTAAATGGATATGAATATAATTTGGATACTAGAAGTATGGATATAAATCGAATAATTGAATTTTATGACTATGAAATCAAAGATAATACTAAATAGATAAATAAGTTAATAACATATTAATATGGTCATTTATTTTTTAAAAAAGCTCATGAGTGCTAAAAATAATTAAATAGAATTATAAATATAATCAAATATTCATATGGATCAGATAGTTCTTTATCTACATTCATATCCCTTTTTCTTTAATAGATGTGGATTTTAGTTAGATGCTCAAATTTTTATCCATATTCAAATAGCTTTAGATATGAAAATGGATCTAGATAGATAATATCTAATAAACTTTCACCCATATTTTCAATTATACACTCTAGTGATTCACTTACTAATTATCCTTTTGAGGGAACCAAAGTAGGATCCATTTTTTTACAATGTTAATATGTAAAATAACATGGAACAAGGTAGTTCCTAAGATTCTTTTATTTTATGGATTCTTTGATTCCGATAAAATAAAAAGAAACTATACAAAATTCTTTAGTCCAATTTTCTTTCATACCATAACCTCTAGCCATTTTCAACTATCTAGAGTTAACATTGTCGATCCTTATTAGCCAACAATTTCTATTTAGGAGTCATTTTTGATGATATTCTAAGCTTCCCTATATCCTTTCTCACAACCTCTATGCATGTTACTTAGGCCTTTCCCTCATTTCTTATAGCCTTCTATATAAATTAAAGTACCTACTTATTGGAGGCTCCTCCACTCTTTCCCCCACTTCATTTTTAGTTTTTGTCAATCCTAGAGATCCTTTAATATATGCATTTCTCAATCTATCTTAATTTTACAATATAACCATCTTAGCACTTCTATGTCTACCACACTCAAAACCTGTTCTCATGATCTCTATTTGTTGAATAGCATCATGAGCTATATAACATTGTAGGATTTGTTATTGTTCTGCAGAATTTATATATGAAAATTTCAAGATATGTATCACTTAAAAAAAATCTGTATACACCTCCCTATTTTATCCTACCAACTCTACTTCAATATTCGTTTATTCCCTACCATTTTTAAAAATAAATTCTAAGTGAAAAAATAATAACTTTGTCCATCAACCTTAATTGATTTACTATCTTAACTTTTATTCTCATTGAATTTATATTCTATAAACTGTCATTGTTCTACTAATTTTTAAGCTCTTATCCATTAAAGCTATATTCCATAAGTTTAATTTAGTATCCAATATTTTTTTCATCAATTACCATTATCATCTTTATAAAATATATACATGTTACATGTTCATGAATGTTAGCAATAAATTTATCAATTACTTGAGAAAAAGGATATGAATTTGGTACTAACCGTTGGTGCAAGCACTTTAAGAATTTAGGGTTTTAGCAATAAAATACACTTGTTGTACCACCATTCGCTCCTGACATGTCAATGCTCCAACATACATAACCTTAGTATTTTCAATATATCATTTAAATATGTACTTTCTTCTTAAAGCTCACTAAATTACTTGTTACTTGTCATAATTTTTCTTTTGTGAAATACATCATAAGATTTCTTTAATTAGTAATGATCATATGTTGGTATAGAGCAAATCTACTAGCATTGCCACTTCCTCAACACAAATAAAAGGTAAAATCTTAGTTGAGCCTAGTACCATCACCTTTGGTACCAAAAAAGCTCTCCAACACATTCGAAACCAATAAAAGATAGATGTCAAATGGGAGATCTAGGATCAAAGTAATAAAGGCATAGGCCCTTTCATGATCCAATTATATGGAATGTGACATCAAAACCATTTGATGATGCAATACCCACCATCAAATACATCCAATATACCATCGAATGAACTAAGAACTACATCACCATTCCAGTCGAGTTGAAGGTGCTATGAGCTGAGCAGGTCCTTGACCATAGTGCCTAGTTTGAGATGAGTTGGTACTGTAGCCTGTGACTGTGGGGTCATTGCTGACATCATGTCTCTAAACTTGATTAGAGAACATCTAATATAAAAAATATTATATTAGGTAATAAAGCATAAAATAATTAAAAAATCTAAAGTTTTGAATTTATCACATGGTATGAGTGGTACAGAACCATGCAAGCTACTAGCATAATCGCTCTCTTTTTGAGAGCTATGTTCTCTAGAGCTCTCTTCTTGGCTAGTACTCCTTCAATCTCTGGAAGACATGACATATAATCTTTAAAAATAAAAATAAATAGATTCACCAAATTAATTATATAATTATGGATGGCAATGCAAAATTTAAAATGATGGAAGACAAATATTTAAAATAATTTTAGGATTATATACTTAGTACTACTTGTCTGCCTCTTTAGATAATTGATACCCTTCGAATTTTTCTTCCAATTCACCATCTTCTTCTATTTTATCATCTTTATCCTCCTCTTCCATTTCTTCTATTTCTTCATCTTCTTCCTTTTCTTCCTCTTCTTGGATAGGATTGCCTTCTAAAATAAACTCAATATGATCTATCTCCTCTTGCTGGCCGATATATAGAAGAATTCCTGGAGCATCTAAATCTATATCAATATAGGATAGATGAACTCGTAATGTTTCATTCTCCTGAAAATATTGTGGTAAATCGACTCTTCTTCTTCTTCCAGCTTGTAATGAATGGCTTAAGACTTAATCTTACATATATCCCAACAATCTTTACTTCCTCTCTCCCTTAATGAAAAAAGAGTATAATGTACTTGAGTAGCTTATTGAGCTAGCACAAATAGCTCGTCGACATATGCTTTTGATCTATATTTAATTTTAATAAGCCTGTGCAATGGATGAACCTTCATTCCATTATTATTATCAAACCATTGGTACTTAAATATAATGAAACTACTACTTCCAATTTATGTTAACTTGAGCATTTTTTTGAGGATTCTATAGTAGTCACTCTCTGAGTCGTCCCACTAGCTGCCCTTTATATGCACACAACTATTCATTATGCCTTTATGATATCCACATTCGTAGATATGAAATTTAGAATAATTAATGTTATAGCCATTATAACATGTCACGTATTTTGTTGGCCCATACCCTAATGGTCTTAGCATTTTAGAGAAAGATTTCCCTTTGCATAGCCTGCATAGTATAAAATGAATAATTTAAGAAAAATTAAAATATATGAAATGTCAATAGATGCTTACCAATTAATGGAACCAATCTACAAAGTTTTGTGAGTTCCATGCAAAAATTGTTTTCACTTATTCTCAGGTTGTCTCATCATAGCATTTGATCATAGTTCCTAGATATGCATACGATTAGTATATTGTAATAAGTGATTGAAGAGTTTAGATTACAATAGACACTTACTCAATATATAGATCGACCTCCTTGTAGTTTAGCAAAACATATATCTTTGCTTATCGAAATTTAGCATATGTTAAAACCTAGTGAATCTTGTGACCAAATTTATGAGTGAGAGAGGCAACAATTGAAATCTCTTGCTATGATCCTTCACCACCACAATCATCATCTTGTCCAACTTGCATCAACTTTGTTTTCATATTGGAATTAAAGTAGTATCAGCTAAAATTTAAAATTTCTTGTATTATATAAGCCTTTACAATTGAACCTTCGACTCTGGCCTTACTTTTACTTTCTTCTTAAGATTGTGCATATATCTTTCAAATAGATACATCCACCTATATTGCACGTCTCCCCACCATAGCTTCAAATGCCAAATGAATCATAAGGTACACCATGGAGTCAAAGAATCTAGGAGGGAATATATTCTCCAAATTGCATTTCATTATTACATTGCTAGTCTCAAGACTAGAGATATAATCGATAGATAATTTGATAGTACAAATATCTTTGAAAAGAAACTAAGCTCAATCAAAGAACTTCATATAGAGTTAGGAAGGAGATCATGTCAAGCCAATGGTAGTGATGTGGCGGAATCACTGACATAGGAAAATCGATAGGCGCCACGTCAATGGAAGCCGCCGCATCGGATGCCACGTCAATTCTCCTGCTCGGACTCCTCTGCCGAGCCGAGCTGAGCTCCCTCGAGAAAACGAGTCGAGCTCCATCCTTCGCAAGGTCGGTCTCGTGAGCTCGGGATGCCTAGGCCAGAGCCGCACTCTGTCCTCCAGAGCGAGACCCTCGGAGATCAAGCCTTGTGGTCGGAGTCAAGCCCAGCCCTCCTCCGCCACATGGAGCCTCTCCGAGTACAAGCCCTCTGGACCGGGCTCGCACTCTGCCCTCCAGAGTGAGACCTAGGAGATCGAGCCCTGTGGTCGGAGTCGAGCCCAGCCCTCCTCCACCACGTGGAGCCTCTCCGAGCACGAGCCCTCTGGATCGGGCCCACACTATGTCCTCTAGAGCAAGACCCTCGAAGATCGAGCCCTGTGGTCAGAGTCGAGCCCGGCCCTCCTCCGCCATGTGGAACCTCTACGAGCATGAGCCCTCTGGACCGGGCCCGCACTCTACACTCCAGAGCGAAAACCTCAGAGATCGAGCCCTGTGGTCGAAGTCAAGCTCAGCCCTCCTCCGCCACGTGGAGCCTCTTCGAGCATAAGCCCTCTGGACCGGGCCCGCACTCTGCCCTCCTCCACCGAGATGACCCTGCAAGCTCAAGGCATCTAGGTTGGAGCGAGCCCTGCCATTCCAGCTCAGCCCTAGCTCGGATGTTGGCACCACCATCCCAAGACACCAGCGAGCCAACCGAGGACTACACTGGAGCACCTGCCAGATCGTACTGACCGCCTGCAGTCGTTGGTTATACTAGAAAGGGGAGAAACATACTGATCGAGGTGCCACACCCCTCACCAACCACCTGGACCACCCGAGAGAGGAAGCCAACCAAGAGATTCGAATTCCAGTGATGGCGGCCCACCGATCGAGGTACTGCCAGGTTTCCCGGAATGAGGTGATCAAGGAAAATGTCAGAGCACATGACAGCTTTCTTTATCATGAATCAAAAAAGGCTCCTCGAGACACTGCCGCATGTGCCTGACAGCCTAGTGGAGATCCCAAGATGGACGCCCAACGGTAACCTAGTTCATAAAAACTCGGAGGTAACAACCATAACACAGGCAAGGTACAAGCCACGACACTGGAAGACAAGTGCAGGCCCCACCAGAAATAGGAGCACGGCACCACCAGTATCCTCAAGCAAGGTCGGGCGGAAGGGCCACACAAAGACTCCCTCTAACCAGGCCACACTTCCCCCGACACACTTGCATCCCACTCTTACACAATACACTCCTCCTCGTGTAGAGTCCATCAAGAGGTGCTCGACCAGGAGGATCTGTTCTCCTGGATCGTCACTGACTTGATCGTCGAAGTGCTCCCATCGAAAACACCAGGGTGCGCTCCCTTCGCTGCTTGGCAGTCCTCTGGTCCTGGACCGGGCCACAACGATCTTGGCGGCAACAGGTAGTAATCATTGCATAAAGATAAGACAGTTATGGCTCTTTAGTCCATAGAACCTATAATCTTTGACATTGATCCACTGAGCTAGATTACTTGCATAGCTATCTGGGAAGTTAAAATTTTTGGACTATTTACATACATCCTTCAACTCTTTCTTGTTAAGGTGTATGATACTTTCGACTTTAAAAACTTTTTAGGTAACACCTCAACCAGCTCTAATAGAGGATGCTTGCATATGCCCTTCATATATACTCGAGCCTTGGAATTGTCCTTCGTCTTGCCCTTGATATCTACAATGGTATAGAAAATATTATCAAATACTTTCTTCTTAATATACATGACATTAAAGTTATGATGGATCAAATTGGTGGACCGGCATGGCAACTCTCAAAAGATATTGTGTTTCATCCAATTATGAATTCTACTGAACTCCCAAGATTTTTGCTTGTCAAATAGTATACCAAACTAAAATTCATCAACTTAGGATAGCTTCTGAAACACTTCCAAACCACTGAGGCATGTGGGTTCACGATCCTTTTCTATCTTATTCCTCTTGAATCTGTTCCGTTGCTTTCAAAATAGATGATCCTCAAAAAGATATTAATGATGATAATCAAACAAGTAGGACTTACAACCATGTTAAGCTAAAATGATTTTGTATTCTCCATACAATATGAATGTACTAGCTTCCTGGAGTACTCCATTCTAATAGCATTCCATAAGTAGGAAAATTATTAATGATCCATATCAATGCAGCCTTTGTTATAAAATTCTATTTCTTTGATGCATCAAAAGTATGTGTACCATCAAATCAAAAAAAAACTAACTCATCAATAAGAGGCCTTAGATATGCATCAATATTTCTATCAGAGTGTTGTGATCTAGGAATAACTAATATAAGAAAAATATTATGTTCTTTCATGCACATCCCAGGTGTTAGATTGTAAGAGTAATAAAATTGGCTAGCAAGAATAAGGAGCTGTGTAGGCTCAGGTAGGCAACCTAAGAGGGGGGATGAATTGGGATTTAAAACACTTTTGAACTAATTTGATAAACTAAAGCAAGTATGTGTTAATTCAAAACATGTGTTTGTGAAATCAAGATAATGTGCAGCGGAATAAACAAAGTAAATGCATAAAGAAAACAATCATACAAACACAAAAAGGATTTATAGTGGTTCGGTGCACTCCAAGGCACCTACATCCACTCCCCAAGATCCCCTTGAAAATCCACTAAGATGGTTTTGTAACCTAGGCTCACCAACAACATTTACAACTTGTTTTGTCTTTGGGCCCACAAGTAAAATCCTAGTTGGTTTCAAGGCTCTCCAACAACCACCCTTGGTTTTACGGGCTAACCAAGAACCTAAACAACTTGTTTTATCTTCGGGCTCACAAGTTAAACCTTAGTTGGTTTCAAGGCTCACCAACAACTATGTTGGTTTTCCAAGGCTTACCAAAAACCTCTTTGATTTTCCAAGGCTCACCAAAAATCTCAAGTAAAATAATGTAAGAGTAATTGAAAGAATACAATTAAAGCTTTCTAAAAATAAAATAAATATCTCTTTGAAGTTCTTTGAATGTTGATGAAGATCTTGTCTTCAAGTTATTGAAGCCTTTGAATGCTGCTTGATGATTTGAACTTGGATGCTCTATTTGAAACTTGGAAGCTTGAAGGCTTGAACCACTCAACTATTGAATCCTTGAAGGATATTTAATGATCTCACTAAAGGATTACTTTCCCATTTGATTTTTGATGTTTATATAGCCCTCCAAATCATAGATGATCGTTTATGACCATTGGGGATGAAAATAAGGCCGTTTGAAAGCAAGTTGAAGAAGTTTTCCAGCCTAGAAAACTAGCCGTTATAGTCCAAGTATCGATACTTCACCTCCAGGTATCGACATTTCATTTTCAAGTGTCGACACTTCATTCCTGTGAGTCGACACTTGAGGCTAAAAAACCTCCAGATGATATAGTTCTGTATTTTTAAAATTCTCAAGCCTTGAGTTGATACTTCATTTGCAGGTGTCGACACTTGATCTTTAGGTGTCGACATTTCAATTCCAAGTGTTGACACTTGGGCATGCCATTGCTGAAACTTGACCAAAATCAAATTTTAACTTCTTCAAGTTCTTCCATACCAATTCTAAAGTCCATACACTTGATTTTTCATTAATTTAAGGACTTTTTCAACTGAAATAAAAGCATTTCTTCATTCAACATGGATGAGTACTAAGATCTGATAAAATACTTAAAATATAATTAGTACTCATATATACTTAACCATTTTATCAATCATCAAAATCAAGACCAGAGTCAACAATCTCTTCCTTTTTGATGATGACAAAATCTTTAAGTATATAAATATGGTAAGCTTAAAAAGATTAACAATAAGATAAATATTTAAGCTCAAAAATAATAAGCATCAAGCTTCCCCTCAAAATATGATTTCAAAATATTTTTCAAAATATGCAAAATTTTCAAATTTTCTCTCTTACTAATTATTCCCTTTAGATTATAACATTTTGCTTTCTTCTCCTCTTACACTTTCTTTCATTTCTCATATGATTTTTCATGTTTATCAAATCTTTTCCTTTTTCATACTTAACATTTTTTGGTATCAGAGCAATTATTGACTCTGGTCTTAATTTTGATGATTGACAAAATGGTTAAGTATATATAAATATTAATTATATTTTAAGTGTGTTTATCAGATCTTAGTACCCATCCATGTTGAATGAAGAAATGCTTGTATTTTAGTTAAAAAAATTTTTAAATTAATGAAAAATCAAGTGTATGGACTTTGGAATTGGTATGGAAGAACTTAAAGAAGTTAAAATTTAATTTTGGTCAAGTTTCAACAATGGCATGTCCAAGTGTCGACACCTGGAATTGAAGTGTCGACACCTGAAGATCAAGTATCGACACCTGTAAATGAAGTGTCGATTCAAGGCCTGAGAATTTTGAAAATACAGAACTATGCCATTTGGAGGTTTTTTTGTCTCAAGTATCGACTCACGGGAATGAAGTGTCGACATCTAGAGGTGAAGTGTCGACATCTAGAGGTGAAGTGTCGACACTTGAGAATGAAGTGTCGACACCTGGAGGTGAAGTGTTGACACTTGGACTGTAACAGTTAGTTTTTTGGGCTACAGAACTTCTCCAACTTGCTCTCAAATGGCCATATTTTCATTCCCAATGGTCATAAACGGTCATCTATGATTTGGAGGGCTATATAAACATCAAAAATCAAATGGAGAAGTAATCCTTTGGTGAGATCATCAAATATCCTTCAAGGATTCAAGAGTTGAGTGGTTTAAACCTTCAAACTTCCAAGTTTCAAAGAGAGCATCCAAGTTCAAATCATCAAGCAGCATTCAAAGGCTTCAATAACTTGAAGACAAGATCTTCATCAATATTTAAAGAGCTTCAAAAAAACATTTGCTTTATTTTTAGAAAGCTTTAATTGTATTCTTTTATATTACTCTTACATTGTTTTATTTAAGATTTTTGGTGAGCCTTGGAAAACCAAATAGTTTTTGGTAAGCCTTGGAAAACCAAAGTGGTTGTTGGTGAGCCTTGAAACCAACTATGGTTTAACTTGTGAGCCCGAAGACAAAACAAGTTGTTTAGGTTCTTGGTTAGCTCGTAAAACCAAGGGTGGTTGTTGGTGAGCCTTGAAATCAATTAGAATTTTACTTGTGAGCCCGAAGATAAAACAAGTTGTAAAGGTTATTGGTGAACCTAGGTTACAAAATCATCTTAGTGGATTTTCCAAGGGGATCTTGGGGAGTGGATGTAAGTGCCTTGGAGTGTACCGAACCACTATAAATTCTTTTGTATTTATGTGATTATTTTATTTATGCATTTACTTTGTTTATTCCACTGCACATTATCTTGATTTCACAAACACATATTTTGAATTAGCACATACTTGCTTTAGTTTATCAAAGTAGTTCAAAAGTTTTTTAAATCTCAATTCACCCCTCCTCTTGGGTTGCCTACCTGAGCCTACAATTGGTATCAGAGCGAGGTGCTCTATTTGTAAATCTAACAATTTTGAGCTAAAGTTCATGGCAACCCTTGTAGGTATTAGTGTTAGACCACCATTTTTCAATGGAACAAATTATACATTTTGAAAAACTCGCATGTGCATCCATATTCAATCATTAGTTATCATCTTTAAAAAGTTATAGTTAGTGGTCCTCATATTCCTTCTATGTTGGTTAATGGCATTTCCATTCCAATGATCGAAGAGCATTGGAATGAATATGACATTAAGCAAACTGAAATTAATGCTAAAGCAATGAACTTGCTTTATTGTGCATTGGACTTTAATGAATTTAATAGAATCTCGACATGCACATCGATGAAGAAAATATGGGGTACACTTAAAGTTACTCATGAAGGTACTCTTCAAGTGAAGAACACTAAAATAAATTTGCTTGTACATTCTTTTGAAATCTTTAAAATGATGCATTATGAATCTATATCTGATATGTTCATAACTATTATTAATGAATTAAAAAATATTGGCAAAGTTTATACTAATGCTGATTTGGTTAACAAAATTCTTAGATCTTTGCCAATTCATGGGATCCAAAGGTGACGGTGATCCAAGAAGCTAAAGATGTAGAAACCTTACCTTTGGAAGAGTTTATCGGTTCACTCATGACCCATGAGTTGAATTTGTGGCACAAGAAAGTAATTGCTGATCAAGGGAAGAAAAAGATAATGGCCTTCAAGGCCAAAAAGAAGTTCAAGATAATGATGATAACTTGGAGCGATAGTAAAGATTCAAGTTCAGATGATGAAGTTGCCCATCTTTGCTTCATGGCAAATGAGAAATATGTATGTTCTAAAAATGATTATGATTTTATCTTTGATGAACTACATGATGCATTCAATAATCTTGTGCATGAATACAAAATGCTAAAAATTGAGCACAAGAAATTAAAAAGTCATGTAGATTCTTTCTCTCTTGAGAACGCCAATTTTGCTAATAAAAATGATGATTTAAATGCCAAGATTGATGTTTTGAAAAATGAAAAGAATAGTTTTTCTAAAAAAAAAGAACTTTTAGAAAAGGAAAATGATATTTTGAAAGATTTATGTGATAAATTTTTGAATGAGAAAAATGTTTTGATTGAAGAAAAGAAGCAAAAATTTTTGAAGAATTTGTTTATTCCTGCTTCTTCCAATTTGACTTATAGATCTGGATTTAATGCATATCATTGTAGATCAAGAAAAGTTTGGGTTTCAAAGGGAACCATATTCACTAATCCTAAAGGATCTAAGAAAGTTTGGGTACCAAAATTATCCACTTAGTATGTTTTGCAGGAATGTCTTGTAGCCGTATATGAAAAAAAAAGTTTTTGAAAGGTGGGCATACAAGACAATTTGAAGAAGTGGACAAGCTACATTTTGGACTACAATAGTAAAGGAAGGATTATACATATTGGTAAATCCTAAACATTTCCTTCTTTAATTAAAAATGTAGTTAAATATTTGTTATAATTATTGCATCAATTTTCTTGAAAATTTGATTTTAAATGTTTAATTAGAATCAAGCTTAGACTAATAGTCATGTGTTGTAATCATGAATCTTTGGTGTTGATGGATTTCATGCTCTTATGATTAAACTTATGATTATTAGACTTTCACTTGATTTTGATTAATATAGTTTTAAAATATTTTAAGTGAAATGTTATGATTTATGTATTTTTATTTTTGGCATCTATGTTTAAGCTAAAAATGATTTGGATCAAGATAGAACTGATAGTTAAGGGTTATATTTAAGAAGAATGTATGCATATTGATAAACCCTTGCTCTACTAGCTAGACTTGCTATTAAATTATTTCTAGCATTTGTATAGATATCAAATCATTTTAAATGAATTTGAAATCATGCTAAAAATTTTTTTTTGGTATCAATGCTTTGAAGTTTGAAAATCATGAATATTCAAATCTTTGATTTCAAACTTAGAATTTATGTTTATTGTCTGAAATTATGATGCATGTGCTTTCATGTTCTTATTTCTCAAATGAATGCATATTTTTAAGGGAGAATAACATTTAGGGAGAGCATCCAAAGATTTGTTGTCTTTATATATATATGATGCTTTGAGTTTTTTTCTTTAATATCATGCTTTACTTATATTGCTCTGATACTCCCTCTCTTTGTTTTCAAATCTAGTCTTTTGAGGGGAGTTACATTCAAGTGGTATAATATTCGATTGGTATCAAGATTTATTTTAAAAGAACTCCGAGTAACTGCTTTGGATTGAGTTAGTCACCATGGCCGTCCGGTCATAGGAGTCAAGTAGGATTTAAAGACCCTCTCTTCCCATTCACTGAGATCTCTTATGACGTGTTGGGATGCCGCTGTGGCCTTATCCCATGAATAAGTGAGGTGAATGGATAATATATATATTAAATTATTTCTTGCATGTGCTAATCATTGTGTGGTATCATGTTCAATTGCATCATATTTCAAGTGGTATCATGTTTAATTGATTTCATGCATTGATTTTGATGATCTACTTGCTATTCTTTCCACCTTCATTCCCATTTTGTATTGCCTTTCACCCTTTTTCATGATATCAAAAAGGGGAAGAAAAATGTTAAGTATGAAAAAGGAAAAGATTTGATAAATATGAAAAATCATATGAGAAATGAAAGAAAGTGCGAAAGGGGGAGAAGAAAGTAAAATGTTATAATCTTAAGGGAAGAATTAGTAAGAAAAAAAAATTTGAAAATTTTGCATATTTTGAAAAATATTTTGAAATCATATTTTGAGGGGGAGCTTGATGATTATTGTTTTTGAGCTTACATGTTTATCTTATTGTTAATCTTTTTAAGCTTACCCTATTCATATACTTAAAAATTTTGTCATCATCAAAAAGGGAAAGATTATTGACTCTGGTCTTAATTTTGATGATTGACAAAATGATTAAGTATATATGAGTACTAATTATATTTTAAGTATGTTTTTCAGATCTTAGTACTCATCCATGTTGAATGAAGAAATGCTTGTATTTCAGTTGAAAAAGTCTTTAAATTAATGAAAAATCAAGTGTATGAACTTTGGAATTGGTATGGAAGAACTTGAAGAAGTTAAAGTTTAATTTTGGTCAAATTTCAGCAAGTTTCAGCAATGGCACGCCCAAGTATCGACACCTGGAATTGAAGTATCGACACCTGAAGATCAAGTGTCGATACCTGCAAATGAAGTGTTAACTCAAGGCCTGAGAATTTTGAAAATACATAACTATGCCATCTGGAGGTTTTTTTGTCTCAAGTGTTGACTCACGGGAATGAAGTGTCGATACTTGAAAATGAATTATCGATACCTGGAGGTGAAGTGTTGACACTTGGATTGTAATGGTTAGTTTTCTAGGCTGCAGAACTTCTCCAACTTGCTCTCAAATGGCCATATTTTCATCCCCAATGGTCATAAACAGTTATCTATGATTTGGAGGGCTATATAAACATCAAAAATCAAATGGAGAAGTAATCCTTTGGTGAGATCATTGAATTTCATTCAAGGATTCAAGAGTTGAGTGGCTTAAGCCTTCAAGCTTCCAAGTTTCAAAGAGAGCATCCAAGTTCAAATCATCAAGCAGCATTCAAAGGCTTCAATAACTTGAAGATAAGATCTTCATCAACATTCAAAGAGCTTCAAAGAGATATTTGCTTTGTTTTTAGAAAGCTTTAATTGTATTCTTTTATATTACTCTTACATTGTTTTACTTGAGATTTTTGGTGAGCCTTGGAAAACCAAAAGATTTTTGGTAAGCCTTGGAAAACCAAAATGGTTGTTGGTGAGCCTTGAAACCAACTAGGATTTAACTTGTGAGCCTGAAGACAAAACAAGTTATTTAGGTTCTTGGTTAGCTCATAAAACCAAGGGTGGTTGTTGGCGAGCCTTGAAATCAACTAGGATTTTACTTATGAGTCCGAAGACAAAACAAGTTGTAAAGGTTGTTGGTGAGCCTAGGTTACAAAACCATCTTAGTGGATTTTCCAAGGAGATCTTGGAAAGTGGATGTAGGTATCTTGGAGTGCACCGAACCACTATAAATTTATTTATTTTTGTGTAATTATTTTTTTTGTGCATTTACTTTGTTTATTCCGCTGCATATTATCTTGATTTCATAAACACATGTTTTAAGTTAGCATATACTTGCTTTAGTTTATCAAAGTAGTTCAAATGTTTTTTAAATCCTAATTCACCCCCCCCTCTTGGATTGCCTACCTGAGCCTACAAGCCGCTATATGACTGAATGGTATAAACCCATCCATTGACAGACTGAGTTGAACATTGCATGATTCTTGAGTAAATAAAGGATGCAAACATTAAATTCTTTCCATGCCTCACTGTCCAATGGATAACACATTATATTGGTGTGGTTATGAATCAATTCTTTGTGCCATTTCATCTATCCTACAGTACTCTTGGATAAGTAAAGCTTCCAAAGCCTAGGAGTGAGGGGACGGTATTGATGAATCTTATATGGTATATCCTTCTATTTTCTACCCTCTTGCCTTGACTTAAATAGGTGTTTACCACATATGTCACATGAGCTTTTCAGTTAGTTCTCCTTATAGAAAAGCATGCAACTATTGCGACATGCATCTATCTTCTAATATCTCATACCTAATACTTTCATCATTTTCTTTGATGCTTGAAAGCTCCCAACAAACATCTCCTTGGTAGCATATTCTTTATTATTGTTACCATCTTATCATAATAATAAACCATCATATTAAACTAGGCTTTCAAGTTCAATAACTTTAGTATAGCTAATAGTGTAATATGTATTGCACATCCTGACCATAGTGGTTTATCAATATCCTTTAGCATACGATCATTATAAGAAAACATAGTTTTAGTGTCCGATTTTGCAACCTAATTCTTTTGATCAAATTTATAATTGAATCTGTGACTGATTTTTAAAGAAATCTTAATATAGCAACTGATTACTAATCGATTACAAAATCAATTGTAAAATTTTTTATGACCAATTTATGCGATCGATTTAGTAATCGATACTTTAAAAATAAAATTAATATAAAAAATAAATACTTTTATTTTTCTTATTTTTTAAAATAAGTTTGCGACAAATTTCTAATCAATAATTGGTCTCACTTAAATATAATATTTTTTTTTGGCTTTTAAATTTATTTTTTAATTTTTGAAAATTTTTTATGATTGATTTTCTGGGTGTAAGCTTTTTATTTATTTTCAATCGATTCATCATTCACAAATTTTTTTAAGAAATTAATTTTTATTTAGATGATAAATTAGTGACTGATATTTTGGTTATAAAATTGTTGCAAGTTTTCAACTTAGTTTAACAATTTTTATAATTTTTTATGACTAATTTTTTAGCCTCAAATTTTTTAATTTTTTACAACCATAAAATTGATTGTAATTTTTTTAGAAAATAATTTTTATTGTACTAATAAGATAGTGACCAAGTTTTTGGTTTGTAAAATATTGAATAATTTTATAACCTAAATATCAATTTTAATTTTGAATTCTAAAAATTAATTTTACACATTTTTTTAAAAAAACACAATTGAAATAATTAATAATTTTAAAACCTAAAAACTATTTTTGAATTTTTAAAAATTAATTTCACGTTTTTAATAAATATATATATAATTTTAAATTTAAAAATTATATAAAATATTTTTTAAAAATTAAAAATTAATCCTAGATTTTTTTATCCATATATGGGGTGTATAATCAGCTCTTAACTCTTAAAGGCATAGTCCATCTTCCTCTCTAATCTTTCACTGACCATCTGATAAGTGCATAAATATTAGTAATAAGTATATTAAATTATAAATCAAATAATTCTTATTTAATTAAAATTTGATACTTTTATGTAGTATTTTAATAAAAGAATCCCATCAATATGAAAAATGTGATTTTTGGGATCCAACAGCGTGAACGACGATCAAATCAAACTTCAATTGAACCAGGAAATGAATTTTGAAGGAATTAACAAAAAAAAAAAAATCGCACAGATTTTAAAGCATTGGTCATAGTGAACGAGCCGGTTAGTTCACGAATTAGCCACCCGGTCCACATCCTCCATTGCTGCTGGTCCACAACCCCTGCCCGTGGATCACAGTCCAAACCAAGAGCCGATTTCGCTGGGGAAGATGCCGGAGATGACCTCCTCCTCACCGCCGGGACACTTGAGAAGCTGTTGAAGGCCAGAAAATCCAAGAAATCGCCACCATTTTCGCTGTTTGAGCTTCCTTCCGTCCAGATCTGCCAAAGTCCCCCCACCATCTCCCCTCAGCCCGCCCGAACGTCACCATCGTCGGTACCGTTCCACCACCACCTTGAGTCACCAATCTCCACCGTCCGATCCATCTCCCAAATGCCAGATTGCCGCCAATCGCCGGTTTTCTCCTCTCAACGGCTTTCTTCTCATCTTCACCGTCCAAGCACTCGCCAAGAGCCTCCAACATCCTGTTCTCTCAACCATCGCCCTCTTCCTCCCTTCTGCTACTGTCCCTATTCACATCTACCGGACATCTTCTTCATCATTGGAGGGGCCACCACTGTCTTCTACCTGCTGTCCTAGATCTCCGCCCGTCCTCTGTTAGCTGCGCTCCTCCCCGACATCGAGTTCACCGTGACCCATCACCGATTGCTGCAGCTTGTTTCACCACCGTCCACTGTCACCATCTCCCACCAGTCCAGTCATCTTCCTCACTATGACCGGTCTACATCAGCTCCTCGCTTGGCCTGCTTGCCTATCTCTATTACCGAGCCGCCATCTTCTTCCCCATTATGGTCCACTGCCTAGTTCGCCGGTTCGTTGCTAGCTTTCCAACAGCCACCGAAGAAGGTTTGTACCGTCTTCCCATCTGCACCACTGTCAATTGTCGTGAGATTGGATATCCGAAGAAGCAAGAGGAAAGAGATCGACTATGGTCTCAAATAAGATCACAGGAGTTTGATTTAAAAATAAAGGTTATCTTCAGTTATCGAACAGGAATGGTGATAGGAACGATGAAACTGAAATATTGTGCGAGTGGATATGGGATAGGAATACGAAACTAAAACAGGTACGGAGATAAGGATAAGAACGAAGCTGTTTAGGAGATTAACGACAACAACAGCATAAAATCGTGCAGCTTCTAGCCCATCCAGCTACTACTTTCTTCTTACCCTCCCCATCCCTTTTTCTCTTTCTTCTACCTTTCCAACATATAAAAAAAATAAATAAATTAGGAAGAGAGAACCCGGATCTAATTTTATTTTATTTTATATTTTTATTTTATTTTTAATTTCAAGCCTCGTTAATAATTTAGGAGTTAAATATCTTGTAATTAGGTTTTATGAGAAATAAAAATTTACTTTGCTAGTTTTAATTACTTTTGCAATTCTTTTTTCTGCGCCAGGATAGTTTTATTTCTTACCAATTTTTAATGCAATTTAATTTTCTGCAATTAGGATAGTTTAGTTTTTTGCCAGTTAAATTCTACAATTTATATTTTTACAAATAATATAATTGATTTTATTTTATTTATTTATTTATTTATTATAATTTTTTAAAGTTTTTATTTTAAATTACGTCTGGCTAAACAAATCCTCTAGGATTGACGGTGAAGCTAGACTATGATTAGAAGCCCTTTCTTGGATTTTTCTTGGACTTTAATTTTTAAAAATTTTTCTTCCTTTTTAAACTTGTTGCCAAGAGACTTGATGGATTATAGTTAGGTTTCAATCCTTTTATAATTCGTGCTTGATTCGGTGCAAGAAGGACAAAGGAGAGAAGGCTCAACAATATTTTTTTATTCTTTTCTCTTTTTCCTTGTAAGGCCTTGATGGATTATAGTTGAGTTTTAATCTCTTCATAATCCATACTTGGTTAATACAAAGAAAGAAGTTGAAAAGATTTTATTAGAAAGATTATATAGAAATTTTCAAATCATTGGTCTAGTGGATTCAAAAGCCCTAAATCTTTACATTATTTATTTCTTATTCATTTAATTAACTTTTGCTCATTCTTGTTGAAGCTTACCTAAGCAAAGGTTTAAACATAGTTCAAACACAATTCCTTGTGGAATCGACCCATACTCGCTGGATGTGCTACTCTGCACACCTTGTACTTGCGGTTAAATTAAAGTTCACATCAAGTTTTGGCGCCCTTACCTAAGTAAGGGTGATGAAGGTGGGAAGTTCATCACCCTTCCTTAGCCCACAAACAAGACTTCATTTATATTAATCCAAGCCTCTAAATAAAATTAATTAGATGCTGACCCTAGGGACATCTGAGTTCATTAGGACAAGGATACCTAAGAGTTATACCAAGCTAGTTTCAATCATTGAATTGGTATCTAGGAAAGTGGTTCAGGAATCTTAATCCCAAAGAAAGACGATTTTTTAATTGGTTTCGTTCGCTAATCTGGCCAATCCAATTGGTATCTAAGGAAAGCAATAAGGGGGATCCCGCTAATCTTACACTTACCTGGTCAATTTGATGAATTGGTTCGAACTTGAAGTGCTTGAAGGTTGACTTAGAACAGTTAGGAGCTGTCTAGTTTTAGGTCAATCCCAGGATATGATTAATTTTATGTGAAACTTGTTTGAAGAAAATTAAAAAAAAAATTACTTTAGGTATTTTCAATCTTGACTGCCCTGATATAAGGTTGCCCTAGCATAACTAGAAGTTATGTTACATGGTTGTCTTAGAATATTAAAAGGTTGAATTGATTTAAATTTTTTTTGAAGAAAAGATTCTAAAAAATAAAAATAAATAAATAAAATATATATACAAAATTTAAAAAAAATAGAAGACATAGTAAATTTAGTGAATTCTCCATCTCCTGTGTAGACAAGGATATCAAGTTGACTTGTTAGAACTGATTTAATTCCTATTTCTGATCCTACGACCTCTACAATGGATATAACAAACAAATCCAAACCCTTAAGGATTTATGTTATCCAATTGGTTCCATCTAACCTTTTTGCATAAGGTTTCCCCAACCTATAGCAAATAATTTTGAAATCAAACCTTAGATGATTAATATACTTCCAAAATTCACGGGAATAGAGGATGCATATATATTTATTAGGGAATTTAAAGAGGTTTGTACAACTATGAGGCTGCAATAATTATTAGAGGATAAAATCAAACTGAGACTGATTTATTTTGCCCTTAAGGATAATGCTAAAAAGTGACTTTATAGTCTTCTAAATCAATCTGTCATGACTTGGGATGGCTTTGTAAAAGTATTCTTAAAAAAATATTTTTTCCATCATAAAATAGCTAAAATTAGAAATGAAATAAACCAATTTTATTAATTAGCTGGTGAGTCATTCTAGAAATACTTTGACCGTTTCAAGAACCTCTTGACTTAATGTCCATACCATGGGATAGAAACTTGGAGACTATGTCAAATAATTTATGAGGATTCAGATTCTAATTGAAGAACCATGCTAGAGTTTACGTGCTAAGGCAATTATGTATAAAGTATCCAATAAAGCATGGCAATTTCTAGAAGACCTAGCTGAAAAGAATTTACAATGAAAAATAACTAGGAAACCAGAAAGATCTACACCTTCAAGAGGTGAGGTACACCAAATTCAGACTTCCCTAACTGCAGAGGCCAAAATTGCAACCTTAACATGTAGGTTATAGCCTTAGAAATTCAGAGACTATCTAGTGTGAACCAAGTATTTGCGCCTATGTGCAGTGGGTGCAATGCACCAGACCATGTCCTTGAGGAATGTCCCCTCCAAATGAACCCAATAGAGAATGGGTGTGCACATGTGAATGCCACATACCAGAGACCAATGAACAATCCCTATGTACCCATATATAATCTAGGATGGAGGAATCATCCAAATTTTTCATGGTCACATAATCCAAATATAGATGGTCCTAGCTTCAATCAATAAAACTTAAGGCCTAACCCTATAATAAACAGCCCATCACCACTAGGCTTTAATAATAACAATGATAAGAAACTTAGTTCTTTAGAGAAAAGCCTAGAAGCCCTAGCTAAATCCAATGCTGATACCAATGCTACATTGAGTAATTTTATGCAAACCATAGGCCAACTTTTAAAATCAAACTCCCAGGCCATAGCCTGCATGGAAATGCAAGTGGGTCAGCTAGCATCTACCATTAATGAAAGAGAACGGGGTAGGCTACCTAGTCAACCTGAGCCCAACCCAAGAAATCAAAATGGTCGACCACCGCAAGAAAATCAAGTTAATCAAGTAAATGTTATTCACTATTTAAGATCAAGAAAGCATGTGGATAATAAGGTAGATACATCTGACACTAGAGAGGATTTGACTGCTGAGTCAGCTGAGCTATCCAATTAATAACCTACCTTACAAACTCAAGATTCTGAAATTAATAGTCCACCAAACCAGATACCTGAAATTTCTAGAGTTCCTTTTCCAAATTGATTAAGGTCTAATAAATAATTAAAATATTTAGATAAAATGTTAGAGGTGTTTAAGCAAGTTCAAGTAAATATTCATCTACTAGACATGATCCAACAAGTTCTGACTTATGCTAAGTTTTTAAAAGATCTTTGTACCAAAAAAAGGACTACCAATGTACCAAAGAAAGCTTTCTTAGCAGCAAGTGTGAGCTCATACTTATTAAGTCATATGCCTATAAAATAAGAGGATCCAGGATCTCCAACAGTTTCATGTGTCATAGAAAAAATCCATATTGAGAAGGCCTTACTTGATTTAGGGGCTAGTGTAAATATTCTGTCATATTCCGTATATGAGTAATTGGGATTAGAAAAGTTTCAACCAACAGGGATCACATTACAATTAGCAAATTGATCTCTTAGGATCCCTAAAGGAATGTATTATAATTAGCAAATCGATCTTTTAGGATCTCTAAAGGAATGGTAGAGGATGTCCTAATTAAGATTGGCAATTTCATCTTCCCTATAGATTTTATCATTTTGGAGACTGAACCAGTATCAAATCCTAAGGGTCATATCCCAGTTATTTTAGGAAGACCATTCCTAGCTACTACTAATGCCAAAATTAATTATCAAAATGGACTTATGAAGCTATCTTTTGGGAACATGACTATTGAGCTAAATATATTCAATTTGGAACAGGAATCCACCAAGGATGCTAACGTAAGTGTAATCCAAGATGAAATTTATGAATCTATGACATAAGTGATTAGGAAGTCGATCTTGAGTCTAGTATCTGGCCAACCCAAGAAGATGAGAGCATTGATAAAAATACTTGGTGATGATAAACATAGCCAAAGATGGGAGCCTCCTACTGAAATACTCATGGAAATGGCTAAACAATCAATTAAGCCATCAATAGAGGAAGTACCCAAATTAGAATTAAAATCCCTCCCCAAGCACCTTAAGTATGCATATCTAGGTCCAAATGAAACCTTGCCTGTAATTATTGCCTCAGACTTAAATCCTAAATGAGAGGAGGAGTTGTTAACTATTCTGAGAGATAATCAAGAAGTAATAGGTTGGACCATGGCAGACATTAAGAAAATAAGCCCTTTCATAGTTCAACATAGGATACACCTAGAGGAAGAGGCTAAACCAACTAGAGAAGCCCAAAGAAGATTAAACCCAGTAATGAAGGAAGTAGTCAAGAAAGAGATTTTGAAATTACTTGACAATGAAATTATTTACCCTATTTCTGATAGTTCGTGGGTAAGTCCTATTCAAGTGGTACCTAAAAAGTCTAGAATAATAGTGATTCAGAATGAAACAAATGAACTTATCCCAGCTAGGATTCAAACAGGATGGAGGGTTTGTATAGATTATAGAAAACTGAATGCAGCAACAAGGAAAGATCACTTTCCTTTGCCATTTATTGACCAAATGTTAGAGAAATTAGTCGGATAAGAGTTTTATTATTTTCTTAATGGATATTCTGGTTATAATTAGATCCCCATAGCCCCTGAAGATCCTGAAAAGACTACATTCGCATGCCCATTTGGAACCTTTGCTTATAGGCATATGCCATTTGGGTTATGCAATGCACCAGCAACCTTCCAAAGATATATGATCAGCATTTTTTCTAATATGGTTGAACGATTCTTAGAATTTTTTATGAATGACTTTTTTATGTTTGGCCCTACCTTCTCTGAATGTTTAAACCATCTAAGATTAGTTTTAGAAAGATATAAGGAAAAGCATTTAGGTCTTAATTGAAAAAAAAATCAATTCATGGTTAGAAAAAGTATAGTTCTTAGCCATGTAATTTCGAAAAAGGGAATAAAAGTTGATAAGGCCAAAGTTAAGCTGATTGCAAGTCTTCCACCACCTAAGTCTATTAAAGAAATTCATTCATTTTTAGGACATGCTAGATTTTATAGAAGGTTCATACCCAATCTTAATAAAGTAGCTCAGCCATTGATAAATTTGTTAGCAAAGGAAGTAAAATTTGAGTATACTCCTGAGTGCTTAAAGTCTTTTGAATTCTTTAAAAAGGCACTCATTTCTGCTCCCATCATTCATCCACCTATATGGAGTGAACCCTTTGAACTCATGTGCGATGCATCCGATCATGCTATAGATGCAGTTTTAGGTCAAAGGATTAATAAGTTGTTTAGAGTTATTTATTATATGAGTAAAACCTTAAATGATGCACAACTTAATTACACAACCACTGAAAAGGAGTTCCTAGCTGTTGTCTTTGCCTTAGAGAAATTTAAGTCTTACTTGGTTAGGTCACACTATTGTTTATACTGATCACTCAGCCATTAAATATCGTCTAGCAAAACAAGATGCTAAGGCATGCTTGATAAGATAGATCTTGCTCCTTCAAGAATTTGACCTAGAAATTAAGGACAAGAAAGGAACAGAGAATGCCATAGCTGATCACTTGTCTCGAATCATAATCGCACCATCTAGTGAACCACCATCTGTTAATGAATTCTTCCTTGATGAGAAACTCATGTCCATGTCTACGAACCATGGTATGCTGATATTGTAAATTATTTAGCCATTAGTAAAGTTCCTTCTTATTGGACTGCTCAGGAAAAACATAAATTCTTTTTTCAAGTGAAGTACTTCATCTGAGATGATCCATTCCTGTTTAAATAATGTCCTGATCAAATCATTAGGAGGTGTGTCCCGGATAATGAGGTTAGAAGTATTCTATCATTTTGCCATGACCAAGCATATGGTGGTTGTTGCCGCCTGGATCATTGTGGCCTACAGCTCCAATGCATTGGGCGGGCCTCCACCATCAAGGGGCTAGGTCCTCCCCTCTCCCAGTCGACTCCTAGATTCGCTGGCCTACAAAATAGGGAAGACTTGGGCTAGGGATTTCGGCGAGGACACTCCGAAGTGGTGCAGACACCAAAGAAACCATAATAAGATAGAGGCTTCTCAACCCTCTATGGATTACTTAGTAGTTTTTGAGTCCAATTGTAATAAGGGCTTAGCCTAATCATGCAAGAATATGTCCTAAACTAGCTCTGATACCAAAAATGATGAGGGATGGACTCTAACTACTGATGCATGACATGAAGGGATGAACATGAAAAAAAATAGATTAATAAGAGAAATTTTTTTATGATTTTTATTTTGGTTTAGTTCCCAAAATAACTAAGACTAGGTTAGAATTTCGTGTAATGGTTAGAATCCTACCCACATGCTAGAAACAATCGAAGAGAAAAAGAAGAGGATCCTGGGGTTAAGAAATACCTATTAGGTACATGTTCTCCCTCAAAAATATTAGACAAAGAGAGGAGGGAATCGAGTTTAATATACCAGGCAATGATATCTTGTTGCTGTAGATAAGATCGCTCCACTCAGATCGGTGCCTGAATGTTCGAGTCACTTTCTCGCGGATCCACTGATTTTTTATCAGTTGGTCTCGAAGGCAAAGATAACCTCTTCCTTGGATGGTTTCAGCAGAGGGATCCTGCAAACGTCAGGGATTAGTGATGTAGAATATGAAAAAAATATGAAATCGGGTTAGAAAATTGAGAGAAAGCAAGAGGGGTGTAGAAGAAGGCTAGAAGCCTATTTTGATGGAGGATGCCTGGGAATCTGTAGCCTGGAGAGGATGTTGCCTAGCAGGAGGAGGATGCCTGGAGGATGATGGAGGGGCAGCCTCGATCCTTGGGCTGATTGGTGTTGGCAGCCAAAGATTGAGGAGAGAGGGTGGCGTTCAAGAAGAAGAAGGAAGAGAGGAGGGGCGGCCTTTGGACTTGTGGGCATCCTGGGGTTTAGTGGATGGAGCAAGGGGCGGCTAGGGTTTGTATGGAAAAGAACTAGCTAACTAGATAACTAGGGCCTCACACCCCTCGACGTTCCGAAGAACAAAGGCAAGTTCAAAAGAAACACTCAACAATTTTCATTCAATAATTCATCAAAAGTTATTACAAGAGGGTGAAGGGGTGGGATATTTATAGACTAACCAACCCTTTTCCTGTCAAACTAGGAGTACATAGTATGAATAGGATTAGGAGAACAAAGTTGAGTAGAATAAGGAGTACATAGTTTGAACAGAATTGGTAGACTGAAATCCTTGTAGAACTTGGACATCAACTCCTTCTTGGACTTGGAAGCTTTGACTTTTCTCCATGGGCTTGGACTGGTATGAAATTCTTGCTGGGCTTGGACTGGTTGACTCCTTGTTGGGCTGGGATGAAATCCTCTTGGACTGGGTCAAAACATGGGGCGTCTTGGACTAGTCAAAGCCTGGGCGCCAATCATGAATGGGCATTGGGAGGGCGCCAACTCTTGTGGGCCTTAGACTGGGATGTGCACCAAGGCTTTGGAGCTGGGGTGCCAAGGGCCTGGTGTGCTGGGGTGCCTTCTCCTGGTGGACTAGGGTGCCAACTCTTGATGGGCTGGGGCGCTTGAAGGGGTCCAGTGGAGGGGCACAGGAAGATTGCTTCGCATGCTTCATTGGGATCCATTAGCTCTCCTCTTGGTCTTGATTTGAATGAAGGAAAATACAGGGCTCAAACTTGACTGGACTAAAATAACTTGACTCAACTGATACTTGACTGAACTGAAACAAGTAGACTTAAGTGACATGACTTAATTGAAAAATTACAAACTTCCCAACATATGAATTAGAGAACAAATTGGAACCTTGAAATTCTGGTCTGTTCCTGATGTCCTCATCACTTACTCCTCAATGCAGAAACAAGCCCTTCATAGCCTGAGAGATCCCTATTTGCCGGGACATACTTTAAAGTATGTCAAAGAAAGAAAAGGGGGAGAAAGGAAAGGGACACTTCAGTTGGAAAATGTTGCATTTGTTTACCGAAATTCTCTTTACATTGGTCAAGGTTCTCGACAGGCCAACAAGCCCTTCAAAAACTTAAGTAAAAAAAAGGAAAAGAAAAAAGAAAAGAGAGAAGAGAAGAGAAATGCACATCAGATGAAGAAAAGTTATTTTTATTAATGAAAGTTTTTTCTTTACACTTGTCGAGGCTCCCAGCAGGCCAGGAGGCCCTTCAAAAACTTAAGTACAAAAAAGAAAAGAAGAGAAGTCCTAAGTCTCGATCACCGGCTTCTTCCTGGGTCTGTGAGTCACTTCCCCAGGTGTTGGCGTGGCCTCAGTTGGAGGGGTGTCTTAGGCGGTGGTGATCTCAGCAACAGTCCCGTCTTCAAACTTTGGCACCATTTCTGGCTTCGAGTCACCCTCGAGAGTAGGTGATCTTGGTGCCCTGGAGATGAAAGGCTGGTCGGGGTAGATATTACCAACCCCTTCAGCCCGAAGAGTCGACTGGCCTTTCTCCAAAAGTCATTGAACCCCTTATGGCAGGAGTCCAACACCACCTCCACGACCTCATCGACAAAGGCTTCTAATGCTTTAAATATTGGGACGGCTTTGGCTGCCTCCTTCTTGGCCACCTCCATTAGTGCCAGCATCATTATGGTCTTCTCCTCGGTCGCCGCCGCCTAGGCCACCTCCTCATCAAGTTGGATCTTGAGGGTCTACGCCCTTCCCTCTAGGCATGCCGCCTCCATCATAGATTGTGCCTCCTTCTCGATTAGGCAGGAGGTCTTCACCTTCTTCGCCCTTAGAGCTTCGCCAAGGTCGGCGGACTTCTTCTCTGGCTCCACCGCTGTCACTTGGGAGTTGGATAGGTCAGCTTGAAGGGCCTTCACCTGGTCCTCCAACTCGTGCACCCTGGTTGCCTGACCCCGGGCTTCGGCCTTAGTGGCCTCCTTCTCCTTGTGGAGGTGGTAGTCTCGCCTCATCATCCCCAGGCATGAGTCTTGGATTAGCTAGGTGTCGGTGACCACCTGCAACAATACCCAGACACAAGTTAGTTGACATTCTAACAAGCAAGGAATAAAAAGTGATGCAAGCAAAAAGCCAACTTATTGACAGGAGTTAAGGAAAGATGCCGAAGAGAACCTCCACCAGGGGCCGACCGGTCTTCTCCAAGTGGTCCAGTGGCTGGATGACGATGTTCAAAATTTCCTCAGCTAATTTAGCATCCCTCATCATCGCCGCATTCGATGGCAAATATGCCGTCACCTTGTGCACTCCCGAGCTTGATGTTGTGGTGCACACTGTGTGTTAGGAATTATGTCCCAAAGCCAATCGTCTAGGCTGTAGACAATTGTGCTGTCTTGTATTTGTATATGAATTATTTTAATAAATAAAAGTTATTTATTTTTAGCTGTTCATCATATTTATATTTTTCTGAGATGAACTCTTGTATGATGGAGTCCTTAGAACCACATTGTTTTGATATAGAGAGGATATATCATGCAATTCTTAAAGTGGTTCACAACCAAAGGATACATTGTTATAGGACGACAATGTATCAAGTGTAGGTTGTTGTATGTAACATTTGTTGGTTGTCCTCTTAATCAAGGAGTGTGGAGATACTAGTGTGACATGCAAGTGAAATGTATGATATCTCACTGAACGTGACCATCTGCGGAGCTCCCTTCTGCCAAAGGGTTGCTAGCAAAGGGATATGGATATATGTGTCCCTCAGACCTGAGATCACCATGGCAGCTTGCAAGCAACTCACTGTACTTTGGTGCCGGACTACCTAGATTTCAAATCCAGTGATAGAAGGTCTTTGGATGTAATCAAATACTTGTGGAGCAATGGTGGATCAAGATAGAATTGACCTCTCCAAATAGTTTGGAGTGAATGACTCACTATGTCTCAATTTAGCAAAACCTTGGCCAGGATAGTTCGTGTGAGGAGTCACAGAACTTGTGAGGTTGAGACATGATTTGGATAGACCAAATTAGGGTTGGCAATCAAACCCTAGTTCATCCTGAGCATTATGAGGTCAAAGAGATGAATTATACAGCAACCATATATCAAAGGTTCTTGTGAGGTGCTCTGCATCTTCGACCAATCCGGACATCGGGTATCATTGCTAGATGAGGACTTTGACTGGTACTAGAAATGTTCCAGTGCTATCGGCTTAGTATTCAAACCTATGGGGTCACATACCATAGAGGATTTCTATCTGATCTTAAGGCTAATCGATGATTGAGAATCGTTTACCATCACCGGAAGTTAATATGATTGACTTTGTTCCAAGTGTCGACACTTGAATTTTTGCAGGTGTCGACACTTGGTAAAGTGCCGACACTTGGCATTTTTCGTGTATTGACACTTCTTGTGACGAGCAGATTTCTGGAAAAGATTTGACCTGGTTTGAATTTTGAATTCAAACTGTTTTGGCTCTAAACTTTCTTGGAATGGTTGTCATTCCTTCCTAAAGAGTTTGGACCAATTTGGTATGACCTTGATCTTCTCCCCCTTCTCTCCCCCAATCACTCCTCCTTCCTTCTTCTCCCTCTCATGGATGCCCCTATAAATGAAGGTCATTCTAGAGGCTGCTAGAGGTTATGCTAATGATTCTTTGAGAGGAAGAAGAAGGGCTTAGTGAGGACTTGGGATTGGGTGTGAGTAACCTAGCAATCAAGATAGGTCATGGAAAGAGAGTTCTCTTGGAAAGGGGTTCCAGCTCTCCTCCTAGTCTTCCCGGAAGAAGAAGATCAGCCCAAGGATCCCGAAGAGCTAGCACTCCCAGGGAGTTGATCAGAGTCAAGCCCAGGTATGGATTACCTATAGAGGCTAGACACGTGTGTGGCTCGAGCGCCCTCCTCCTTCCACAGCTTCTCTTAGTATAAAGGTATGGTACTTTTATATTTGTGTTCTTCTCTTGCTTTGATGTTAGATTGTATGCTAGGTCATTATGCTAGATCCTGTTGCGGGCATATTGGTAGATCGTTTAGATCTATCTACCAAGCCTTTCACTGTGCATGCTTTAAAATTATTTTAAAATGCATTCCTTTTGCCTTGTTTTTCTTGCATATTGCATGCTTGGTGTAGGTGCTTCTAACCTTTAATGGTATCAGAGCGATAGGTTCCTTTTTGTAGTATAATGATTCTAGCATGCTAATAACATCCTTCTTAAGTACTTGGATTGAGAGCTTCACCATGGCCATCCGGTCATAGGAGAGAAGTAGGGCTGCAAGACCCTCTCTTCCCATTCAATGGGGTTTCCTATGGCATGTAGGGATACCGATGTGATTGACTCATGAAAAGAAAAATAAGAAGCAAGAAATTGTAGATTAAAAATGTTTTAATCTAATGACATGATCATAAAACATCTTTGGATGAGATCTAAAATGATTGTTTTGATCGGTTTTATTGAATGTTTGGAGAAACATTGGATTTGAAGTCATTATTTTTTTCCTGTCTCAGGCGAAGTGTCGACACTTGAACAGGAAGTGTCGATAGTTGGGTTTCATGAGCCAACACTTGGCCTTGTAAGTGTCGACTCATGGGTCTATGCCAGATTCTAGCATTCTGTTTTTCCTGTCTCAGGCTAATTATCGACACTTGGCCTGGAAGTGTCGATACTTGGCAACAGAATATAGAAAACAATGAATTCAAATTTTGAAATTTTTTGTAAAATTATTTTACACTTGTAAATTAAAGTTATTTTAATTTACTTTAAGGCCATTGAACTTAATTTTGAATTAAGATTGACTAGGATCTTTAAAAATGTGATTCAAAGATTTTAAGTCATTTCAATAAGCCTTAAGGGTCATGGATTAGCTTCTATTATGTCCTTGATTAGGTTAAACCTAAGCTTAGATGCATTGGACAAATTAGAGAACTAATCTAATCAAATATTGAATTATGATTTCTTCTCTAGATCTATCTAATAGTTAGATTGATTAGTTCATAATTTAAATGGACCTAATTTGTGGCTCAGTGGAAAGCCTGAGTCTTTAGACTAGTCTAATCGAGTCTGATGAACCGATGGGTGTCAAGGTAAGTTTGGCATTGTGATCATGGTTCTTTGGGACTACCTTTTACCTGGCCAACTCTGTTGGTATCTAAGAAAAGACGGTTAATGGCGAAACCCAATCCATGATCTCACTTACTTGGCTAATGTGGTCAATCAGGATTGATTGGATATCTCATTGACTCGTGTTAACCCTTGTCACCCAAGGTTAATCAGTCTTGATTGATTTTAGGTACCTATGGATCATTTGTTATGTATAACCCTCCTTGTTTGCTGATTTGGTCAGTGGGAGGTTGATCCATGTCTTGTCATCTCCTCCTCTATCACATTATTTTAAAACTCTCTAAATTATTAGGTCCTTAAAAGGATAAAGTTATAGGGATAACCTAGTCCTAGCCTCCCATTAAGTGGGATGGTAATGGGTCCAATAGTTGGATGTTCATCAGCAGATCCAAAGATCGGGTGTTTATCAGGCTATTGAAATTGATATTCCTAATATGATGGCTCAGTGTGACTCTCTTAACAGTGGTTAAGTGGGCCGGCCAAAGTTGAGCTTGACTATTCATTAGTTAGAAGCATTGAAATTTGTCATATTAATGGTTGGACCTAATCGAGACCTTCAATAGGAGGCCCAAAGGTCGATTGAAGTGCTCCTTGGGGCAAAACCCAATGCTAGAGGTTACTTGGAGAAGTAATCAGTTAAGAACCTACATTTAGATACGCATGGGTGGGCTGGCCAAAGTTGGGCTCATGTGTTGTCTATTGAACTCTGGTACCCACTAGGGAATTAAAGTAATTCCTCGGATTGTAGGTAGAGGCTACTAGTTTGAGCAAAATAGTGGGAGGGACTTTTAGACTAAAGTCCATGTCTTTAGGTTAATAATTTATATACACTAATTAGATTTGGTTTTCCTTTCAGATGTCTTCCAACCTGTCACTCCGGTCTCTTCTCGACAACGAGAAGCTCAACGGACCCAACTTCGATAGCTGGTATCGAAGGCTCGGGATTGTCCTGGAGCATGAACAGATCCTGTATATGATATCAGATCTGGCACCTGAGATCCCTGCTGCCAATGCTCGGGGTTCGATCAGAGACACTTATTAGAAGTGGCTCTCTAACAGGACCACTGTCGGGTGCATTATGTTGGCTATGATGAACGACGAGTTTAGTCGCAAGTTCGAGAAAGCCTAGCCGGAAGAAATCCTTCAAAGGTTGAAGGAGTCTTTCGGGATACCAGATGACGTTGAGAAGTACAGGGTCTCCTGTGCTATCTACAACGTGTGGATGTGTGATGGGGCCTCGGTCACTGATCATGTATTGTATATGATCAAGATGATTAAGCTCCTGGGCAAGCTTGGCTGTCCCTTGCATGAACAGCTTGGAAAAGATGCAATACTGAATTCCCTCCCTCCTTCCTATCTAGATTTTCTCGATTATTATAGAATGAATAAGCCTGCAGTTAACTACCATGGTCTGTTGGAGTTGCGGCAGACTTATGAGAAAGACCACCATTTGAATAAAGGGGTGGTGAATCTAGTAGGAGGATCTTCGGGAGGGCATCGTCCCTTCAATAAAGGAAAGAAGAAAAATTAAGGAAAAAAGGTGCTAAGTGCTTCTAGGCCCAGTCAGGCCAATAAAGTGAAGGCCGATCAGAGTCGTACAAAGTGCTTCTTCTGCAAAAAGCAGGGTCATTGGAAGAGGAACTATCCTCTTTATATTACAACACTTGACCCAAACAGGTCCAAGAAGAGAAAGCTGCAGGATGGTCCTGGATAAGGTATTTATATGATAACATCTTGTAGTTTCTCTGTTTGTGATACTACTAAATGGGTATTGGATACTGGAAGTCCAATTCATATTTGCCATTCTTTGCAGGGACTTCAAGTTAGTAGAAGATTCAAGGATGGCGAGAGATTCTTGAATGTGGAAAATGGAAGCCGAGTTCCAATCCTGGCGTTGGGAGTCCTCAAACTTGTTTTCGAGTCCTGTACTATCATTTTGAACGAGTGTCATTTTTGTCCATCTTTCATTTTGAATGTCATTTTTGTAAGCCAATTGGCCATGTATGGTTATGAACTATCAATAAATAATGATGTTTGCAAAATCATTTGGAATGGTTTTGTAGTTTTGAATGGACAAATGCGTGATGACATTTATATACTATCGCGACCTGTTAGTGTAATATACACGTCTAGCAAATGCCCTAGTATAGATAATGTCAGCGAAGCATACCTATGGTATTGTAGGCTAGGTCATATTAATAGGAACAGGATAAATAGGTTGAAATGTGAGGGTCTCCTCGATTTTAGTGAAGATAGTTCACTTCCAACCCGTGAGTCCTGTCTTCTTAGAAAAATGACTAAGTCACCTTTTATTGAAAAAGGTGAATGAGCCAAAGAAATTCTGAGTCTGGTACATACTGATGTATGCAGACCCATGAATGTTTGTGCCAGGGGTGGGTACGATTATTTCATTACATTTACAGATGACCTTTCGAGGTACGGTTAAGTCTTCTTGATGAGACATAAATCTGAATCATTTGAAATGTTCAAACGATATCGTAGTGAAGTAGAAAAACTAACTGGAAAGTATATTAAAATCCTTCGATCTGATCGAGGTGGTGAATACCTTTCAGGTGAGTTTCTGACATATCTTGAGGAGAATGGGATTCTCTCTCAGTGGATACCTATAGGGACACCTCAATTAAATAGAGTGTTTGAGAGGAGGAATCGAATCCTGTTAGACATGGTTTTGTCCATGATGGGCTTTGCTTCTCTACCGGTATCCTTTTGGGGATATGCTCTAGAATCAGCTTGTTACCTTCTGAATAGGGCTCCAAGTAAGTTCATTAGTAAATCACCATATGAGATATGGATTGGACATAAGCCAACACTATCACACCTTCGGGTGTGGGGGTGCCCGGCTTATGTAAAATGTTTGAAAACGGACAAACTTGGAACTAGGTCTGACTGGTGCCTATTTGTTGGGTATCCAAAAGAGTCTAAAGGGTTTTATTTCTACTTAGCTGAGGAACAAAAGTTGTTCATCGATCTTAGGACTATCTTTTTGGAAAAGGAGTTCCTTGGTGAAGGGACTGTAGCCGCTAAGATTGAACTTAGTGAAGTTCAACAAATAGAAGAACCAACATACTTAAGGGACAACATAGAACCGATTGTGATTAAATCACACCCAGAGCCCACTCAAGAACTATTAAGAAGATTCAATAGAGTATCGAGCTGACCGGACAGATACTATGATTTCTTGGTCCGGGATGGTGATCTTATTGAACTCGATGAGAATAATGAGGATCCGATCACTTATATGGATGTGATACAGAGGTCCGACTTTGAGAAATAGCTAGAAGTCAAGAAATTTGATATGGAGTCCATGGAGACCAATAATGTATGGACATTGGTTGATGCACCTGAAAGGATAAAACCAATTGGGTGCAAATGTATTTTCAAAAGGAAAAGGGGCACATATGGGCAGGTGGATACCTATAAAGCCTGTCTGGTTGCCAAGGGGTATCATCAACATTATGATATTAACTATGACAAGACGTTCTCTCTTATGGCAATGCTCAAATTCATTCAGATTTTGCTTGCTTTAGGAACACACTTTGATTATGAAATCTGACAAATGGATGTCCGAACAACTTTCTTAAATGGTGAGCTGGAAGAGGAGGTGTATATGATATAACTTGAAGGGTTCATATCCACAGATGAGTCAAAGGTGTGCAGGCTTCAAAAGTCCATCTATGGACTGAAGCAAGAATAAAGGAGTTGGAACATGCGATTTGATAAGTGTGTCAAGTCATATGGCTTCGTTAGGAACGGAGAAGAACCTTGCATTTACAAATGGACTAATGGTTATGTGATTGTATTCCTTGTATTGTATATGGATGACATTCTTTTAATCGAGAATGATATCCCAGCACTACAAGGAATAAAGGTCTGGTTATCTTCTCAGTTCTCTATGAAGGACTTGGGTGAAGCCTCTTACATATTGGGTATGAAGATCTATAGAGATAGATCTAAGAGGCTTCTAGGATTGTCCCAGTCTACGTACATCGATACCGTGCCGAAACGGTTCAGCATAAAAAATTTCAAGAAGGGCTATCTCCTGATAGGCACTGTAATTAATCTCTCCAAAAGAAATTGTGTGACAACTCCTGAAGAGAGAGAGCGTATGAGTAGAATCCCATATGCTTCGGCAGTGGGTTCCATCATGTACGCCATGACATGTACTAGACCAGATGTGGCATACTCACTAGGTGTAGTGAGCAGATACTAGTCTTACACAGGTAAAGCTCATTAGAAAGTGGTAAAAACCATTCTTAAGTATTTATGAAATATTAAGGACCAATGGCTAATTTATGAAGAATCTAACTTGAAACTTGTGGGGTATACTGATTCCAGTTTCCAATCAGATAAGGGCAAGAGTGTATCAGGATTTATCTTTACCCTGAACAAAGTTGTCTGCTGGAAAAGTTCCAAGCAGCTTACTATGGCGGACTCAATTTGTGAAGCAGAATACATTGCAGCATCTGATGCAGCAAAGGAAGCTGTGTGGTTGTGGAAGTTCCTTGGCGAGTTGGGAGTGGCACCTTCCCTGGATGGTCCTGTTCCGGTGTACTGTGACAACACTGGAGCCATTACTCAAGCCAAAGAGTCGAAGTCTCATCACCACACAAAGTATATTCTGCGGTGCTATCATCTTGTACGAGAGATTGTGGAACAAGGTGATATTGACCTTCTGAAGATCGATGGAAAGGAAAATCTGGCTGACCCCTTCACTAAAGCCATTGGAGTTCAAGAGTTTGACTATTGTAAATAGAAAATGGGAATGAAATTCTGTACTGATTGGCTTTAGTCCAAGTAGGAGTTGTTGGGAATTATATCCCAAAGCCAATCATCTAGGCTGTAGATGGTTGTACTATCTTATATTTGTATATGAATTCTTTTAATAAATAAAAGTTATTTATTTTTGGCTGTTCATCATATTTACATTTTCCTGAGATAAACTCTTGTATGATGGAGTCCTTAGAACTACATTGTTTTGATATAGAGAGGATATATCATGTACTTCTTAAAGTGGTTCACAACCAAAGGATATATTGTTATAGGACGATAATATATCAAGTGTAGGTTGTTGTATGTCACATTTGTTGATTGTCTTCTTAAAAAAGGAGTATGGAGATACTGGTGTGACATTAAAGTGAAATGTATGACATCTCACTGAACGTGACCATCTGCGAAGCTCCCTTGTACCAAAGGGTTGCTCGCGAAGAGATATGTCCCTCAGACCTGAGGTCACCATGGCAGCTTGCAAGCAACTCATTATACTTTGGTACTAGACTACCTGAATTTCTAATCCAGTGATGGAAGGTTTCTGGGTGCAGCCAAGTACTTGTGGAGTGATGGTGGATCAAGATGGAATTGACCTCTCCAAATAGTTTGGAGTGAATGACCCACTATGTCTCAATTTAGCAAAACCTTAGCTAGGGTAGTTCTTGTGATGAGTCATAGAACTTGTGAGGTTGAGACATGATTTGGATAGACCAAATTAGGATTGGCAATCAAACCCTAGGTCATCCTGAGCATTATGAGATCAAAGGGATGAATTATGTGGCAACCATATGCCAGAGGTTCTTGTGAGGTGCTCTGCATCTTCGACCTATCCGGACATCGGGTATCATTGCTAGATGAGGACTTTGACTGGTACTGAAAATGTTCCAGTGTTATCGGCTTAGTGTTCAAACCTATGGGGTTACACACCATAGAGGATTTCTATCTGATCTAAAGGCTAATCGATGATTAAGAATCGTTTGCCATCACCGAAAGTTAATATGATTGACTTTGTTCCAAGTGTCGACACTTGGATTTTTGCAGGTGTCGACACTTGGCATTTTTCATGTGTCGATACTTCTTGTGATGAGCAAATTTTTAGGAAAAGGTTTTTGGAAAAGATTTGACCTTGTTTGAATTTTGAATTCAAACCATTTTGGTTCCAAACTTTCTTAGAATGATTGTCATTCCTTCCTAAAGAGTTTGGACCCATTTGGTATGACCTTGATCTTCTCCCCCTTTCTCTCCCCCAATCACTCCTCCTTCCTTCTTCTCCCTCTCATGGCTGCCCCTATAAATGAAGGTCATTCTAGAGGCTCCTAGAGGTTATGGTAATGGTTCTTTGAGAGGAAGAAGAAGTGTTTAGTGAGGACTTGGGATTGGGTGTGACCTAGCAATCAAGCTAGGTCTTGGGAAAATAGTTCTCTTGGGAAGGGGTTCCAGCTCTGCTCCTAGTCTTCCTAGAAGAAGAAGATCGGTCCAAGAATCCCGAAGAGCTAGCACTCCCAGGGAGTTGACCAGAGTCGAGCCCAGGTGTGGATTGCCCGTAGAGGCCAGACATGTGTGTGGCTCGAGCGCCCTTTTCCTTCCACAGCTTCTCTCAGTGTAAAGGTATGGTACTTTTATATTTGCGTTCTTCTCTTGCTTTGATGTTAGATTGCATGCCAGGTCATTATGCTAGATCTTGTTGCGGGCAGATCGGTAGATCGTTTAGATCTATCTATCGAGCCTTCCATTGTTTATACTTTAAAATTGTTTTAAAATGCATTCCTTCTGTCATGTTTTTCTTGCATATTGTATTCTTGGTGTAGGTGCTTCTAACCTTCACTGTGGGCCCTAGCATGGCGGTTGATAGAGGCATGGTGGCCGCAGGGTGAGGGCTGGTCACTTCAGCTATTGGAGGCAGCATTGACCCCTCTGCGGTGGCGTCATCCACCACCTCCACCCCCATCGATCATGGTGAAGCTCAGGTTTGGGGAGGGGCCGCTGGAGCTACAGGCATGGTCCCCTCCTCAGCCATGGTCTTTCTCTCAGGCCTGCGGACTTGAGGTTGAGTCATCGGCTCGAGCGCGGCCGGTGCTGCGATCGGCTCCCTCTCAGTTGGCTCGATAGAGGCCCCCCCACTGGGCCTTTACTTTGGTTCCTCCCGAGCCTTCTTCAATCATTCCTCCTAGGGCCTTGCAAAGGCAGCCCTCTTTCGGGACATTCGAAGGAGTTACACCATTGTGAACTTCATCCCTGTAGTAAGAAAAGAAATTGATCAGTTACCAATCGAAAAGAAATATACTTTAAAGAAGGAGCCTCGATGTTGAGCCTTACCCTGAGGTTGGTCCTGGTTGACCTCGGCATCGGCGATGTTCTGATCGGTCAGTAGGTCCCAGAGGGTTGGGACCTCGAAGGTGACGAGTCGGTCGTACACCTCCTTATCCACTGCCTTGACAGAAGATTGCCGGTTGGGAGAGCGGTTCGAGTTACTCTAGACCCAGTCTACTTCCTCAACCGAGGCAAAGAAAAACCTGCTCTTCCATCCTTTGATGGATGGAAGAGGGCAAGTCCGGTTTGATAGCCCCCAAGCGGGGGGCCACAAACCACCACCCATTATCAGCCGGGTGGCACTTCAAGGTGAAGAGGGCCCTGAACAAGAAAAAACAAGCAAAATCCCATGGAAGTAGCAAAGAATAGTGAAGCAAACTATGGCCCTAACAGCATTCGAAGTGAGTTGGGCTAGGACCAGACGAAAGTTATTTAGAAAGGAGAGGAAAAAATTATGAAAGGGAAGATGGAGGACCCTGAGGAAGAAGTCCTCGTATAGGACTATCCGGCCTGGGCCACTGGAAGTGACCTGCTCCTCCGGTCCCGGAACCAAGAGTCAGATGGTGCCCAAAATCTCGTACGCACTCCGGACATGGTGGAGGTCCTCCCCAGTCATCACCAAAGCATTGCTAGAGGGACCGGACGGTTCACGAACGAGAGGAGGAGGAGGAGGAGCCGCAAGGGCACTAATGACTATCCCCGTTCGGTAGGGAACCCTGTGGGCTACCAAAGGAACCTTATGCTCCTCGCTATCCGAGGTGGGAGGTCTCAACTAAGATGGCCCTGCCTCATCGAAATAGACCGGGTGGCAGTGCCCCCTACTAGAAGAACTCATGGAGAAAAAAAAGAAAGAAAGGATGAAAGATAGAAGACCTAAGAACTCTATGAGATCTCCTCCAACACATGCTGTAGGAGAAGAGAGGAGGAAGAAAGGGGGAAGAAGGAAGGAAGGACTGACTTGCAATTACTCTAGACCAAGAAGATAGGAGTAGGATTAAAGAAGGAAGGTCTACAAGAGAATCTGATCCTCTTCGCCCAAAAAGTTCTTAAGGAATGAAAGGACGAGCCCCTTTCAAAAGCCTGCAGACCGTCGCCAGATCGTATTGATTAAAAATGTGCATCCTTTCTTCTCCCTAGCCAACGAGAGTCTACCATGCATCAAAATCCACCGGAGGTGATGAATCGATTCCAAGGAAATTGCTTTAGGCCCGACACAGCAATTATGGCCCTCCTGAATGGGCTGACGAGGTGTCTTCTCGTTGGTGCGGAATCACGATCACTGGGATGCCGGTGCTCAAGGCATTAATGGCACAGGATAAGAACCCTTCCATGTCAGCATCATCATTATTTTCTTCGTTCCGAGCACCGCCATGTACTCTAGGATCGAGAGTGGGGGGCATCTGATATGGCACTATCACTGACATGGAACCCTTGCCGAACCCAGCTGGCGGCACCACTAACAGAACGTACCACCTGGATGTGGTGACCAAATGAACATCTGAGGCTGAGCCCTCGACTAAAGTCAGCTCCCATCCAGGATTGAGCTCCCAACCCAAGTCATGCTCCTGCCACCCAAGATCGAGCTCCCGATTGAGGTTAGCTCTCATCCAGTGTCAAGCTCCTAGTCGAAGTCGTGCTCTTGCCATCCGAGATTGAGCCCCCGATCGAGGTCAGCTCCTATCCAGGATCGATCTCCAGGTCGAGGTTGTACTCCCGCCACCCGGGGTCAAGCTCCTGATCGAGGTCGGCTCCCATCCAGGGTCGAGCTCTCAGCTGAGGTCATGCTCCCGCCATCAGAGGTCGAGCCCCCGATCAAGGTCAGTTCTCATCCAGGGTCGAGCTCCCGATTGAGGTTGTACTCCCGCCACCCAAGGTTGAGCTCCCGATCGAGGTCAGCTCCCATCAAAGGTCCTACTCCCGGTCGAGGTCATGCTCCTGCCATCCGAGGTTGAGCCCCCGACCGAGGTCAGCTCCCATCCAAGGTTAAGCTCCCGATCAAGGTCATGCTCCCATCATTTGAGATCGAGCCCCCAACCAAGGTCAGCTCCCATCCAGGGTCGAGCTCCTGGTCAAGGTCATGCTCCAAGGTCGAGCCCCCAATCGAGGTCAGCTCCCATCTAGGGTTGAGCTCTCGGTCGAGGTCGTGCTCCTACCATTTGAGGTTGAGCTCCTGGCCAAGGTTAGCTCCCATCCAAAGTCAAGCTCCTGATCGAGGTCATGCTCCCACCATCCGAGGTCGAGCTCCTGAGATAGAGCTCCCACTTTTCAAGATGGAATCATTATCCAGGACTAAGAGGCATCATCGACTGATAAAGGATCAACCAGGAATGGGGAAAAGAAGACCAGAAAGAATTCGAACCATGGCACGAGGGCTGCAGGCTATAGACATTGCAACACGCCACCTGCACCCTCTGTACGATGCATGCTCCACCAGGTTCCAGGCCCTGCCGTGCACTGCCTACATCCTCCATCGTGTAACCAGGGCTTCAATTTTCATGACACGCTGCCTACACCTCCTCCAATAGGAGTATCCTATTAAGTCTCCAGGCCCTGCAACACCCTAATGGTCCCTCCTAGAATAGAAACATTCCACTATGGCTCAAGGCTCAGTGGTATGGTGCCCGCACCCCCTATGAGAACTACACCACTAGAGGGACAAGACCTGTATTACACTGACAAATATCCCTAATAGAAAGATCTCCTTCCAAGGATCGGTCTGACAGGGGAAGTCTGCTAATAGAAGAAAACCCTGTCAAAAGGGGGTACCAAAAAAGTGACACCCCGATGAAGTCCCAGACCTGGTCTGGGCCACTTCTTCCATGTAAAATGATAAAAGGGCCCTCCGACGAGGGGGGGACAACTGGTAAGACAACGAGAGCAAACGGGCAAGGAGCCAGCATGGTGAACCTCCCTAGTCTCAAACTTTGACTTATCTTCTATATCTCATATTGGATATTATTTATTCCTCTATGTGGAGAGGTCCTAGGCTCTTCGTCATAGAGGCTCTGTTCCCCTTGGTCGTCCTAACTGACTTGATCATTGGAATATCCCCACTAGAATCCCTAGCCTAGGTCTCTTTTTTTTTGCATGACTAGCCGATCCAGGAGCTGACTGGAAGAGAGGATGGAGCACTCAGAGGGAGTCCGACATGCCTACTACATATTAGAGCTATGGGCTATGGTGATCTAGGTGGTAATAGATTGGTGCATCAGGTAGGGGGTACAGGAATGCCAGTGACTGTTGGAAGTCCAACAACAAGTCCCCCACTACAAGCAAAATACCTATGGACATCCATGGCCCCATGGTAACCACATGCTCACGTGAAGCTTCCATTAGCCGCACCGGGGACCCTCACTCCGTGGCGACCAGCAGAGCCTAGAAAGGAGAAAAAGAAAGAAAAAAAAGAAAAGAAAAAAAGGGAGGGAGAAGAGAGAGAAGAGAAGAGAAAGGAGAAGAGGAGAGAGAAGGAGAGGAGAGATAAATAAGAGAGAGAAAGAGAAAAGAGAAGAGGAGAGGAAAAAAATAAATAAAAAAATATTGAAGGAGATCAAAAAGTTTCTCTTTGGGAATTTGTGTAGGGTATTAGTGGGTAGCTCACTGATAAAATTAGGATAGAAGGTATTAGATTTATCATTTTTATAAGATTATTTATTAATATTAAAAATTATTATTATAAGGAGATAGCCTTCTAAGAAGAAGGGCATTGAGCAAACTTTGGGTATGAACTGATATCGGGTGTATTTAGTTTATCTCCAGTAAGGTAAGGATTTTTGTACATGATCACTGATTATATATATACTTTATACTGCATAGTTTTATTTATGGACATGAGCATGGGCATGTCTTAGTATTTATGTACTTTTGATATTTTGATAATGGATATTTATATTTGCTAGCTTGATACTATTATATTTCATATACTATGTTTGGATGCTTTGAAAAATAATACTGGTTTAGAAAATCTTGAATTAAATAGGGTTTGATAATTATGTTGACAAATTTGGTTAAACTGATCATTAAAAAAGAATGTTTTAGACTAGCCATGCCATATAGAGAATAGCTGAGCCATGGGCTGATAGTATATAGGATAGCTGAGCTACAGATGAATAATATGTGGAATAATTAGCCATAGGTAGATAGTACATGAGACAGCCAAGCCACGAGCTGATAATATGTGGAATAATTGAGCGATGGATAGATAGTACATGGGATAATCGAGTCATGGATAGATAGTATATGGATTAGCCTGGCCACGGGTGGATAGTACATGATTAATTTTGAGATATGCCCATCATGGGCTGAGCATGACTGTGGTTAGCCCAAACTCTAATGAAGGTTATTAATCAAACTAGACATACAATGGCTTTATAATAGTTGAGTTTTTTGGATGCATGACATGATATTTATTATTCATGGTTTATTATTATTTTTTTATTATTTTTTATTTATATAATTATGGATGAAATTATATGAAAATCCTTACTGGCCTATAAAGCTCACTTTCTATTTCTTTATTTCTTTCAAAGTCACAGGATGTATAACATGAGTTGGGACAAGCATGAGACTGAGTACTAGGATCTTTGATTGTTTAGTTAGTCCTATTTATGATATCCATGTAATGAATATGTACACAAGATTCTCATCATTTCCTGAAATAGGGTGATACCTAGGGTTTGTGTGGTCAGTTGCATAGCTAATCTTGGTACTTGGTTGGGGGCATGATAGAGTGGTATCAGAGCCTAGGTTGTAGGATTCTAAGGTCCAAGTTCCCATAGAGAGAGAGTGGATTGATCATTGGGTTGGGATAGGATAACGTAATATATTCATGTATAGGTGATATGTGAATACTAATAATGATTGTTGTAGGATCCCATGGTGCGTGGAGGTAGACATGGATGTGTTAGGAGGCCTACAAGATTTGTGGATGATTTAAATGCTTGGAAACCCTTGGATCAGTAAAAAGATGTTGGGATCTTACCCGATAGTGGTGTGCACTAGCATGAACCATTACACAATCTCATGGACAGCATCCCAGAGACTAGGATAGTAGAAATGCGAATCTTGGGTGGACTTGAAGTTTAGCTTGGAGACCAAGTTGGCCGCTTTCAGCTTATATAACTACTAGTGCAACAACAAGCCACTGCTAAAATTGATATAATAAGGATAGTGAGGTGCAACAATGGTAACAATAACTCATGCAGTAATAATAACAGTTTATGCAACAACTACTACAACAACAACAATAACAAGAAACTTTTCAGCAATAATTGAGAGTCAGGGTCCCAGAAGAGTATTAGATAACTTTGATACATTTCAAGAAGTATGCTCCACCAGTATTCAAAGAAACTTCTGACCCTATTAAGGCCAAGGGTTGGCTGAAAGCAATAGAGAAAGTGTTATAGGCCTTGCGATGTCCAATGAAAGAAAGAGTAAATCTTGCTACCTTCATGCTACAAGATGAGGTAGCCGATTGGTGGGATATGGAGCCTAGGAAGCTAAGACCAAATGATGCATCTTTCACTTAGAAAGATTTTAGGAGGGTCTTTTATGAGAGGTACTTTTCTTAAAGTGTTCAAATTTAGAAATTCTAAGAATTCGACCGCTTGGAGCAGGATAGTATGATAGTTGCCAAGTATGCTGCAAAGTTTGAAAAATTATCCAGATACACTTTGACATTGATAGTAGATAAGGGGATTCAAGCTAAAAAAATTAAAAATGGATTTAGAGGTCAAATCCAACAATAGGTAACTACTTTTGAGCTACCCACTTATAAAGAGGTCATCAACAAAGCAATGATAATAGGAAGAGATTTGGACATTGCTCAACCAAAAAGGAAAAAAGCATTGAAGAAGAGGTCTAGATCAGGAGGATACAAAAGTTAACACAATAAGAACACCAATACAATGACTAGAAAGTTTAACAATATTACTCTAAATGATAAGGCACAGTAAAGGGATGATGTCAAGTGTCACAAGTGCAGTGGGGCTTACCTTAAACAAGACTACACATGGCTAGGAGGGAAATGTTACAAATGCAGCAAGGAGGGTCACAAGGCTATTGTGTGTCGTAGGGATCAGGAACCATAGCACCATGTACCTCAAGCTTCTCAAGAAACCCCTACTAATTGAGTACCTCAAGAAGGACATCAATAAGGAGGAGGACAATAGAAGTCGAGAACCTAGGGATGGGTGTATGCACTCATATAGCAGGATGCCAATGCTTCTAATTCATTGGTGACAGGTATGATTAGGTTATTTTCTAGTAGTATTTATATTCAGTTTGATGCTGGTGCTACACATTTTTTTATATCAACTAGATGGGTTAGGAAAAATAATGAGTTGACTCCGACATCTCTAGAAATCGATCTCCGTGTTTCTACTATAAATGGAGATGTCATTTTGGTTAACCTGATATGCAAAGATTGTGAATTGGATATTGAAGGTAGAGAAATATAAGCAGACTTGAAAGTCCCAGAGATGAAGGACTTTGATGCAATTCTTGGAATGGATTGGTTGGCAGCATATCATGATTCCATCAATTGCTTTGAGTAGATAGTGAAATTTCGGGTCCTTGGCTAGCCAGAGTTCAACTTTGTGGGTAGCAAGTTAACCTCTTAACAGAGGATGATCTCTTCTTTTAATGCCAAATGACTCCTTAGGAAAGGTTGTGAAGGATTCTTAGTGTTAGTGGCGGATACACAACAAGAAGAGCTCAAATTGGAAGACATTTCTATTGTAAAAAAGTTTCTGGAGGTCTTTCTAAATGACCTGCCAGGGTTACTTTTTGATAGAGAAATCAAGTTCTCCATTGATCTCATACCAGGCATTGGAGCCATCTCCAAAGCTTCATATAGGATGGCTTCAACTGAATTGAAAGAGCTTAAGGAGCCATTGCAAGAGTTATTAGATAAAGGATTTATCAGACATAGCATGTTTCCTTGGGGTACTCTGGTATTATTTATGAAGAAGAAGGATGATAGTTTTTGACTTTGTATAGACTATCGGGAGTTAAATTAGGTGACAGTATGAAATAAATATCCTTTACTGAGGATTGATGATCTGTTCGATCAACTACAAAGTGTAGTGTACAAGTATTTTCAAAAATTGATCTCCGTTCTGGCTACCATCAACTAAAGATAAGGGTTGAGGATGTGCTTAAGACAGCCTTTAGAACTAGATATGGACATTATGAGTTTCTAGTCATACCCTTCGATCTGACAAATGCACCTGCAACTTTTGGACCTCTTAAATAGGGTGTTCAAACCCTATTTAGATCAGTTGTTGTGGTATTTATTGATGATATATTAATTTATTTAAGGAGCCCACAAGTGCATGAAGAACACCTAAGGATAGTATTGCAAATACTCAAGGAAAAGAAGTTGTATGCCAAGTTACAAAAGTATGAGTTTTGGTTAGACAAAGTCACTTTTCATAGCCATGTTATCTTTAAGGAAGGTGTTTTCATGGATCCCAAGAAAGTTGATATCGTAATAAATTAGGAAAGAGTCACTAATATATCTAAAGTTTGTAGTTTCCTAGGAATGGCAGGATATTATTGAAGATTCATGGAAGGATTCTCTCTTATTGTCGTGCCTCTAACCTGTTTGCCCAAAGGCGAGTGAAATTTGAATGGATGGATGAATGTGAGAAAAGTTTCCAAGAATTAAAAAGATGGTTGGTGATAGCACCAGTGCTAACTGCCCCTATCGAAATAGGAGATTTCACTATATATAGCAATGCATCTCATAAGGGTCTTGGTTGCATCCTAATGCAAAATGGAAAGGTGATATCCTATACCTCTAGGCAATTAAAGCCATATGAGTTAAACTATCATACTCATGACTTGGAACCAGCAGCAGTGATTTTTTCTCTGAAATATGGAGGCATTATTTGTACGGTAGCCATTAGAAGATTTTCACAAATCATAAAAGCTTAAAATATATCTTCACTCAAAAGGAGTTGAACTTGAGACAAAGAAGATGGTTGGAGCTACTAAAGGATCATGACCTAACCATCAATTATTATCCAGGAAAGGCAAATGTTGTAGCAGATACTTTAAGTAGGAAGATCTCAAGTAAGTTAGTAGCTTTAGTTACTAATCAGAAGTATATCATATTAGATTTCGAAAGATCAAAGATTAAAGTATGGTTGCATGACTTTGAAATTTAGCTAGCAAATCTTATAGTGCAGCCTACTTGATTAAACAAATTAAAGTAGCTTAAAGAGAGGATCTAAAACTATAAAAGATTAGAAATATAGTGGAGTTTGGTGTTCAGTCTGAATTCTGTATATATACGGATGATATCTTGAGGTTTGGTAGTAGATTGTGTGTTCCTAAGATTCCAAAATTAAGGAATAAGACTTTAGAAGAGACTCATAGTTCAACTTATACGATGCACTCAAGAGGCACAAAGATGTACCAAGATTTAAAAAAAACTTTTGATGGCCTAGTATGAAAAACGATATAGCATGGTATGTAGCTCAATGCTTGGTGTGTCAATAGATAAAAGCCGAGCATCAAAGACCTGTCGGATCATTGCAATCCCTCATGATCCCTTAATAGAAATGAGAACATATTACTATGGACTTGTGACTGGTTTGCCCAAAACCCCCAAGGGTAATAATGCAGTGTGGGTAGTTGTAGATCGATTAACTAAGTTAGCTCATTTCTTACCTTTTCGGATTAGCCTCCCTTTAAAAAGATTGCAAGCTTGTACATAGAACAGATCGTGAGATTGCATAAAATTATGGCTACTATTGTATTGGATCGGGATAGCAAATTTATTTCATAATTTTGGAAGAGCCTTCACAAAGCTCTTGGAACCAAATTAAATTTTAGTATAGCATTTCATCCCCAAACTGATGGACAATCAGAGTAAACCATCCAAATTCTAGAAGATATGCTAAGAGCTTGTGTCATGGACTTAGGGGATGCTTGGGATAGTCATTTGTCATTGATAGAATTTGTTTATAACAATAGTTATCAAGCTAATATCCAGATGGCACCTTTTGAAGTATTATATGGTAGGAAGTGTAGATCTCCTATTTATTAGGATAATGTAGGAGAAAGAAAGTTATTGGGTCTAGAGCTAGTATAATAAATGATGGACAGGGTACAAGTAATTAGAGAATGGCTACGTACAGCTTAGAACAGGCAGAAAAGCTATGCTAACAAGAGGAGGGAGTGGAATTTCAAGTAGGTGACCATGTTTTTCTTAGAGTTTTTCCTACCAAAGGAGGAATGAGGTTCGAAATGCAAGGCAAAGTGAGTCCGAGATATGTGGATCCATTTAAGATTTTGGATAAGGTTGGGGAGGTGGATTACCAACTAGCACTATCACCAGCCTTATCAGGTGTGCATAATATATTTCATGTATCAATGCTACGAAGGTATATTATAGCTTCATGAAGATCGATCTATAAGGAGGTTCCCATATAGATCATCAATAAGAAGGACCAAGTATTATGATATTAACCATACTGTATGTGAAGGTATAATGGAGCAACCATAGTGAGAGAGAGGCTACCTGGGAGCTTGAGGTAGAAATGATAGACAAGTATCCATAGCTCTTCGAAGTTTAGGTATGTTAATTTCAAGGATGAAATTATTTTAAGGAGAGAGAATGTAATACAACAAAAAAAGGAAGGGAGTGATATGGGAGAAGACTCAGTCTTCCTCTTCTCCAACTCCATCAGAAGGAAGGAAAGGGGATAGCCCAAATCTTACGGGAGTCTTCCTCTTCTCCAACTCCATCGAAAGGAAGGAAAGGGGATAGCCCAAATCCTAGCAACCTAAAGCTATAAAAGGACCCCTCCTCCCTCTCTTCGTCAAACTCCCAAACCACCTACTACCAGTGAGGAAGAGCTTCAATCTTCATTGATTTTGATGATGAATCCTTGAGAGTCCCTGATGATAGGCCAGGGGGGACCTTACTGGAACCAAGGTGAGTAAAGTCTTCCTATTTTTCTCTCCCTTCTCCGTGATTTCCAGTGATATTGATCATCGTCGATGGACACCAGACCCGAATGGAGACTGAGCCACCGTGGACTGCTGCTGACCAACCCTTGTCCAACAGGAATGGTGTGGACACCAAAAGCAGAAGCAGAATAAAACCCCACTCAAATAAGGTTAACCTGATTCCACTTTGGATCGAAGATCACTACGCTAAATTTTTCTTGTAAAAGGCAATTTACTTTCAAGAGTCCTGTAATTACTTAGTTTCAATTTCATGAATCCTGTAATTATGTCCAATCGAGTCCTGTAATTATGTCCTGTCTCAATCTGGGTTCAAATAAGAACTCAATTAGAGTTCCATTAGGTTTATTTAAATCAAGTCCAAGCTACTTCAAGTTGAGGTTCACCAAACCACTTGGAGCTTCCAAATCAAGACCTTGGTCTACCAAGCTGGAATTCCTCATCACCATGCCAACAAAGCAGCCACCATGGATGCCACATCATCAGCCACATCACCTTCAAATGGGTGCCTAAAGGGGAGATCGACCAAGCATTTTAAATTCAAAGAAACCAGCCAATCTCCATGAATTTCTACTTATCACATGTAACAAGGCCCCATATCCTCCAACCTCCCTTGTAATCCTCCACAATTTGGGGAGAATCTCCATGAATTTCTCCTTATCCCATGTAACAAGGCCCCATATCCTCCAACCTTCCTTGTAATCCTCCACAATTTGGGGAGTTTTCAAATTTCAAAAATTTTGTAAGGCTATTAAAAAGCCTTGGACGCCCCATTGTAAAAGGGATTGGATTTTGGAAATGAATGAAGTTTGAAGTGAAGTTGTTTTGAGTTTTATGTGTGAAATTTTTCCTATCTTCTTCTTCCACGCCCAAAGCCACTCTCTTCCCTAGCAATTCATCATCCAAGCTCAAGGGAAAGGCATTGGAGTCAGCCAGATCTTCTCAACTATCTTTTCTTTGTTCACAAGTTCTCCCATCCCTTCTTTATGTTTGCATCCTTCAACCTTAACTTTGATCTTCATTGCAGGGTCCTTCGAAGTCCTTGAGTTGTGAACAGGGTTCCCCTTGACAATGAACTAACAAGCTGAAGCCCAAGTCCAGGGTTCTGATCACTGTTATCCAAGTTCTCCAGTCCAGAGCATTAGTAGTTTCAAGTTTTGAATCATAGGAAGGTTGGAAAACTCATCAAGGTAAGTCCTCAATCATTAGCCCCTATTGTCTAGATCTTCTTCCTTCTTAGTTTTAGAGTTGTGTCTAATCATGTAATAGTCCCTTTTCATATAATCCTTAAATCTTATTAAGATGAGTACAATGCTAAGTATAATTAGGTTTCATTGCTCTACAAACCCCATATTCAAAATATTAATCACATGCGTGCCGCATCAAATTGGTATCAGAGCTAAAGGATTAGGATTTTTCTGCTTCATCACCGGCCCACTGTTCTCTTTCTTCCCTATTTCAAATCTCGTCCATGGATCCTTCACCAACATCGACGTCGGACCATTCTCCCCCCAGCCGTCCTCAACCCCAGCTCCCTGCCGCTGCGTGAAAGACTTTGGTCCGCCGACCTCACCGGAGAGATCACCTCCGAGCTCACCAGCGGTCGTCTTCTTCTCTCCGTCAATGACATCTCCCCTGCATACAGTCGGAGACCCCTAACACCAGATTCATCGTCGCCCTCAAGCTTCAGATCGAATGCTCCACCGGATCGCCTCAGTGCTCTCCGTTGGCTAGCCGCGTTCCTCCACCATGGTCGCCACTGTCATCAACCTCGCTCAGCATCGGAGTCCTTTTTGATTGGTTTCAGTTCCATCAACCTCGCTCAGCCTGATTCGACGGAGTCGAGTTCACCCCACCGTAGGAGAATGATGGGGACATCTCAAGCACGGATCTTGGAGTAAGCATAATTCTTGGAGTGGCACAGATCTTGAAGCATTTTTGGAATAAATTTATTTAAGATTTATCTTTTGTTTAAAATTTGAATTAGGATTTGGTTGGTTAGGATTGATATATGGATAGGCTTATCTTATCCTATCTTATATTTGAATTTGATTCGTTCTTATCTTTTTATCTTGTATTCAAATTCAAATGAGGGTTAGAAAATCTATAAATACCACCCTCAGCCTTTTGTAATAGGAGGATGGATGAATAAAATTTTTATTGTTCTGTGTGAAGGATCTGTGTGCTCCTAGGGTATCTGTATGATCCCTTCTCCATCTTCCCAGGGTTTCTGTGTGACCCCTGATTTTGGGCATCTGTGTGAGCCCAGGGCATCTATGTGAGCCCCTTTGCTATGTGCTTGTTCTTCTAGGGCATCTGTGTGAGCCCCTTTGCTATGTGCTTGTTCTTCTTGGGAAATCTATGTGAACCCCAGTATTTTATCTTAACCCTGCACCCTCTTCTTTCCTCCTTTGCAAATCCTAATTCCTGGTGACTTTCATGCTCACCAGCGATCCAGTCCAATCCCTGTCCCGCATCAAGTAGTATCAGAGCATGGTTGCATTAGGATAGAATAGTTTTCTTTAAATCCAAGCAAGATCTAAAATTCACGCCTCCTGAGCGGGTGTACTCCAGTACACTGTCACGACCCATGGGAATAATGAGCCCCTGGCCGAACGTGAATTTTTTAGATTGAAGTTTGGGTAAGCCATTGCACTTGTTTGATTAAGTTCTGTTTTCTGAAAATTTGCATCTGTTTACTGTATTCCGTCTGCATCTCCAAAGGCAAGTCACTAATTTTTTATTGAAATATTTTTTTTCTTGTTCCTTTTTAAGTCAGTTATCACCATATTAAATTTCATCATTAGAAAAAAATTATAAAAAAAATAAAAATTTCTGCACTTCGATACTATCATTAGGGTTCTGTTCGATCCTTTTTATTTATCTTCATTTGTAGGATCTGCTTAGAATAGTACAGATTTTAGTTTTAAAATTTCTTTCAACTGAATTGAAACATATAAGTTAGGAATCCTCTGTGAGTTTTTTAGAGTTTTTGGATATTTTTTCATCATGTTTTCCACACCACTTTCAAACTGCAACACACTTCTGCAGCACCTTTGCATTTCATTCATCTCATGAGAAATCAAATTAAGGGCATCAATTTGATGTAGGGTCAGGGTTTCATCACCTGTCCCTAGCCCAAAAATCAACAACCAGCATATCGATCCCAGCCCATTATTTAAAATTGAGTAGAACGTTAATTGCCCTAGTGGGTTAGGGACACCAACAAGTTGGGTTCAGGTTAGGGTCAAGTTAACTGTGTCAGCTAATTGGTGTGTGCTTACTGGCTTGGTATCTAGGATTGGTGCATCAGGGCTTGTGATTTGGTCCACTTACCTGGCCAATCTCAGATTGGTGTCTAAGGTTGGCAATCAAGGACCTTCACTCCCCTCCACCTACCTGGTTAAGTCCCATAAGTACTACTAGCTAGTTGGTTCACTTAATTAGACCTCTAATTTGTGCTCTAGGTCTAGGAAACCTTAGCTCGAGCTTGAGTCCATTTGCATGCATGACAACTAGAGCAGGGACACCATATTCACCAATCCAAGTCGAGTCTAGTGTAGCCATGGACCCGAATCTTGAAACCATGCTGAAAGGCCTAAATGATCTAATAGCCCAATTGAACCAAATGCTGGCTAAACAATTTTCCTTAGACCAACCAACTCTTACTTTCCCATTAGCTCATATGAATGATAGGAGTAAGAACCCTGAAGTACAAGTTAAGTTCATGAATACTCAAGACTTAGGGTATCCTCAAACTGAAGGGCTAGGGAAGGAAGAAGGCAAATTTGAACCTAGTAAATATATGTATGAGACTGACATAAGTTTGATAGATGAAAATGAAGGGGAAGACTGTGAAGAGAACAACTTTAGTACCTTACCTGAGGAAACCTTTGGTAAAGAAAAGATTATTGAGCCTAGTCTTGAAACATCAGAACAACCAAAATTTAGTGAGGACTTGGTTCCCGTAAGACAATGCCCTCAGGAAGAACCCAATACTTTAGCTTCGACACAAGAACTCCTTCAGGTACCTGAGAAGAACCCAATCATTATTCTAGAAGACTTTCCTGATGACCTTCAACTACCTAGAAGCATCCCGCCTGTAGATCAAAATTCTAATCTTAAGGTCATCATGAGTAACCAAGGTCTATTTCAAGATTCCCCTAAATTATCCCAAGTCTCGGATTCCTATTTCCTGCCTTTCCCTGAGTCTTATCATAATTTTAGAGCAATTAAGTTTCATTTTGATGAGATTACTAGGATGCATGAGCTTTTAAAGCCTATTCCTTTTGCTACCTACTTTTGGAAAACCTTATGGCATTTGCTAGGAACCCATGGTAAATTCTCATGTGCATACCAGACCAGGGTCAAACCTAAAGAGTCATTATTCTGTTAGGTTTAGGTCCTAGAAAGTCCAATAAAATTCCTCTCAATAAGGATGCCTAGTTCAGTCTGCATTTTGTAAGTGCTTGTGTAAATTTCTGAGTCTGCTGAATCTTTCGCATAGCATATCACAAATTTGCATAAAGAAATCAGTAATAAGATCAAATTGAGCAATGAGACTTACAAACATTTAGCTGATTCACATAAGAGGGCTAAAGAATTCTGTGAAGGGGATTATGCGATGATTAGGCTCAACCCTGAACGGTTCCCCTCTAGAACCATAAAGAAGCTGCATGCCCGCGGAGCGGGACCTTTCAAGATCTTAAAGAAAATAGGGCCTAATGCGTATGTTTTGGAACTTCCACCTGATTTGGGTATCAGTACAACCTTTAATGTTTCAGACCTAGTAGAATACAAAGAACCAGTACTAATACCTAGTGAGCCTTTTGGGCTAGAAACTTTCATTGAGAGTGAACTTATTTCCGAGTGTCCACCACCAACCCTACCTGAGCGGAGAGAGAGGATTGAGAGAATCCTGGATGACAAGACCATTACTACCAGGAATAAGGACTATCAGCGATACCTGGTTCAATGGCAAGGTCGACCTGAGTCTGACAACTCTTGGATTATTCGAGAGGACCTGCAAAGACTTAACCCAGACTTGTTCGAGCATTACCAGGGCAAAACTGAACCATACTCGACTGGGTCGAGTTCTGCCCACACTAGGAGAATTGGTGTGGACACCAAAAACAGAAGCAGAATAAAACCCCACTCAAATAAGGTTAACCTGATTCCACTTTGGATCGAAGATCACTACGTTAATTTTTTCTTGTAAAAGGCAATTTACTTTCAAGAGTCCTGTAATTACTTAGTTTCAATTTCATGAATCCTGTAATTATGTCCAATCGAGTCCTGTAATTATGTCCTGTCTCAATCTGGGTTCAAATAAGAACTCAATTAGAGTTCCATTAGGTTTATTTAAATCAAGTCCAAGCTACTTCAAGTTGAGGTTCACCAAACCACTTGGAGCTTCCAAATCAAGACCTTGGTCTACCAAGCTGGAATTCCTCATCACCATGCCAACAAAGCAGCCACCAGGGACGCCACATCATCAGCCACATCACCTTCAAATGGGTGCCTAAAGGGGAGATCGACCAAGCATTTTAAATTCAAAGAAACCAGCCAATCTCCATGAATTTCTCCTTATCACATGTAACAAGGCCCCATATCCTCCAACCTCCCTTGTAATCCTCCACAATTTGGGGAGAATCTCCATGAATTTCTTCTTATCCCATGTAACAAGGCCCCATATCCTCCAACCTTCCTTGTAATCCTCCACAATTTGGGGAGTTTTCAAATTTCAAAAATTTTGTAAGGCTATTAAAAAGCCTTGGACGCCCCATTGTAAAAGGGATTGGATTTTGGAAATGAATGAAGTTTGAAGTGAAGTTGTCTTGAGTTTTATGTGTGAAACTTTTCCTATCTTCTTCTTCCATGCCCAAAGCCACTCTCTTCCCTAGCAATTCATCATCCAAGCTCAAGGCAAAGGCATTGGAGTCAGCCAGATCTTCTCAACTATCTTTTCTTTGTTCACAAGTTCTCCCATCCCTTCTTTATGTTTGCATCCTTCAACCTTAACTTTGATCTTCATTGCAGGGTCCTTCGAAGTCCTTGAGTTGTGAACAGGGTTCCCCTTGACAATGAACCAACAAGCTGAAGCCCAAGTCCAGGGTTCTGATCACTGTTATCCAAGTTCTCCAGTCCAGAGCATCAGTAGTTTCAAGTTTTGAATCATAGGAAGGTTGGGAAACTCATCAAGGTAAGTCCTCAATCATTAGCCCCTATTGTCTAGATCTTCTTCCTTCTTAGTTTTAGAGTTGTGTCTAATCATGTAATAGTCCCTTTTCATATAATCCTTAAATCTTATTAAGATGAGTACAATGCTAAGTATAATTAGGTTTCATTGCTCTACAAACCCCATATTCAAAATATTAATCACATGCGTGCCACATCAAATTGGTATCAGAGCTAAAGGATTAGAATTTTTCTGCTTCATCACCGGCCCACTGTTCTCTTTCTTCCCTGTTTCAAATCTCGTCCACGGATCCTTCACCAACATCGACGCCGGACCATTCTCCCCCCAGCCATCCTCAACCCTAGCTCCCAGCCGCTCCGTGAAAGACTCTGGTCCGCCGACCTCACCGGAGAGATCACCTCCGAGCCCACCGGCGGTCATCTTCTTCTCTCCGTCAATGACATCTCCCCTGCATACAGCCGGAGACCCCTAACACCTGATTCATCGTCGCCCTCAAGCTTCAGATCGAATGCTCCACCGGATCACCTCAGTGCTCTCCGTTGGCTAGCCGCGTTCCTCCGCCATGGCCGCCACCGTCATCAACCTCGCTCAGCATCGGAGTCCTTTTTGATTGGTTTCAGTTCCATCAACCTCGCTCAGCCCGATTCGACGGAGTCTAGTTCACCCCATCGTAGGAGAATGATGGGGACATCTCAAGCACGGATCTTGGAGCAAGCATAATTCTTGGAGTGGCACAGATCTTGAAGCATTTTTGGAATAAATTTATTTAAGATTTATCTTTTGTTTAAAATTTGAATTAGTATTTGGTTGGTTAGGATTGATATATGGATAGGCTTATCTTATCCTATCTTATATTTGAATTTGATTCATTCTTATCTTTTTATCTTGTATTCAAATTCAAATGAGGGTTAGAAAATCTATAAATACCACCCTCAGCCTTTTGTAATAGGAGGATGGATGAATAAAATTTCTATTGTTCTGTGTGAAGGATCTGTGTGCTCCTAGGGTATCTGTATGATCCCTTCTCCATCTTCCCAGGTTTTCTGTGTGATCCCTGATTTTGGGCATCTGTGTGAGCCCAGGGCATCTATGTGAGCCCCTTTGCTATGTGCTTGTTCTTTTAGGGCATCTGTGTGAGCCCCTTTGCTATGTGCTTGTTCTTCTTGGGGAATCTATGTGAACCCCAGTATTTTATCTTAACCCTGCACCCTCTTCTTTCCTCCTTTGCAAATCCTAATCCCTGGTGACTTTCATGCTCACCAGCGATCCAGTCCAATCCCTGTCCCGCATCAAGTGGTATCAGAGCATGGTTGCATTAGGATAGAATAGTTTTCTTTAAATCCAAGCAAGATCTAAAATTCACGACTCCTAAGCGGGTGTACTCCAGTACACTGTCACGACCCATGGGAATAATGAGCCCCTGGCCGGACGTGAATTTTTTAGATTGAAGTTTGGGTAAGCCATTGCACTTGTTTGATTAAGTTCTGTTTTTTAAAAATTTGCATCTGTTTACTGTAATCCGTCTGCAGCTCCAAAGGAAAGTCACTAATTTTTTATTGAAATATTTTTTTTCTTGTTCCTTTTTAAGTCAGTTATCACCATATTAAATTTCATCATTAGAAAAAAATTATAAAAAAAATAAAAATTTCTGTAGTTCGACACTATCATTAGGATTCTGTTCTATCCTTTTTATTTATCTTCATTTGTAGGATCTGCTTAGAATAGTACAGATTTTAGTTTTAAAATTTCTTTCAACTGAATTGAAACATATAAGTTAGGAATCCTCTGTGAGTTTTTTAGAGTTTTTGGACATTTTTTCATCATGTTTTCCACACCACTATCAAACTGCAACACACTTCTGCAGCACCTTTGCATTTCATTCATCTCATGAGAAATCAAATTAAGGGCATCAATTTGATGTAGGGTCAGGGTTTCATCACCTGTCCCTAGCCCAAAAATCAACAACCAGCATATCGATCCCAGCCCATTATTTAAAATTGAGTAGAACGTTAATTGCCCTAGTGGGTTAGGGACACCAACAAGTTGGGTTCAGGTTAGGGTCAAGTTAACTGTGTCAGCTAATTGGTGTGTGCTTACTGGCTTGGTGTCTAGGATTGGTGCATCAGGGCTTGTGATTTGGTCCACCTACCTGGCCAATCTCAGATTGGTGTCTAAGGTTGGCAATCAGGGACCTTCACTCCCCTCCACCTACCTGGCTAAGTCCCATAAGTACTACTAGCTAGTTGGTTCACTTAATTAGACCTCTAATTTGTGCTCTAGGTCTAGGAAACCTTAGCTCGAGCTTGAGTCCATTTGCATGCATGACAACTACAGCAGGGACACCATATTCACCAATCCAAGCCGAGTCTAGTGTAGCCATGGACCCGAATCTTGAAACCATGCTGAAAGGCCTAAATGATCTAATAGCCCAATTGAACCAAATGCTGGCTAAACAATTTTCCTTAGACCAACCAACTCCTACTTTCCCATTAGCTCATATGAATGATAGAAGTAAGAACCCTGAAGTACAAGTTGAGTTCATGAATACTCAAGACTTAGGGTATCCTCAAACTGAAGGGCTAGGGAAGGAAGAAGGCAAATTTGAACCTAGTAAATATATGTATGAGACTGACATAAGTTTGATAGATGAAAATGAAGGGGAAGACTGTGAAGAGAACAACTTTAGTACCTTACCTGAGGAAACCTTTGGTAAAGAAAAGATTATTGAGCCTAGTCTTGAAACATCAGAACAACCAAAATTTAGTGAGGACTTGGTTCCCGTAAGACAATGCCCTCAGGAAGAACCCAATACTTTAGCTTCGACACAAGAACTCCTTCAGGTACCTGAGAAGAACCCAATCATTATTCTAGAAGACTTTCCTGATGACCTTCAACTACCTAGAAGCATCCCGCCTGTAGATCAAAATTCTAATCTTAAGGTCATCATGAGTAACCAAGGTCTATTTCAAGATTCCCCTAAATTATCCCAAGTCTCGGATTCCTATTTCCTACCTTTCCCTGAGTCTTATCATAATTTTAGAGAAATTAAGTTTCATTTTGATGAGATTACTAGGATGCATGAGCTTTTAAAGCCTATTCCTTTTGCTACCTACTTTTGGAAAACCTTATGGCATTTGCTAGGAACCCATGGTAAATTCTCATGTGCATACCAGACCAGGGTCAAACCTAAAGAGTCATTATTCTGTTAGGTTTAGGTCCTAGAAAGTCCAATAAAATTCCTCTCAATAAGGATGCCTAGTTCAGTCTGCATTTTGTAAGTGCTTGTGTAAATTTCTGAGTCTGCTGAATCTTTCGCACAGCATATCACAAATTTGCATAAAGAAATCAGTAATAAGATCAAATTGAGCAATGAGACTTACAAACATTTAGCTGATTCACATAAGAGGGCTAAAGAATTCTGTGAAGGGGATTATGCGATGATTAGGCTCAACCCTGAACGGTTCCCCTCTAGAACCATAAAGAAGCTGCATGCCCGCGGAGCGGGACCTTTCAAGATCTTAAAGAAAATAGGGCCTAATGCGTATGTTTTGGAACTTCCACCTGATTTGGGTATCAGTACAACCTTTAATGTTTCAGACCTAGTAGAATACAAAGAACCAGTACTAATACCTAGTGAGCCTTTTGGGCCAGAAACTTTCATTGAGAGTGAACTTATTTTCGAGTGTCCACCACCAACCCTACCTGAGCGGAGAGAGAGGATTGAGAGAATCCTGGATGACAAGACCATTACTACTAGGAATAAGGACTATCAGCGATACCTGGTTCAATGGCAAGGTCGACCTGAGTCTGACAACTCTTGGATTATTCGAGAGGACCTGCAAAGACTTAACCCAGACTTGTTCGAGCATTACCAGGGCAAAACTGAACCATACTCGACTGGGTCGAGTTCTGCCCACACTAGGAGAATTGGGGTGGACACCAAAAACAGAAGCAGAATAAAACCCCACTCAAATAAGGTTAACCTGATTCCACTTTGGATCAAAGATCACTACGTTAAATTTTTCTTGTAAAAGGCAATTTACTTTCAAGAGTCCTGTAATTACTTAGTTTCAATTTCATGAATCCTGTAATTATGTCCAATCGAGTCCTGTAATTATGTCCTGTCTCAATCTGGGTTCAAATAAGAACTCAATTAGAGTTCCATTAGGTTTATTTAAATCAAGTCCAAGCTACTTCAAGTTGAGGTTCACCAAACCACTTGGAGCTTCCAAATAGAGACCTTGGTCTACCAAGCTGGAATTCCTCATCACCATGCCAACAAAGCAGCCACCAGGGATGCCACATCATCAGCCACATCACCTTCAAATGGGTGCCTAAAGGGGAGATCGACCAAGCATTTTAAATTCAAAGAAACCAGCCAATCTCCATGAATTTCTCCTTATCACATGTAACAAGGCCCCATATCCTCCAACCTCCCTTGTAATCCTCCACAATTTGGGGAGAATCTCCATGAATTTCTCCTTATCCCATGTAACAAGGCCCCATATCCTCCAACCTTCCTTGTAATCCTCCATAATTTGGGGAGTTTTCAAATTTCAAAAATTTTGTAAGGCTATTAAAAAGCCTTGGACGCCCCATTGTAAAAGGGATTGGATTTTGGAAATGAATGAAGTTTGAAGTGAAGTTGTCTTGAGTTTTATGTGTGAAATTTTTCCTATCTTCTTCTTCCATGCCCAAAGCCACTCTCTTCCCTAGCAATTCATCATCCAAGCTCAAGGCAAAGGCATTGGAGTCAGCCAGATCTTCTCAACTATCTTTTCTTTGTTCACAAGTTCTCCCATCCCTTCTTTATGTTTGCATCCTTCAACCTTAACTTTGATCTTCATTACAGGGTCCTTCGAAGTCCTTGAGTTGTGAACAGGGTTCCCCTTGACAATGAACCAACAAGCTGAAGCCCAAGTCCAGGGTTCTGATCACTGTTATCCAAGTTCTCCAGTCCAGAGCATCAGTAGTTTCAAGTTTTGAATCATAGGAAGGTTGGAAAACTCATCAAGGTAAGTCCTCAATCATTAGCCCCTATTGTCTAGATCTTCTTCCTTCTTAGTTTTAGAGTTGTGTCTAATCATGTAATAGTCCCTTTTCATATAATCCTTAAATCTTATTAAGATGAGTACAATGCTAAGTATAATTAGGTTTCATTGCTCTACAAACCCCATATTCAAAATATTAATCACATGCGTGCCGCATCAAATTGGTATCAGAGCTAAAGGATTAGAATTTTTCTGCTTCATCACCGGCCCACTGTTCTCTTTCTTCCCTGTTTCAAATCTCGTCCACGGATCCTTCACCAACATCGACGTCGGACCATTCTCCCCCCAGCCGTCCTCAACCCTAGCTCCCAGCCGCTCCGTGAAAGACTCTGGTCCGCCGACCTCACCGGAGAGATCACCTCCGAGCCCACCGGCGGTCGTCTTCTTCTCTCCGTCAATGACATCTCCCCTGCATACAGCCGGAGACCCCTAACACCTGATTCATCGTCGCCCTCAAGCTTCAGATCGAATGCTCCACCGGATCGCCTCAGTGCTCTCCGTTGGCTAGCCACGTTCCTCCGCCATGGCCGCCACCGTCATCAACCTCGCTCAGCATCGGTGTCCTTTTTGATTGGTTTCAGTTCCATCAACCTCGCTCAGCCTGATTCGACGGAGTCTAGTTCACCCCACTGTAGGAGAATGATGGGGACATCTCAAGCACGGATCTTGGAGCAAGCATAATTCTTGGAGTGGCACAGATCTTGAAGCATTTTTGGAATAAATTTATTTAAGATTTATCTTTTGTTTAAAATTTGAATTAGTATTTGGTTGGTTAGGATTGATATATGGATAGGCTTATCTTATCCTATCTTATATTTGAATTTGATTCGTTCTTATCTTTTTATCTTGTATTCAAATTCAAATGAGGGTTAGAAAATCTATAAATACCACCCTCAGCCTTTTGTAATAGGAGGATGGATGAATAAAATTTCTATTGTTCTGTGTGAAGGATCTGTGTGCTCCTAGGATATCTGTATGATCCCTTCTCCATCTTCCCAGGGTTTCTGTGTGATCCCTAATTTTGGGCATCTGTGTGAGCCCAGGGCATCTATGTGAGCCCCTTTGCTATGTGCTTGTTCTTTTAGGGCATCTGTGTGAGCCCCTTTGCTATGTGCTTGTTCTTCTTGGGGAATCTATGTGAACCCCAGTATTTTATCTTAACCCTGCACCCTCTTCTTTCCTCCTTTGCAAATCCTAATCCCTGGTGACTTTCATGCTCACCAGCGATCCAGTCCAATCCCTGTCCCGCATCAAGTGGTATCAGAGCATGGTTGCATTAGGATAGAATAGTTTTCTTTAAATCCAAGCAAGATCTAAAATTCACGCCTCTTGAGCGGGTGTACTCTAGTACACTATCACGACCCATGGGAATAATGAGCCCCTGGCCGGACGTGAATTTTTTAAATTGAAGTTTGGGTAAGCCATTGCACTTGTTTGATTAAGTTCTATTTTCTGAAAATTTGCATCTGTTTACTGTAATCCGTCTGCAGCTCCAAAGGCAAGTCACTAATTTTTTATTGAAATATTTTTTTTCTTGTTCCTTTTTAAGTCAGTTATCACCATATTAAATTTCATCATTAGAAAAAAATTATAAAAAAAATAAAAGTTTCTGCAGTTCGACACTATCATTAGGATTCTGTTCTATCCTTTTTATTTATCTTCATTTGTAGGATCTGCTTAGAATAGTACAGATTTTAGTTTTAAAATTTCTTTCAACTGAATTGAAACATATAAGTTAGGAATCCTCTGTGAGTTTTTTAGAGTTTTTGGACATTTTTTCATCATGTTTTCCACACCACTTTCAAACTGCAACACACTTCTGCAGCACCTTTGCATTTCATTCATCTCATGAGAAATCAAATTAAGGGCATCAATTTGATGTAGGGTCAGGGTTTCATCACCTGTCCCTAGCCCAAAAATCACCAACCAGCATATCGATCCCAGCCCATTATTTAAAATTGAGTAGAACGTTAATTGCCCTAGTGGGTTAGGGACACCAACAAGTTGGGTTCAGGTTAGGGTCAAGTTAACTATGTCAGCAAATTGGTGTGTGCTTACTGGCTTGGTGTCTAGGATTGGTGCATCAGGGCTTGTGATTTGGTCCACCTACCTGGCCAATCTCAGATTGGTGTCTAAGGTTGGCAATCAGGGACCTTCACTCCCCTCCACCTACCTGGCTAAGTCCCATAAGTACTACTAGCTAGTTGGTTCACTTAATTAGACCTCTAATTTGTGCTCTATGTCTAGGAAACCTTAGCTCGAGCTTGAGTCCATTTGCATGCATGACAACTAGAGCAGGGACACCATATTCACCAATCCAAGCCGAGTCTAGTATAGCCATGGACCCGAATCTTGAAACTATGCTGAAAGGCCTAAATGATCTAATAGCCCAATTGAACCAAATGCTGGCTAAACAATTTTTCTTAGACCAACCAACTCCTACTTTCCCATTAGCTCATATGAATGATAGGAGTAAGAACCCTGAAGTACAAGTTGAGTTCATGAATACTCAAGGCTTAGGGTATCCTCAAACTGAAGGGCTAGGGAATGAAGAAGGCAAATTTGAACCTAGTAAATATATGTATGAGACTGACATAAGTTTGATAGATGAAAATGAAGGGGAAGACTGTGAAGAGAACAACTTTAGTACCTTACCTGAGGAAACCTTTGGTAAAGAAAAGATTATTGAGCCTAGTCTTGAAACATCAGAACAACCAAAATTTCGTGAGGACTTGGTTCCCGTAAGACAATGCCCTCAGGAAGAACCCAATACTTTAGCTTCGACACAAGAACTCCTTCAGGTACCTGAGAAGAACCCAATCATTATTCTAGAAGACTTTCCTGATGACCTTCAACTACCTAGAAGCATCCCGCCTGTAGATCAAAATTCTAATCTTAAGGTCATCATGAGTAACCAAGGTCTATTTCAAGATTCCCCTAAATTATCCCAAGTCTCGGATTCCTATTTCCTGCCTTTCCCTGAGTCTTATCATAATTTTAGAGCAATTAAGTTTCATTTTGATGAGATTACTAGGATGCATGAGCTTTTAAAGCCTATTCCTTTTGCTACCTACTTTTGGAAAACCTTATGGCATTTGCTAGGAACCCATGGTAAATTCTCATGTGCATACCAGACCAGGGTCAAACCTAAAGAGTCATTATTCTGTTAGGTTTAGGTCCTAGAAAGTCCAATAAAATTCCTCTCAATAAGGATGCCTAGTTCAGTCTGCATTTTGTAAGTGCTTGTGTAAATTTCTGAGTCTGCTGAATCTTTCGCACAGCATATCACAAATTTGCATAAAGAAATCAGTAATAAGATCAAATTGAGCAATGAGACTTACAAACATTTAGCTGATTCACATAAGAGAGCTAAAGAATTCTGTGAAGGGGATTATGCGATGATTAGGCTCAACCCTGAACGGTTCCCCTCTAGAACCATAAAGAAGCTGCATGCCCGCGGAGCGGGACCTTTCAAGATCTTAAAGAAAATAGGGCCTAATGCGTATGTTTTGGAACTTCCACCTGATTTGGGTATCAGTACAACCTTTAATGTTTCAGACCTAGTAGAATACAAAGAACCAGTACTAATACCTAGTGAGCCTTTTGGGCCAGAAACTTTCATTGAGAGTGAACTTATTTCCGAGTGTCCACCACCAACCCTACCTGAGCAGAGAGAGAGGATTGAGAGAATCCTGGATGACAAGACCATTACTACCAGGAATAAGGACTATCAGCGATACCTGGTTCAATGGCAAGGTCGACCTGAGTCTGACAACTCTTGGATTATTCGAGAGGACCTGCAAAGACTTAACCCAGACTTGTTCGAGCATTACCAGGGCAAAACTGAACCATACTCGACTGGGTCGAGTTCTGCCCACACCAGGAGAATTGGTGTGGACACCAAAAGCAGAAGCAGAATAAAACCCCACTCAAATAAGGTTAACCTGATTCCACTTTGGATCGAAGATCACTACGTTAAATTTTTCTTGTAAAAGGCAATTTACTTTCAAGAGTCCTGTAATTACTTAGTTTCAATTTCATGAATCCTGTAATTATGTCCAATCGAGTCCTTTAATTATGTCCTGTCTCAATCTGGGTTCAAATAAGAACTCAATTAGAGTTCCATTAGGTTTATTTAAATCAAGTCCAAGCTACTTCAAGTTGAGGTTCACCAAACCACTTGGAGCTTCCAAATCAAGACCTTGGTCTACCAAGCTAGAATTCCTCATCACCATGCCAACAAAGCAGCCACCAGGGATGCCACATCATCAGCCACATCACCTTCAAATGGGTGCCTAAAGGGGAGATCAACCAAGCATTTTAAATTCAAAGAAACCAGCCAATCTCCATGAATTTCTCCTTATCACATGTAACAAGGCCCCATATCCTCCAACCTCCCTTGTAATCCTCCACAATTTGGGGAGAATCTCCATGAATTTCTCCTTATCCCATGTAACAAGGCCCCATATCCTCCAACCTTCCTTGTAATCCTCCATAATTTGGGGAGTTTTCAAATTTCAAAAATTTTGTAAGGCTATTAAAAAGCCTTGGATGCCCCATTGTAAAAGGGATTGGATTTTGGAAATGAATGAAGTTTGAAGTGAAGTTGTCTTGAGTTTTATGTGTGAAATTTTTCCTATCTTCTTCTTCCACGCCCAAAGCCACTCTCTTCCCTAGCAATTCATTATCCAAGCTCAAGGCAAAGGCATTGGAGTCAGCCAGATCTTCTCAACTATCTTTTCTTTGTTCACAAGTTCTCCCATCCCTTCTTTATGTTTGCATCCTTCAACCTTAACTTTGATCTTCATTGCAGGGTCCTTCGAAGTCCTTGAGTTGTGAACAGGGTTCCCCTTGACAATGAACCAACAAGCTGAAGCCCAAGTCCAGGGTTCTGATCACTGTTATCCAAGTTCTCCAGTCCAGAGCATCAGTAGTTTCAAGTTTTGAATCATAGGAAGGTTGGAAAACTCATCAAGGTAAGTCCTCAATCATTAGCCCCTATTGTCTAGATCTTCTTCCTTCTTAGTTTTAGAGTTGTGTCTAATCATGTAATAGTCCCTTTTCATATAATCCTTAAATCTTATTAAGATGAGTACAATGCTAAGTATAATTAGGTTTCATTGCTCTACAAACCCCATATTCAAAATATTAATCATATGCATGCCGCATCAAGGAACCTTAGAATTTTGGGGGAAGAATGGGGGGAGCATAGGAGTCCCCTATTCAGCTGAGCAAAAGAAGAGGATAGAGGAAGAAAAGAGAAGAAGAAGAGAGGAGAAGAAAAGAAAAGAAAAGAAAAGGGGAAAAGAAAAGGAAAAAGAAAGGAAAAGGGAAAAGAAAAGAAAAAGAAAAAAGAAGAAAAAGAAAGAAAAAGAAAGAAAAAATAGAAAAGAAAAAAAAAAGGGAAGAAGAGAGAGAAGATGAGAGAGAGGAGAAGAGGAGAGAGAGAAGAAGAGGAGAGAGAAGGAGATGAGAGAGAAGAAGAGGATAGAGAGAGACGAGGAGAGAAAAAGAAGAGAGAACAAGAAGAGAGAAAAAGAAGAGAGAGAAAGAGGAGAGAGAAAGAAGAGAGAAAGAGGAGAGAGAAAGAGGAGAGAGAAGATGAGAGAGAAGAGAAAGAGGAGAGAGAAGATGAGAGAGAAGAGAAAGAGGAGAGAATAAATAATTAAAAAAATATTGAAAGGGGAGATTGAAAAGTTTCTTTCTCTGAAAATTTGTAAAGTAAGGATATTAGCGAGTGGGCCATTGATAAAATTAAAATAGAAAGTATTAAATTTATAATTTTTATAGGATTATTTATTAATATTAAAAATTATTATTGTAGGGAGATAGCCTTCTAAGTAGAAGGGCATTGAGCGAGCTCCATGTATGGACTTATATTGAGTGTATTTAGTTTGTCTCTAATGAGATAAGGGTTTTTGTACATGATCACTGATATATGTATATATTATTCTACATAGTTTCATTCATGGACATGAACATGGGCATATGTTATTATTTATGCACTATTTATATTTTGATAATGGATATTTGTATTTCCTAGCTTGATACTATTATATTTTATATACTATATTTGGATGTTTCGAAAAATGATTCTAGTTTAGAAAATTTTGAATTAAATAGTATTTGATAATTATGTTGAGATTTGGTTAAACTGATTATTAAGAAAGAATGTTTTGAACTAGTTATGCCATATAGAGAATAGCTGAGCCATAGATTGATAGTACATGTGATAGCAAAGCCATAGACAGATAGTGCATAGAATAGCAAGCTATGGATAGATAGTACATGGGACAACCAAGCCACGGGTTATAATACATAGAATAGTTGAGCCACAGATGGATAGTATATGGAATAGTCGATCCATGAGTGGATAGTACATGGGTTAGCCTGGCCACGGGCAGTAGCACATGGTCGATTTTGAGATATGCCCATCATGGGCTGAGCATGATTGCGGTTATTCCAAATCCTAAAGAAGGTTATAGATCAAGCTGGACATAAAATGGTTTTATAAGAGTTATGCTATTTTGGATGAAAGATATGATATTTATGATTCATGGTTTATTATTATTTTCCTTATTATTTTTTATTCATATATTATGGATGAAATTATATGGAAATCCTAACTGGGCCGTAAAGCTCACTCTCTATTTCTTTATTTCTTTTAGAGTCATAGGATGCATATAATGGATTGGGACAAGCATGAGATTAAGTACCAGGATATTTAATTATTTAGTTAGTCCTTGTTGTTGACCTTTCTGTCGTGGCCTACAGCTTTCAAGTGGCACCGGATATCTATCCCTTTACTCTAAAATCCTACAGTTCCCGGTCTTGCAAAATAATGTTAGAGACCCGAGCCGGGGATCTCGGCGAGGGCACTCTGACGATCAAGTTAGCGGACGGCAAAGAGGAACAGATCCTCTAAGGTGGATCCCATTTCGGTCATCATGCTTAGGGAGTTTATTAATAGAAAATTGAGTAGAAGAAATTAGAGAAGAGCGGTGCTTTAGTCGTGGCGACCGTGCTCGCGGGACTCTCTCCGGGAATCCTTCAGAGAGCCTCATGCCTTCAAGTTGCTTGTCTCTCTCTTACCTTCCTCTCGCCCATTGGGTGCCTTTTTAGATCACTGATTGCTCTAGTGCCTCGATTTTCCTCCTCAAAGGGGGCTCAAGGGTCAATAGCATCCATTGGCCGCTCTCCCGAGGTCATTTTCTTTTATAGCAGGGAGTTATGTCATGAGAATGTCTTTCCTGGCATGTTATCACGAGGGAAAAATTTAGTGGAGCCTCGATCTGGGTGCAGCCGCCCTCGGGTCTGAGATCCCGAATGCGGCCTTCTCATTCAGGGAGTTATAGGTAGTTGGCCGCGGGATCCGATATCTCGATTGGAGCACCCTTCCCCAACCGATGCAAATGAGGTTACGCGCACTGTTCCAGCTTTGGGGTGCCATACTGGGTGCGTCGCACTGCACACGCCTGCTTTAGTGACAGTTTTGGGATTGGCACCTTCGTTCTTCTCAATGCTTCCAAGGAGAGGGCTCCACTTTGGTCGAGGTGGGCTCGATCCTTAGGGAGCCACCTAACGAAGGAGCGGAGGAGGGCTCGACTCTAACCGAGATGGGCTCGACCCTTGGGGAGCCACCTGGCGAAGGAGTGGATGTGGGCTCTACTCTAGTCAAGATGGGCTCGACCCTTGGGGAGCCACCTGGTGAAGGAGCGGAGGAGGGCTCAACTCCGGTCAAGGTGGGCTCGACCCTTGGGGAGCTACCTGGCGAAGGAGTGGAGGAGGGCTCAACTTTGGCCGAGGTGGGCTCGACCTTTGGGGAGCCACCTAGCAAAGGAGCGGAGGAGGGCTCGACTCTGGCCGAGGTGGGCTCGATCCTTGGGGAGCCACCTAACAAAGGAGCGGAGGAGGGCTCGACTCCGGTCGAGATGGGCTCGATCCTTGGGGAGCCACCTGGTGAAGGAGTGGAACTGCCGAGCTCGATTCTGGCCGAGGTGGGCACGACCATCGATGGGGCCACTTGGCGGAGGAGCTCGAGAAGAAACCTGACATGGCATTATCTGCCCGATTGGTTGTCGACTAGATCCTAAGTGTATCTCACGTCAGCGGTCTTGCCACATCATTTGGCCCCCACTCCCAATTCCCATCGAAGCATCGTGGTTGGGATGAGGGGAGTTAATCCCCCTCAGCAGCAGATTCCCTCCACGGAGATCGTCGACGTCGATGGGCGGAGGGGAGAGAAGCAACCGGCCCATCCACCTTCATCGCCAATTACTGTGGCTAGTGCTCCAGTGGCGGCTGTGGTGGCCCAGTGGCCCATGTCTTCACATGTCGAAGATGCTCTGGCGCAGCCATCCTCCGAGCCCCGCTATGCACCGCGGGGATTCCAGCGAATGCCTCCATCATTTGGGATCAGGGCCGGGTAGAGAAGATGATGGAGTACGCGGTCTAACCTCTGGACCGCCGCTCAAGGGGAGGCAGGGACTACTCAGTGGCCTTGCTTGGGATCCTCCCACAGCTCTTCTCAGTGAGTCTCTGATATTCTTTAAATGTTCTAGTTGGATTACATAAGGTCTAACCTCTTCTTTGATGCAAATCGAAATAGATGTGCTTATGCTCCGGGACCTCTTTATCAGTGTGGCGAAGAGGGAGGCCGACAAGGAGAAAAGATTGGCCAACCTTGCGGTTGATGTGAAGGAACTGATGGTCAGGGACCGAGAGATGAAGGAGAATAACAGAATCCTTTGAGGAGATATGTCCCATGCCGAGGGACGCAACAGGGAGCTTCGAGACGTCCCTGTCTCAGGAAAAGATACTGACTCAGTGCTATATTGAGGAGACCACAATGAAGATCAGTCACCTGGAGGGGTGGTCCCGAGCCTTCGAGACCCGGGTTGAGGAGATCTCGGTGGAGCTGGCGGCGGCTAAAGACAGGGCAAAGTACATCTCAGCATTGATGGAAGATGCAAGGAGGGAAGCCCTCGAAGTTGTGTCAAAATTCAAGGTGTCGCCTGAGTTCGAGGACGAGATCCATGAAGCAGTCGTGGACTCGTTCGTGAAGGGGTTCGAGGTTTGCCGGGAGAAGGTGGCCTCACTCTTCCCGTAGCTCGATCTGGGAGGTGGCATCATTGGCGGTGCCGAGGACCAGCTCGAGGAGGCGGGGGCACCCTTGGGAGTGACTAAGGAAGTGGTTGCCGAGTAGCCGGCTGAGCAGGCGACCGTGCTAGTACAGGCCCAGGTAGCTGATGACATAGTGACTCACTGATCTGGGAAGGAGTCGGCGGGCCAGTGACCTCGGGCCTTTTCTTCATTTTGTCTTCTTGTATCTAGTATAAGGTTTTTTGATTTTGTCTTTTTAGGGTCACCTGGCCTGTCGGGATCCCCTTCTGCTATAAGGAAAAACCCTTCGAATCAATGAAGTACTTTTTCTTCCAAACTATTGCGTTTCTGTCTTGCCTTATCATGACTCTTGTAACTCCATGGGCTTCGATCTTGTCTGACTTCAAGCTTCAATCCTCCCTGGAATACCCTAGCCGTTGTGATGACTTAGAATAACCTAGGGGCTTTTGACCTGATTATTTATGCCGGATTGAGGCAATCTCTGGGAGAGTCCTAGGACTTGCTTGAAGTCGATGGTGAATCTGGGTCCCCTTTGTCCATGCCGGAGTCAAGTTTATAACTTTGGTAGGAAGTTTGCTTCAACTCTCGGTCAGAATGCAGGTTTTTTGGAAGCTTCCAGTGATGCGGAACAGAGCGGGGAAAGGATCGCTGGTGAGCGTAGAAGTCGCCAAAGGATTAGGGCTTGCACTCAAGAACCAGGAACCAGGGCGTCACACCCACTCCAATCCGGAGAAAACTCAGAACTCAGGTCAAAATAATTTTTTTAAGTTGTATTCATGAGAAGAAGATGTTTAGTGCAAGAGGGGAGGGGTGGTATTTATAGATTCACCCCAGGGTACATTACTTGAGGGCTAAGAAACCTTGACTTGTGGGCTAAGAAATCGTGATGGACCTGGTCAACAGTAGGCCTGTCTTGGATTGGAGCTTTCTCTTGCAGGCCTGGCAGCATGAAAGGGCCCAAGTACATGAAGGCCGGCTTTGGTTGGGGGGCATGGTGAATCTCCTGGTTTGATGACTCTCTTTTTGACTTGAACGACTCAACTAGACTTGACTGGACTAAAACGACTGGACCTGATTAAGTGGATTCGACTGACTCAGTTGTCTCACTTTATTACAGGACTCGATTGGCTCACTTTGACTAAAGTGACACTGGACTAATGAACTCAAATAAAATAAAATAAAATAGACTTTCGGTCCCCATCATTCTTCTACGGTGGGGAGAACTCGACTCCATCGAGTCAAGCTCAGCTGGGTTTGATGGAACCGAAACTAACCAAATCAAAATAAAAAGGCTAGTTTTATTTTTTTTTCATCTTTCTTTCTTTTTTTTTTGACTTTTTTTTGTTGCTCTGAGATCAGTGCTAGTTTCAATTTTTTTTCACCTTCCTTTCTTTTTTTATCATCTGATTTTTTGTGTTGCCTGAGATCAGTGCGGCTTTGAAAGTCCCGCTGCTCCAGGGATCGTGCGCTCTGGGAATTGCGCAGCTCTAGAAACCGTGCATTGAAGTGTAACGGTGAAGCGGGTATGCTTTCACGTTCGTGCCTTCTTCGTCTTCTTCACGAACCAACACCGGGGAAGAAAGGCAGGGGCTTCTGGCTGCTCCGCTGGTGATGACATTGGGGAGGAAGACAACGGCCGGCGATGGTGGAGATCCATGTGGTGGCACCAGCGGATCCGGAGAGGGGGCAGATCTGGAGAGGGAATCTGCGACTGGGGAGTCGGCCATTCCCTTGGCGGAGAGGATCTGGTGGGAGGCGGTGCCGATCGGCTGCTGGGGTGGATCCGGTGGGAGGGAGCGGCTATGGCACTCCGGTCAGGCGGGAGGGGCGGATGGGCCTCCGGTCCGGAGGGAGGGGGCGGAGAAGCCGACATGATAGGACTTGGCGGTGGCTGCAATCGGCCGGCGACGATCAGCCCCTTCTCCGCACTTGCGGTGTGCTACCTGTTCACCACCAATCCGGCGACTCGCCGGCTTTCAATTTTTTTGTGTTTTCCCTTTGTTTCCTCGATTTTTGTCCTTCGTTTTTTTTTTTTTGAGGAGTCTGAATCGGGTGGGAGGCTTCGAGCGGCAGAATATGGAATCTTAGACTTTTTATGGAATCTTAGATTATTTTTCCCCCAGTTTTTCCTTGCTTTCTTCTGTTTTCAGGAGCCTCGATCGAGTGGGAGCCCTCGAACAGGGAAGCTTTCCCCCTGGAACCGGACGGAGGCGTGGAGCGGTCGAACGGGGAGGTTTACACGTTGGCTAGGGTTTTTTTGTGCTAGATAGATGCGAGACAGATGCGCAGGGAGAGAGGCGGAGGGGAGACTTGATCGGCGGCGGTGCTGGAGACGAGCTTCACGGGCGGCTAAGAGAAGATCTGGTGCTCGGGTGCGGGGCATTGATGGACCTCGGCGGCTGACCGAGGTTTGAGGAGTCTTGGGAGATCTGGGCAGGAGAAAGGATGGGAAGCCGGGAAGGAAGAGAAAATCCTAATTCGCTAAGCTTCCAAAAGGATCACTAGCGAGGGCGTAAAAGTTATTAGAGGATTAGAACTTGTACTCAAAAACTGGGAATCAGGATGACACACCCATTTTAATTTGGAGAAAACTTAGAATTCAGATCAAAATAATTTTTTTAAGTTGTATTCATGAGAAGAAGATGTTTAGTACAAGAGGGAAGGGACGATATTTATAGATTCACTCCAGAGTAGATTACTTGAGGACTAAGAAATCCTGACTTATGGGCCAAGAAATCCTGGTGGATCTGGTCAACAATAGGCCTATCTTGGACTGGAGCTCTCTTTTGCAGGCCTGGCAGCATGAAAGGGCCCAAGTACATGAAGGCCGGTTCTAGTTGGGGGGCCTGGTGAATCTCCTGGTCTGATAACTCTCCTCTTGACTTGAACGACTCAATTGGGCTTGATTGGACTAAAATGACTGGACCTGACTAGGTGGACTCGACTGACTCAGTTATCTTACTTTATTACAGGACTCGATTGGCTCACTTTGACTGAAGTGACACAGGACTAATGGACTCAAATAAAATAAAATAAAATAGACTTTCGGTCCCCATCATCCAGGCTCCAGTGCGAGACTTCTGGAGCTTCCGTTACTGGGGTTTTCGGTCTTTAGGTGCTGTGCTTGAAGAGTTTCTGGTCTTAAGTTCCCGGGCTTTAGGAGTTTCCGGTGCCGGGGTTTCCAGTCTTAAGTTCCCGGGCTTCAGGAGTTTCCGGTGGTGGGCTTAAAGAGTTTCTGATCTTTTGATTCCCGGGCTTCAAGAGTTTCCGGTGGTGGGCTTAAAGAGTTTCCGGTCTTTTCCCGGGCATCAAAAGTTTTCGATGCCGGGCTTAAAGAGTTTCCGATCTTTGGTTCTCGGGTATCAGGAGTTTCCAGTGCCGGGCTTAAAGAGTTTCCGGTCTTTAGTTCCTGGGCTTCAGGAGTTTTTGGTGCCAGGCTTAAAGAGTTTCCAGTCTTTAGTTGTTGGATTGGATTCCGGTATTTAGTCGCCAGACTTTTGGAGCGCCAAGCAGATTGCTTGCGGGAGTCATGGCGCCCCGTCTTCGATCGCCGAATCTAGGGTCAGGTGATGATAGTCCTACAAGACAGAGACAAGCATTGTGCTAAGGAGAATCTCATTATTAGTGTTAGGAAGTTTTACATCATTGATACTACATCCTTAAGTTGGCAGCATTCCAAGCCCACGAAAATCATGCCCCATCGAGCTCGGCGAGGAAGCAGGTCCCGTGAGGGAGGGCTTCGACCACCCGGTAAAGGCCTTCCTAGTTCGGAGAGAGCTTGCCGCACTCTCGAGGTTGGGAGGATTCTGCTCATCGCAGCACCAGATCTGCTGGGCAGAAGGACTTCGTCCTCACCCTGGAGTTATAATATCGGGCCACCCGTTGCCGATAGGCCGCCATTCGGACTTAAGCCTTGTCCCTTCTCTCTTTAAGTTGGTCTAGATTAAGCAGGAGCCATGCTGGGTTCTCGACCTCATCGTACTGCTCCACTCATAGCGTTGGCAGACTTAGTTCCACCGGGATCACCGCTTCTGCGCCAAAGATGAGGTTGAATGGTGTTTCATCTGTAGCCGTCCTCGGCATTGTATGGTACACCCATAGAATGCTGAGGAGTTCTTCTGCCCATCTACCCTTGGTTGGTCCAGCCTGGTTCGGAGTCCTTGAAGGATAGTCTAGTTAGTCACCTTGGCCTCTCCGTTGGTCTGAGGATGTGCTACCGAGGTGAAGTGATGGCGGATGCCTAAGTCATTGCAGAACTCCTCGAGCTCTCGATTGTCAAACTGCCATCCGTTGTCGGTGATGATTGCATGGGGGAGCCCGAAGCAGCATATGATTGATTTCTAGAAGAACTTGCTGACGTTCGCCTTCGTGATTCGAGCTAACGGTTCTGCCTCGACCCACTTCGTGAAGTAGTCGATGGCAACTATCAGGAACTTACGCTACCTAGGTGCAGGAGGAAAAGGGCCCAGGATGTCCATGCCCCACTAGGCGAACGACCATGGGGCAGAGAGCTGGGAGAGCGGTGCAGCGGGCTGGCATTGGACAACGGTGTGACGCTGGTAACGGTCGCACTTTTTGATGAAGTTGGCCGCGTCTCCCTCATGGTTTCCCATAGTATCCCTGGAGGAGGGCCTAATACGCCAAAGTTCTGCCCCCAACATGATTTCCGCAGAGGCCTTCGTGTATCTCTTGGAGTACGACTGTTGCCTCTGAGGGTCTCAGACAATTGAGGAGTTGGTAGGAGTAGGATCTTCGGTAGAGTTGTCCGTCCATCAGCATAAAGTGCATGGCCTTCCTTTTGATGAGGCTGGCCTCTATTCAATCTTCAAGCAAGGTACCAACAATGATGTACTTGACATACTTGTCCATCCAACTATGCTCCGGGTTGACTTGCTGGACCTCTCTAGGTGCCTCGTAGCTTGGGATCTGAAGATGCTCGACGTAGGCGCGACACAGGGATTAGTCCGGCAAAGTCGCCAACCGGGAGAGGGTATCAGTGCGAGCATTCTCTCCACGTGGAATGTGGGAGATGCTAAAGCACTTGAAATCTGCCACACTTGCATGCACTAGCTCCAGATACTTCAACATTTGGGGGTCCTGAGCCTCGAATTCTCCCGATACCTACCCGGCTACTAATTATGAGTCAGTGAAGACCTTTAAATTGGGTATGCCCAGTTTGTGAGAGACTCTCAGTCCCACGAGGAGCACTTCATACTCTGCCTGATTATTGGTGGCAGCAAACTAGAAGCGGAGAGCGCACTCTGTGATGACTCCTTCACTATTGGCGAGGATGAGTCTAGCTCCACTTCCACCGGAGTTGGATGCTCCATCCACATGTAGGACCCAGATGTCCCCCTCTGGTTCAGGTCCCGGCTGTTGATTATGAGAGCTCTCTTCTGGTCTCTCGCCTAGGCCTGCACACTCAACCAAGAAGTCAGCTAGTACCTGTTCCTTAAGGGATGACCTTGGGCGATAGGCAATATCAAACTCGTTGAGCTTCAGCACCCACTTCACCAAGCGTCTGGATGTGTCGGGGTGGCTTAGCACGGCTTTCAGCAGTTGATCTATCAGAACCGCGATTGGGTGTACTTGGAAGTAAGGCCTGAGACACTGAGCAGACACAATGAGTACAAAAATTAACTTCTCGGATTGAGAGTACCTGATCTCGGCATCGCGGAGAAGCTTGCTTGTATAGTACACAGGCCTCTGGATTCCTCCTTCGTCTGTACGGACCAAGACCGAGCTGATGGCCTCCGGAGTGATAGTGATATACAGGAGAAGCTGTTGCCCAGGTGGCTTCCCAAAAGGGGGGTGAATTGGGATTAAAAAACTTTTACAAGTATGTGCACTTTGAAATTCTTTAGTGTAGAAGTGAAGTGTGCAAAGCGGAAGTAATTAAATTGAAGCAATAAAGCAACAAAAGCACAATCACAAACACCAAGAAATAGAGTGGTTCGGAGCAACCGGCTCCTACATCCACTACCCAAGGACCACTTGGGATTTCCACTATATCCCCCAACCGGAATACAGTTGGATTGTTTTACCAGGCTCACAATCCAAACCTATACACTTTGGTTTTACCGGGATCACCAAAGAAACCCAAACTCCCTTTGGTTTTATACGGGATCACCAAAGAAAATCCAAACACTTGGTTTTAAACTAGAAAAATCAAGAACCCAAACTTAGGTTTTACAAGGTTCACCTAAAAACCTTTAACTCTCTCTTAGGATACAGTCTCTTGCTGTTCTAGGAGAGCAAATAAAAATAAAGACAATGTAATCAAGCAACTATAACAAACCACATTTGTTTTGGTGTTGCCGATGTAGATCAGGATGAAGTCAAGCCTTGAGTACTCTTCAAAGCTCTTCAATACTGCTTTTTCTCTTCTTTAATAAGTGGATTCAATGATAGAGTGGAGTTGGTGAAGCTTTGAATCCAACTTGAATGCTCTTTGAGGTAGGTAGTTGAGTAACTTGAAAGCTCTTTGTTTTCTCAAGAAAATTCAGCAATAAATCTCAATTCATTGTTTAATCCTTCAAAAATAATTTTCTTTATAGTTTTCCATGAGATATGACCATTGTAGGGCCTTGGGATTCGTGAAATGGCCATTGGAGATGAATTGGAGTTCAAATTTTAATTTCAGCAACTAACCGTTGAAGTGCAGACAACGGCTCCACGAGCTGGCTCGAGCTCCAGGAGTCAGCTCAAAATCTCAGACAGGCCAAAAACAAACTTTTGTGGGAGCAGGCTCTTGGACTAGGAGTCGACTCTTGACTTCAAGCTTTCAGTCAAGACAAACATACATACCTAGAGTCGGCTCTTTAACTGGGAGTCGGCTTTAGTTCTCAGAACTTCAAAAAATAAATTTCTGGAAGAGTCGGCTCTTGGTTCTGAAACTTTGAATCTTTCTCCGTGCCGTGCTACCTTGAGTTGGCTCTTACAAGTCTTTTAAAAATTTGCTTCAAGCTTCCCAAAAACTTCAATATTGAATCAACTAGAAGCTAATCTACATACTTTATCAAAATATTTATAATTTTTAAGCCCATTTTTCATGATTACAGCATTCATAAGTTAGGGCCTTTACAAACTCAATTGAATTTCCCTTAAGTAAGTTTGAAAACCATTTTAAACAAGGGTAACCAATTCCTACAAAACTTCTTAAACAATTTGTAAAGGGTTAGTATCAAATATATGCTCCAATATTTTGTGATCATCAAAATCATTTCAGGGGTCAACAGAAGCTCTTCTCCTTCTTCCAATCGGGAGAGCAGTGGTGGTGACGCCAGGGTCATCTTTTGCTCCTCGAAGGCCTCTTGGCACTCCTTTATCCAAGTAAAGTCATACATCTTTCGTAGTGCCTTGAAGAAGAGTTGGCAGTGGTCGACAGATCATGAGATGAATCAGCTCATGGCTGCTATACGGCCAGTGAGTCACCAAACTTGTTTCTTGAAGGTGGGCTGCTCCATGTCAAGAATCGCTCGGACCTTCTCTGGATTGGTTTCGATCCCTCTTTGGGTGACCATGAAGCCAAGAAACTTTCCTGCTGCTACATCAAAAGCGTACTTCATCGGGTTCAACTTCATTTGATGGAGGCGAAGGTCGTGAAAGGTCTCTGCCAGGTCGTCAATGTGGTCCGAGGTCAGCCTGCTCATGACGAGCATGTCATCCACGTACACCTGCATGTTACGGTTGATTTGATCTTTAAAGACTATGTTGACCAATCGCTGGTACATGGCACCAGCATTCTTCAGGTCAAAGGGCATCATCCTGTAGTAGTACATCCCGTGATCCGTGATGAAGGCAGTGTGCTCCTCATCCTCCAGGTGCATTCAGATCTGGTTATACCCAGAGAATGCATCCATGAAAGAGAGGAGGCAGTGCCCCGAGGTGGCGTCCATGAGCTGGTCGATCTTCGAAAGGGAGAAGCTGTCCTTTGGGCAAGCATGATTGAGGTCAGTGTAGTCTAGATAGATCCTCCACTTCTCGTTACTCTTCTTGACCATGACTGTTCGCCAGCCAACTAGGATACTGTACTTCACGAACAAAGCTAGCGGTGAGGAGCTTCTCCACTTCGTCGTTGATAGCCTTTTGCCTTTCCGAGGCGAAGCTTCTTTTCTTCTGCCAAACTGGGTGGCACTTCAGATCGATCTTCAACTGGTGGGTGATGACATCCGGGAGAATCCCTGGCATATCTATCGCAGTCTAGGCGAATACATCCACATTTGTCCGAAGGAAACTTAGCAAGCGAGCCCGTTCATCTTCTGGTAGTTAGGATCCTACCTACACTGTCTTCAGTTGGTCCGAGCTAAGGGGATACGTCAAAAGGTGCTCGATGGGGCCGTCCCTTGGGTCTTGCACCCTTTGGTCGAAGTCATCGACATCGAAACCAGGCTCGGCACTTCGGGCCCCTGGGATAGCCTTCAAGCAATGCAGGACAGGTTGAGGTGCCCCTTCATCTCCCTTACACTGTAAGGGGTTAGGAACTGCACCGACAATCTCTTAGTGGATATGACTACATCAAGTAGGTTTAGCCTAGGGTAGCCAAGGATAGCATGTACAGTGACGCAAATTTGACGATAGTAAAGGTCATCATGACTGTGCTCTGCCAGGGTGGTGACTCGGTGGTGACAGGGAGGGTAATTTCTCCCTCGACTCTCAAGAATCTCTGGTGAAACCCATGAGAGGGGTGTGCACTGGCCTTAGCCAATTGGGGGACAAGTTTATCTGAGAGAAAGCATCGTAAAAAAGGAAATCCATCTAGCTTCCACTATCAACCATGATACGCTTTATAGAATGCCTAGCGATGGTCATCTCGATCATGATAGCATCATTGTCTACATTTTCTTGCTCACTCCCCTTCCCCTTCACAAAGAGGAGTACATTTTTTAGATCTCCACCCTCTTGGGCTCTCTTCGATGCGTGCTCTATTTTCGAAGAAATCATGCCCAGATGCTTCTCGGCGGGTCGATTGTCAACTGCAGGAATAGGGGGAGAGCCGCAAGTAGTTGATCCTCCGTTGGGACCTTGCTCCTCACGAACTTCCTAAGGTAGCCTCTCTTGATCAGGTCTTTGATCTCCCTTCTCAGGTTACGGTAGTCCTCAGTGTCGTGGCCGTGGTCGTGATGGAACTGGTAGTACTTCATCTTGTCACGACCACTTGACAGCCTCAGTGGGGGAGGTCGGTGCAGGTAGTGCTCGCCCTCGATCTCCATAAGAATTTTCGTCCTCGAAGCAAGGAGGAAAGTATAGGTTTGCTCGGGAATGGGACCACCTTTTGGCTTTGGTCCCGACTGAAAGTCCACAGGCAGCCCAGGTCTCCACGTTCCAGGCACGTCTCTCGGGACTGGCTTCTTCGGGGGCTTCCCATCTAGTTCTCTTCTGGTATGGTCAGCCTCCTCAGCATGGATGTACTTATGGATGTGGAGGAGTTCAGAGTATGTCTTTGATGGCTTCTTGTCCAAAGAATAAGTTAGGCGGGAGGTCTTGAGCCCTCGCTTCAATGCCAGCATGGCGACGGGCTCGTCGAGGTTGTAGATCTCCAGGGCGACAGTTTTGAAGCGGGTCACATTGTCCTGCAGGAGCTCGTGGTCTTGCTGCTAGATAGAGAAGAGGCTATCCACCTCTCGCGGCATCTTTTGACAAGCATCAAAGTGGGCCACGAACCTCCTCTCCAACTGTTGGAAGGAGTCGATGTTTTCAGGCTTGAGACGGGTGAACCAGACTCGAGCAGCCTTCTGGAGGGTGGCCGAAAAGGCGATACACAGGAGGGTGTTCGTCACCCCCTAGACTTTCATGAGAGCCTTATAGCTCTCCAAGTAGTCCAGGGGATCGGTGATCCATCATAGGGATCCACCTGAGGCATGCTGGAATGACTCGGAATCGGTTCCTCTTGGATTTTCTGGGAGAAGAGAGGTCGGGCATCATAGCCCACTAGCTTCTTGGAGGAGTCCTGTATGTTGGCAAACTGGCAGGAGAGCTCCGTTAGCTTGCGCTCTTGTTCTTCTAGGTGCCTTTTGGTAAGGCGTCGGATGGCCTCGTCAGTGGAGCCTTCCATGGAGGCCGCTGAAGAAGACGGTGTTGATAGCTGGAGATGATCATGATGAGGGGCCTTACCTTGGCGGCCCTTGCTGTGCTTGATGATGTCATTATCATCCACCGAGGATCGACTCTCCCGGTCAACTAATCCAAAATGATTCCTCTTTACGAGGGTCTAGTGGCTCCTGCAGGGATTAGTTGTGGCCCGTGGATGGGAAGGTCTGCATTGGATGGAGTGCAGGCTATCGCAGGGGCCCGTAGCTTGGGCCACTAGGGTCCCTGTTGGGGTTGACTGACCAGGGAGGGCTACTGGTGCTACAACTGCCTCACGGTCGTGGTCAGTGCCCGCAGCTATTAGACAAGTGCAGCATACTTGCCATCTGCCGAGGGTGATTGAGGAGGAGCGAGAAGCTCCCTCTCTGGGCTACGTGGGCTCGGGGGAGAGGGGGCATCTCCTGCTCGGCTGGTGGAAGCGTCTCGTCCACGAGTCACCACCATGCTTGCGGGGGTTTGGTGGTTGAGTAGAGTTGTTCTCAAGCTTGCGGGGGGCTTGTTTGTACAGGGGCTTTTCTCCCTACCTGGCATGCCAATCTGTTGCCGACCTTACCTAGATTGGAGCGCCCTTTCCCAACTAGTGCAAACGAGGTTACGCGCACCATTCCAGCTTTGGGGCACTTTACTGGGCGCACCGCACTGCACGCGGCTGCTTCGACGGTGGTCTTGGGATTGGCGCCTTCATTCTTCTCAATGCTTCCAAGGAGAGGGCTCGACTTTGGTCGAGGTGGGCTCGACCCTTGAGGAGCCACCTGGCAAAGGAACGGAGGAGGGCCCGACACCGGCCAAGGTGGGCTCAACCCTTGGAGAGCCACCTGGTGAAGGAGCGGAGGAGGGCTCGACTCCGGTCAAGATGGGCTTGACCCTTGGGGAGCCACTTAGTGAAGGAGCGGACGAGGGCTCGACTCTGATCGGGATGGGCTCAACCCTTGGGGAGCCACCTAGCAAAGGAGCGGAGGAGGGCTCGACTCCAGCCGTGGTGGGCTCGACCCAAACCCTTGGGGAGCCACCTAGCAAAGGAGCGGAGGAGGGCTCGATTCCAGCGAGATGGGCTTGACCCTTGGGGAGCCACCTAGCAAAGGAGTGGAGGAGGGCTCGACTCCGACTGAGGTGGGCTCGACCCTTGGGGAGCCACCTGGCGAAGGAGAGGAGGGCTCGACTCTGGCCGAGGTGGGCTCGATCCTTGGGGAGCTACCTGGCAAAGGACCATTGGTGGGGCCACCTAGCAGAGGAGCTCGAGAAGAAACCTGACATGATGTTATCTACCCGATTGGCTGCCGATTGGATTTGAAGTGTACCCCACGTCAGCGGTCTTATCACATCAGTCATATTTCTGATACCTATGTAATGAATAAGTTGATCATTTAGTGATCATGAATTTAACAAATTGATTATTTAGTCATTATTAAATTGTTTCAATAGTGTTTGGTTAATTATAATTAATTTTAATTTTGACAAATGATGAGAATCTTATGTACTTAGGTCTAGCATGATCTCTTGGATAATACCTAGGATTTATGCAGTCGATCATGTAGCCAATCCCAGTACTAGATTCGGGACATGACATAAACCCTCTATTAAGTGCGAAATACATGGACAAGTGGCTTTGCACAAGGTAGGGGCTAGGCATAAAGCCTATAAATCTTGTTGTTGTGTAGGATGACCTACTTGATGCTTACAGCTAATGCCAGGAAGCCATTTAAGGCTTCCCCAGAGTTGGAAGAGTCTACATGAATTTTTTTATTTAATAAGCATAAACTTACAAAAAAATTAAAGAAATGGAAAAACATTGTAACATATGAAGTAAATATTAATCCATGATAAACAAAAGTTGCATTTATTTAGTTTTCTTTCTCCTAACTAGGAAAAATAAAATAGTGAGCATCAAGAATAAACCAGAGATGGTTTAAAATAATCATGTAACATGTATACACACATATGCACATGCCAATCAATTAGTTAGTGGGCTCAAATATTTTAAAGCAACACATATTGTAATCATCAGATGTCATTAGTATATTCAAATGTTTTAAACAAAAAACCTAGCAACATGTATCAGGGTCATTGATACATGAAATAACTTGCATTATAAAATACAAACAATATTCATATGCAAATACACAAAATCATACACTCTTCTTACCTAACTGATGGTTCTAAGGATAGTTGTTCAATTAAATTTGCTGGCCCACCAATGGGCCATCACTTTCACCTCGATTGCTAAGATGGAAGGAGGATACTGATTGGGAAAATAAGAGGAATGGAGTTGAAATGGGGGAGGAAATAAGAGCTTGCATTGATGGAGGTGGGGACTTAGTCGGGCTAGGAGGAAATTCAACTAATGGGGCCTGGCCAGAATGAAGGAGGAAATGAGAGGGATAGCTCAAGTACTTGGCCAGAATGGATGAATAAATGATAGGGATTAGTGGGATGCTTGGTAATGGTTTTTTCCTTTAAATTCAATTATAAACCCAAGATTACATCAATCATTTCATGTATGTCATTAATATTGTTAGAGCTCGAATGGACAATTGGGCCACACTACAACCAAATCTTAAGTTTTGATGTCTGTTGCTGCTTCTTTCCAAGTTGGATAAACTGGATGTACTGAAATGGCATTGAACTTTCAAAAATCTAGAGGTCCTTCGGAATACTAGCAATGACATTGGAAGTGATGACTTTAGATAACAAGTTTCTCTTTTCTTAAAGAAGATAAGCTAGCCTTAGATATTTTTCATCAAATATAGCCACTCAAGAATTAAAGAGAATTTTATTTTGAGAAGGCAATTCTAACCTGGAAAGATATTTCAATAAGTTAAGCTATTCAAATATCAATTTTAAGAAGGCAAGTCTAGGAAGTAGATCCAATCATGATTATATTCTGATCTAGGAAGTGACCCGATTAGTATGCACAGTCAAGAACTTTAACAAAAGATTGGACCATTGATCATTAAGAAATGACTATTATGCTAGGGTTAGTCAATTCAATTAACTTGAATTTAAAGAATTAAAGATATGAAACTAGCATAAATGGGATTTAGCATTGATTTTAAATCCTAATATGATCCTTGAAGAGACCTCACCGAGCATGGGATTTCATGGTTTCCTTGACAAGGAAGATCGAATCAAAGGTGGTTAAGATATCTAGCTATCGATTCACGAGTGAAGCAGGTTGAAAATCATCAGATCTATGTCACCCAAAATACAAGATAATCAGCCAACATATACATATAAGCTAGTTAAAATATAAAAAATCCAAATCAACCCAAAGATGATGTCGGTAGAGGGCCTAGGGATTGCTTTCATGATCATGTGAGAGCCTCGATGGGAAAGAGACTAGTAGGAGACTTTGGAGGAAGAGAGATTGTCAATATTCATAGAGGATGATGGGTTGCCAGGGATGAGGGTGCTGGTGGAATGGGCAGCATTGAGGACATGCTTGATGTGGGCATGGAGGTCCTTGGGGCTAAACCATGAGAGGTTGGGGGGGGGGGGGGGGGGGGGGGTGTCGATCGGAGATGAGGAACCAACAAAAGTGAGGCTGAGGATAGAGTCAATGTCGATGGTGAGATCGAGGATGGTGATAGCATGGAGGTGAAAGTTCATGAGATTGTAGCGGGTGGCGAAGCCAGCAGGGATATCAAGAAGGTAGTGGTAGCTGTCGGGGATGAAAGCATCCACATAAAAAAAGAGGCCATACTGGAGGGACCAGAAGCCCTGGAGGAGGCCATACCAGCAAGGGCGAGCTCAACAGGGAAGAGGCAAGGTTGGAGGGCTTGGGCAATGAAGGTGGTGGTAGAGACAGCGGAGATAGTAGTGGAGAGTTGGATAAAGCTGGGGGAAGCAAAGAGGAAGATGAGGTCCGAAGAGAGGGGGTGCAGAAGGAGGAGGGTAGCAGTTGTGAGGGAAAGAAAAAGGAGGTGGCAACATACTAAAGGGCAGTGAGGTAGTGGATGGGGGAGCTGATGGTGGGGGATAAAAAGGTGTATGGGTGATGGCAATGAGGACAAAGATGATAGCAAGGTAGAGGGATAGGTGGCAGAGAAGATGGTGGTGGGTAGAAGCATAGAATAGGAAGTCTTAGAGGAGTTGGGGTCTCAGGAGCTTAGAAGGGATGTAGGAGTAGCAGGGAATAGTGAGGATGGAGTAGCAGGGGAGGAGAGGAGGAAGAAGAAGCAAGGGAGGAGAGGAAGAAGGAAAATAACTAGACTCGATTCTTTCTATTCTTTTGCCAAATTTCATAACAAAACATTTATAGCCCGTAGGCCTTCCTGACAACCAACTGACTAAAACCTAACATACCAACCATTCATAACAAATTTTTAACAAACTAACATAGCTCATGTTTTAGGATTTGTGCATGAGCTAGAAACAAAAGAACATACATCTTTTTTCCCATATACCCACACATACACCCAAGTAAAATATGTAAAAATAAAATACATGAACCATATATGATTTGCATCAATGATAGTGTTGGGTGATGTCCTTATCAAATAATCTAGCTAGAATCTTGAGTATATTATAGTGCGACTCCTAAGGATAAGTTGGAGAGTAGACATATGTATAGGATTGTTTCAAATAATTATAAATTTGTTGTGTTTGTGCTATTTACTTTCAAGCTATCTTGCCACTTTACTTATTCTATTTGAAGTCATTGTTGAGCTTCTGATTATCTTGTATTAACTGCACCCACTATTTTACTATTTTTTCTAAAGATAGCTAAAGTTTTCCAAATCCAAAAAAAGTTTTTAACAATCTATTTCACCCCATCCTCATGGGTTGCTACCTTTGGGCAACACAAAAAAATAATTAACATAGAAGACAATTTCAAACAATGAATCTTGGCATCTTTCTTCAAATAAGAGTATTCTTATATAATTTAGTTATTATTTTCATAATAGAAACATTAATGTCAAAAGAATCCTAGAACTCCATCACATATGAAGCTCCTCTAACAACAATTAATTATACAACTTGGTATTTGGCATGTTTTAACTACTCAAACGAATACATTGGAGGTCTTTCTCCATTTAAAACTAGCTACCATGTTTGAATTGGATGTTAACATGGAATAGTAAAATCAACAAGGATTGGCTTTATTCTGATTATAGGAATTTTGTGCATTGAGAAATATAGCAGATCTTTATTAAACTCACTAAAACTGAATCGGATACGAAAGAAATTTGCATTCTATAATTACAACTAACAAGATAACAAAGAAAATAGAAAAGTCCAAAATTACATTTAATTCAAGACCATAGTGACCCATAGCATTGCACGAAACATGAAAGGTAATAAAAGGCAGCATTCAATTTCAATATTCTTGGTAAAAGGTAATAAAACTAATGCAAGGTTTGTGTCAGGAAGTTGTTACACTTTGCAACTATGTGTTAGAGTTTTCACACCAATCATGCTTCTGTTTTGTTTATATACCTCTCCATTGCTCAGTCCTGGCATTGTCTCAAATTTTTCTCTTTCTCTCTCCCTCTATTTTTCTCTCATTTTCTTTCTCAATGGAGAAAACCATCACTTCCATGGATAACTCTAGTTCTAGAATGCCCCCATCAACCACCCAACAAAACCTTTTAACCTCACCTTTCATTGGAGTTGCTAATACCATTCCTTTAGAGCCCCCTCTACCTATAAACCTAAGCATGAATTCCCCTCAATGCTATGCATAAGCCAATGCTTACCTTCTCTATGGCCATTCAACAACACTCATTCCATCAAGAAGCTCAATTTCATGCCAAAACGATCTAACTCATTTCCATTTTGTATGACCAATCCACCCCCTCCACTCACTAACCAAATTAACTTCAATGTTGCAAGTTCTTTGCCAATCATGAATGAAAGGTTTTCATTAGCAAATGCTTTGAGAAGATCATGTTTCTCTCCACCAAGAGGTTTGAATCATCACCTTGCATAGGATTCTATCTCCCACTACTTTGCACCTGCCATTTCTCCAAAAAGATTATCACTTTGCCATCCTACAAGAAGCTTTCCCATCAAGACCGATGAATATCCAAATCATCCATGGAATGCTTCTTTTCAACAACACACTTTCCCTTCAAGCTATTTTGATTTGGCAAACCAAGCAACATTCATGGAACCTAGACACACCAACCCTTTCTATGATGCAAATATGCAATCCATGTGTCCACTTCTGAACTATGAAAATCATAATGGGGATTTTCTCTCAAATGGATCTCCACTAACAAGTCATCAAATGAACACCTACTATAAATGTGATCTTTGTTCTGTTGAGTTCCCCACTACGCAAGCTTATAGGGGGCATATGAGTTTTCATAGCAAGAAAAGAAAGGTAGAGCTCCAAGACAAACACCAAAAAAGTCAAAGAAGTTTAAGACCATTCCATGGACCCCTCTCATTTCAAATGATGGTAAGGAGCTCAACTTGCATTTCTTGAATGAATCAGATAAGGAGGAAAAGGCAAAAAAATCTAGTGATAATGTTTGCTTGAAGGGCTCAATTGAGAAATTTGAGAAGAAGATATCGACGGTAACTAATCAAAAGGAAAAAATGAAAAGTTCTAGTTGAGAGATACCCACAAAAGTTTCAAAAGCTCCAACCTACATGGATGATGAATTTGTGAAAAGGGAGGCCACTCTTGCAAGAACAACTTCCCTTCTCCTTTAGGGCTGTTCATGAGAAAAGAATGACCACTCCTATTGTTCTTTTCTTTTTTCTTCTTTAGTTTTCATTGTTCATCAGTGTCAATATTTACTTTTTGTGTTTTTGTCCTCAGTTTTTATTATGTCATGTGTTATGTTTAATCTAGTGGCCTTCATTTTAGGTTTAAGTTGGGTCTTTACTAGTTTCATGCCTATGCATGTATCTCATTGTAAAAGTACTTTCTTGATATGAAATAAAATCATCTTGTTAGTTTTGTTGTTGGAAATCTAAATGTCAATGCCCCCCAATCCCTCACTTCATTCATCAAGTGAAAATGTCAAAATAGATGTCTCCCACTTTTGATAGTTAATCATTTTGAAGAAAAGTGGGGATAAACTAGTTTCTTCTAAAAAGAAAATTGCCATATTAGTACTTTCCAAACCTTTGACGTACACTTTGAATTAGTTTCCTATTTTCATCTTGTTTTTGTTTTTCAATTAGGGTTGAAATCATATCGAACACTAATATATCTATATCCATATTTGTTTTGCTTGACAAGTAGAGATACGGATATGGATGTTACTTGGATACAAAAATTTATATCTATATTTGTTTTAAATGGATATGAATATAATTTGGATACTAGAACTATGGATATAAATTAGATAATTAGATTTTATGACTATGAAATGAAAGATATTACTAAGTAGATAAATTAAGCTAATAACATTTTAATATGGTCATTTGTTTTTTTAAAAAATTCATGAGTGCTAAATAAAATTAAATAGAATTATAAATATAATCAAATATGCATATGGATCATATAGTTCTTTATCCACGTTCATATCCCTTTTTCTTTAATAGATGTGGATTTTAGTTAGATTCTCATATTTCTATCCATATTTAAATAGCTTTCAATATGAAAATGGATCTAGATAGATAATATCTAATAAACTTTTACCCATATTTTCAATTATACACTCTAGTGATTCACTTATTAATTATCCTATTGAGGGAACCAAAGTAGGATCCATTTTTTTACAATGTTAATATATAAAATAACATGGAACAAGGTAGTTCCTAGGATTCTTTTATTTTATGCATTCTTTGATTTCGATAAAATAAAAAGAAACTTTACAAAATTCTTTAGTCCAATTTTCTCTCGTACCATAACCATCTAGCTGCCATTTTCAACTGTCTAGAGTCAACTTTGTCAATCCTTATTAGCCAACTATTTCATTTAGAAGTCATTTTTGATGTTATTCTAAGCTTCCCTATATCCTTTCTCACAACCTCTATGCATGTTAGTTAGGCCTTTCCCTCATTTCTTATATCCTTCTATATAAATTAAAGTACCTACTTATTAGAGGCTCCTCCACTCTTTCCCCCACTTCATTTTTAGTTTTTGTCAATCCTAGAGATCCTTTAATATATGCATTTCTCAATCTATCTTAATTTTACTATATATCCATCTTAACACTTCTATTTCTACTACACTCAAAACCTGTTCTCATGATCTCTATTTATTGAATAGCATTATGAGCTATATAACATTGTAGGATTTGTTATTGTTCTGCAAAATTTATATATGAAATTTTCAAGATATGTATCACTTTAAAAAAATCTATATACACCTCCGTACTTTATCCTACCGACTCTACTTCAATGTTCGTTTATTTCCTACCATTTTTCAAAATAAATTCTAAGTGAAAAAATAATAACTTTGTCTGTCAACCTTAATTAATTTACTATCCTAACTTTTATTCTCATTGAATTTATATTCTATAAACTTTGTCATTGTTCTACTAATTTTTAAGCTCTTATTTACTAAAGCTATATTTTATAAGTTCAATTTAGTATTTAATATTTTTTTCATCAATTACCATTATCATCTTTATATAATATATACATGCTACATGTTCATGAATGTTAGCAATAAATTTATCAATTAATTGGGAAAAAGGATATGAATTTGTACTAACCATTGGTGCAAGCACAATAAGAATTTAGGATTTTAGTAATAAAATACACTTGTTGTACCACCATTAGCTCCTAACATGTCAATGCTCCAATGTACATAACCTTAGTAATTTCAATATATCATTTAAATATGCACTTTCTTCTTAAAGCTCACTAAATTACTTGTTACATGTCATAATTTTTCTTTTGTGAAATACGTCATAAGATTTTTTTAATTAGTAATGACCATATGTTGGTATAAAGCAAATCTACCAGCATTGCCACTTCCTTAACACAAATAAAAGGAAAAATCTTAGTTGAGCCCAGTACCATCACCTTTGGTACCAAAAAAGCTTTCCAACACATTCAAAACCAATAAACGATAGATGTCAAATGGGAGAGCTAGGTTCAAAGAATTAAAGGCATAGGCCATTATATGATCCAATTGTATGGAATGTGACATCAAAACCATTTGATGATGCAATACCCACCATAAAATACATCCAACATACCATTAGAATGAACTAAGAACTACATCACCATTCCAGTCGAGTTGAAGGTGCTGTGAGCTGAGCAGGTCCTTGACCACAGTACCTAGTTTGAGATGAGCCGATCGCTATAGCCTGTGATTGTGGGGTCACTGTTGACCTCATGTCTCTGAACTTGATTAGAGAATATCTAATATAAAAAATATTATATTAGATAATAAAGCATAAAGTAATTTTAAAAATTTAAAGTTTTGAATTTATCTCATGGTATGAGTGGTACAGAACCATGCGAGCTATAACATGATCGCTCTCTCTTCGAAAGCTCTGTTCCCTAAAGCTCTCTCCTTGGCTAGTACTTCTTCAATCTTTGGAAGACATGATATATAATCTCTAAAAGTAAAAATAAATAGATTCACTAAATTAATTATGCAATTATGGATGGCAATGCAAAATTTAAAATGATGGAAGACAAGTATTTAAATAATTCATGATTATATACTTAGTACTAGTTGTCTACCTCTTTAGATGATTGATACCCTTCAAATTTTTCTTCCAATTCATCCTCTTCTTCTATTTCATCATCTTTATCCTCCTCTTCCATTTCTTTCATTTCTTCCTCTTCTTCCCCTTCTTGGATAGGTTTGCCTCCTACAATAAACTCAATATAATCTATCTCATCATGCTGGCTACTATATAGGAGAATTCTTGGAGCATATAATTCTATATCAATATAGGATAAATGAACTCTTAATGTTTCATTCTCTTGAAGACATTGTGGTAAATGGACTCTTCTTCTTCTTTGAGCTTGTAATGAATGGCTTAAGACTTAATCTTACATACATCCCACCATTCTTTACTTCTTCTCTCCCTTAATGGAAAAAGAGTATAATATACTTGAATAGCTTATTGTGCTAGCATAAATAGCTCATCAGCATATGCTTTTGATTTATATTTGATTTCAGTAAGCCTGTGCTGTGGATGAACCTTCATTCCATTATTATTATCAAACCATTGGTACTTAAATATAATGAAACTACTACTTCCAATGTATGTTAACTTGAGCAGTTCTTTAAGGATTATATAGTAGTCACTCTCCAAGTCGTTCCACTAGCTACCCTTTATATACACATAACTATTCATCATGCTCTTATGATATATCCATATTCATAGGTGTGAAATTTAGAATAATTAACGTTATAGCTATTATAACATGTCACATATTTCGTTGGCCCATAACCTAATGGTCTTAGCATTTTATAGAAAGATTTTCCCTTGCATGCCTGCTTAGTATAAAAAGAATAATTTAAGAAAAATTAAAATAGATGAAATGTCAATAGATGCTTGCCAATTAATGGAACCAATCTACAAAGTTTTGTGAGTGCCTTGCATAAATTTTTTTTTCACTTATTCTCAGGTTGTCTTATCTTAGCTTTCGATCATAATCCCTAAATATAAATAAGACTAGTATATTATAATAAGTGATTGAAGAGTTTAGATTATAATGGATACTACTCTGACCTTATTTTTTACTTTCTTCTCAAGATTGTGCATATATCTTTCAAATGAATGAAAGAAACAGGGTGTAGGTGGTTTGACAAGGTCCTACGCTAGGCATGCAAATAGGGGATGGGAGCACAGGAGATTTTAAAACATTTTTTAAAAATCACGCAGCGGAAAATTGCTCCGCCCAGAAATCTAATCTATTCAAGTTGCATGTATTAAAATAGGCATGTAACAAAGCATATAATATTTGTAAAATATATAAATAAATACATTTATTTATGCATGATAAAATGAAATTTTTCATACCTTTATTCCACCTGGAATAACTCTGGAATAACTACTGGAATAGCTGGGATAACAGGAATAACTTTATTCCTGTTGTCTTCTTCCTTTGGACGTTTGGTTACTCTGTTTTTGCTCTTCAAAACATCGACCAAACAGCGATGTCCGGAGCTCCTTTTCCTCTCGAATCGAAACAGCGGCAAGGGAGAAGAGTCTTCTTCGACCACCAATCGAAATCTGCAAGAAATACACAATGTATAGGGTGTATAAAATCACCCAAGTTGCTGCCAGAAAAATTCTGCTGCAGAAAAATAGCAGCCTTCTTCCTTGCGTTAGGAGCTGTAGCAACGAATCCGGCTCAACCCTCTTGCTCCCAGAAGTAAAGGAATACTCCCTCTAGAGGGGAGACACGCCCGGGGTTCATCGATCTTTCTCCACGAGCGGTGCTAGCCACTGGAAGGAGCAATGGACACGGTAAGTTGCAGCAATTATCCTTGCTGCAGAGCAGATTTTGAGCACTTGCAAGATCAGGGAATCAAGGATCTTTCTCTCCTAATATCTCACCAAAACCCAGCCCTACAAACCCCGATAGAAAGAATGATGAGCTCTCCAAGGAAGGAACCAGCTCACACGGTTTTTCAGCCCAAAAAAAACAAACAGAACGTCAACTCCCAGCCAAAAACTCTTGTGTTTTTGAAGAATAGGGCCTGCTGCATTTATAAATAGCAGAGGGAAGAGGGAGAGGCAGGGAGGGAGAACGATGAAGTGGAGGCTATCGTTCACAAAATAAAACAGCAATAAACAGGATTAAACCAGGCCGGTGGAGGGAGGAGAAGAGACGCCAGCCCAGCGAGTAACATACGGTCGTTTGGCCTTCTTGCCGCAAGATTTTTTTTTCTCCCAGCAATTTTACCATGTAAACAGTCCAAGTGAGAGGAAAAACCACCGGTCCAATAAAAAACTGGTCCAAAACCATTTAAACCAAGTCGTTCAATCTAATTGAACCGGTTTAAAATTTGGTTCAAGGAAAAAATTGGTTCACAACCAATTGAAGGCCGAAATGAACTCCGAATCAGTTCAAAACTGATTCAGAAAAATCCTGGCACAGTGCTGGTCAACCCGAAACAATTTCTGGTTGACGTAGACAAGGGCAAGAAGGGGAAAATGTGCTCAAAAATTATCGTGATCATAAAATCGAGATGATTCCCAATCGTAATCAGTATCCGGATCAGAGAGTAATCCTCTGTGGCGTGTGACCTCATAGGTTCGAACCTAAACGGTAGCACTAGAACAATTTTAGTACCAGCACAGGAAACCATCTAGCAATGGATCCCGGTGTCCGGATAGGTCAAAGATGCAGGAACAAACTATCGAACCTCTAGCATATGGTTACCGTATAATTCATCCCTTTGACCTCTAATGTTTAGGACGATTGAGATTGGGCTGCCAACCCAGACTGTGTCAGTAGACTACGTGTCTCAACCTTGCAAGCCCAGTGACTCTTCACTAGGGCTACCCCGGTCGAGGATTTTCTAAATTGAGATACTGTGAGATATTCAATCCAAACTGTTCAGACAGGTCAATTCCATCTTGGTCCATCACTGCTCCACAAGTACTTGCCTATACCCAGAAACCTTCCATCACCGGATTAAAAATCCGAGTAGTCTGGCACCAAAGCACAGGGAGTTGCTTGCAAGCTATCGTGATGACCTCAGGTCAGAGGGACACATATACCCATATCCAATCATGAGTTTCCCTTTGGCAGAAAGGGGCTGCACGGAGTCACGTTCAATGAAAATCACATATCCCACTTGCAGATCACATCAGTGTCACCACACTCATTTGGTCAAAAGGACAACCAAACGATGTAAACTGCAACAACCTATACTTGATATATTGTCGTCCAGTATAATATATCCTTTGGTTGTGAACCGGGTTTAAGGACCACTCGATACATCCTGTCTGTATCGAAGTCAATGTAGTCCTAAGGACTTCATCACATGGAAAGACCTCATTTCAGGAAAATACAATATGTGATGAGCTGCCAAAAATAATATTTTATTAATTCATAAAATAAATACAATACTCAGCACAACCGCCTACAACCCAGGCGATTGGCTTTGGGATACAATTCTCAACAACTCCCACTTGTACTAAAGCCAATCAGAAGAGTATCTAATATCCATTTCCCATTTACGAAAGTCGAACTCTTTTATTTCAAGGGCTTTAGTGAAGGGGTCGACCAGATTTTCTTTTCCATCGATCTTCAGAAGATTGATGTTGCCTCGTTCCATGATTTCTCGTACGAGGTGGTAGCGCCGCAGTATGTGCTTGGTGCGGTGATGAGCTTTAGGCTCCTTAGCTTGAGCAATGGCTCCAGTGCTGTCACAGTACATCGGAACAGGACCATCTAGGGAAGATGCCACCCCTAGCTCTCCAAGGAACTTCCATAACCATACAGCTTCCTTTGCTGTATCTGATGCTGCAATATATTCTGCTTCGCATACCGAGTCTGCAACAGTTGCCTGCTTGGAACTTTTCCAGCAGATCGCTCCTCTGTTCAGGGTAAATACAAACCCTGATACACTCTTGCTATCATCTCTATCTGACTGGAAACTGGAGTCAAAGTACCCCACAAGTTTCAAGTCAGGTTCTCCATAAATCAGCCATTGATCTTTAGTATTTCTTAAATACTTAAGGATGGACTTAACCACCTTCCAATGCGCCTCACCTGGGTCAGATTGGTATCTGCTCACTACTCCTAGTGAGTATGCCACGTCTGGTCTAGTACAAGTCATAGCATACATGATAGATCCTACTGCAGAAGCATAAGGTACTCTACTCATGCGCTCTCTTTCCTCAGGAGTTGTCGCACAATCCTTCTTGGAAAGAGAAGTTCCAGAACCTATCGAAAGATAGCCTTTCTTGGAATTTTCCATGCTGAATCGTTTCAGCACGGTATCAATGTATGTAGACTGGGACAATCCCAAAAGCTTATTAGATCTATCTCTATATATCTTCATACCTAGTATGTAAGAAGCTTCACCCAAGTCCTTCATGGAGAACTGAGATGATAACCAGACCTTTATTCCTTGTAATGCTGCGACATCATTCCCGATTAAGAGAATGTCGTTAACATAGAGTACTAGGAATATAATCACAGAACCATTAACCCATTTATAGATGCACGGTTCTTCTCCATTCCTAACGAACCCATATGATTTGATACACCTATCAAACCATAAGTTCCAACTTCATGACGCTTGCTTGAGTCCATAGATGGCCCTCTGCAACTTGCATACTTTTGATTCATCTGTAGATGTGAACCCTTCAGGCTGTATCATATACTCCTCCTCTTCCAGCTCCCCATTTAGGAAAGCGGTTTGGACATCCATCTGCCAGATCTCATAATCAAAATATGCTGCCAAAGCAAGCATGATCCGAATGGACTTGAGCATTGCCACAGGGGAGAATGTCTCGTCATAATCGATACCATATCGCTGATGATACCCCTTGGTAACTAGACGAGCTTTATAGGTCTCTACCTTCCCATCTGCGCCCCTTTTCCGTTTGAAGATCCATTTACACCCGATGGGTTTTATTCCTTCAGGAAGATCAACCAATGTCCAAACATTGTTGATTTTCATGGACTCCATTTCAGATCGCATGGCTCCAAGCCATGCCTCAGAGTCAGATCTCTGAAGTGCATCCATATAGGTGATTGGATCCTCATTGTTCTCATCGAGCTCAATGGGATCACCATCCCGGACCAAGAAACCATAGTATCTGTCCGGCTGACGCAGTATTCTACCGGATCTCCTAATGGGTTCTGGGTATGATTCAATCACAGCTGGTTCTACAATGTCCTTAGAGTGTGCAGGTTCTTTTATTGGCTGAACTTCATCAAGTTCAATCTTAGAGGCTATAGTTCCTTCTCCAAGGAACTCCTTTTCCAAAAAGATAGCTCTAAGAGCAACGAACACCTTTTGTTCATTCTCCAAATAGAAGAAATACCCTTTGGTTTCCTTAGGATAACCAATGAATAAACATCGATCAGACCTAGGACCAAGTTTGTCTAAGTCTAAATGCTTTACGTAAGCCGGACAATCCCAGACCCGAAGGTGTGAGATTGAGGGTTTATGTCCAGTCCACATCTCATACGGAGTGGAGATAACAAACTTACTTGGAACATCATTTAATAAGTAACAGGCTGTCTGAAGCGCATATCTCCAAAAGGATAGCGGCAAAGTTGCAAAACCCATCATGGATCGAACCATGTCCAACAAGGTTCGATTCCTCCTTTCGGACACACCATTCAACTGTGGTGTTCCTAGAGGAGTCCACTGTGAGAGAATTCCATTCTCCTCAAGATATGTCAAAAAGCACCAGATAAGTATTCACCACCTCGATCAGATCGAAGAGTTTTAATACTTTTTCCAGTTTGCTTTTCTACTTCATTACGGTATCGTTTGAACATTTCAAACGACTCAGACTTATGTCTCATTAGAAAGACATAACCGAACCTCGAAAAGTCATCTGTAAAAGTAATGAAATATTTGTATCCTCCTCTGGTACTAACTATCATCGGTCCACATACATCAATATGTATTAGACTTAGAAGTTCTGTAGCTCGTTCACCTTTTCCAGTAAAAGGTGATTTGATCATTTTACCAAGTAAACAGGATTCACAAGTGGGCAGTGATTCATAATCACTGACCTCGAGGAGCCTATCTCCTCGCATCTTGTTTATCCTATTTTGGTTAATATGACCTAGCCTACAGTGCTAAAGATACAAATCGTTGACATTATCTAATCTTGGGCTTTTGCTAGAAGTGTACATTACATTAACAGGCCTTGATAGTACATATATGCCATTATTTAATCTAGCTTTCATTATCAGAGAGTTATTCAAAATAACATTGCAAAAATCTCCCTTTATTGATAGTTCAAAACCACAATTGGCCAAAAGGCCTACAGAGATTATGCACATAATGAAACTAGGACAATAGTGACAGTCAACTAGTTCGACAGTACAAGACTCAAAGACAAGACGCAGGACTCCGACCGCCAGTACTGGAACACGATTTCCATTCCCGATGCTCAGAAACTGTTCTCCATCTTCAAATGTTCTGCTAACTTGAAGTCCTTGTAATGAATTACAAACATGAATTGGACTACCAGTATCCAATACCCAGTTAGCAGTATCAACAATTGAGTAATTACAAGGTTTTATCATATAAATACCTTGTTCAGCAGACTTCTACTTCCTCGGCCTGTTCGGATCAAGGGACGCAATATAAAGAGGATAGTTCCTCTTCTAGTATCCCTTCTTCTTGCAGTAGAAGCACTCTACAGAAAACTGATCAGCCTTATACTTCCTGGTCTGACTAGGGCCAGGAGCATTCTGTACCTTCTTTCCCTTCTTATTTATTTTCTTCTTCCCTTTCTTAAAGGGACGACGACCTCTACTTCCTCCAACTAAATCCACCACCCCCTTATTTAGTTGGTGGTCTTTCTCGAAAATCTGCAGCAACCCCAAAAGACTATGGTAGTTTACTGCAGGCTTGTTCATTGTGTAATGATCGAGAAAATCAAGATAGGAGGGAAGAGAATTTAGGATCGCATCCTTGCCGAGCTGCTCGTGCAAGGGGCATCCGAGTTTGCCCAACTTTTCAATCAACTCGATCATGTATAATACATGATCAGTGACTGAACCACCATTCGGCATCTTGGAGTTGTAGATGGTACAAGACACTTTGTACCGTTCTACATCATCCGGGGTGCCGAAGGATTCCTTCAACTTTTGAAGGATTTCATCAGGTTGGGCCTCCTCGAATTTGCGACTGAACTCGTCGTTCATTGCCGCTAACATAATGCTACGGACAGTAGTTCGATCAGAGACCCACTTCAAATAAGCATCTCTGACCGCACTCCATGCATTAGCGGGAGGGATTTCAGGTGCCGAATCCGTTATCACATAGAGGATCCGTCATGCTATAGAACGATTCTTAATCTTCGATACCAACTATCGAAGTTGTGACCCTTTAACTTCTTGTTATCGAGAAGTGACCAGAGCGATAAGTTAGAAGACATCTGAAAAGAAAACAAGACCACATAAGTAAATGAATTAATTTTAACCAAAAGACTTGGACTTTAGTCTAAAGGTTTCTCCCACTAATTTTTAAAGATTGGTAGCCTCTAACTCCAATCCATGAAAACATTTTTTCAAGTGGGTACTGAAATCCAATAGGCCTCGCATGAGCCCGACTTTGGCCGGCTCACCCATACGAGCCTAAAGGTAGGTTCGTAAACCAATTGCTTCCCTAAACAATTTTCAGTAATTCATTTTGCCCCAGAGAACACCCCAATCGGCCTTGGGGCCTCCTATTGCGGGTCTCTGGTTAGGTCCAACCATTAAAATGACAAATCCAATGTTTCCAGCTAACTAAAGACCAAGCCCGACTTTGGCCGGCCCACCTGGTCCCGTTAAGGAGGTTGCACTGAACCATTATCGATCAGATAGAAATTCCAGTCACCGGATGTACACCCGTTCTTTGGAACTACCGATACACACCAAGCTAGTAGACACATTTCTAACTGACTTAATGGGAGGCTAAGACACTGTCAACACTTTGACTTAGTCTTTTTAAGAACCTAATAATTATAGAGGATTTTTAATTGTGATAGAGGAAAAAGACAAGGACATGGATTATCCTCCCACTGAATCAATCAGATTCCAGGAGGGTTGATATGAATCAACAAACGATCCATGGGTACCTATAGATCAGTCAGACCGATCAACCTGGGTGACATGGGTTAACTCGTGTCATTGAGCTTTTCCAATCAGTTCTGATCGACTCAACTAGCCAGGTAGGTGAGATCATGGGTGAGTATCCGCCATTAACCATCTTTCCTAGACACCAACCAAGTTGGCCAGGAAAGAGGTAGCCTCATACAACCATGATCACACTGCCAAACCTACCTCGACACCAGTCAGTTTACCAGACTCGATCAGATTAGCCTAAAGACTTGGGCGTCCACTGAGCCACTAATTGGATCCATTTTAGATGAACGGATCAACTAATCTAACTATTAGATAGTTCTAAAGAAGGACCTTAATCAACTTTTGACTAATCTTCTTTTATCCGGTTCAACTAAACCTAGGTCTAACCCAATTAAGGACCCAATTAGAGAACTAACCCAATTAACCCAAAATGGCTTATTCATGTCAAATTAGATTTCATAAACCTAATAATTTATTAAGCCAAATTCTTAATTAAAACAATTTTTAATTAAGTCTTTATGTAAAACAATTTTACATAACAAAAATCATGCATCATTATATTTTACAAATTTTATATCCAATATAAAACATGCCTAAAAACATGCCAATTTCATGTATCTAAAAATTAAAACAATTTTTTAATTTTATATCCTTTAAGGATCCTTCTGAAAAGGCCAACACAGATGATCTGTATCATGTCAAAGACACATGGTCATGGTGAAGGTCTCAACTAGGTTCCAAAAAGAATCTTGATACATCGTTAGATTAAACCAATTTTAATCTACATACATACATGAATAAATTACACCTGTAACCTGGGCTCTGATACCACTGAAAGAAACAGGGTGTAGGTGGTTTGACAAGGTCCTACGCTAGGCATGCAAACAGGGGACGGGAGCACAGGAGATTTTAAAATATTTTTTAAAAATCACGCAGCGGAAAATTGCTCCGCCCAGAAATCTAATCTATTCAAGTTGCATGTATTAAAATAGGCATGTAACAAAGCATATAATATTTGTAAAATATATAAATAAATACATTTATTTGTGAATGATAAAATAAAATTTTTCATACCTTTATTCCACCTGGAATAACTCTGGAATAACTGTTGGAATAGATGGGATAACAGGAATAACTTTATTCCTGTTGTCTTTTTCCTTTGGACGTTTGGTTACTCTGTTTTTGCTCTTCAAAACAGCGACCAAACGGCGATGTCCGGAGCTCCTTTTCCTCCCGAATCGAAATAGCGGCAAGGGAGAAGAGTCTTCTTCGACCACCAATCGAAATCTACAAGAAATACACAATGTATAGGGTGTATAAAATCACCCAAGTTGCTGCTAGAAAAATTCTGCTGCAGAAAAACAGCAGCCTTCTTCCTTGCGTTAGGAGCTGTAGTAACGAATTTGGCTCGACCCTCTTGCTCCCAGGAGTAAAGGAATACTCTCTCTAGAGGGGAGACACGCCCGGGGTTCACCGATCCTTCTCCACGAGCGGTGCTAGCCACTGGAAGGAGCAATGGACACGGTAAGTTGGAGCAATTATCCTTGCTGCAGAGTAGGTTTTGAGCACTTGCAAGATCAGGGAATCAAGTATCTTTCTCTCCTAATCTCTCACCAAAACCCAGCCCTATAAACCCCGGTAGAAAGAATGATGAGCTCTCCAAGGAAGGAACCAGCTCACACGGTTTTTCAGCCCAAAAAAAAACAAACAGAACGTCAACTCCCAGCCAAAAACTCTCGTGTTTTTGAAGAACAGGGCCTGCTGCATTTATAAATAGCAGAGGGAAGAGGGAGAGGCTAGGAGGGAGAATGACGAAGTGGAGGCTGCCGTTCACAAAATAAAACAGCAATAAACGGGATTAAACCAGGCCGATGGAGGGAGGAGAAGAGACGCCAGCCCAGCGAGTAACATACGGTTGTTTGGCCTTCTTCCCGCAAGATTTTTTTTCTCCCAGCGATTTTACCGTGTAAATGGTCCAAGTGAGAGGAAAAACCACCGGTCCAATAAAAAACCGGTCCAAAATCATTTAAACCAAGTGGTTCAATCTAATTGAACCGGTTTAAAATTTGGTTCAAGGGAAAAATTGGTTCACAACCAATTGAAGGCCGAAACGAACTCTGAATCAGTTCAAAACTGATTCAGAAAAATCCTGGCGCAGTGCTGGTCAACCCGAAATAATTTTCGGTTGACACAGACAAGGGAAAGATGGGGAAAAAGTGCTAAAAAATTACCATGACCATAAAACCGAGACGATTCCCAATCGTAATCGGTATCCGGATCAGAGAGTAATCCTCTGTAGTGTGTGACCTCATAGGTTCGAACCTAAACAGTAGCACTAGAATAATTTTAGTACCAGCACAGGAAACCATCTAGCAATGGGTCCCAGCATTCGGATAGGTCGAAGATGCAGGAGAAAACTATCGAACCTCTGGCATATGGTTACCATATAATTCATCCCTTTGACCTCTAATGTTCAGGACGACTGAGATTGGGCTGCCAACCCAGACTGTGTCAGTCGACTACGTTTCTCAACCTCGCAAGCCCAGTGACTCTTCACTAGGGCTACCCCGACCGAGGATTTGCTAAATTGAGATACTGCGAGATATTCAATCCAAACTGGTCGGACAGGTCAATTCCATCTTGGTCCATCACTGCTCCACAAGTACTAGCCTATACCTAGAAACCTTCCGTCACCAGATTAAAAATCCGGGTAGTCCGGCACCAAAGCACAGGGAGTTGCTTGCAAGCTACCGTGATGACCTCAGGTCAGAGGGACACCTATACCCATATCCAATCGTGAGTTTTCCTTTGGCAGAAAGGGGCTGCACGGAGTCACGTTCAATGAGATATCACATATCCCACTTGCAGATCACATCAGTGTCACCACACTCATTTGGTCAAGAGGACAACCAAACGATGTGAACTGCAACAACCTATACTTGATATATTGCCGTCCAGTACAATATATCCTTTGGTTGTGAACCGGGTTTAAGGACCACTTGATACATCCTGTCTGTATCGAAGTCAGTGTAGTCCTAAGGACTTCATCACATGGAAAGAGCTCATTTCAGGGAAATACAATATGTGATGAGCTGCCAAAAATAATATTTTTTTAATTCATAAAATAAATACAATACTCAGCACAACCGCCTACAACCCAGGCGATTGGCTTTGGGACACAATTCCCAACAATGGATACATCCACCTATATTGCACATGTCTCCCCATCATAGCTTCAAATGCTAAATGAATCACAAGGTACTCCATGGAGTCAAAGAATTTAGAGGGAATATCTTTTCTAAATTGTATGTTGTCACTACACTGCTAGTCTCAACTTGGAGATACAATCAATGGATAATTTGATAGCACAAATATCTTCGAAAAAAAACTAAGCTTGATCAAAGAACTTCATATGGAGTTAGGAAGGAGATCATACCAAGCCAATGGTAGTAATCATTGCATAAAGATAATGTAGTTATGGCTCTTTAGCCCATAGAACCTACAATCTTTGATATTGATTCACTAAACTAGATTATTTGCATAACTATCAGGGAAGTTAAGATTTTTATACTATTCACATACATCCTTCAACTGCTACCTTGTTAAGGTATAAGATCTTTAGACTTCAGAAATTTTTCAGGTAACACCTCAACCAACTCTAATAAAGGATGCTTGCATATGTCCTTCATATCTACTCGAGCCTTACGATTATCCTTCGTCTGGCCCTTGACATCTATAATAGTATAGAAAATATTATCAAATACATTCTTCTCAATATGCATGACATTAAGGTTATGATAGATTAAATTGGTGGACCGGTATGGAAACTCTTAGAAGATACTATGCTTTATCCAATTATGAATTCTACTGAACTCCTGAGATTTTTGCTTATCAAATAGTATACCAAACTAAAATTCACCAACTTAGGATACCTTCTAAAACACTTCCATACCACTGAGGCATAGGGGTGCATGTTCCTTTTTAATCTTACTCCTCCTGAATCTATCCCGCTGCTTTCAAAATAGATGATCGTCAGAAAGAAATTAATGATGACAATCAAACTAGCAGGGCCTACGGCCATGTTAAGCTAAAATGATTTTGTATTCTCTATACAATACGAACATACTTGCTTCCCTTAAGTACTCCATTTTGATAGCATTCCATAAGTAGAAAAATTACTAATGGTCCATATCAATGCATCCTTTGTTATAAAATTCTGTTTCTTTGATGCATTAAAAGTACTGTACCATCGAATCATAAAAAAATTAACTCATCAATAAGAGACCTTGGATATGCATCAATATTTCTAATAGAGTGTCGTGATCCAGGAATAACTAATGTAAGAAAAATATTATATTTTTCATACACATCCCAAGCGATAGATTGTAGGAGTAATAAAAACTAGCCAACATGAATAAAGAGCTACTACATGACTAAATGATGTAAACCCATTTGTAGACAGACCAAGTTGAACATTGCATGATTTTTAAGTAAATAAAGGGTGGCAAACATTAAATTTCTTCCATGCCTCACTATTCGATAGATAATACATCATATTGGTGTGGTTGTGAATCAATTCTTTGTGCCATCTCATCTGCCCTGCAGTACTCTTGGATAAGTAAAGTTTCCAAATCCTAGGAGTGAGGGAAAGGTATTGATGAACCTTATATGGTATATCCTTCTAATTTCTATCCTTTTGCCTTGACTAAAATAGGTTTTTACCACATACGTCATATAAGCTTTTTAGTTGGTTTTCTTATAGAAAAGCATGCAACTATTGCGATATGTATCTATCTTCTTATATCTCATGCCTAACACTTTCACTATTTTCTTTGAAGCATGACAGCTCCCAACAAACATCTCCTCCTTTGGTAGCATATACTTTATTATTACTACTATCTTATCATAATAATTGATTATCATATTAATTTAGGCTTTCAAGTTCAATAACTCTAGCATAGTTAATTGTGTAGTATGTATTTTACATCTTGATCACAGTGGTTCATCAGTATCCTTTAGCATACGATCACTATAAGAAAACATAATTTTAGCAACCGATTTTGTAACCTAATTTTTTTTTATCAAATTTATAATCAAATTTGTGACTAATTTTTAAAGACATATTAATATAGTAACCAATTACTAATCAATTACAAAATCGATTGTAAAATTTTTTGTGACTGATTTAGTAACTAACACTTTAAAAATAAAATTAATATAAAAAATAAATATTTTAATTTATTTTTATTTTTTAAAATAAGTTTGCAACCAAATTTCTAACCAATAAATCAATCTCACTTAAATATAATTTTTATTTTTTTGCTTTCAAATTTATTTTTTAATTTTTGAAAATTTTTTATGACTAATTTTTTGGCTATAATTTTTTTATTTATTTGTAATCAATTCATCGATCATAATTTTTTTAAGAAATTAATTTTTATTTAGATGATAAATTAGAGATCGATATTTTAGTTGTAAAATTGTTGCAAGTTTTAAACTTAGTTGAATAATTTTTGAAATTTTGTATGACTAATTTTCTAACCATAATTTTTTTAATTTTTTATAACCAAAAAATTGATTATAATTTTTATAGAAAATAATTTTTATTGTACTAATATATTAGTGATCAAATTTTGGTTTATAAAATATTAAGTAATTTTGTAACCTAAATATAAATTTTAATTTTAAATTCTAAAAATTAATTTTATGCCTTTTTAAAAAATATAATTAAAATAATAAATAATTTTGAAACCTAAAAACTCATTTTGAATTTTAAAAATTAATTTCATATTTTTTAAATATATATATTTAAATAAAAATTTAAGTTTAAAAATACATAAAATATTTTTTAAAAAATAATTCTAGATATTTTTACCAATTTATGAGGTATATAATCAGCTCTTAACTCTTAAGCCCTAGCCCATCTTCCTCTTTGATCTTTCTCTCCCCCTCGAAATCCTAGCCATTCATCTTCTTCTCCCTTGAAACCTTGGCAATTCATCCTCTACCCCCCACTAGCCATCATGTAAGCTTCCCTCTAGCCTTCATCTTCTTCTTCGTTTAGCCACTAGCTTCTCTATTGAGCTGATCATTCTTCCTTCTCAATCCCTTAAACCTAGCCCTCAGCCATCGCATTCATCCTCATTCTGCTAGCTCTCTCTCGTTCATCCATCCTTGTTCATCATCTAAACTTCTTTATTCGGCTGCTAGCCTCTAGTTCGACTGATCCAAGCCTCCTCACTCATTTCAAAATCCTTGAGGATAGAAAAAAAAGAAGAAAAACAAGGGAAAATGTACAAAAAATCATCAATTTAAAAGGTAAGACCATTTCCCTTAAAAACTGATTATTTTTTTTTTGATTTTTGGTCTTCTCAATTTATTATCTTTTTCGATGATCTATAGTGGCGGAGAGCACCTGAGGGACATCGGAAGGTTTCCTTAGGTTTCCATTGGGTTATTTCTCAAGAGCCTCTAGTTGGATTATTTTCTCTCTACTAAGCTTCCCCGTTTGGCCGAACCAAGCGTCCCCTCTTGATCCACACTCCGTGAAGATAGAGAAAATAGAGAAAAAATAAGGAGAAAATGTAGGAAAAATCATCAATTTAAAAGGTAAGACCTTTTCCCTTAAATCAATTTTTATGTTTGATTTTTGGTATTTTCATTTTATTCTCTTTTTGATGATCTATGTTGAAGGAGAAGAATTAAGGGACATCAGAGGGGTTCTTAGGTTCTAGTTGGTCTTTGACATGAGAGGTTCTAGTTGGATTGTTCTCTCTCTACTAAGCTTCTCAGGTTCTGGTTGGTCTTTGACATGAGAGGTTCTGGTTGGATTGTTCTCTCTCTGCTAAGCTCTCCGTTTGACCACTAGCTTCCTTATTCAGTCGATCCAAGCCTCCCCACTTGATTTGGACTCCATGAGGATAGAGAAATTAGTGAAAAAATAAGGGAAAAACATAGGAAAAATTATCTATTTAAAAGGTAAGACCTTTTCCCTTAGATCAGTTTTTTATTTTTTATTTTTGGTTTTTTTTATTTTAGTCTCCTTTTTGGTGATCTGTGTTGAAAGAAAGCACTTGAGGGATATTGGAGGGGTTCCTTAGGTTCTAGTTGGATTGTTCTCTCCTTAGCCATAGATCTGTTTAATGAAGAAACCCACACCTGAGCTGATCTCATGCTAGGAGTTTAGAATTTCTAGCCAAGCTAGATTTGAGGCAACCTCACTTGTATTTGGCTCGTGTACATTCTAACATGTAGGTTTATCTTTCTATTCTAGCATCCAAAGATCCCTCTCATGTGTTATTTTATTTGGCTATGTTGCTAAATTTCTACCAGAACTTGGCAATTATTGCTTATCAAGATCAAGTATATCCTAGGTAGAGAATAGTTTTTAGGGATTGTTTAAGCACCAGAGACAATATGGCTTTTGGTCAAATCTCTGTTTATTTGTAAAGTCTCTATGCAAATCCCAAAACCATTTTTTTTGTAAAGTTTATTGGAGCACTATTTTTATCTTACTATATCACAAGATGGTGCGGAGTTTTGATGCAAGCAAATCTATTGTTCTCAAGTTTTTAATTAAGGATTATTTTACCATCATAATACATGCATTAGAGGGTTGGAACAATAGCAAGGTTGCTCCACCATGATCTGAGTGTCACGAATTTAAAATACAGAAATGGTCTCTTTGTATGTGAAGGTAAGGTTGCATAGAAACGATTTTTTTTATATACTATGGTGGGAGCCTCATGTACTAGTATATTTTTATGCATGTATTAGAGAAGTGGGAGGAGGTTCTTTTGAAAGATAGAGGACTCATTGAATTTGGCAAATTCAGTATCTTCCAATAGCCTTTGTTAATTAGGTGGAGTTTTTATTCTCTTAGATTATTATAGTGGATAGAAAATTTTAAAGAAATGACTCATACAAATAGGTTAAATTTAAGCATGCTATATGTCTTCTAAAGCTTAACTTTATTTATCTCTAAAATCTATGGTGGCACATCGTTTATAGAAGAAGGCAGATCATTAGCTTAAACCATTATTTTCCTTGAGAACATGGGGCCTCACCTATTGATTTAGGAAACTTTTGGCACCATAGTTCATGCTCTTTCTAGCTTGGCAAAGAGAAAGTCACCTCAGCTACTTGAAAGTGTTAATTATATAATAGGATAATTTAAAATAAAATCTATTTGATATAGTTCAAGAGTTCCCTGCTAAAGCTACAGATGCAATGGAAAGTAGCTGAAACTAAGAGCAAGGTTTCAAATATCCTAATGATAAGGAGGCTAAGCTAAAACCACTATCATTTATTTATTAAGATCTAGTCTATAGGCTAAATTATTATTGGATGAGGGCTTTAAGATATAACTTAGGCTCCTTTTTTTCCATTTTCAAGTTTAATGCGTACAAACGAGAAAGATACCATGTCAAACACTTGGAGAAACATGGCTGGCCTATGGTTAGAACATGAAACATCCTTAAACAAAGAGCTACATAATCATTAGATCATAGCTCTTTTTGCTAGCTTAAAATATGGATATGGTGATGCTTCTACATGCTTTGAGATACATATCAATTAACTTTTAAACTTTAGTACAAATGTTTGGTTTGATCCTCCCCATCCATGAACTCCAATACACAACTAGGGTAATGAGATAACAAGATTGTTTTCTTAATGAACATGTATAAGTATATGCAGTTTTAATATTTACTTTTTAATATGTATTACTTCTGTTCCATATTTATAATAATACAAAGTTTGCTTTCAGCCTTCACTAATAGGCAACAAAATTTGACATTCTAAATTTTGAGGTTTAGATTGCTTCCAACCTCTATGAATAGTTGATGTTACTAACATGACTTACAAAAGATCACACTTTATGTACCCAACCAATTAGTAACATCAATAGGTCAGACCAACACCTGACCGTACCACAAGTCAGTTAGTTGTTGTCCATCTCAATGCAGAGCTACATGAGTTTATCACATCCTTCTACTTTATTATATGTACAAAGGGTTTCATTTTGTCTACCTTTCAAGTAATATAGTTGCTAGTTATTTTCTAAATGATACCTTCATTAGGAATTCAATGCTAGGTTTTAGTCCAGTAATAGTTTCCAGGAATTTTGCATATGAAAGGTTTGAATGGATAATTTGTCAAGGTAGAACAACCTAACCATTCTTTAATATATCAATGAATGTGAAGGCTGAACTTGAACTTAGTATTTTTGCTTTCATTCATTCATATATACATAGTGACTGCATGTATGCATGCATGAAAGTATGCACACACACTACACATACCCACATCCAATTATAGTTCCATAGTACTATATAGTGCATAATTGTTTTGAAGTTTCCAATTGTGGTATCACATATCATGTGTTCCCCCCCTCTCTTAAATAATTAGGTATTCATTTTTACAAAACTTACACTATATAGAACCAAAGACCCGTCAATTGATTAATGTATATGTTCTATGGCATCTGTACATTTAAAGTTTTTTTATATGTGAGAGAAATATGTACATTGGTTAATTGATTGTCTAGTTTGGATAGTTTAAAAATTATAAATAATTTTTTAGGTAATTATAGTAATCTAATAATATGTTGAGGGTTCAAGAAAAAATGGATAATATTTTCCTTTAATTCTCCTTATAAATGTTCAGTCATGTTGGAAAATGTTGCCCATGTGGCTTTCCTAAGTGGGGGGTGAATTGGAAATTCTAAAAAAAATAATCAGATATGTGCTCTTTTAAATCTACTTTAGTGGTAGGTGCTGTGTTCCAAATAATTAAGAGTGGAAGCAAATGTAAACAGAAAAAGGACAATGCAAACACAGCAAATCTATAGTGGTTCGGAGCACCCTTGCTCCTACATCCACTACCCAAGATACTACTTGGGATTTCTACTATATTCACTACCGGAATACAGTTGGATTATTTTACCAGCTCACAATCCAAACCCAACTTGGTTTTTTAACTGAGCTCACCAAAAACCCAACACTTAGTTTTGAACAGGATCACCAAGAACCTAACCTTAGTTTTGACTAGGCTCACCAAAAATCCTTACATTGTTAGTTTTAAAATAAGATCACTAACAACCCACCATTGGTTTTTAAATCGAGCTCACCAATAACCCACAAACTCACAAAGAGTTAAAGAAAAAATAAGCAACTAATGACAAACCGAAGTTGTCTGATGGTTGCAGTTGCAGCTCAAGAGAAGCCTTCTTAAACGAACTTTAATGCACTTCAATGGCTTCATCTTCTTCTTCAATAAGTGCTTCAAGTTTCTGGTAGGAGTTGGTGAAGACTTGAAGGCTGACTTGAATGCTCTTTTAGTGCTCTCTTGCTTACAAGCTCTTTTAGTGTTCAATTAAGCATTAGCTTCTTCAAAGGTTGTCCAAATCTCTCATTTATAGAGTCTTGTACTCTTCTTGGGTGGATATAGTCATTGTAGATAGTTGGGATTTGACATTTAACCATTGGAGCACTTTTTCAATTCAAAAATAAAGTTCTGGAACTAGCCATTACCTACCTGGAATCAATGTTCGAGTTGGCTCGAATGCCTCGAGTCAACTCGAATTCTTAGAGAGTTGATTCTTCACCTGATCGAGTCAGCTCGCCATAATTGAGTCTGTTGAATCCTCAGTGTCAATAATTCCTTACTCTGGTTGAGTCAGCTCGCCTTAGTCGAGTTGTCTCAAATTCTCGGGTCTTCAAAATGGTACTTTGGAGGAGTTGGCTTGGGTTCCTTCGAGTCGGCTCTCCTGGCTGTTCTCTCAAAACTGATTTTTTTGGACTCTGGAGGGTCGGCTTAAACTTTTGAAGGGTCAACTCGGATGCCTGATTGAATGGATGAGTCAGATCGGACTTCCTTCGAGTCAGCTTGCCTGTCTGATTCAAGAAATGATGCACTGGACGAGTCGGCTCGGGTTCCTTCGAGTCGGCTTGGATCTCTACATGCCAGAATCCTTCAACCATGCCAAGGATTAGAGTCGGCTCTCTTCATGCGAGTCGGCTCGAGTGAATTTCTAGTAAACACTTCAGCTTTTCTCCAGAATTCTTTTAACAACTCTTCAACACTTAAAACTCTTCCTAACTCAACTAATGACAAATTCTAAAGAATTTAAGCTTGAAAAACACATAGAAGCAATCCATTTTCAAGAATATTACATCAATTTTTCTTTGGATTCTTCTTTACAGGAAACATTTACAATGCAACACATAACAAATAATAAGGTTGTAGGAGTTGCAATTGGGAATTAAGATCATCCTACAAAAACTTGTAATCCACTTGAAGAGTTGTTAGTATGATAAATACATGTTCCAATATTTTGTTATCATCAAAATCACTCAAGGGGTCAACAATCTTTCCCTTTTTGATGATGACAAAACACCAGGCATGAAAAAACTTTACAATTACATGTATAAATGTATTTGGAAGTAAATATTAACATGTATGAGCTATATACTAAGAATGTATTTGAAATCAATCTACCAAAGCTTGCATATAAACAATGCATCAGAGCTTTTGAGATAAGATCAATATGCAACATAATAAACACTTATCAAAAGCTATTTTTACCATAAATGTATCAGAGTCTTAAGTTGGCAAAAGGTATCAAGTCTTGAAAAATCAACAAATGCTTGTAGCAAGTTCTAATTAGAGCAAGTTTTCACATATTTGAGAGCAATTGTAAATGAATTTAAGCCATTCAATAAATTTTTCTCCCCCTTGTTGTATATTCTAAAAATTTTGAAACAATATGATTTTCAAAAAACAAAAAAACATTTTTTTTTGTTTGTTTCTTCTACCAATTTTTCGTGCATTCAATATCAATATCATTCTCCCTGTTTTTGTCAATAATCAAAAAGGTATTCAATTAAAGTCATTCTCCCCCTTTATCAAGTACACAAATCTTGATTTTTGAAATAGAATAAAAAAATTGACAAGATTATTTAAGATAATTTCACTTTCTCAAAGAATTTTTGATATACTAATTTAAATTTGTCTTGAGTTGCACACACAGATCACATTAGCAATACCATTCATTCCATAAATCACATTGCAAACATAAGAAACATGTAATTTCATTGTATTCAAGGATTTTTAATACAGGTTACAAAAGTTTGAAAGCAAAAATACAAACATTAGTCTAGTCACTATCACTAGGCTCTTCTACAATAGGTTCTACCTTAATGTTTCCTCTAGTCCTAGTGGATGTTTCAGGTGGTGGTCTGGAAGAGATAGGATCTTGGTCAAATAGACCAGGAGAAACAAAAGGTGGTGGCTGATTAAACTGAGGTGGAGGCTATCTAAAGTATGGTGCAGGCTGTCTAGGATGAGGTGCAGGCTGACTAGGATGAGGTGCAGACTGACTAGCTGAAGGTCTAGCTACTCCAAGAGCCTGAAGGTCTGAAGATAGTCTGGCTAGAAAGACCCACACTGTGCTCAGCTCGGTCTGAATCTTCTTGTTCCCTTCTTATAGAGCAATGAGCACACTAGCCTAAGCTTTAGTAAATGCCTTTGCTGATCGTCTCATTCTTCCAAATTCTGCTCTGAGAACTCCCACTCCTTTTGTGTAATCATCTTTCATCTTCTTTGTTGCTTCTAGTGAACCCATTCTATAGCTCATTTCTCTCAATTCAATTTTGAAGTCATCAATACTGTGAGCTACAGTCTATCTAATGTCATTCGAAGCTGATTTGAGGGAGTCAGAAAGTGCCTGAATATCAATCAATGGCTATGGTCCAGTAGACTCAATATTGTCTACCCTGGAGTGCAGCTGTCTAATCTCACCACAGATCTCCTCAAGTTTGGTATCGACTGTTTGGCGAAGCTCACCAAACATCGAACCAATGGAGCTGGTCAAGGTCTAAGAAAGCTACCTCATCTACTGGGCAAAAAATGCATGAGATATTGAAGATGCAGAGGTATCAGTAGATGGTCTCGGAGTATCAGTAAATGGACCAGGAGCATGTGTATCAGTCATTGCAGGTGCTGGCACTGGAGGTATAGGCACTGAAACAGGTGGAGATGCTGGTGCTAGTGGAGATGCTGGTGTTGGTGGAGATCCTGGGAAAGTCCTAGGACTCCTCTCTCTATGCTCTAACTCCTTAGCATCTGTAACAGTGTTCTCTATAGCAGTAGTGGTAGCAGTCTCCTCAAGTGTAGAAGGCTCAGTAGCAGTCCCAATCTCCTCCGGTAGCTGCTCCTCATCGTCATCATCTAAAGATCCTCCAGCCCTCTGATATGAACCTTTCTTCAACCAAACCCCGTTAACCTAATGATAACCTATACGTTGAAGTGATTTGGCTGAGTAGGTATCGGTGTGGTATAACAACCTGCTGTCCTCCCCATCAAGCATAACACCAAAGTGTCTGAATATAAGTGTGAAGGCCATACCATCGGGTAAGTATGCCTTGGCCTTCCTGACTGCATCTCTCATCTGGGTTAGCATAATGTATGGGAGATTGAGGGCCTCCCCCTCAATCATATATCTCATAAAAACAAAATCTCTCTCGCTGATCCAATTGAATCTACCAGTGCGAGGCAAAAATATTTTGCTGACAATATTATGAAGTTGCCTTATCTCCAGGGAAAGGACATTAGCCTTTACATTAGCAATTTCATCCACACTGTTTCTTTCCAAAATCAATCTCAAAGTCCTTTTTCTTTCCCTCATAACTAGATGACAACTTCCATTACTTGGCATATCCAGAACTTGGCTCCAACATTCCTCATTCATAGTCACTCTAACCCCTTTCACAGTCAAAGTAACTCCATTTTCTTCTAAGGTTAGGTTTTCATAGAAAGATCTGACTAGGCTAGGATATGTAGGCAAATCTAAAGTGCAGAAAAATTTTCAGCCCTGAGACTCAATCCAATTACCAATCCGGAAACCCTGGTTCTCTAAAAGAGTGATATTGATCTTCCTACCAGTAGTCACCAGTCGGTTCCCCATCAAAATGATTGGTCGAGGCTGCATAGGGGATGGATTCCGATTTTCCTCACTGCCTTCCTGTTCTTCCACTTCATCAATCCGAGTCAGCTCTTCTTGCTGTCTCTTGGTTCTTCTTTCTCTTTCCATAGTAGGTTCAGCTCATCAAATTCTCTTGGCAACAGCCTTCTTCGGAGCCATTAGCACCAATTAGGTTAGGGTAGGATGGGTTTTGGAAGAATGTAGGGTAAGAGTTTGCGAATCAAGGCTTGGAGAGAGTGAGCAATAGCTCAGCAAGAGTTTGAATGAACTTAAAGCTCTAAGAGGGGTTTCTACGAATTTTATATAAAAACACTAAACCCGTAATTCGAGTCGGCTTGACTTTAGCACTATAGCTCAAGTTGACTTGATCCAAAATTCCATACAAGGTTCCAAATAATTCAAAAATAGTCTCAAATGAAAGGTATACACTAAGAGTACTGGTCATTATCCTTAATTTGATGTTGGAGGCTTTCTAGATAGTGTTTCCTTAGTTTTGAAGAATTAGGTCAAGTTTTCTAAAAAGGGTCACATAGATCTAATTCATCTCTAATCAATTGAAATCTATCTAAATTAAGAGGTTTAGTGAAAATATCAGCAAGTTAATTTTCAGTAGGAACAAATTCAAGCACAATATCACCATTCAAAATATAATCCCTAATAAAATAATGTCCAATCTCTATGTGCTTTGTTCTAGAATGCTGAAATAGATTTTTAGATAAATTAATAGCACTTGTGTTATCACATTTGATAGAAATTTTAGATTGTGTAACACCAAAATCTTCTAGTTGTTATTTAATCCATAACACTTGTGCACAACTCCCTACAGTAACATACTCTGCCTCAGTAGTAGATAGTGCTACCGATTTTTATTTCTTACAGTGCCATGAGATTAAATTCAATCCTAAAAATTGGCATGTACCACTAGTGCTCTTTCTTTTTTTTTTGCATCCACCATAATCAGCATCCAAAAAACTAATTAAATTCAATGAAGATTTCTTTGAATACCATAGACCTAAATTACTTGTTCATCTTAAATATTTTATGATCCTTTTTATAGCAAGCATATGTGCTTCTTTTGGATTAGATTGAAATCTAGCATAAACATATATGCTAAACAAGATATCAGGACTACTAATAGTTAAGTACAATAGTAATTCGATCATATCTTGATAAAGCTTTTGATCAATGTTGTTGCCATCTTCATCTTTATCTAATCTGCAGGTAGGACTTATGGGTGTGCTTGCTTCTTTGCTTGTCTCCATACCAAACTTTTTAATTATTTCTTTGATGTATTTGGCTTGGATTATAAAGATCCCTTCCTTTGTTTGTTTCACTTGAAGTCCAAGGAAGTAATTTAGTTTACCCATAAGGCTCATTTCAAATTCACCCTACATCAACTTAGTAAATTCTCTACAAAGTTTTTCATTAGTTGCACCAAATATAATATCATCGACATAAATTTGTACAACTAACATGTCATTATTTATTTTTTATTTTTTGAAAAGAGTTTTATCAACATTTCCTCTTATAAAATCATTTTCAAGCAAGAATTTGCTTAGTCTATCATACCAGGCTCTAGGTGCTTGTTTCAAACCATATAATGCTTTATTGAGTTTAAAAATATGATTTGGAAAAGCATGACTTTCAAAACATAGTGGTTGTTCTATGAAAAACATGATTTGGAAAAGCATGACTGATATGAAAAACATGTTCTGATATTAAAAATGCACTTTTTACATCCATTTAAAAAAGTTTGAAATTTATGTAGCAAGCAAATGTAAGTAGCAATCTTATGGCCTCTAGTCTTGCTACGGGTGCATAGATTTCATCAAAGTCTATTCCTTCCTCTTGGTTATACCCTTTGGCTACTAATCTAGCTTTGTTTCTAACTACATTACCTTATTCATCTAGTTTATTTCTATACACCCATTTAGTTCCTATAAAATGATGGTCTGAAGGTCTATTAACCAAAGTACACATATTATTTCTTTCAAACTAGTTTAGTTCTTCATGCATGGCCATCATCCAATTTGGATCATTTTTAGCCTCTTCTAAACTATATGGCTCTATTTGTGAAACAAAAACTAGGTAATCATGTGCATCTCTATGTGATGACCTAGTCCTAACACCTTGAGAGGGATCACCAATGATTAAATATCTTGGATGAGAAGTTACATACCTTCATTCTCTTGGTAGATCAGTATGGTCTTTACTTATCATTTCTTCTTTTTTTTGAGTTGGTATCTCTTGTATACTCATATCTTCCATTTTCTTTTGAAATGTTCCTGCATCATTATCTATGCACTCTTCTTTCTTTGAAAGTGAGAGATTAATTTAATCAAATATAACATGTACTAATTCTTCAACTGTTAGAATTCTTTTATTAAATTATTTATATGCTTTGCTATGTATTGAATAACCAAGAAAAATTGCTTTATTATATTTAGCATCAAATTTTTCTAGATTATCCTTACCATTATTCAGCACAAAGCATTTACAACCAAAAACATGAATGTTTGGTTTCTTTTTATTTCAAAGCTCATAAAGGATTTTCTTTAAAATTGGACGTATCAAAACATGGTTCAAAATATAACAAGCAGTGTTCACCGCTTCTGTTCAAAAGCACCTTGGAAGATTGCTTTCACATAACATTGTTCGGGCTATCTCTTCCAAAGTCCTATTTTTTCTCTCCACAACACCATTTTGTTGTGGTGTTCCAGGAGCAGAGAAGTTATAATCAATGTCATTTTCTGTGCAATAATCATCAAAAAATTTATTTTCAAATTCCATGCCGTGATCACTTCTAATAAAAATAATTGAAAGCTTTTTCTAATTTGAAACTTTTTTGTAAAATTTTTGAAAAACTTTAAAAGTTTCATCTTTATATGCCATAAACAAAATCCAAGTAAATCTAGAAAAATTATCTACTATCATAAGAGCATATTTCATACCACCTAGACTTGTGGTCCTAATTGGTCTAAATAAGTCCATGTAAAGTTGCTCAAGGAGTCTAGAAGTTGAAACCATATTTTTGGATTTAAAACTCTCCTTAGTTTGTTTACCCATTTAGCAAGAATCGCAAACATGTTCAAAATCTACTTTAAATTTAAGAAAACCTCTAACAAGATTTTTGGAAATTAATTTAGCAATAGTATGCATGCTAGCATGACCTAATCGTCTATGCCAAAGTAAGCAAGACTCCTTGGTCTTAACATTCATTGCTACTAGACTGGAACTACTAGACATGGCTAGATCATTAAGATCTACCACATAAATATTTCCAAGTCTATGTCTAATGAATTTGTTGCTAGAATCAAGAGAGTTTGTTACATACACATAGATTATTCAAAGACAACCTTGAAGCCTTTATCACATAATTGACTAATACTTAATAAATTATGCTTCAATTTGTCTACTAGCAATATATTTTCAATAAAAGTAGAGGGGGTTAATTTGATCTTACCAATACCGATTATTTTTTGTTTGCTATTATCACCAAAGGTTACCAAACCTCCTTCTTTCATCTCTAGGATGATGAATTGATCCTTGTCACCCAATATATGTCTTGAACAACCACTATCTAGATACCATCTTTTCTTCATTTTTTGGGCTGTAAGATACTCCTACAAAATAATCAAGAAGTTCTTTTAGGTACCCAAGCTACCTTGGGTCCTTGTAGGTTACCAGAGGTGGTTCCTTTGAAAATCCAAATCTTTCTAATTTTGTTCTTTGCATTTTCATTTTTCTTTAATAGATTGCATTAGAAAAATTTATGTCCAACTCCATGACATGCATAACAAATAATTCTATTATTTTGAAAAGAAGTATGCTTTGAAGTTCTAGATGTAGAAGCATATGATGCAGATGTACAACCATGTGACATAAAAGCATTTTGAGAAATAGATTTTGGTACAAATGCTTTTGAAGATACAAATCTAGTAGCTGAAATTCCATTTAAATTCTAACAATTGTAATTGATTCCAGCCTTGTTACTTGAAATTCTTTGCTCTTTTAAAATCAACTCAAGCTTATTTGAACTTAAAGTAAGTTTTTCAACCAAAGGCTTAAGTTTTTTCATCTCCTTTTTCAAATCATTATTTTCATCAATCAAAGCTTTGTTTTTTCTCAAGATATTGATTTTTCTCAATTTTCAAAGCTTTGTTGTTTTCAGAAAAGATAATTAATTCCTTTTGCAATAATTTGTTCTTTTCTAAAATCTCTTCCTTTTCTTTTACTAAGGAATCATTAATGTTCTTTAAAGCTCTAATTTTTATACCAACCTTTTTAAATTCAAAAAGCAAATCATGGAATGCAAAATTCAGTTCATCAAAAGTAAATTCAGCTTAAGGTTCAGGGGACATTACTTCATCTTCAAGATCCATAAGACATAGATTGTCAATTATTGTGGTCTCTTCTTCTTCTATTGAAGTTGACTCCTCACTGTCACTCCAAGTTGCAACCATTGCTTTGTTTTTCTTATTCTTCAATGTTTTCTTTAGCAAAGGACAATCGGGATAGATATGCCCTGGTTTCTTACACACATAGCATGTGGGTATTTGTTCCTTCTCTTTTTCTCTTTCTTTGTCCTTATTATATTTACCTCTTTTGTGAAACTTTCTAAAGTATCTTCCTTTCTTCTTTTCTATAAATTTTCTAAATCTCCTCACGACCATAGTGATATCTTCATCTTCTAAGTCATCTTTGAAGGAGGAGCATTCATCTTCCAATTTCTCATCTTGTTTCTTTGATTCCGATGCAGCTTTGAAGGCAATTGTTTTCTTTTTCTTCTAATCATCTTCATTTCTATGCTACATGGCCAATTCATGTATGATGAGAGAACCCAGCAGTTCATCCAATGTTAGTGTGTTTAGATCTTTTGCTTCCTGGATGGTAGTTACTTTGGTATCCCATTCATCCGGAAGTGATCTTAGAATCTTCTGTACTAAGTCAGCATTAGAATAAACCCTGCCAAGACTTTTTAAACCGTTAATAATATATGTAAATCGTGAAAATATAACAGAGATAGTTTCAGTTTGTTCCATCTTAAATAATTCATAGCTATGTACTAGAATATTGATTTTGGAGGTCTTCACTTGGGAAGTTCCTTCATGGGTTACTTCGAGTTTATCCCAGATTTCTTTTGTAGATTAGCAAATAGAAATTTGATTGAACTCATTTGCATCCAAAGCACAATATAATAAGTTCATGGCTTTGGCATTCAATTCCTCCATTTTTATGTCGTGTTCATCCCAATACTTTTCAGGTTTTGGGACAACCACGCCATCAGTTTTAATCATGGGTAATTGTGAACCCTTAAGAATGACCTTCCACAACTAAAAATTAATAGCTTGAATGTATATCTTCATTCTAGCTTTCTAGTATGAATAATTTATGCCAGTGAACAATGGAGGTCTATTAGTAGATTGGCCTTTGACCGAGGAAGTATTCATGGGATGAGCCATTAATCTTTACTCTAAAAAGTTCAGAGACTCTGCTCTGATACCAGTTGTTGCCTAGGTGACTTTCCTAAGAGGGGTGAATTGAAGATTTTAAAAAAAATTAATCAGATATGTGCTCATTTAAATCTACTTTAGTGGTAGGTGATGTGTTTCAAATAATTAAGAGCGAAAGCAAATGCAAACAGAAAAAGCACAATGCAAACACAGCAAATTTATAGTAGTTCGGAGCACCCTCGCTCCTACGTCCACTATCCAAGATACGACTTGGGATTTTTACTATATTCACTGCCAGAATACAGTCGGATTGTTTTACCAGGCTCATAATCGAAACCTAACTTGGTTTTCCAATTGGGCTCACCAAAAATCCAACACTTGGTTTTGAATAGGATCACCAAGAACCTAGCCTTGGTTTTGACCGGGCTCACTAAAAACCCTTACACTGTTAGTTTTAAAACAGGATCACTAACAACCCATAATTGATTTTTAAACCGAGCTCACCAATAACCCACAAACTCATAAAGAATTAAAAAAAAATAAGCAACTAATGACAAACCAAAGTTGTCTGATGGTTCCGGTTATAGTTCAAGAGAAGCCTTCTTAAATGGGCTTTAATGCACTTCAATGACTTTATCTTCTTCTTCAATAAATGCTTCAAGCTTCTGGTAGGAGTTGGTGAAGACTTGAAGGCTAACTGAAATGTTCTTTTAGTGCTCTCTTGCTCACAAGCTCTTTTAGTGTTTAATTAAGCATTAGCTTCTTCAAAGATTGTCCAAATCCCTCATTTATAGAATCTTGACCTCTTCTTGAGTGGATATAGTTATTGTAGACCATTAGAATTTGATATTTGACCATTGGAGCACTTTTTCAATTCAAAAATGAAGTTCTGGAACTAGTCGTTACCTATCTGGAATTGACATTCGAGTTAGCTCGGATTCCCAGAGAGTTTATTCTTCATTCTAATCGAGTCGGCTCGCCACAATCGAGTTGGCTCGGATCCTTAGTGTCAATAATTCCTTACTCTGGTTGAGTCAGCTCGTCTCAGTTGAGTCGGCTCGGATTCTCAGGTCTTCAAAACTATACTCTAAAGGAGTCGGCTTGGGTTCCTTCGAGTCGGCTCTCCTAGCTATTCTCTTAGAATTGATTTTTCTGGACTCTAGAGAAGTCGGCTCGAACTTCTAAAGGGTCGCCTCGGATGCCGACTGAATGGATGAGTCGACTCGGACTTCCTGCAAGTCAGCTCGCCTGTCTGATTCAAGAAATGATGCACTGAACGAGTCAACTTGGGTTCCTTCAAGTCAGCTCGGATCTCTGTATGCCAGAATCCTTCAACCATGCCAAGGATTAGAGTTGGCTCTCTTCAGCGAGTCGGCTCGAGTGAATTTTTATTAAACACTTCAGCTTTTCTCTAGAATTCTTCCAACGACTCTTCATCACTTAAAACTCTTCCCAACTCAACTAATGACAAATTCTAAAGAATTTAAGCTTGAAAAACATATAGAAGCAACCCATTTTCAAGAATATTGCATCCATTTTTTTTTGGATTCTTCTTTACATGAAACATTTACAATGCAACACATAATAAATAATAAGGTTGTAGGAGTTGCAATTGGGCATTAAGATCATCCTACAAAAACTTGTAATCTACTTGAAGTGTTGTTAGTAAGACAAATACATGTTCCAATATTTTGTTATCATCAAAATCACTCAAGGGATCAACAGAAAAATTAAGAAAAAATATTGTCAAAATTTCTTTTAGCTCCAATTGCATATTATTTTGTTACTGTAATTGACCTATAGAATTAATGCAATTTCCTAATAGGATAGGATCCTCTTTACCTATTTGTTTGGGCATCCTATATGTAAGCCCTAAATTAATGCCGAACCCTACACTCAAAATTAATCCTAAACCCCAAATTAACCCTATATCCTAAATCGTAGATCCTTAAACCTAAATTAACCTTAAATCCTAAACCCATGTTGATTAAGTTCATGTTCTAAATTGTATGTTTTTGTTTTAATCTCTTTTTTATGTTCTGATGCCTTTATTTAAATTTGTGATATTTCGAGTAAGTAAAAATATAAAAAGTTGTAATTGTATACTTGTCTTTTGTTCTTTTATAGAATGTGGATATCCATCATGGTCGTAGTTGGATGTATAATAGACTTTTATTAGGTTGAAAAGGATATATTGAAATTTTTTAAAAAGGGGTGGAGGAATTTATTTGTTTTGCTTGCCAAGAACCATATTTTTTAAGCCATGAAAAAATTAGATGTCCTTGTTCAAAGTGCAAAAATCAAAGATACTTAAGTCTTGATGAAGTAAAGATTGATCTTTATAAAAGAGGGTTTGTACTTAATTATTATTTTTGGACTAAGACATCACATGGAGAGAGTGATCCTCATGTCAATGGGGTCTCTGACATACATTCAAGTACTGTAGTAGTGCATAATTGGGTAATGATGAATAGAACAAATATCAACCTATGATTTTTGATGCTGTTGGCATGGAATATGGATCTTACTATGAATAGAATATGGAGGAACTTTCAAATATGGATGCTCAAAACTTTTATGATATGTTACATGTAGTTCAACAACAATTATGGTCGGGATGTAATGATTATTTTGAGTTATCTATTGCTATTAGATTATTAAGTATAAAATCTAAGGGTAATATTTTGCAACTATGTTTTGATTAAATAGTAAGATTTATAAAAGAGACACATCCTCTAGATAATACAATATCTCAAGATTTTTATCGAACAAAAAAATTGGTGTCAAAACTTGGCCTTACAGCTCAAAAAATGACTATTGTATTAATGGTTGTATATTATATTATGGTGAAAACAATGAAGAAAGTTATTATTATGGCATCCTTAAGGAGATAGTGTAGCTAGAATATCCAGGACATCCAATAAAATAATTGGTATTATTTAATTATGAATGGTTTGATTCAATAATGAATCATGGTATGCAGGTGCATAAGGAGTATGGGATTGTTGAGATTCGGTGTAGTTGAAGGTATACAAGATTTGATCCCTTCATATTTGCAGAAAATGCAATTCATGTATACTATCTTACTTATCCTAAAATGATAAGGGACAAGACATAATGATGGGTTGTCATCAGGACTAGACCAAGGGATACAATGGATGATTGATATACATTGGAGGTTGCTTTCCAAGATAATGTAATGTCCCATGTGAATACTATTCCGAATGATGATCCACTTGAAAATTTAAGAGACATTCTGGATGGTTTTGAGGAAGTTGAAGGATATGATGATACGAACTTGGACATAGAAGAACAAGATGTGGAGGATAGTGCAGAGGAAGAAGATTATGATGACACTGATAATTCACAACACGAGGATAATGAGCATGATCAATATAAAAATTTTCTAGATGATGAATAGTCATAAAAGCTTTTTATTATTCATGCATGTAAGTTTGTCTTCAAAATTATTTAATCTAATTGTTAAGAAATATAATATTTTTTATGTTTACTATAGATGGCATATCCAAATCATGAAAAGGGAGTATCATCTAGTAGAGGCTATCCTAGGAAGCATCGACTTTCATGCACTATTCCATCATCATCGGCCACTATCCCACCACCATCATATATTATCCCACTTTCTACCATTCCTGCAGTGCCATACTTCAGTCCACCATCTACGATCCTTGATGTATGTTCACCATCTACTACAACACCAGGTGCCATGTATTCACCTCCTTTCTATTCAGGACCTCCTATCCATGCTCCAACACCTATCACCTATTCTAGACCACCTTCTGTCTATTTAGCATCTCCTTCCTCTATTCAAGATCACCTATTGTCCATTCATCATCTTCTCATGTTCATCCTGATGTTAGCTCTTCTCAAGATGCTATAGGTGCACATATTAGTGATGGTAGGCTAGTGTTGTACCTTGATGGAGATGGATAAGTAAAAATTTATTTAAACATATCATAATCACTTTAGCATTTTGAATATATTAGATTTACTTTGATTAATATATAATAATTATAGGTTTTTACCATCTCATCCACCTGCAAATACCATCATTGAAATAATGAGGAGCCACTTTGATGAACCATGGGTATCATGGAAAAAATACCTTATGCTATTAGAGATATGTGGTTTGCTGAGTTTAAGGTAAGTAAAAATATTTTCTAATTAAATTTATTTTATTGATATATATTTATTTATGTCATTTAACCTGATATTTATATTCAACATAAAGGAGGTATCAGTTTGAGCCATCAAATGAACAATGGGCATGAAAAATTTTTGAAAGGCATGGTGCAGTTCATTTGAAGAATCTCCTTGCTAATTCTTGTAGAATTATAGAGAGTCCACCTTGGCTTGGAGATTATGTGTGGGATACATTATGTAAGCATTGGCATACTATTCAATATCAGGAGAATTGTGAAAAAGTAAAATGAAATTATGCTTCTGATTGTGGAGGTTTTGATGCTTTTATTCACACTGGTGGCTCCATCAATACATCTCTACATAGATATAATATGGTAAGAGCTATATTTTTTCTATTAAGCATATTTGGTTCATACTTATAAAATATTACAAACTATAGAAGATTTGATTTTTATATTATAGACTTTGAAGATTGGTGCTATGCCATCTCCATCTGAATTATTTATGCACACCCATCAAAAGAAGGATAAGAGTTGGGTGGATAGGAGATCAGAGCATATTAGTGCAAGTAACATATTACATTACTTCATATACGTACTTTAAGATAATTGAGATAAATTTGACAAGCTAAATTTAGACATAATATGGCAGCACCATCTCAGAGCAATTCTGATCTTGCTTACCAGCAAACTCCATCATCAGAGTTGGATGTGTGGGATCGCACAGTTGGTGGTAAGAAGAAAGGAAGGATTTATGGTCTAGGATTAGAATCTACTATATTGACAGGCCCATCATATTTTCATGGCCAAGCTCCATCATGCTTACAATGGATGCAAATTCAACAAATTGAAGAGCAAGTGAGGAAGTAGGTTGAAGCTGAATGGGTTCTTGGATATAGGCTACCGAACATGAAAGAGATGAACTTAGAAGAAGGGTGGAACATAATGAAAGATTGCTACATGATCTAATTACAAAGAAAAATTTTCAACTATCAATATCTCCTAGATTTCAACCATCTCCTTTGCAGCCACTTACTTGGAATCCATATCAGAGTTATGAGGCACCAGTACCATAGTATGCACCTTCAGGCCTAGGAAGAGTGTGGTGATATCAAAGAGGAGTAGGAGGAGGAGGAGGAGTAGCACTGATTAGATTTCTTTACTTGCCTTTTAGATATATGATTAATTTATGTTATTTTGGGGATTATGCTAGGTACACTGAGTAGTTTTATGTTTACTTCATAGTGTGTGAATATTTGACTCTTATTACTTTAGCTTTTTAACATGCTTTTATAGTTGACACCAAGTGCTTTATAATTAAAAATGATACTTATTATCTCACATGCACTATATAATATGTTGGTATCATTTATTTTTCAAATAGATAATAGTTTGAAAGTCTATCGACAGCCCATCATTATGATGTTATTTGCCATGAAATATGCAAAACAAGATACATTTGGCACGAGGTATGCTTTGCTTATATTTTATTCCAATATAATGTGTTAAACCTGATGGATGCCGATCAGTTTTTGTCTGCTATGTTCTTATGGTTGTCATCTTGTTTTTTCCTTATAATGATCTAAAATTATTAGATATTGAAGGAGATGGCTCTAGTAGATATAGCATAGCCTCTTTTTTTTAGTCTCATATGATGTGTTAAACTTGATGGGTGCCAATCAGTTTTGCCATGATCTATTAATTTGGCACAAGGCATGCTTTGCTTATATTTTATTCCCATATGATGTGTTAAATCTGATGGGTGCCGATCAATTTTTGCATGTTATATTCTTATGGCTGTTATCTTGTTTTGCCTTGATAATAATCCAAAATTATTGGATATTAAAGGGGATGGCTCTAGCAGATATAGCATGGCCTCTTTTTATTATTGTCATATTATGTGTTAAACCTGATGGGTGCCGATTGCTTTTGCCATGATCGATACATTTGGCACAAGTTATGCTTTGCTTATATTTTATTCTCATATGATATGTTAAACTTGATGGGTGCTGATTAGTTGTTGCCTACTATATTCTTATGGTTATCATCTTGTTTTTCCTTGATGATGATCCAAAATTATTGGATATTGAAGGGGATGGCTTTAGCAAATATAGCATGGCCTCTTTTTATTATTCGTATATGATGTCACTACAGTGAAACAATCTTATATCGATGCTTTTTGGGACCTTTGTCGATGCTTTCAAGCATCGGTAAGAAGTCTCCTGATGCTTCCTAAAGCATCGCAAAAGCATCGTCTATGTAAGCATGGAGATGCAACATGCCGACGCTTTTTAAAAGCATCGGCATATGTCGACACTTTAAAGCATTGCTAAATTAAAAGCTCTCGATGTTTTAAAGCATCGCTAGGTTTTAAACTTAGCGACGCTTTTGAAAAGCATCAGCATATTCTGACACTTTAAAGCATCACTAAGTTTAAAACCTAGCGACACTTTAAAGCATCGATATTTGCTAGAATAGCGATGCTTTAAAGCATCGATAATTGGTAATTTACCGATGCTTTAAAGCATCGACAAATTTAATTATTTATTTTTTAAAAATATACATGTATGTTACCTGTATACATCAAATACATACGTCATTCAATCAAATACATACATCATTCACTCAAACCTGTATCATTCATTCAAACATGTATCAATATTCAAACCTGTATCATACATTCAAACTTGTATCATACATTCAAACCTATATCATTCATCAAACCTGAATCAAATATCATTTAAATGAAATTTGTATCACACAAATATAACTTTAATACTCCAAACACGAAATACACTTGAAGTCAATATAAATAGTGTTATATATATATATATAAAGTATCAATAGATGCTCAATATCAAAACAAGTTCAAATACATAAAAAATATATAAAAATAATAAAAAAAATCAGCTGGCATCACTGATCTGCGAGAGGATGGTCATCGTCAAAGATGCATCAAGAACCTACAAGATATACATATAGTTATGAAACATACATTATATATATTCTAAATTATTGGATACATACAATATATATATACGTAGTTATAAATAATTACTTACCTGAGATGACATGAATATATGCAGCACAGATGTAACATGCTCAAGCTAAGACCTAATGGTCTGCATCTCTGCTCTGTCTGTATCACGTGTCTGTCGGAGCTCTGCTATCTCATCCTCGAGTTGACGAACATGTGACTGATCATGACTATCTCTAGCATCCCGAGTATATCTACTCACCTCAGATAACTGAGTAGGGGTAACTCCAATCCCATAACCCCTCACTCATCCAGGATGCTTTGGTCCCATCAACTCTGAGAATACCTCGATCATGATGCGACTGCTCTAAGTAGATGAGATAGCCTCGCCACCCCGCTCGGCGATTATAGAGGTAGCCCTATCATATGTTTTATACAAAATTCATATATCAATACTTAATAAAAATAAAATTATAAATCATGATATAATATAAATAAAAAAAATACATATATATCTCTGGACTCCTCCCGAACAAAACTGCCATCCTGGTGAACGTAAGTCATCCGATAGAACTCCACCTCACCAGGCTCCCTCCCCTGCTGATCAGCTTATAGAAAGAATAAATGTTATAAAAAAATTATAAATGATACATCTTATATCCCGTACCATGATACATGGCACATGCATGATACATGATGATACAGATGTTAAAACTAAAAATCTACTAAAAGTATTAAAGGATAAGAAACATATAAACTCATGCCTAAGCAGTGCATAACTCTTGGACCCCGCTGTATAAGGAACAGACTGAGCTGCTCGTGCAGCTCTACCAATAGCATAATTTGTCTACAAAAATAAATTAAAATTATGTTATATATTATATAAATATAATTAGGACGAGTGAAAATTAATAAATTTATATGTTTGATGATGCTATAAACATGTGCCCTCTCGGAGAACCAATAGTGTACCAGCTCCCTCCACTGATGAGGATGAATATCGGGAGGACAAGTAGCTGCAACCTGCTCCTCTGTCCTACCCTCTAGCTTATAGTCTCCCTTCAACTTTGTCCTATATTCTTTCTACTTGCGATTGAGAGACTTAAGCACAAAATCAGAAGAATCTGGAGGGAGAACAAACTTGCTCTACAATTTAAATAAATAATAAAATAACATTTAGTATTATCCATGTGTAGCTAAAAATTTACTACATGACAATCAAATATAAGTTTGATAACAACATGTCTAATATTTAGTATTATCCATGTATAGATAGACTAACCTGCAATAGTCAGATATTATGTCACTATATAGCAATACATAACGGTATGCTTATGACAAGGATTTATGGTCAAGAACAATACTTTCAGCTTTTCCTATAAATCTTCCAGAAGATGCAAATTTGTATAGATCTGTATTCTCCATAGTATCACCATGACGTTGAGGTCGATTGAATACAATCTCTACACCTTCGAGATATCTTGAACAAAATGTTAAACACTCTTCAACAATATATCCCTCTACTATTGAGCCCTCAGGATGGGCCTTATTTCATATATAATCCTTCAAACATACAAGATACCTTCAAAAAATATGATATTTATTAAAATTTTAATATTAATATCATATTAAATAATAAAAAAGATATCTAAATTATGAAATTTTAGTTTTATAGCATTACCGCTTGATAGGGTACATCCATCTGTACTGTACTGGTCCACCAAGTTTAGCTTCCAAAGCTAGGTGAATAAGTAGATGAACCATAATCGTAAAAAATCCAGGAGAAAAAATCTTTTTCATCTGACATAACGTAAGTATGACTTGAGACTGCAACTGATCAAGCTCCTGAGGATCAAGAACCTTAGAACATAATTCCTTGAAGAATGATGATAACTGAAAAACAACCGTAATAACTTGTTTTGGCATCGACGACCTTAAAGCCAATAGAAGAATATCTTGTATTAGTATATGTTCATCATGACTTTTAATATTTAAAGTTTTTCGTTCTTTCAGATTCACACATCGTGAAATATTTGATGCATATCCATCAGGAACCTTGATATTCTTTAAAACTGTCAGGACAAGATTTTTTTCTCGACTAGACATTGTATAACATGCATGAGGGATATAAGTTATATCATTTGCAAGCACTTGTGGATGAAGTTCATGTCAGATGTCCATTTTTTTTAAATCAAGATGCGCCTTCATATTATCTTTAGTCTTTCCATCAAGATTTAATATTGTTCCAATCAAATTATCACAAACATTCTTTTCTATATGCATAACATCAAGATTATGCCAAAGTATATTGTGCTCCCAATAAGGTAAGTCAGAGAATATGCTTCTTTTCTTTCATAATTGTTTAGTATGCTGATGGATAGATGCTGTTATTATATCATCATCATTTTTAACTTCAAAAAAATTATCCGGATCCTCGAACACTGCTGTATCTAAGGTACAAGTATTGACTTCCTCCGATACTTCTTTCTATGCTGAAGTCTCAACATCATCTCTTCCTCGCTTTTTAGAGAACTTTGTCATCTTACCGTAACTGTGTCTGATACCAAGTATTTATCTATGAATATCAGAACCAGAAGGTAGAATTGGAGCAGATCCCAACTCTATAGTACCATCAAATAAATCCTTCTGAAATCAAAATGGATGATTTGCCTCCAACCATCAACGATGTCCCATATAACAAAACTTTCCTCCATGTTTTAACCAAATTGAATGGGTTGATTCATCACAAGAAGGACATGCAACTCATCCCTTAGTGCTCTAGCCAGATAAATTAGCATATGTAGGATAATCATTAATAGTCCATAATAAAGCTACCCGTAGATTGAATATTTGGTCATTCGAAGCATCAATTGCACTGATACCCTCCTACAATTATTCAATTCATCTATTAAAGGTTGTAAGAAAATATTAATATCATTGCCTGGACCCTTATCACCTGGAATGATCATTGATAAAATAAGTAAAGACTATTTCATGCATATCCATGGTGACAAATTATAAGGAATCAAAACAACTGGCCAGGTGCTATAGACAGAACTTAAGGTCCAAAATAGATTGAACCCATCACTGGCTAAACCCAGCCTGATATTATGAGCATCAGATGCAAAATTAGGATGTCTGTCATTAAATACTTTCCATGCTAAACTATTCGCTGGGTGTCTCAGCATTCCATATTTTGTATGGCTTTCATCATGCCATCTCATTGACGAAGCTGTCTTTGATGATGCATAGATCCTTTTCAATCTAGGTACAAGAGAAAAATAGCGTAATACCTTCACCGGCTTTTGTTTAATTTGTGTTGCATCCAATTCATCTAATCCCTCACTCTCATTTTCTTTTTGCTTTGTCCATCATGAACATTGACACATATGGCATGACTCGTGATCAGCATATTCTCCCCGATATAATATACAATCATTTGGATAGCTATGAATCTTTTTGTATCCAAGATCCAATTCCTTTACTAGTTTTTTGGCTTCATAACAAGATGTTGGTAAACTAGTACCTTCAAGAAATGCATCTTTTAACAACTTCAGCAACATAGTAAAACTCTTGCCAGACCATCCATTCAAGTATTTCATATGAAACAAATGTACAAGAAAAGAAATTTTTGAAAAGTTCTTGCAACCGACATATAATTCTTGATATGCATCTCTTATCAACTTTTGATAACGATTTGTTCTAACATTAGTTGGGGGTATCGGCTCCTCATTATGTATAGATTCAGTAAATATAGGACCATTAGGTAGCCCATCTGCTACTTGTCCTCCACTAAAATCTCCAGGATTTTGAGCACCATATTCAAAAGCATCTTTGAGCAAACCCCTGATATCATCATCTCTTGCAAGATTTTTCTGTTGATTATTGGATCCAAAATCAGGTATATGTTCCATGTTAGAGATTTGGTTACATGTAGATTGTAACCTTGACTCTCCATGATAAAATCACTCTGTATAACCTCTTAAAAAATTATTCCATACCAAATATTTTTCAATAGTATTTAGATATAGAGAACTGGAATTTACACATTTTCGGCATCGATATAAAATCTTTTCATTGATACTACTTCTCTCCATACCAAATTTAATAAAATTCTGTACTCCATCCAGATATTCTTTGCTATTCCTCGGTTTAGTTATCCAACTCTTATCCATTGTAAGATAAAACTAACTAAAATAAATAAATATTTATAAGAACAGAATAAATTTAAAATAAGTTTATTCAATAGATCAATTACAGTATTATTAAATATACCCTATTACCAACTAATAGATAAAGAGGTCCTATCCCATTCAAGAATTGCATTAATCTTATAGGTCATTTATAGTAACCAAATGATACGTAATAGAAGTTTCAAAAAAATTTCAACAGTATTTTTCCTTAGTTCTCCCTATACAAATAAATATGTATGAGGAGAACTAAAAGGAAATACTATCCGAAATATATCTGGAACTCTATCCATACCATTTGATTACTGTAAGAACCTATAAAATTATTTGCAATTCTCAAACTGTCCAAATTGCACTATCAATTGACAACTGTACATATTTCTCCCATCCATACAAAAATAAAATAATTGTATGGATGTTGTAGAATATGTACTTTAATCAATTAATGGGTCTATGTTTTTATGCAATGCAGTTTTTTTAAAAAAATATTTAAAAAATCATAATTGATCATAACAAAGCTATAGATGGTGTTGAAATAAAAGATTTGTAATAATGAAACTAACCTTAAAGCATAACATGTTCAGTAAGATGCAGGTATATACCAAGAAATTTATAAAGAAACAAAAATAATATACTAAGAAAAAGAACAATAAATAATGAAAAATAAGAAGGCTCAGTTATACTATTTAATCTGCAACAAATCAAAACGACTACAATCGGTTGCCTATAAAAGAAGGCCATCTAAGATTGTTGCCATTAGAAATAGTTGAATCAGCCAAACATACATCACATAATCATCATAGCCTCCATATGCAAACCTTAAACCAATTTTAAAATTGGTTACATAACATATTTACTCTCAAAGCAGTCAAACACCTGATAAGAAAATGGCAACAAAATAGGTAGAGCAAATTTTTCTCAGTGGTGTGCAATTACCAAGTTCTTTAAGAACATAAACTCAATCCTAATGTACGAACAGAATAACATAGTAAAGTACAAAACCTGTGAGGTGCTACTTTGTTCGCATGGAATCTATTTGGGCTATGAATTGATGGGGATAAACCTTACATACTATCTGACAAACTAATACATGAAGTACGTACTATTTTCATGCATGTACATACAGTTTCCAGTTTGGCAAAATATATGGCCAAGTTACCTTATTTTGGATGAATTCTTTGTTAAATTGACAAATGCAATTTAAGATTTATTTGCCCCAAGCTTTTCAGTAGGCATATGAATGACAGCAACCATTAATGCCATTATATAGATCCCATTAGCGTTTATGCTTAACGTACTTATGGCATCTAGTCATGTAAGCTGTCCTATTGATTGGAAATCAGATTATTTTGGAGACTATGATCAATTTTGTAACTTGTGGTGCAATCCACTTTTTTTCTTGCATTGGTAGGAAAGACTATGCATTGGTAGGAAAGACTATACCGAGGATCATATCTGATGTTATTCCAAGTTTTCCCATGTTCTTCCTTTCAACCTCTCTGGATTAATTTAGATCATCTTCTTCATTTAGATTATTTCAGATTGATTTAAATCTTCTTTATTTCCCACAACCTTCCACTCAACTACAAACCTTCTTTGCGTTACAGGACATAACAGAGGACCTTTCAGTCAGAGATCTACTATTACAAATATAGTCTATTTCCTTTAACCATCTATTTCAACTACAAATGTTATGGTACTTTGGGAATGACGGTAAGCCCTCTCTCTTATTCCCACCTCAAGAAATTTGGGAATGACGGTAAGGATCCACAATTTATTTTTCTTTTAAAAAAATTCAAATATCATGTTATTAAAACTAACATTGGTATCTTTAGAAGGCATTAATCTTGAAAAAAATACTCTAGAGTGGCACAACATTGGCATGTTAAGTTATGAAAACTTGTGCATTTTGATTCACATATGTTTCAGAATATTTAAGATTTATAAAGGGCTTAATATCAAAACCCTGCTTAACATCATGTACTACTACCATGTTTATAAATTATTAACATATCATCTTTATATTGTACAATCAAAATGTCAGCATATCCATAGGATCCCGAAGTCCTTGAGCATTTTACACAGAGAAATAATAAATAAAACAAAACAAATAATAATAGAAAAAAATAAAAAATAAAAAAAATAAATAAATAGATCAAACCTATGGATGAACAGAGAGGGATCGAGGTGGCTGGCGCGCGAGCAGTTGACGGAAGAGACGGAGAAGGAGGGAGGGATCGTCGGAAGAGCTACCGGCCAATTGAGTAAGAGGAGGAGGGAGGGATCAGTGGAGGAGGTTGCGTCGGCGGATCGAGCGTGGGATCTAAGGCACGGATCGGAGGAGGAGGAGGAGGAAGAGGAGGAGCTAAGTCGGTGGATCGAGCGGAGGAGGAGGAGGAGATCGAGTGGAGGAGGAGGAGCTAAGTCGGCGCGGGATCGAGCAAATGGCGGGATCTAGGGTGTAGGCTGGGAAAAGGGGATTTCAGAAATTCGATGACGCTTAGAAGCGTCGGTAACTCCAGAATTTTAATGACGCTTTTAGAAAGTCCAACGACACTTAAAAGCATCGATAAATATAAGAGACTTGGCGACGCTTTAAAGCATCGGAGAATACCGACACTTTTTAAAAGCATCGGTGGGTTTCAGATTCTCCCGATACCCCACAGAAGTGTCGGGAGAAAACCATCATCATTTAACACTTTTCGTGTAGTGTTTGTTAAACCTGATGGGTGCTAATTGATCTTGCCATGATCGATACATTTGGCATGAGGTTACTTTGCTTATATTTTATTCCCATATGATGTATTAAACCTAATGGGTGCTGATCAATTTTTGCCTACTATATTTTTATGGTTGTCATCTTATCCTTCCCTAATGATGATCCAAAATTAATGAATATTGAAGAGGATGGCCCTGGCAATATAGCATGGCCTCTTTTTATTATTTCTATATAATGTGTTAAACTTGATGGGTGCCTAGCGATTTTATTATACCTATATGACATGTTAAATCCAAGTAGATCAAGTCATTAGCGAACCTGTTATTGCAGGATTAAATGATTTTATTGCCTGCATAAAAGAAATAGGAATATACCATAAGCTCACATCCCCCAACACAATGTTGACACAAAATACAAATGACATAGGAAATATCCTTTTCCAGTGGTCTTAAGGATCAACCTCTATTAATGGTTTAATTTTAAGCAATTTGATAGCAATATATGCTCCAACAGTAGAGCATATAAAGTGAACACATGATACTATCAGAGGAAACATGAAACCTAGTTTTTGTATTCAAAAACTTCTTTGATATTAAACTTCTTAGATATTTTGATAGAATTGGAGACACTTGTAAACCTCCAAATGATCAATAATTACAATAGTAAATCAAAACAATTATAGTCAACTATGCTTAAATGACCAACATATATTTTACATAATGAGTACTTAAGAACAAGCAAAAATAAAACATCTTCCGAGATCTGATGACTAATGAATGCATCAATAGTTCAACTTTATTTTCAACTACAAGCACACCCAAAAAAAATTTAAAAAAAAAAACACAAAAAAATGGCAATATTAGAAAAACCCTTATTAGCAACGTACAAAGATTGGCCAACTAGAGATGGTAGAATAGGTATAAACAAGAGAAAACTAAACTCAAAAATCTGATCAACACTAAAGGCTTCCATAGGTTAACCAGTAAATCATAGCACATGATCTAATCTATGAATAACCCTAAGATTTCACAATAGAAAGGCATCAATTCAAAACCTAGAAACACTAGAAACATCCCTAGAGACCAATGGAATCCTCTGTAATATTGAGAATAAAGAATAAAATAAGAAATACAAGATTCTAAAGAAGAAGGAGAAGAAGGATCTGGGTTGTTACCCCTTTAGAGGTGCTATAGGTCAAGATGGTTAACTTCTGGTCAAACTATAGTCCTTGTTGAGTAGATCTAAATACCATGAAAAAGATCTAAAAATCACCCCCAAAAATACCAAAATATCAGGAAAAAATGATAATGATCAAAAACTAGCCAGAAAAGATTAAAAAAAGGCCAAGGATTTGGCAACGGATTCGAGCAAAAAAGAAGAGAGATTAAGACCTTTGGCCTTCTTCCTAATGTTCGAGAAGAGCCCCAGTTCCTTCATGGTAGCAGTGACGGTAGCAGTGGAGAGAGAAAGAGAGAATAGCAAAGAAGTTTAATACCGAGCAGCGAGGCACGGCGTTGGGCACCATGTGCCCTAGAATCTCAATTTGCGGAACTTAACCCCTGATCAGCAATTCGACTCCCTCTCCCATGACCCCTTTCGATGCTTGGTCCAATGCTGGTGCCACCCAAAGGAATGGCGAACCCTACCCCTCCAGCATCGCTGCCTCCCTAGCTAGAAGCCTGTTCTGCTTTTCGAACGACATGTACACCACTAACCCTAGTGGGTGTCGATCCAGCCATGCTCAGCAATCGGCTACCTCATCGGCGGCTCCTTCGTCCTTCATGCCATGGCCAAGAACCTCCTCCCCAATCACTCGAAAGAACCTTCTCGTTCTCACCTAGAAACCTATATGAAAAAGAAAAATTTAGAAAAAAATTAGGTGGTGGAGACATGGAACTGCCTCCTCTCCATCGGATGACCACGTGCCATGCCCACAGCACTGTCGAGTGTACCGCCGGGGCCTACGTGCTATGCATTTGCTGCTCACTGGTGCTCCTCTGCTACTCGCTGGCACTCCTCTACTGTTGCGTCAAGCTCCCCTTCATGCTCACTTGGTGAGCCGCTCGCTGCCTCTCTTGCTCCTGTTACTATGGTGCTGGTGTCAAGGAACCCAACCGCCGCCCCTTGGACACCTCCCCCTCCTTCTCCAACATCTATTTCGATGCAGATCGTCTGCTGCCTAGATGACTAGCTAGGTGCCCGAGGGATGATGGCACCTCATGGTGGATGAACTCCTCGAAATCCTAAATCATTGCAGCCCTATCTTGGCAGATATCCATGGTCATATGGCCCATAGTCTACATAAAGTCTAACATAAACAAGTATGTGGGCAGATAAAGTGTGAGTATCATGCATTCAAAAAAAGATGCCTGCATGTGTGGTCTCCAATTTGCAATGGAAAATAGGTGCAAACAATAATGCACGTTACCCACATTTTTATGTGGGCAGATAAAGTGTGAATATCATACATTCAAAAAAAAATGCCTGCATGTGTGGTCTCCAATTTGCAATGGAAAATAGGTGCAAACAATAATGCACGTTACCCACATTGGTAGGTGTCATGACCATAAAGCCTAAATTGCACATTTCCCACATCGAAATAGGTCCACAAACATAACAATGTGGCTCCTTAACCAAAGCAATGTACTACTATAATGTCAACACCTAACCCAAGCAATATTCTTATATAATCCCTACAAAGTAATAGTGGATGCTCAAGCCAAGCAATATTCTACTACAATAGCTAGAGCCCCCTAAAAAGCAATATTCTACTAAACAATTCTTAAATATTAGGGTCACTAATTCATGAGAAACATAAAGAATAGGGAGAGGACCTATATCCAGGAAACTCAAATATAACAAATATACACAAGAGACTTGTAACATCAACATATAAGTGTAAATTACAAAAATCAGAAGTTGCACCTTAAGTTGCTTGGATAAACATGGAGATACATACTTAATGCAAAGCCTAAAACCATAATAAATAATTAAAAAAATCAGGCCTTATCTCATCTGGATGTGTTTAGCAATATGAATCGAGGTATGATCCATTAAAGTCTGATAAAATTTTTGACACTACTTTTGTCACATAAACCCTCTATTAAGTGCCAAATACATGGACATGTGGCTTTGCACAAGGTAGGGGCTAGGCATGAAGCCTATAAAGGTAGCTGTTGTGTAGGATGACCTACTTGATGCTTACATAGACATGTGTAGGATGACCTACTCTATTAAGTGCCAAATACATGGACATGTGGCTTTGCACAAGGTAGGGGCTATATAAAGGTAGTTGTTGTGTAGGATGACCTACTTGATGCTTACGATATTGTAATGAATCCATTTAAGGCTTCCCTAGAGTTGGAAGAGTCTACATGAATTTTTATTTATTCAATAAGCAAAAACTTACAAAAAAAAATAAAGAAATGGAAAAACATCATAACATATGAAGTAAATATTAAGCCATGACAAACAAAAGTTGAATTTATTTAGTTTTCTTTCTCCCAACTAGGAAAATTTAACGAGTGAACATAAAGAATAAACCAAAGATGGTTTAAAATAATCATATAACATGTATACACACATATGCACATGTCAATCAATTAGTTAGTGGGCTCAAATATTTTAAAGCAACACATATTGTAATCATCAGATGTCATTAGTATATTCAAATGTTTTAAACAAAAAACCTAGCAACATGTATTAGGGTCACCGATACATGAAAGAACCTGCATTATCAAATTTAAACAATATTCATGTGCAAATACACAAAACCGTACACTCTTCTTACCTAACTAATGGTTATGAGGATAGCTGCTCAATTAAGTTTGTTGGCCCACCAGCGGGCCATCACTTTCACCTTGATTGCTAAGATGGAAGGAGGATATTGGTTAGGGAAATGAAAGAAATGGAGTGGAAATGGGGGAGGAAATAAGAGCTTGCATAGATGGAGGGGGCTTAGTTGGGTTAGGAGGAAATTCAACTAATGGGGCCTGGCCAAAATGGAGGAAATGAGTGGGATAACTCAAGTACTTGGCCATAATGGATGAATAAATGATAGGGATTTGTGGGATGCTTGGTAATGGATTTTTCCTTTAAATTTAGTTTTAAACTCCAAGATTACATTAGTCATTTCATATATGTCATTAATGTTGTTAGAGCTCGAATGGATAACCAGGCCTCACTACAACCAAATCTTAAGTTTTGATGTCTATTGCTGCTCTTTTCAAAGCTGGATAAACTGGATGTACTGAAATGGCTTTGAACTTTCAAAAATCTGGAGGTCCTTCAGAATATTGGCGATGACTTTGGAAGTGCATCAATCAGCTCCTAAACTTGTGAAAGAAGTCTTTGTCACTAGAAAAATTGGTGGGATTTCTCTAACGAGGGACTCTCCAATGCTTAAGAGCTTAGAGAGGGAGAACAATAAGAAAAAAATGAAGAGAGAGTTCAAAAGAATTCTCTAAAGAGTTCCATTTGGCTTCCTATTTAAAAGGTTCAGGATCGAGTTAATTAAGCAATTGTAACAATTTATGAGGCAATTACACTATTAAGTAAGTTGTTAAGTTGGTTAGGCCATTATGAGATCAGTTTGCAAAGTGGTTTGCTAAGTGGTCTGTTATATTTTTTGATAACCACTTTACTAACCTTGTCATAATGACTCTAATGACTTTAACAAATATGCTTCATCTTGAATGAAGTTATGGGACTTAGTATGTAGTTTAGATATGTGATCGGTTCTTGTTCGATAAGTAGTTAAGTATCCTATGCTTCAAAACGAGATCATCCTTTGACTAATCGACATCCTGCATCTCGATGGGAGGTTGACTCCTAGTGATGCAGGATGCAGTGGAGAGGGGATGAACATGCAGAAAAAGCAGCAACTAATAATTTTAATTAATTTTAAGATTTTATATTTGATGGCTATGTTCCCGAGAAAGATGAAAAGAACTATCAAGAGGAAGATGTAAAGACCAACTACACTACCCGCAGTTAAGATCTTGCAAAGAAATAAAGACTAGGACCATGAGGGTTGAGAAACCACTCAGTTAGGATAGTCTTATCTTCAACAAATCAGAACTATGAGTAAGGTTTGGGTTAGTACCTGACAATGATGAGATCTTGATTGAAGACGAGGTCGCTCTGCACTCCTGGATCGGTGCCTGGATGAACGAGTCTCTTTCTTGCGGATCAGTCGACTTTCTATCAAAAGGCAAAGAGGACCTCCTCCTTGGATGGTTTTACCATAAGGATCCTACACATGTCATGGGTTAGGTTCACAGATAACAAGAAAAATATGAAATATGATAAAGATGGAAGAGGGGGAGAGAGGGGCTGTTGGAGAGGCTAGCAGCCTGCTTGAGAAGATGGGTGCCTGGATTGGAGAGGGTAGCCTTGTTGCAGAGGGGGATGCCTGGAAAAGGAGCTCCTGGCAGCTGGGAGGCTAGGGCATGCCTAGAAGAGGGGAGGAAGGGGCGGCCAAGTGTTGGAGAGGTTTGGTGATGGTGGTTTGATGGAAGAGGGGAGAGAGGGTGGTGGCCAAGGGGCTCAGGGGATGGGCATCTTAGGGTTTGTGAGGGTCTAGGGCAGCTAAGGTTTTGAGAAGAGAGAGAAAGGCTAGGGTGGCTAGGGTTTGCACACACAAAGGAAGCACATCGAGTCTCACACCCAGTCCAATTTGGAGGAAAACACTTAGCAAAATAACTCTGAATTTATTTCATGAAAAAAGAAGTACTCATTCAAGAGGGGAGGAGTGGGTATTTATAGAGTTACCCAGGTCCCTAAACTCCAATACAGACTAGGACTTCATTACTTGAGGGCCAAGAAACCCTGATGGACCTGGTCAACAGCAGGCTTCTTCCTTAGGCTGGGGTGCCAACTTTGGAGGGCTTGGGCTGGGGTGCCAACTTTGGAGGACTTGGGCTGGGGTGCCAAACATGAGAACCTAGAGAGAGCATCAAGGGCCTAGAATGGGGCGCTCTCTCTTGATGAGCCAGGGCGCTGATGGGCTTTAGGGGTGCCTGAAGAGTGTGGACCTGGCAGGGTGCTGGACTAGGAAGGGCGCCATCTGGAGGGGCGCCTATACTGGGCTTGGCAGCATGAAGGCCCATTCCTTTGGTGCCAAAGCTGGGGGGGCCTGAGTAGGGTCCAGGTGTATGTAGTGTTGCTTTGGTGGAGGGGCCTAGTGACTCTTCTGGCCTTCTCCTCTTAAATGAGAACATAATTATAGGACTTATAAGACTGAGACAAGGGACTCACTGGACTTAACTGGACTTTCTTATCTCAAATTATTATAGGACTCATTTCTCATTATAAGACTCATTGAGGGATAGGACTTGGCTCACTTTAATACAAGTGACTCGGTACTACTGAACTACAGGACTTATAAGAAGACTTAACTAGAAAACCACATCAGGACCAGTAATCGTTTCCTGATCCCGGTGCCCGTACCAATTCTTTCTAGGCAGGAGGAACTCAACCCTATCGAGTAAGGATCATCTCGACTCTCGTACTACTCTAGTATGTCTGGGTTGAGACACTGCAGATCCTCTCGGGTGATGCACGAATCCTCGAATTCTGGTCGACCTTGCCATCAGACCAAATACCGTTGATAAGCTTTGCTCTGGGTACTGATGACTTGATTGTCTAGGATGCACTCAATCCTTTTATCTCTCACAGGCCAATTTGTTGGTGGACACTCTAGGATGGGCTCACTCTCAAGGAAAGGGATAGGTCCAACTCGCTGGATATCGTTGCTAGTTTCTTATACTCAACAAGGTCTAAGATGTTGAAGGCTGAACAAATACCTAATTTGGATGGTAACTCGAGCACATAGGCATTGGGTCCAACTCTCTTTATTACTCTGAAGGGTCCAGCTCTATGAGCATGTAGTTTCTTCACGGTCCCTAGAGGGAACCGCTCATACCTAAGCCTAATCATTACATAATCTCCTGCAAAAAATTTTTTTGATCTTTTGATGTAGAACAAAGAACAAGAAGCGTATATGGAAGTAAAATTAAGATTAATTCTTTTTTTTTTATTTTTTTATATTTCAGAAATTGGCTTTGACTCAAAGTAAAGTTAAACTAAGTTGAAGGAAACTAGGTAAGGATTGAAAGCACAATTTAGAAGAAGCTAAGTTATCAGAGTAGTTCAGAAGTAACGGATCGCTGCGGGTTGAGAAACTCCCAGACCTAGGGTTTCGCTCTGAACTTTCAACAGAACAGAAATAGAGAGGAGATATGGTTTACTAATCAGACAGTGATCTTCTCAGGATTTTGGTGGAAGAACTCTCTCGAGCAGATTGTTGGATCCTCGGATTCGGCTATCTTCGCAATGGATCCTCCAATACTGGTCTGTGGTTTGGTCGGCTTCTCCTGGACTCAAGATCTGGGAAGAAGAGGAACAAGTGATGGAATTCAGATACTCAAGAAAAGATTTACCAGGTTGAAGAACTTGAAAGCTGAAGTTGCTGAAATCAGGATTCTCCTGGAGGCTGATCTGACTCCCTCTTAGAATTGCTATAGACCTGAAGTATCTGGACTGGAGCTGGATGCTGGTGGTTGGCCTGGACTTGGAGAGGGTGGCCGTGAGAGGTGGGATAGGCTAGGGCTTGGTGGAAAGAGAGGGGTGATGGGCGGCTAGGGTTTGGGAGTGGAGTGGCTAACCTAGGGTTTGGGTTTTGGAGATCTCACACCTCCTCAAGGTTCCTGGGGAACCCGGATTTACTCCCTCACGGAGCTCAACACCTGGATGCAAGTACAGAAGAGAGAAAACACAGAGTTTGCTCACAAAAAAAAGTTGGTTTCATTCATCTGATTGATTTAAACTTACAAGAGGGGTTTAATTTATAAGGCCTTACAAGGGAGTACGGTTTTACATCTTCCCATGTGGGACTAAAAGAGGGGATCTACAAATCAGGATAATTCATACACATTTGGTCGACCAAGGTACCAAAAAAAATTTGATTAGGGTTATAAAAGGCAGGTAGATGGCGCCTCCTTGCTTGGATCTTCAAGAAAATTTTTTTCCTTCCATGGATCAACTCTTTTGGACTCCTCCTTTTCTTTCTCCCTAAGTCAAGGTCCTTCCCATCTTTGTTTTGGATTTTTTTTGGCAGGTAGTGGGCGCCTCCTTGAAGTTCTCTCCAAGAGAATTTCTTCCCATTCTTACTTTGGTTCTTTTGGGAAAGTCTTGGCCACCCCCTTGATTTGTGGGCTCCTGGTGGATTTCTCCTCATCTGGCGCATGAGAAAAGGAAGCTGCTATCTGTGGAGTGGGGACCAAAGGCTGCTGGATGTAGATATGGCGCCCCCTGGACTCAGGCGTATGGCTGGGAGTGTGGCTGGGAGTGTGGTGCCCACTTGCTAGGCCTTGGGAGAAAATGTAACACCCCAGGTTGAAACCCTAGTCCACTACTGAGTCAACATGACTCAACAAAATAAAATGCAGGTAATGTAGACTCAAGCTAAATTGAGTTGATCTAGTCAACTCTTATTACAAACCAAAAATCCTAATTCTTCGAGCAGGTTAATCAGAGATCCAGATGGAGCTCTGAAGTCTTCTTCTGAGTCTGGTGCCCGCACCAATTCTCCCAGGGTGGGAGGAACTCGACCCTGTCGAGTATGGATCAAGTTGGCTCTGGTATCTCTCCAAGAGGTCTGGGTCCAGCTCTTGTAACTCTTCTCGGGAGATCCAAGAGTCATCAGAATCTGGCCTTCCTAGCCAGCGGACCATGTATCTTTGGTATCCTAGATTACGAGTAGAGATAACCTGATCATCCAGGATCTTTTCAATCTGCTCTTTCCTCATAGGCCAATTTGTTGGTGGACACACAGGGTCAGGTTCACTCTCAAGAGCAGGATTAGGTTCAAAAGCCTCACTGGGAATCACAGCTGGCTCCCTATACTCTACTAGGTCTGTAATGTTGAAAGTGGAGCTAATGCCTAGTTCTGAAGGCAACTCGAGCACATAGGCATTGGATCCTACTCTCTTTACCACTCTAAATGGTCCAGCTCCCCTAGCATGTAACTTTCTAACGGTTCCAGGAGGAAACCGTTCAGGCCTTAACCTAATCATTACATAGTCTCCTTCGTCAAAAGTTTTGACTCGCCTTTGAGAATCAGCCAATTTCTTATAAGTTTCATTACTTAAATTTATTTTGGCTTGAATTTCTTTATGCAAGTCTTTTATATGCTGTGCAAAAACTTCGGCAGACTCGGAGACCCGTGTGTGGACTGGTAAAGGAGCTAGGTCAAGAGGTGTCCGGGGTTTGTAACCATGCACAATTTCAAATGGACTCTTACCCGTAGACCTATTGACCGAGTCATTATATGCAAATTCAGCTCTAGGTAAGTACAAATCCCAGTTCCTAATGTTTTCACCAACAAGACACCTTAGCAGATTGCCTAAACTACGGTTCACTACTTCGGTTTGGCCGTCAGTCTGGGAATGATAGGCAGTTGAAAACTTAAGTTTCGTCCCTAACTTATGCCAAAGGGTTTTCCAGAAATAGCTGGTGAACCGAACATCCCTATCTGAAACAATGGTCTTGGGTAGGCCATGGAGTCGAACTATCTCATTAAAGAACAGGGTGGCTACCTTAGACACATCAAATGTTTGGGAACAAGGCAAGAAATGGGCCATCTTGGAAAATTGGTCTACTACAACACAGATAGAGTCATGCCTCCTCTGGGTCTTAGGCAAACCTAACACAAAGTCCATGCTCACATCTTGCCAAGGACGATCTGGGTAGGAAGTGAGGTATAAAGGCCGGTGTTCTGTTTTCGCTGTTTGGCAACAGCGCAGGTCCGACACCTAGCCACAATATGTGCTACATCTCTTTTTAAGCTAGGCCAGAAAAAATGGTCTTCAATAGCCAAGGTGGTCTTATCTTTTCCGAAATGGCCAGCTAAACCTCCAGCATGAGTTTCCCAAATCAAGAATTCCCTAAGAGAGGTTCTAGGGATGCAAAGCCTATTCTTAAAGAATAGAAAGCCATCTAAAAGGGAATAATCCTTATGTTCACTAGATGGTCCTTGAGTTAGATCCTGGTATACAGTCTTGAAATCCGGACACGACTCATATTCTTTTTTAATTTGCTCAAACCCTATGACTTCAGCCCTAACAGAATTCAACAACAAAGATCGACGACTAAGGGCATCAGCTACCTTATTTTCAGACCCAGCCTTATGCTTCAAAACAAAAATATAGGACTGGATATACTCTACCCACTTAGCATGCCTAGGGTTAAGCTTCTTCTGAGAATTCAAGAATCTAAGAGCCTCATGGTCCGAAAACAGCACAAATTCTTGCAGTAGTAAATAATGTCTCCAGTAACGCAAAGCTTGCACTACCGAGTAAAATTCCTTATCATAGGTAGAATACCTAAGCTTAGCATCGTTAAGTTTTTCACTAAAGAATGCTACGGGATGGTTCTCTTGGCTTAGGACTCCACCTATACCTACTCCTGAAGCATCACAGGCAACCTCAAATACCTTTGAAAAGTTCGGTAGTCTCAAAATGGGTGCCTGGGTCATCCTATCCTTAAGATCTAGGAAGGCTTTATGGGCTGCTTTGGTCCACTGAAATTCTCCCTTCCTGATGCAGTCTGTGATAGGAGCAACTACGGTACTAAACCCCTTGATGAATCGCCTATAGAAGGTAGCCAAGCCATGGAAACTTCTGACTTCATGCACACTGGTCGGCTCTGGCCATTCTACTATCAACCTAATCTTTTCAGGATCGGCAGCCACGCCGTCAAGGGTTACAACAAATCCAAGGAAGATAATCCTACTGGTCATAAATTCACACTTTTTGAGATTACCTAGAGACTATCATTCCTCAAAACTTGACAGACTTGTCTAAGGTGGCCTAGGTGATCTGCAGGGGTCTTACTATAGATCAGGATATCATCAAAATAGACCACTACAAACTTCCCTATGAAAGCTCTAAGTACTTGGGTCATAATCCTCATGAAAGTACTAGGGGCATTGGACAACCCAAAAGGCATAACAACCCATTCAAAGAGACCATCCTTAGTCTTGAAGGTTGTTTTCCACTCATCCCCTGGTCTAATCCTAACCTGATGATAGCCGCTCTTGAGATCAATTTTAGAAAAAACCATGGCACCGGCCATCATATCAAGCATGTCATCTAGTCTAGGGATGGGGAACCTATACTTGATTGTGATTTTATTGATGGCACGACTATCAACACACATCCTCCACGTGCCATCCTTCTTCGGGGTTAGAAGTGCAGGGACTGCACAAGGGCTAAGACTCTCTCTAATGAACCCCTTCCTCAACAATTCACCAACCTGCTTTTGCAGTTCTTTATGCTCAGATGGATTCATCCTATAATGGGGCAAGTTGGGTAAAGTAGCTCCTGGGACTAAATCTATGGAATGCTGAATATCCCTAAGAGGTGGTAGGTGGTCTGGCAGATCCTCGGGAAAAACATCCTCAAATTCTTCTAATAAAGGCTTAACTTCCTGAGGAGGCTCTGAGGGTGTAGGAGTCCTAAGTTCCTTAGCAGTCAACATCCAAATTGGTGAACCACTATGAATTTCTTGTTCTAGATCCTTGGCACTAATTAGGTTCACTCTAGTCTTCATTTCCCTAACCTTACTGGTTCCTTTAGCTACCTTGTCCTTAGGAGGGACTGAATGGATTGTGATTTTCTTCCCATTGAAATTAAAGACACAGGTATTGGATTTTCCTAAGAGGGTGGCATCATGATCATACAACCAGGGTCTTCCAAGAATTATACTGCTCACCCCCATGGGCAAGACATCACACCAAATCTTCTCTTGATAGGATTGCATTTGGATTTGGACCTGACATCTAGACTGGATGGGTATAGAGGTAGAGTCTACCCAAGAAACCTTATAGGGGTTGGGGTGGGGGACTGGGATTAAGCCTAACATTTTGACAGTGCTAGTAGAAATGGCATTCACACAGCTCCCACTATCTATGATGATTTTACAAACCTTATCCCCCAGTTTAAGAAAAGTCTGTAGGATGTTAGTCCTATGCCAATCTTCCTGGACTTTAGTCTGGGACAGGATGCATCTCACAACCCCTAAGTGGTCAGATTCAGTGGATTCTTTCTCTCCTTCATACTCATCAACCAAATTCATTCCGGCCTCATAAACTTCTTCATCAAACTCCTCATTAGGCTCGGAACTCTCTTCTCCTCCCTCTTCTATATATAGGGATCTACGAGGGCACTGGCTAGAAACATGACCTACCTTATGACACTTAAAACAAGCTATGGCTGTGCACTGAGTGGAGATATGACCGGGCTTCTGGCACTTAAAACAGACGATACTAGGGGTTCTCTGGGTGTCAGGTGCCTTACCTTTGTCCATGGGCCTAGGGGTGGGGATACCCTGATTAGGCTTACAAGGGGTAACCTGGCTAGGTCCATTTCTTGGGATTGGGGTACTAACCCTAGATGGCATGGGTCCTCTCTGAAACTTCTTAGTGTTCAGTGCAATCTGATAGGCTTGGTCTAGGTCAGTAACCTCTCTCAGAAACAACTCTCTCTTAATATCTTCCCTAAGCCCAGTCCTAAATCTAGACAAGGTGACTTCATGGGCTTCACTCACATCACATCTCATTAGGTATTCATCAAAGGTGGTTATGTAGTCTGAAACAGATCGGTTCCCTTGTTTCAAAGTCTGCCATTGGTCTAATAGATTTTGCTGGTATGAAATGGATAGGTACTTGTCTCTAAGTTTCTCTTTCATACCCTGCCAAGTGGTTATGGGCTCTACATTTCGTCTTCTAGTGGTCAGCTCAATGTTCCCCCAGTATAACCTAGCTTGACGTATTAATTTCATCTTGGCAAACTTGAATTTCCTCTCCTGAGACATAGCATATCACTCAAAGTACTGGTCCATCTCACCCTCCCAATCAGAATACACCTTAGGATTTAAACTACCATCAAAAGTGGGTGCATCTAACTTGATGTTCCGAATGAACCTACCATCTCTATCCTCAGGTTCTGGGTCAGGCCTCCTATGATTAGGTTCAGGATCTCGGTATAAAGGTCTTCCAGGCTCTTGGTGTGGGTGAGGTTGAGGCACATTAAAATCTGGGTCAGGAGTCCAATTTCGATGCCTAGGTTCCTCAAGTACTTGGACTCGATCCCTAAGCTGGGCAAAATTCTCATTCATATCTTGACTTAATTTGTTCATACTCTTAGTAAGAGCTCTAACCATGGCCTCTAAATCAGGTTGGGTTTGACCAGGTTGGTAGGGTACTCCATTTCGGGTAGACATGATGCAATCAAGCACACAAAATGAGACTCAACTGAACGACTACGGGCTAACTAGACCTAGAGCCCAAACTAGATGCCCAATCAGAGTGGCAAGCTAGCCTGTAGTAACTCAGGACTCAGCCAGGCAGGTGTAAGGGGAGTGTTAGGTCCCTGAATGCCAATCCTAGACACCAATCAGAGATTAGCCAGGTAGGCGGACCAGCACACAAGCCCTTCGAGATGGAATCCCTGAACCACCATTCTAGATACTGAGTACAAAGCACACACAGAGTAACCAGACAAACTGACTCAATACTAGCCTTGACCCGACTTGTTGATGTCCCTAGCCCACTAGGGCAAATTAGGTCTAATCAAATTTTAGATTAAAGGCTTAGGTTCGAATGAAGGGGTGGTGGTTTTGGGCTAAGGAGAGGTTATCAACTCCTCCCCTTATCTTAGATGCTCAAATGCCCTTAAGATGAATTAAGAGATGAACACTCAAAAATAAATGGATTGCAGAACATAAAAATAGAGTTTCAGTAATTTAATTCTAAGAAATCGCACAGAAACCAATAAATCATGGGAAAATTAAGAAAATTAGTTTCAATTATACTGGTTTCAAAAAAACAAAAATCACCGAATTTGGAGTTAGCTGCAGTGAGAAATAATTCTTGTGACAGGGCAATTACAGGCTAAAAATAGAGCACTTCCCCGTTTACAATTCCTGCTACGAAGTTATAACCCAACGGATCCCCTACATGCCCTAGGAACACCCCGTGGAATGGGAAGAGGAGGTTTGCACCTCACTTCATTCCTAGGACCGGACGTCCTGGGGAGTCTACTTCGAGCAGACAAAGTAAAAAGAGAGAGACTCAAACAAGCAATCGAAACAGAAACCCTAGACAGGGCTCTGATACCAAAAATGATGCGGAACAAAGAACAAGAAGCGTATGCGAAAGTAAAATTAAGATTAATTCTTTTTTTTTTTTTTTTATATTTCAGAAATTGGCTTTGACTCAAAGTAAAGTTAAACTAAGTTGAAGGAAACTAGGTAAGGATTGAAAGCACAATTTAGAAGAAGCTAAGTTATCAGAGTAGTTTAGAAGTAACGGATCGCTGGGGGTTGAGAAACTCCCAGACCTAGGGTTTCGCTCTGAACTTTCAACAGAACAGAAATAGAGAGGAGAGATGGTTTACTAACCAGACAGTGATCTTCTCAGGATTTTGGTGGAAGAACTCTCTCGAGCATATTGTTGGATCCTCGGATTCGGCTATCTTCGCAATGGATCCTCCAATACTGGTCTGTGGTTTGGTCGGCTTCTCCTGGACTCAAGATCTGGGAAAAAGAGGAACAAGTGATGGAATTCAGATACTCAAGAAAAGATTTACCAGGTTGAAGAACTTGAAAGCTGAAGTTGCTGAAATCAGGGTTCTCCTGGAGGCTGATCTGACTCCCTCTTAGAATTGCTGTAGACCTGAAGTATCTGGACTGGAGCTGGATGCTGGTGGTCGGCCTGGACTTGGAGAGGGTGGCCGTGAGAGGTGGGATAGGCTAGGGCTTGGTGGAAAGAGAGGGGTGATGGGCGGCTAGGGTTTGGGAGTGGAGTGGCTAACCTAGGGTTTGGGTTTTGGAGATCTCACACCTCCTCAAGGTTCCTGGGGAACCCGGATTTACTCCCTCACGGAGCTCAACACCTGGATGCAAGTGCGGAAGAGAGAAAACACAGAGTTTGCTCACAAAAAAAAGTTGGTTTCATTCATCTGATTGATTTAAACTTACAAGAGGGGTTTAATTTATAAGGCTTTACAAGGGAGTAGGGTTTTACATCTTCCCATGTGGGACTAAAGGAGGGGATCTACAAATCAGGATAATTCATACACATATGGTCGGCCAAGGTACCAAAAAAAATTTGATTAGGGTTATAAAAGGCAGGTAGATGGCGCCTCCTTGCTTGGATCCTCAAGAAATTTTTTTTCCTTCTATGGATCAACTCTTTTGGACTCCTCCTTTTCTTTCTCCCTAAGTCAAGGTCCTTCCCATCTTTGTTTTGGATTTTTTTTGGTAGGTAGTGGGCGCCTCCTTGAAGTTCTCTCCAAGAGAATTTCTTCCCATTCTTACTTTGGTTCTTTTGGGAAAGTCTTGGCCGCCCCCTTGATTTGTGGGCTCCTGGTGGATTTCTCCTCATCTGGCGCATGAGAGAAGGAAGCTGCTATCTGTGGAGTGGGGACCAAAGGCTGCTGGATGTAGATATGGCGCCCCCTGGACTCAGGCGTATGGCTGGGAGTGTGGCTGGGAGTGTGGTGCCCACTTGCTAGGCCTTGGGAGAAAATGTAACACCCCAGGTTGAAACCCTAGTCCACTACTGAGTCAACATGACTCAACAAAATAAAATGCAGGTAATGTAGGCTCAAGCTAAATTGAGTTGATCTAGTCAACTCTTATTACAAACCAAAAACCCTAATTCTTCGGGCAAGGTTAATCAGAGATCCAGATGGAGCTCTGAAGTCTTCTTCTGAGTCTGGTGCCCGCACCATCTTTTTCAGGAGCTTACCAAATTTTTATAGATTTCATTGCTTATGTTAATCTTTTGACTAATTTCTTTATGCAAATCCCTAGCGTGCTGTGCAAATGACTCAGCCAACTCAAAGACTTATGCATGCAAGGGTAAGGGGATTAAGTCAAGTGGTTTGTTAGGCTTGTAACCATGGATAGTTTTGAATGGGCTCTTACCTGTGGACCTATTGACTAAACTGTTGTAGGCAAATTCGGCTCTGGGTAAGAGAAGGTCTCAATTCCTGGTGTTTTCACCTAAAAGGCATCTCAGCAGGTTTCCTAAACTTTGGTTCACTACCTTGGTTTGGCCATCGGTTTGAGGGTGGTAGGATGTGGAAAACTTAAGCTTGGTTCCTCAAAGTGCCAAAAGATCTTTCAAAAGTAACTGGTGAAACGGACATCCCTATCAGACACTATGGTCTTAGGAAGGTCATGTAACCTAACCACATGATCAAGAAAGAGCTTGGCTACTTTGGAGGCATCAAAGGTCTGAGAGAAGGGTATAAAATGGGCTATTTTTGAGAATCTCTCGACCACTACATAGATTGAGTCATATTTCCTTAGGGTTTTAGGTAGTCCTAACACAAAGTCCATGCTAAGGTAAAGGGGTGTATAAGCCAGTGTTTGCTTCTACTATTTGGCGACAGCACAAGTTTGACATCTGGATACAATATGGGCAACATCGCTCCTTAAGGTTGGCCAAAAGAACTTGTCTTCTACAGCTAAGATGGTCTTGCCTCTACCAAAATGACCAGCTAGACCTCTTGCATGGTTTTCCCAAACTAAAAATTCTTTAAGTGAGGTCCTGGGAATACAAAGTTTACTCTCTCTGAAAAGGTAACCATCATGAAGGGTGTACTCACTATAGGAACTAGATGGTCCATATCTAATAGATTGGAAAATTTCACTGAAGTCAGGATAGGTCTCATACTCATCTTTCAATCGGTCAAATTTTATAACTTTAGTCCTAACAATACTCAGAAGCAAGTCACGATGGCTAAGGGCATCAGCTACCCTATTTTCTGTTCCAACTCGAAGTTTTAGCATAAAAGTATAGGCTTGGATGTATTCGACCCACTTAGCATGCCTAGGGTTTAGTTTTTTCTGGGAGTTTAGAAATTAGAGTGCTTCATGGTCAAAGTAAAGGACAAACTCCTGGGGAGTAGGTAATGTCTCCAATACCTAAGGGCTTATACTACCGCATATAATTCCTTGTCATAAGTAGAATACTTAAGTTTAGCCTCATTGAGTTTCTTGCTAAAAAAGGCTATAGGATGATTTTCTTGGCTCAATACTCCTCCTATGCCTACTCCTGAAGCATCACAAGCAACCTTAAAAACTTTTGAAAAATCTGGCAGTCTCAGGATGGGTGCTTGGGTCATTTTATCCTTAATCTCTAGGAAGGCTCTATCAGCAGCTTTGGTCCATTCAAAATTTTCTTTCCTAATATAGTTACTAATGGGCGCTACAATGAAACTAAATCTTCAGATAAATCTCTTATAGAAAGTGGCTAGACCATGAAAACTATGTACATCATGAATACTAGTGGGTACTGGCCACTCAACTATAGACTTCACTTTCTCAGGGTCAACTGAAACTCCCTCGGGGGTGACTGTGAATCCTAGGAAGATGACTCTATGGGTCAAGAAATCACACTTCTTCAAATTGGCATAGACATTCTCATTCCTAAGGGTCAGGCAAACTTGTCTAAAGTGGTCCAAGTGGTCTTCCTTAGTCCTACTATAGATCAAGATGTCATCGAAGTAAACCACTATAAATTTTTCTATGAACACACGTAGGACTTTGGTCATGATCCTCATAAAGGTGCTAGGGGCATTGGATAAATCGAAAGGCATCACTACCCACTCATACAAACTATCCTTAGTCATAAATGCAGTTTTTCACTCATCCCTAGGTCTGATCCTCACCTGATGATAGCCGCTCTTGAGGTCAATCTTTGAGAAGATGGTTGCTCTGGCCATCATATCTAATATGTCGTCCAATCGGGGGATGGAAAACCTATACACCATGATTTTGTTTATGACACGACTGTTTATGCACATTCTCCATGTACCATCTTTCTTAGGGGTGAGCAGGGTAGGTATGGCACATGGGCTCAGGCTCTTCCTAATGAATCCTTTCCTAAGGAGTTCTCCTACCTATTTTTGTAGTTCGAGGTGTTCAGTTGGATTCATCCTATAGTGGGCTAGGTTAGGTAGTGTGGCTCCTAGTACTAAGTCTATAGCATACTAGATGTCCCTTAGTGGTGGTAACTAGTTAGGCAAATCTTCTGGGAATACATCCTCAAACTCGCTTAAGATTTTGCTAACCTCCTGAGGGTGTTCTTTATTAGTCAGATTAGGTACTTCCTTAGTAGCTAACACCCAAATAGTTGAACCCTCAGAAATCTCTTTTTCTAGCTCCTTAGCAGTGATCGAATTAACTCTAGATTTCTTCTCTTTCAATGAGCTAGATCCCCTCTTAACATTGTCCCTAGGTGGGGTTGGGTAAATCGAAATCTTCTTCCCATGAAAACTAAATGAGCATGAATTTGATCAGCCATATAAGATAGCATCGTGGTCAAACAACCAGGGTCTGCCTAGGATAATGCTACTAACTCCCATGGGTATGACGTTGCACCACATCTTTTCCTGATAAGATTGAAGCTAGATCTGGACTGGGCATCTAAGTCTAATGGGGATGGAGGTCGAGTCTATCCAAGAAACCTTATAGGGGCTGGGATGGGGAACTAGGATCAAGCCGAGGATTTTAACTGCATTAGCTGAAATGGCATTCACATACTCCCACTATCTATGATGATTTTGCATACCTAATCTCCTAATTTTATAAAAGTCTATAGGATGTTGGTCATACGCTAGTCCTCTTGTATCTTAGTTTGGGCTAGGATTCACCTAACTACCCCTAACAGGTCAGACTGCTCAACTTCCTCCTCATCACCTTCATATGCATCTACTAAGTTCTCTTCAGCTTCATAGATTTCCTCTCCAACTTCATCTGTGGGTTCAGGCTCTTCTTCCTCAAGTTTCTCTATGTGTAAGGATCTAGTTGGGCATTGGCTAACATAATGTCCTACCTTATGATATTTAAAATAGGCATTGAGGTTGGGACTTGGGTTCCTCTGGGTTTCAGGTGCCTTACCCCTGTCTTCCCTATTGGCTATTGGGGTACTAGGGCTGGGTCGGGCTGGATTAGGGTTGGGCCGATTTGGGTAGGCTTGGCTAGGTCTTGGTCTTGGGTTTGGGATACTAGTCCTTATGGGCTCAGGTCGACGGGTAATGGGTGCCCTCTAGAATCTTTCATAGTTCCTAGCTATCTAGTAGGCTTGCTCAAGATTACTAACCTCCCTCAAAAATAGCTCTCTGGATGTCATCACGAAGGCTAGCCCTAAACCTAGATAGGACCACAGACTCATCCTCTTTTATATTACACCATATGGCACACTCATCAAATTTGGCGATATATTATGACACAGACCTATTCCCTTGACTTAACCTCTGCCAGTGGTCTAGGAGTCTCTGGTGGTAGGATGCAGGAAGATATTTTTCCCTAAGTTTTCCCTTCATGGCCTGCCAGGTGTTTATGGGAAAGTCATCTTGTTGTGCGATTATGCGCTCAACATTCTCCCAGTATAGCTTAGCCTGGCGGACTAACTTTAGTTTGGCCAATTTACACTTCCTTTCCTCACTCATTTTATACCAGTCAAAATATTGTTCCATCTCTCCTTCCCAATCTATGTAGGTCTTAGGATTTAGGCTGCCATCGAATGTAGGTGCATATATCCTGATGTTCTTAATGATCCTTTCATCCTATTCCAAGAAGTCATGATTGGGCCTCCTAGGGTTGGGCTCCAGAAAGGGGTCAGGGCGTGGGGCTCTTCTAGGGTTAGGCTCCTGGAATGGGCCTTGGCATTGTGCTCTTCTAGGGTTAGGGGGTGTGGGATGAGGTGACTCAGGCTCAGGTTCAATGTTGGACTCTTGGGTTCTCTCAAGGGCTCCTAATTGATCTCCCATCCAATCAAACATATGGTCCATTTGGTCAAGTCTATGGTTTATTTGGGTCAATTGGGCAAGCTGATCAGTAATGGCCCTCAGTTGAGCACCAAAATCATTGTCCATGGTTAAGCTGGATTGGGCTTGGGACTGATGATAATGGACTCCTAACCCGGTAGTCATGCAATCAAGCACTCAAGGGTTTGGATGCAACCAAGCACACACAAGGATTAACCGTACTAGGGTTTACTAGACCTAGAGTCAAAGTAGAATGGGTCAACTCAACTTACACCCAACTCAACACTTAATCCTTCCACTGGCCGGTAAGAGGTGGGGTGGTAGGAGGCTCCCCCTGCTTGTCACAGGGTCCTAATTAAATAACCACTAGTCCTCTTAGGGCGTTTACCTCTGGACCTCTAGCCTTAGACACTAGTTTCCAGTAATAAGTGAAGGGTTGAGTGCACTAGTTTTCCAACTAGGCTCGGACCCGACCTGATGGTGTCCCTAAAGAAATTAGGTTTCTAGTTAATTTCATTAAGGTTTGGGTGTGTATGAGGGTGGTTGTTTTGGGTCCAAGACAGGTGATGAAATCCTGCCCTGATCTAACAGAGTATGAGTGCCCTTAGATTAAGTTAATTCAAATGATGAGCACACGATGAAACCCTAATGCAATCTAAAAAAGAAAATCAGAGAATATTTTTTTTTTTTTGTATTTTATGAAGTGACAGACTTAATTTAAAGTTGACTAAGTGGTCAAGCAAAATTGGCTTGGGTTGGGTGAGGTTTGGTAGTGGATTAGGTTTAATCAAGTGATGTATGCAGAAATTGCAGAAATTGAAATTTTTTGGTTCTGTTTTGTTACATAGTTTTGCACGATTTTTGGAGCAGAAAAATTGGAAAAATTGCATAACAGGAAATTTAATTGTAAAATTGATTCCTACCAAATTTCACGCAAAGCAAAAATAGTTTGATGATGCAAAGACCTAGGGTTTCGAACTAGATGCATGAATTTCAGAAAAACAGATTTCTGGTTAGGGTTTTTGTTTTGCTGATTTTTTTTGTTTTTTGTAACTGTAAAATCTGAGAGAAATAACAGTAAAATATAGGATAACTCAGAAAATAATCAGTGCAAAAATCATGAAAAAATAGTATGTATAAGATGGAAAACTAGACCTACTTTTGGACCCCTAGTGCAGAAACAACATGCAGAATTTTTCTTTTTTCTTGTGGTTTTGTGTTTTTATGGAAGATGAAACTGCCTAATCCTATGCTCTAATACCAAATTGATGCAGGATGCAATGGAGAGGGGATGAACATGCAGAAAAAGTAGCAACTAATAATTTTAGTTAATTTTTAGATTTTATATTTGATGGTTATGTTCCTGAGAAAGATGAAAAGAACTATCAAGAGGAAGATGTAAAGACCAACTACACTACCCACAGTTAAGATCATGCAAAGTAATAAAGACTACGACCACGAGGGTTGTGAAACCACTCTGTTAGGACATTCTTATCTTCAACAAATCAGAACTATGAGTAGGGTTTAGGTTAGTACCTAGCAATGATGAAATCTTGATCGAAGACGGGGTCGCTCTGCACTCCTAGATCGGCACCTAGACGAACGAGTCTCTTTCCTGCAGATCAGCCGACTTTCTATCAGCTGGTCTTGAAGGCAAAGAGGACCTCCTCCTTGGATGGTTTCACTAGAAGGATCCCGTACACATCATGGGTTAGGTTCACAGATTACAAGAAAAATATGAAATATGATGAAGATGGAAGAGGGGGAGAGAGGGGCTGTTGGAGAGGCTGGCGGCCTGCTTGAGAAGATGGACACCTGGCTTGGAGAGGGCAGCCTTACTGTCGAGGGGGATGCCTAGGAAAGGAGCTCCTGGCGGCTAGGAGGCCAGGGCATGCTTGGAAGAGGGGAGGAAGGGGCGGCCAAGTGTTGGAGAGGTTTGGTGTTGGCGATTTGATGGTAGAGGGGAGAGAGGGTGGCGGCCAAGGGGCTTAGGGTATGGGCATCTTAGGGTTTGTGAGGGTCTAGGGTGGCTAGGGTTTTGAGAAGAGAGAGAGGGGCTAGGGTAGCAGGGTTTGCATACACAAAGGAAGCACACCGAGTCTCACACCTACTCCAATTTGGAGAAAAATACTTAGCAAAATAACTCCAAATTTATTTCATAAAAAAAGAAGTACTCATACAAGAGGGAAGGGGTGGGTATTTATAGAGTTACCCAGGTCCCTAGACTCCAATATAGACAAGGACTTCATTACTTGAGGGCCAAGAAATCCTGGTAGACTTGGTCAACAGCAGGCTTCTTCCTTGGGCTGGGGCACCAACTTTGGAGGGCTTGGGCTGGGGTGCCAAACATGACAACCTGGAAGGGGCATCAAGGGCCTGGAATTGGGCACCTTCTCTTGATGGGCCAGGGCACTAATGGGCTTGAGGGGCACTTGAAGAGTGTGGACCTGGTAGGGCGCTGGATTGGGGAGGGTGCCATCTAGAGGGCCTTCTCTTGAATGAGAATACTGGTGATTATAGACTTATGAGACTGAGACAAGGGACTCACTGGACTGAACTGGACTTTCTTGTCTCAAATTATTATAGGACTCATTTTTCATTATAGGACTCACTGATGGACAGGACTTGGCTCATTTTAATACAAGTGACTCAATACTACTGAACTACAGGACTTATAAGAATACTTAATTAGAAAACCACATCGGGACCAATAATCATTTCCTGATCCAGGTGCCCGCACCACCTAGTTATTAGGCATCCTATGCCTCAGTAAGATATTTGCTCCTAGTCGATAAGTTTTTCATACTTTAGTAGTAGGTTGGCCTTTGGCCATTAGACGTTCTGTATCTTGATAAGTGATAAGAGCCTGGCTGAATACTTTTCTGCTCATCAGTATCTAATTATAGTAAGGCTAGAGGTGATTTAGTCATGTCATTCACCTTGTAACACTTGCCTCCCACTTTCAAGTTTGAAACGATTTACACAATTTAACTTAAAAGTATGATGATAAGTTTCCATAGAATTTTAGTGAAAAAAATATCTAATTATGTTGTACCTTCATTTTGCTGTATAGCATTTAATGTCACATGCACCTTTTTGCAAAAAATCAATAAACTAGTAGTGGACAGTTTTCAAAAAAATAGTGACTGCTTGATCCGTAAACATGTGTTTTATGAAGTTATAGAATTTTGTACCTAGCTCAAGTAAGTTGTTGGTTCCTATCCAATGAGTAGTTGAGCTACCTATACTTCGAATAAGCGATTGGCTTTGGCCATCTAGCATCACGTACCTCAAATAAGTGATAACTCCTTGCCATCTGGTATCCTATATCTTGAATAAATGATCGGTTCTTGGCTCTATGATACCTTGTAACTTAAATAAGTGATCGGCTCCTAGTCATCTGGTATCTTTTGCCTTGAATAAATGATCGACTTCTAGATATCTAGTACCTTATATCTTGAATAAGTAATCAACTTTTGGATATTTAGTACTCTATATCTTAAATAAGTGATCAGCTCTTAGCCATCTGGCATCTTGTACCTTGAATAGTGATTAGCTAGCTTCTGGATATCTGACACCCTATGTCTCAAATAAGTGATTAGCTCCTAGCTAATAAGTAGTTAAGCAACCTGTACTTCTAATAAGTGATTGGTTCTTGGTCATCTAGCATCCTGTACCTGGAATAAGAGTTAGCTCTTGACCGTCTGGCACCTTGTACCTTGAATAAGTGATTGGTTCTTACCTGTTTGGCATTCTATGCCTCTAATAAGTGATGACTTCTGGTCGAATATTTTTCTATATACTACTAGTTGCTTATAATAGATTATCTATTTTGTAATAGTTTTGAATGAAGATAATTTTGAAAACTAGCTCATGTGCTTCTGGAGTTAATTTGAATGTATTTTCAAGTCAGCCTCTATTTGGAGCAACTTGTGTGAACTAGCATGTTGGCCCATGTATAGGGCCAATCCGACTATATTGAGGAGTCAACCCATGAGTGTCACTCGATTGTGGTTAACCTAAGCATATTGGATTTTTTTGGTATAGTGGATTTTACAAGATACATGATTTTCATTTATAAACCCTTTGTTTGTTGTGCCCACCTATCCTCCAAAATCATGTTTCATTGTTTCCTTTTGAAAGCCCTACCCCATTGTCCTTGCAATGTTCATTCAACCCTCATATATTAGTCAAGTCAGTGGTTCACAATTTATGGGAAGAAGAACAAAGTCTCAAGCTAAAAGATTGCAGCAAAAAGGTCAAAGAAAACATGCTTGCGACCAAGGTAGCTCAAACTCGGCCCCTCAACCATCTCATCAAGCTCAGCCTCCACTTCCAACTGCCTCACAACCACTAGTAGCTAAGCCTACTCCTCTGACTGATCCATCTCCACTTGCAGCCCCTTCACAACCAACTTCATCTTCACCTCCATTGACTTGCCCTCAAGAACCTGGTGCTCCCTCTCCATCTAAACCTCTTGCACCTCTACCTTCAAAGATGGTCACTACAAGATGAAGAATTGATTTCGGATTTTTGGAATGGGAGGACCTCAAGATTACAGTAAAGATCAAGAATATGGGATTGGAGTACATGTGTTTTTTAAATGATCCCACCTACCCCTGGTTAGAGAGGTTTATGCAAATTTAAGAAGTATGGATTATGTGGTAATATCTGAAGTAAAGGGAGTTGACCTTTGAATCTTTCACATCTAATAATCATGCAAATGCAAGAGACCTTTGAGAGATCAATACAATCTTTGCCCTGTGGAATGGTGTTGACACCCTCAAGGTACCTTATGAAGGGGATCCCTTTACATTTTTTGGTGAATGGCATCACAGAGATCATGTCATCAAAATTAGCAAGACCTAGATCGAAGAAATTATCCAAAAAGTATTTGAAAGGGTCATTTCTATAATAGGAACTGAAGCCCAGGTTCAGTGAATTGTCCAAATTCAGAAAAGGTTATTTCTATAATGGAGTTTGATGCCCTGATTCAGAGAATGTCAGATAGAGTAATTTCTATTTTGAGTAGTGAACTTCAATCTATGGTCGATATTATTCTTAGAAGCCTGTCGAGACAATCCATTGATTTTAATAGACCACCCAATTGTCTTAAAATGCTAACCTAGACTTCTTTTTAAAAATTGTCAAAACTATTTTGAATGTTTTGGGTCAACTTGTGGTTCTTTGATGATAATGATTTTTGACTATCACTATACTTCTTGATCCAACTACTTTCATGAGATGACTAGTCCCTTTTTTGTAACATCTTGTGAACTCTCATCTTGCATAGTCTATGCTTATGAAATGCAAGTATTTATCTTTACAATTGCTGTGATGCTCAATTTATCTAATCCTTTTAGATAATAACAAAAAGGGGGAGCAATAAGTGAGTTAAGAATTAAGATATAATTAAGAAAAATTATGAAAGGAGTTTTTGGCAAAATTGAAAGAAAGAAAATGATGAGAGGATCAAAAACTCAGGGACCAAGAGAGAAAAAGTAATGCAATTTGCAATTTTGTTCCATGCGCCTGCATCTTATGATGCAAATTTTGCTAATTTGAATAAAGTTTGGCTTATTTGGTGAATGAACTTCTTCTTGCATGAAACAAAAAATACTTTAGATTCAATTATACCCAATTTGCTTTAATTCTTTTAGTAAGGGGGAGTTCTTGTCTATTTGAAAATTTTAAAACTCCTCAAATTTTAACTCGTACCCTAAGGACTTTGTCATCATCAAAATTAAAGGAAAAGATTGTTAATAGAAGAATTAATTTTGAGGATGCCATAATATTTAGGTACTGATGGTACTAATGAATGCTTGAGAATGTAGCATGTAGGTAAAGACTTTCTTAGATAACAGGTTTCTCTTTTCTTAAAGAAGATAAGTCTAGTCTTAGATATTTCTCATCAAATATAGCCACTTAAGAATTAAAGAGAATATTATTTTGAGAAGGCAATTCTAACTTGGAAAGATATTTCAAAAAGTTAAGCTATTCAAATATTAATTTTATGAAGGCAAGTCTAGGAAGCAAATCCAATCATGATTATGTTCCGATTTAGGAAGTGACCCAATTGGTATGCACAATCAACAACTTTAACAAAAAATTATATCATTGATCATTAAGAAATGACTGTTATGCTAGGGTTAGTCAATTCAATTAACTTGAATTTAAAGAATTAAAGTTATGTAACTAGCATAAATGGAATTCAGCATTGATTTTAAATCATAATTTGATCCTTGAAAAGACCTCATCGAGCATGGGATTTCATGGTTTCCTTGACAAGGAAGATCAATCCAAAGGTGGTTAAGATATCCAGCTATCGATTCATAGGTGAAGCAGGTTGAAAATCATCAGATCTAGGTCACCGAAAATACAAGATAATCAGCCAACATATAAATATAAGATAGTACAAATAAAATAAATCCAAATCAACCCAAAACTAATGTCAGTAGAGGGCTTGGGGATTGCTTTCATGATCATGCAAAAGACTCGGTAGGAAAGAGATCGACAGGAGACTTTGGAGGAAGAGAGATTACCAATAGTCATAGAGGATGATGGGTTGCCAGTGATGAGGGTGCTGGTGGAATAGGCAACATTGAGGTCATGCTCATGTGGGTATGGAGGTCTTTGGGGCCAAACCATGAGAGGTGGGGGGGGTCGATCGGAGATGAGGAACCAATGAAGGTCAGGCCAAGGGCAGAGTCGATGTTGATGGCAAGATAGAGGATGGTGGTGGCATGGAGGTGGAAGTCCATGAGGTCATAGTAGGTGGCAAAGTCAGTGGGGACAACGAGAAGGCAGTGGTAGCTGTTGGGGATGAAAGTGTCCACATAAAGGAAGAGGTTGGATTGGAGGGACCAGAGGCGCTTGAGGATGATGGCACCAGCAAGGGCAAGCTCAACAGCGAAGAGGTAGGGTTGGAGGGCTAGGGCAACGGAGGTGGTGGTAGAGATAGTGGAGATAGTGGTGGAGAGGTGGGCAAAGGTGGGGGAAGCAAGGAGGAAGAGGAGGTCTAAAGGGAGGAGGTGCAGAAGGAAGAGGGCAACAGTTGTGAGGGGAAGAATGAGGAGTGTGGAAATAGATTGAAGGGCAATGAGGCAATGGATGGGGGAGCTGACGGTGGGGGATAAAAAGGCATATGGGTGATGGCAATGAGGAGAGAGTTGATAGCAAGGTAGAGGGATAGGTGGCGGAGAAGATGGTGGTAGCTAGAAGCATAGAATATGGAGGCTTAGAGGAGTTGGGGTCTCAGGAGCTTGGAGGGGATGTAGGAGTAGAATGTAATAGTGAGGAAGGACTAGCAGGGGAGGAGAGGAGGAAGATGAAGAAGCAGGGGAGGAGAGGAAGAAGAAGCAGAGGAAGAAGGAAAATAACAAGATATGATTGTTTCTATTCTTCTTGCCAAATTTCATAACAAAACTCTTATAGCCCGTAGGTCTTCCTGACAACCAACTGACTAAATCCTAACAAACCAACCATTCATAACAAATTCTTAACAAACTAACATAGCTCATGTTTTAGGATTTGTGCATGAGCTAGAAATAATAAAACATATATCTTATTTCCCATATACCCACACATACTGTGAGAACTAGGTTTTAGGCCGAAGTCGGCCAACCCAGCCGACCTCAACCCGATGAGAAAAAAGAATTTTCTTACCAAAATAGGGGATCTCCTTACCTTGTTTGCTCAACCAAAGTGATCGCCGGAGATTGCAGAGGAGAGCCATGGGAGAGTTGGAGTCGACTGGTGGGAGTCGTGAAGGGGAGAAGGCCTCGATTGATCGAGGTTTCACCCCATACAGCAAGAAATTCCTCGTTCTTCCTCCTTAAAAATACCCCTCATCACCCAATTTTTTCATTGATTTTTGTCTTCCCTCTTCGATGGTCGCACCACCTTGACTTCTCTTCTATCTAGCCACATGCCGGTGGACCAGCCCCTCCTTCGATCTCCATCCATGGGATGATGGAGGCCTACTCGACTGAGCCAAGGTGGAAGCTAAAAGAAAAGAAAAAAAAAAGAGAAGAACTGGACGAACACCGGTGACATCACTGGTTTCCCTCTATCCGGCCATGATCAATGAGTTTTCCTTCCCTCGTCAACTGCCTTCCAGGGTTTTCGATGGCCATGGGAGGCATGGCCGAACTGAGAGAAGAAGAGGGTCGGAGAAGAAGGGAAGAAAAAAAGAAAGAACCAGAAAAAAAGGGCACTTACTTGAGATTTGAGTTGCCATCGGTGGCTCACCCAAGGGTTCCCCATCATCGCGGTGGCAAGGATGTTGATGGCGGCAGGGATGGGTGGTGGCACCGCTAGTGGGGCCGACTAAGGGGGGAGACCTCGGTTCGGTGGAGAAGAAGAGGAGAGGAAGGAAGAAGGAAGAAGAGGGAGAGGAGGAGAAGAGAAGAAGAAAGAAAGGGAAGGGAAAAAAATAGAGAGAGGGGGGCTATTCGACGGAGACAAAGGAGAGAAGGGAGCGTGGCAAGGAAACAAATAGAAAGAAGAAGAAAGAAGAAAAGAAAAGAAAAAGGGAAAAAGGGCAAAAGGAAAAGGAAAAAAAATTAAAAGAAAAAAAAAGAAAAAAAGAGAAGGAAAAAAAAATAAAATAAGGGGAGGAAAGAGGGGAGAGAGAAGATGAGGAAAGAGAAAGAGGAGAGAGAAGAGAAAGAAAGAGGAGAGAGAAAGAAGAGAGAGAAAGATAAAAAGTAATAATAATAAATAGTGATGGGGGAGATTGAAAAGACTCTTTCTCTGAAAATTTGGGGAGTAAGGGTTTTAACAGGAGAATCACTAATAGAATTCTGATAAAAAGGATTTTGGTTTATAAATTTTTCTAAGATTATTTATGGTTAAAAATTATTATTGTAGGGGGCAACCTTTTAAGCGGAAGGGTATTATGCAGGCTCCAGTTATAGATCGATATCGGATATTTTGGGGTTAGCTCTTGAAGATAAGGATTTCTGGACTTTATCACCAGTTGTATATATGTATTTTATATGACATGTTTTGATCGAGTACATGAGCATTGGCATGTATGGTTATTTTTGCATGGTATATCTTGACTTAATAGATAGTATGATAGATGTTATTATTATTTATGATCCTGTATACTATGTTTTATTAAGTAAAGTTATCTTGGATGGGTTGGACCATGATGCCGATTATTGAAAAACTGTACATGACATGATTTGACTACATGAAGTGAGTTGATAAATTGTTAATTAAGTGAATACGATATTTGGACTAGCCATGCCACAGGATCATGATTATTGATATTGCTAGTCATAAGCTGGACAATAATATTGCCAGTTACAGGCATGGACAATAATATTGCCAGTCATAGGCATGTACAATTATATTGCCAATCATAGGCATGGACAATGATATTGCCAGTCATAAGCATGGATTATTATATTGCCAGTCATAGGCATGAACAATGATATTGCCAGTCACAGGCATGGATAATGATATTGCCAGTCACAGGCGTGGACAATAATATTGCTACATCACAAGCTGAAGTGTGACACCGAGATTGCCAGTCGTGGGCTGAAGCATGACCGTGGTTAGTCCAAAACCCTAAAGAGGAAGGATAACTAATGGAAACACTAAGAGAAAATATGATATTATCATTGATTTTGTTATACTTGATATTTGAGTTGTTTGGTTGCATAATCTGATAAACTATTATTTTTCAGTTATTTTCAAGTTATATTTTATTGGTGTGACTGTTTGGAGATCTTACTGGACTGTAAAACTCATAACCTCCTACTTTCTTCCTTCTTAGAGTTGTGCAGAATATTCGAGCTTGGTAGTGGATTGGATTCGTGGTGAAATGATGCATAGCAAGGATCGGGTTTGATGCAGAACGAAAGAAGAGATGCAATGCGGAAGTAAAATTAGACTAATTCTTTTATATATATATATATATATATATATAGAAGTTGGCTTTGACTCAAAGGAAAGTTGAACTAAATTGAAAGAAACTATGTAATAATTGAAAGCTCAATTTAAAGGAACTAGATTATTAGAGTAGTTCAGAAGTAAAGGATCGCTGGGGGTTGAGAAACTCCCAGACCTAGGGTTTTGCTCTGAACTTTCAACAGGACAGAAGTAAAGAGAAGAGAAGGGTTACAGACCAGGCAGTGATCTTCACAGAGTTTAGTGGAAGGACTCTCTTGAGCAGATTGTTAGATCCCCAGATTCGGATATCTTCGCAATGGATCCTCCAATACGGTCCTTTGGCAGAGTTGGCTTCTTCTGAACTTAAGATCTGGGAAAGAAGAAGAACAAGTTATGGAACCAGATACTCAAAGAAAAGATTTACCAGATAAGAAGAACTTGAAAAATTGATGTTGCTGAAATCCTGATTCTCCTGGATGCTGATCTGACTTCCTTTGGGACTTGCTCTATATTCGAAGTAGCCGATCTGGACCTGGATGCTGGTGGTCGGCCTCTACTTGGAAGAGAGGGGCCGTGAGATGATGAGGTAGATTAGGGTTTGGATGATTGGTGGAATGAAGAAGATGATGGCGGCTAGGGTTTGGAATTGAAGTGGCTAACCTAGGATTTTGGTAGGGTTTTGGGGTTGGAGATCTCACACCTCCTCAAGGTTCCTAAGGAACCCGGATTTACTCCCTCACGGAGCTCAACACCTGAATACAAGTGCGGAAGAGAGAAACACAAAGTTGCTCACACAGAAATTGATTTCATTCATCATTTTTTTCAAAACTTACAAAAGGGCTTTATTTTATAGGACTTTATAAGAGGTCAGGGTTTTACATCTTCCCATGTGGGACTAATAGGATGGATCTTCAAATTAGGTTTGTAGAATCAATTCCTTCCCATATGGTCGCCCAAGAGGTTCCATAAATGTTGATTGAAAGCTTCAAATGGTAAGTAGGTGGCACCTCCTAGCCTTGCTCTTCAAGAAATATTTTTTTCCTTCCATGGCTCAACTCTTTTGGACACCTCCTTTTCTTTCTCCCCAAGTCATGGCTCTTCCCAACTTTGCTTTGGGCTTTTTAGGCATGGATTGGGTGCCCCCTTGAAGTGCTCCCCAAGAAATGCCTCTTTCCTCCTTTAGCTTGGCATTTTAAGGTACATATGGGGTGCCTCCTTGATTTTGGCTTCAAGAAAATTTCTTGCTCCCTTGGGTGTGGGGACCAAGACACTGGGATGGATTTGTGGCACCTCCTGGACTCTGGTGTATGGCTGGGAGTGTGGCTGGGAGTGTGGCGCCCACTTGCTTGGGCTTGGGAGAAAATGTGACACCCTGGAGAAGACCTAGACCACTACTAGGACTTGAACTGAGTCAACATGACTCAACAAAATTTAAATTGCAGGAAAATACAGACTCAACTAAATTTGAGTTGACCAAGTCAACCCTTATTACAAAACCAGAAAACCCTAATTCTTCGGGCAAGGTCAATCAGAGATCTAGATGGAGCCCTGAAGTCTTCTTCTGAGTCTGGTGCCCGCACCAATTCTCCCGGGGTGGGAGGAACTCGACCCTGTCGAGTAAGGATCAAGTTGGCTCTGGTATCTCTCCAAGAGGTCTGGGTCCAATTCTTGTAATTCTTCTCGGGAGATCCAAGAGTCATCAGAATCTGGCCTTCCTTGCCAGCGGACCAGGTATCTTTGGTATCCTCGATTACGAGCAGAGATAACCTGATCATCCAGGATCTTTTCAATCTGCTCTTTCCTCACAGGCCAGTTTGTTGGTGGACACACAGGGTTGGGTTCACTCTTAAGAGCAGGATTAGGCTCAAAAGGCTCACTGGGAATCACAGCTGGCTCTCTATACTCTACTAGGTCTGTAATGTTGAAAGTGGAGCTAATGCCTAGTTCTGAAGGCAACTCGAGCACATAGGCATTGGATCCTACTCTCTTCACCACTCTAAATGGTCCAGCTCCTCTAGCATGTAACTTTCTAACGGTTCCAGGAGGAAACCATTCAGGCCTTAACCTAATCATTACATAGTCTCCCTCAACAAAAGTTTTGACTCGCCTTTGAGAATCAGCCAACTTCTTATAAGTTTCATTACTTAAATTTATTTTGGCATGAATTTCTTTATGCAAGTCTTTTATATGCTGTGCAAAAACTTCAGCAGACTCGGAGACTCGTGTGTGGACTAGTAAAGGAGCTAGGTCAAGAGGTGTGTGAGGTTTGTAACCATGCACAATTTCAAATGGACTCTTACCTGTAGACCTATTGACCGAGTCATTGTATGCAAATTCAGCCCTGGACAAAATACAAATCCCAATTCCTGGTGTTCTCAATCAAACCAAAATCTGGGCCAAAGCCTAGTAAAGGGTCAAGAAAAACTAAACTAGACTGACGACGCATTCCTAAAGAATGGACTTTATTCCAAAGGAACCCTAGGTCTAAACCTAACAAACTATGGCTCTCTAGGTTTGACCTTGGGTCGGAGGATAGCATACAGAGCATGAAAACTTATCATGGGTGCCTAGTAGGTTCCATAAGGTCTTCCAGAAGTAGGTGGCAAACCTAATAGGTTCTGACACATGGTTCACTCTAAAGACTTCGACAAAGTATACTTGGATGGTGTAAGAAGCATTGGAAGTCCTAGAGAAAGGGAGGAAATATGAGGTGGAGTCTCGAATTACCTGTTGACTAAAGGTGGTGACCTGAAGGTTTGAATGGTGATCTATGAGTGTCAACTGGTCATCCTTACGAAAGGAAAAGTTTGCTACTCCTAGGAATGGATCTAGAGATGGTTCGGGAAGTAGCCTAGGACATGTGATTGCAACAGTTAAGGTTTGTTCTCTAAGCAAATAATGATCCATTTTCTCAAGAACTGGATTAAAGAATGATTCATGGAAGGGCCTATGGATGATGACCTCAAGACTTGAAATTTGACATATGGGTGCGGAAAGGTATACTCTATAGAAGGGTAGGTCAGTCATGCGAAGGAAGGCGTCTGGGGTCATAAGGAGGACTTCTACAGGACTGGGTGAATCAATCCGCTCAAGACAAAGATGTTTAACTGAGATTATGGGAGAGACCTTAGTGGCTGGGCATGGGACAAGGTCCAATTGTAAGAGGCTTGATTCAGTCATCCTAAGGAGACGATCTACCATAGGGTGGGCAAACTTAAACAGTTCAGTGCAAAGATCTTCAATTGGTACTTGGGGAATGACTATCATTAGAGGGTACGAATTGATAGCTCGGGCTAACACTATGAGTTCTTCCTAGGGGTATTTGACTAAAGGAACCTGGTTCTCACAAATCTCTTGAATTTCTGAACTAGGTCCTACCACTTGGTTGCTCTCCAAGGTCTCCTCAGGTAAGGAACCAATAGTACCGATATCACATTCTTCAAGTTCTTCCCCTTCATATTCATCAACTGGACTTAAGCCAGCATCATATACTTCCTCGATGCCATCTTCAATGGGTTTCGGGTCAGTGATAATCGGGTCAACTGATTCTAGGCTTGTCATACCTAACCTTTCTTCTTCATTGGTAGGCTTGGGTTCTCCCTCATTAATGTCATCCTTAGGATTCTTACCACTTAGCTGTGCACAAGCCAGTCCTATGCATGGGCACTGGCTAGATTTATGGCCTCTTTCTCCACAAAACAAACATTCTTACGATATAGGAACCTGGGTCATACTGGGTTTCAAGCTAGTAGAGACCTTACTTGGGCATGGGTGTGGATCTAAATGGTTTGATCTAGAAGACTTGGGTTGTTGAGTGATTGGTCTAGAATATTGTAAGGACCTCTCATAGACACGATCCACACTATAGATATCATGGTTAGGCTTCCTAAGGTTATGCTCGGGATCACGGTATAAGGTCCTCCTAGACTCCTGGCATGGATGAGGTTGGGGCCTATTAAATTTTGGATCAGGGGTCCAATTTTGATGTCTACGTTTCTCAAGTACTTGGACTCGATCCCTAAATTGGGCAACAGTATCAGTCATATCCTAACTCAATTTGTTCATACTTTTGGTAAGAGTTCTAACCATGGCCTCTAAATCAGGTTGGGTTTGACCAGGTTGGTAGGGTACTCCATTCCGGGTAGACATGATATGCAAGCAAACACACTAAATGAGACTCGACTATGGTCTAACTAGACCTAGAGCCCAAACTAGATGCCCAATCAGAGTGGCAAGCTAGCCTGTAGTAACTCGGGACTCAGCCAGGCAGGTGTAAGGGGAGTGTTAGGTCCCTAAATGCCAATCCTAGACACCAATCAGAGATTGGCCAGGTAGGCGGACCAGCACATAAGCCCTTCGGGAAAGAATCCCTGAACCACCGTTCTAGACACTGAGTACAAAGCACACACAGAGTAACTAGACAAACTGACTCAACACTAGCCTAGACCCGACTTGTTGGTGTCCCTAGCCCACTAGGGCAAATTAAGTCTAATAAATTTTAAAATTAGGCTTAGGATCGAATGAATGGGTGGTGGTTTTGGGCTAAGGAGAGGTTATCAATTCCTCCCCTTATCTTAGATGCTCAATTGCCCTTAAGATGAATTAGGAGATGATCAAAAAAAAATTGAATTGCAGAAACACAGAAATAGAGCTGCTGTAATTTAACTCTCAGAAATTTCACGGAAACCAATAAATTATAGTAAAATTATATAAAATATTTTTAATTATACTGGTTCCAAAAAAATAAAAATCATGCAGTTCGGAGTTACTTGTAATGAGAAACAATTCTTGCAACAGGATAGTTATAGACTAAAAATAGAATGCTTCCCCCGTTTACAATTCCTGCTACGAAGTTGTAACCTAGCGGATCCCCTACACGCCCTAGGAACACCCCATGGAATGGGAAGAGGAGGTTTGCACCTCGCTTCGTTCCTAGGACCGGACGTCCTGGGGAGTCTACTTCGAGCAAACAAAGTAAAAAAGAGAGACACTCAAAACATGCAAGCAAGTCAGAAACCCTAGACAGGGCTCTGATACCAAAATGATGCAGAACGAAAGAAGAGATGCAATGCGGAAGTAAAATTAGACTAATTCTTTTTTTTATATTTTTTTTTAGAAGTCAGCTTTGACTCAAAGGAAAGTTGAACTAAATTGAAAGAAACTATGTAATAATTGAAAGCACAATTTAAAGGAACTAGATTATCAGAGTAGTTCAGAAGTAAAGGATCGCTGGGGGTTGAGAAACTCCCAGACCTAGGGTTTCGCTCTGAACTTTCAACAAGACAGAAGTAAAGAGAAGAGAAGGGTTACAGACCAGGCAGTGATCTTCACAGAGTTTAGTGGAAGGACTCTCTTGAGCAGATTGTTGGATCCCCGGATTCGGATATCTTCGCAATGGATCCTCCAATACTGGTCTTTTGGCAGAGTTGGCTTCTTCTGAACTCAAGATCTGGGAAAGAAGAAGAACAAGTTATGGAACCAGATACTCAAAGAAAGGATTTACCAGATAAGAAGAACTTGAAAAATTGATGTTGCTAAAATCCTGATTCTCCTGGATGCTGATCTGACTTCCTCTGGGATTTGCTCTGTATTCGAAGTAGCCAATCTGGACCTGGATGCTGGTGGTTGGCCTCTACTTGGAAGAGAGGGGCCATGAGATGATGAGGTAGATTAGGGTTTGGATGATTGGTGGAATGAAGAAGATGATGGCGGCTAGGGTTTGGAATTGAAGTGGCTAGCCTAGGGTTTTGATAGGGTTTTGGGGTTGGAGATCTCACACCTCCTCAAGGTTCCTAGGGAACCCGAATTTACTCCCTCACGGAGCTCAACACCTGAATACAAGTGCGGAAGAGAGAAATACAAAGTTGCTCACACAGAAATTGATTTCATTCATCATTTTTTTCAAAACTTATAAGAGGGGTTTATTTTATAGGACTTTACAAGAGGTCAGGATTTTTCATCTTCCCATGTGGGACTAATAAGATGGATCTTCAAATTAGGTTTGTAGAATCAATTCCTTCCCATATGGCCGCCCAAGAGGTTCCATAAATGTTGATTGAAAGCTTCAAATGGTAAGTAGGTGGTGCCTCCTAGCCTTGCTCTTCAAGAAATATTTTTTTCCTTCCATGGCTCAACTCTTTTGGACACCTCCTTTTCTTTCTCCCCAAGTCATGGCTCTTCCCAACTTTGCTTTGTGCTTTTTAGGCATGGATTGGGTGCCCCCTTGAAGTGCTCCCCAAGAAATGCCTCTTTCCTCCTTTAGCTTGGCCTTTTAAGGTACATATGGGGCGCCTCCTTGATTTTGGCTTCAAGAAAATTTCTTGCTCCCTTGGGTGTGGGAACCAAGACACTAGGATGGATTTGTGGCGCCTCCTGGACTCTGGTGTGTGGCTGGGAGTGTGGCTGGGAGTGTGGCGCCCACTTGCTTGGGCTTGGGAGAAAATGTGACACCCTGGAGAAGACCTAGACCACTACTAGGACTTGAACTGAGTCTACATGACTTAACAAAATTTAAATTACAGGGAAATACAGACTCAACTAAATTTGAGTTGACCAAGTCAACCCTTATTACAAAACCAGAAAATCCTAATTCTTTGGACAAGGTCAATCAGAGATCCAGATGGAGCCCTGAAGTCTTCTTCTGAGTCTGGTGCCCGCACCAGGGTTGGGCATGAGATTGAACATCAATTTTTAGGTGGCATAGCTAGTTTTGCTTGGTTAGTTCTGTTGTTGATACTTATATAATAACTCAGTAGATCATTTAGTAGTTTTGACTTGAATAAATAGATTTTTTTAGTTACTATTAAATTGATTAAGTAAAGTTGGTTTAGTTGCTGTGATTTTAAATAAAGTGACTCTTGTATAACTAGGCCTTGCATAATCTCTAGATGTATTCTAGGATTTGTGCAACGGGTTGCATAGCCGATTCCGGTGCTGAATTCGGAGCGTGACAGAGTGGTATCAGAGCTTAGATTATGATGACTTGGAACTATAGTATAAGTGATTAGGATAGGCATGAATGACATCAAAACTCAGGTTATGATTGTTCGAGATGGAGACATAAGTAATTTGGAAATCATATGGTGATCAAGACATGACATAAGTGATGTGAAGCTTAAAGTATGAATACTTGGGACTATGACATATGTGATTAGGATATGATTTGAATATCAAAATTTGGATAATGATCATTATGGATTATGACTTAGTATCATGATTAGTCAAGACATGATAAAAGTTACAAGAACGAATTTGAAGTTAAATTTCAAATCTTTAGGTGTTATGTGTAAGATCTGACTTATGATTAGGAATACGATTTTTTATCTAGGATAAATATAAAGGGCTAGATGATTTGTACGCTTTGATCATGATAAGTAAACATATGATGCACATAGAAGAGCTGGATAGGATGGGTCTTTGCTTTTGATAAGTAGGTTGACCCGAGCATCAAGAGTACTGGCCTGAAATTATAGTATGTTATATTGAATAAATAGATTCAATTATCAATTAAATGATTTTGGAATCCTAAACCTGATATGGATGTAGATCATGATAACATGCTAGCCCTGTTGTTAATTATTGGATTAAAAATCTTGGGATGGCTATAAGAAGATGTTTAGGGTATAGGTTATGCAAGAGTTAAGGATATTAGAAAGTATATTTTTTTAATGAATCTGTATATAGATTATGATTGAAAATTTATAAGAAAAAATGTGTTTGGGATGATGTATAGCATTGTAACTCTATATTGGTAGATTAGATTATATCATGTTAACATGGCATACATATTTTGATAGAATCTTGATAGCCTATATTAACAATTTTGGATTGGATTACTAGATTTATCCTATAATTGTTGGGGATTATTGGGTTGTTAAACTCCAAGTCAAATAATGATCTATAAGAAGATTTGGTTATCATGTTACTGGATTATAGTAAGCAGAGAAATTGGTAGTGGAAGATTTATATGGGTTCAGCTTATGAGGGATAATATTTTAGATAGTTTGTTAATGGATGCTAAGAATTATGGTAAGATAGTTCTATGAGCGATAATATGATTAATTCTATTCATAAGAGCATTGATTGAAAGTCATTTACCTTATTAGAGTTAATGATAACTTTGTTAGAGAAAAATTATTCTAGATTATCTAATTGAATTATCAAGAAAAGTGTAATTAATTTAGACTTGGACTAGAGTTATCGAAGTCTTTAAAGGATGGTGGAATTTATCCAAGGACTTTCAATATGGAAACTGAGTCAAGATAAACATTGATATGATATGCCTAAGATATGGACAAGATAAAGAAACTTAATAGCTTTACTTTAATAACTTTAAACATTTCCGGTACCACTGTAAGATAGTTTCTAGAGAGATTTATTTAGTGAACCTAGGTAGTTTAATAAATTATATCAGAGTACACAGTAGAAGTGTAGTGGTTTAAGATTTCCTAAAATCAATTAAGAATGTTAACTCTAACTTTAGAAGTGTCATGATGGAAGTACTGATTTGAATTTCAGTAACAAGATTTAAGTAATAAATGAAAGGATGAAGTTATTGATCATTGGTCTAGTCTATAGGCATTGCCGTGCAATTTTTATCAATAGGTCTTCTAGTATAGAGGACTCTAAGAAAAAAATGTTGGACATCTCCAAATTTAGAAAAGACACATGATAATTCTTTTATCAAACTTAGATCTAGAGTACTCTGATGCAAAGTTTTTTTAAAATTTTGATATTATGATCTCATTACTTGAAAAGGCTTAAAGTTTTCCTGAGATAAAAAAACTTGATTATAAAATCATAGAGAAGCTTAAGACAAGAAAGAATGTTAAAGACCAAGGCATGTCTCTAATGCTCAAGCCTTCTTCTAATTTTTTTGGTTAAGAATAGAGTGGACCAATTATGATTTCCATATAGAGCTAATCAATAGAAGTAAATCTCAAAGGCAAAAGATTTGTGTGCTTAATTCGAGGCTGATGTGTTATTGTTCATTTGAAAGAGATTAAGAGAATTCATTATGTATCGCACATCATAAGGAGAAAGAATTGAAATATGATATAATTATGTTATATCAGGAACTTATGAAGAAACGTTCTAAGAAAGGGATCATGCAGAAGCTTGAGAATGAAATTAAATTATGCATATCCAAGGTTTGGGCATCATGATTTTTTTGTGGAATAAATCAAGGATAATTAATCGTATCAAAAGGTTAGCATTCTTTTGGGAAGAGCTCAAGAAAATTTTATATGTATTGTAAATGAAAAGGGTCAAGTTTTGAATAATACATAATTTCGTTACGTTAAGACCTAAGAATCAATTACCCTAAGAGGTAGGATAATTGAGGATTTGAGAGTGAAATGAGGGTTAGATACTTTCGGGGTTCAAAATTCCAATCAAGCTAATTTCGAGGATGAAATTATTTTAATGGGGGGAGATGTGAGAACTAGGTTTTGGGCCAAAGTCGGCCAGCCTAGCCGACCTCAGCCCGATGAAAAAAAAATTCTTACCGAAATAAGGGATCTCCTTCCATTATTTACTCGACCGGAGTGATTGCCAGAGATTGCGAAGAAGAGTCGTGGGAGAGTTGGAGTCGGCCGATGGGAGTCATGGAGGGGAGAAGGCCTCGATCGATTGAGGTTTCGCCCCACACAGCAAGAAATTCCTTGTTCTTCCTCCTTAAAAATACCCCTCATCACCTAGTTTTTTCATTGATTTTCTTCTTCCCTCTCCGGTGGCTGCGCTACCTCGACTTTCTCCTTCATCTAGCCACGTGTCGGCAGACCATCCCCTCCTTTGATCTCCATCCATGGGACGATGGAGGATTGCTCGACTGAGCCAAGGAGGAAGCCAGAAGAAAAGAAGAAAAAGGGAAGAGCCGGATGAACGCCGGTGACGCCACTGGTTTTCCTCTATCCAACCATGATCGATGAGTTTTCCTTTCCTCGTTGACTACCTTCCAGGGTTTTCGGTGGCCATGGAAGGCATGGCTAGGCCGAGAGAAGAAGAGGGTTGGGGAAGAAAGGAAGAAAGAAAAAAAGAACCAGAAAAAAAGGGCACTTACCTGAGATTTGAGTCACCGTCGGTGGCTCACCCAAGGGTTCCTTATCATCGCGATGGTGAGGATGGTGATGGTGGTAGGGATGCATCGTGGCACCATCGATGGGGTCAGCCGAGGGGGGAGACCTTTGTTCAGTGGAGAAGAAGAGGAGAGGAAGAAGGAAGAAGGAAGAAGAGGGAGAAAAGAAGAAGAGAAGAAGAAAGAAAGGGAAGGGAAAAAAAATAGAGAGAGGGGGGCTGTTCAGTAGAGACAAAGGAGAGAAGGGAACGTGGAAAGAAATAAAAAGAAATAAGAAGAAAGAAGGAAAGAAAAGAAAAAGGGAAAAAGGAAAAAAGGAAAAAAAAAAAGAAAAGAGAAAAAGGAGAAAAAGAGAAGAAAAAAATAAAGGGAGGAGAGAGAAAAAGGAGAGAGAAAGAGGAGAGAGAAAGAAGAGAGAGAAAGAGAAATAATAATAATAGAAATAGTGAGGAGGGAGATTGAAAAGTCTCTTTTTCTATAAATTTGGGGAGTGAGGGTTTCAACGGAAGGACCACTGATGAAATTCTGGTAAAAAGAATTTTGGTTTACAAATTTTTCTAAGATTATTTAAAAATTGTTATTGTAAGCTGCCTTCTAAGTAGAAGGGTATTGTGCGGGCTCCGAGAATAGATTAATATCGAGTATTTTGGGGTTAGCTCTTGAAGGTAAGGATTTCTGGACTTGATCACCAGTTGTATATATATATTTTATATAACAAGTCTTAATCCAAGTACATGAGCATTGGCATGCATGGTTATTTTTGCATGGTATATCTTAACTTCTTGTGATAGATAGTATGATAGATGTTATTACTATTTATGATCCTGTATACCATGTTTTATCAAGTAAAGTTATCTTGGATGGGTTGGACCATGATGTCGATTGTTAAAAAACTATAAATAACAAGATTTGACTACATGAAGTGAGTTGATAAAGTGTTAATCAAGGGAATACGGTATTTAGATTAGCCATACCACAGGATCGTGGTTACTGATATTGCCAGTCACAAGCTGGACAATGATATTGCTACTTGCAGGCATGACAATGATATTGCCAGTCATAGGGATGGACAATTATATTGCCAGTCACAGGCATGGACAATGATATTACCGGTCACAAGCATGGACAATGATATTGCCATGTCATAGGTTAAAATGTGACACCGAGATTGCTAGTTATGGGCTGAAGCATGACCGTGGTTAGTCCAAAATCCTAAAGAGGAAGGATAACTAATAAAAACACTAAGAAAAAATATGATGTTATCATTGGTTTTGTTATACTTGACATTTGAGTTATTTTGGTTACGTGATATGATAAACTGTTATTTTTTAGTTATTTTCAAGTTATATTATTATTGGTGTGACTATTTTGAGACCTTGCTAGGCTATAAAACTCACAACCCCTTACTTTCTTCTTTCTCAGAGTTGTTCAGGATATTCGAGCTTGGTAGTGGATTGAATTCATGGTGAAATGATGTATACAAGGATCAGGTTGGGCATAAGATTGAACATCAATTTTTAGATGGTATAGCTAGTTTTGCTTGGTTAGATCTATTATTAATACTTATGTAATAACTTAGTGGATCATTTAGTAGTTTTGACTTGAATAAATGGAATTTTTTTAGTTATTATTAAAATGATTAAGTAATGTTGGTTTAGTTGCTGTGATTTTAAATGAAGTGACTCTTGTATACCTAGGTCTTGCATGATCTCTAGAATGTATTCTAGGATTTATGCAGCCAATCACGTAGCCGATTCCGGTGCTGGATTCAGGGCATGACACATACACCCAAGTAAAATATGTAAAAATAAAATACATGAACCATATTTGATTTGCATCAATAATAGTGTTGGGTGATGTCCTTATCAAATAATCTAGCTATAATCTTGAATAGATTATAGTGCAATTCCTAAGGATAAGTTGGAGAGTGGACATATGTATAGGATTGTTTCAAAGCTATCTTGCTAGTTATTCTATTTGAAGTCATTGTTGAGCTTCTGATTTTCTTGTATTGACTGCACCCAATATTTCACTGTTATTCCTAAAGATAGCTAAAGTTTTCCAAATCCAAAAAAAGTTTTTAACAATCTATTTCACCCCCTCCTCATGGGTTGCTACCTTTAGGTGACACATAAGAAAATAATTAACATAGAAGACAATTACAAACAATGAATCTTGGCATCTTTCTTCAAATAAGAGTATTCTTATATAATTTAGTTATTATTTTCATAATAGAAACATTAATGTCAAAAGAATCCTAGAACTCCATCACCTATGAAGCTCCTCTAACAGCAATTAATCCTACAACTTGGTATTTGGCATCTTTTAACTACCCAAACGAATACACTGGAGGTCTTTCTCCATTTAAAACTAGCTACCATGTTTGAATTGGATGTTAATATGGAATAATAAAATCAACAAGGATTGGCATTTATTCTGATTATAGGAATTTCATGCAATGAGAAATATAGGAGATCTTTATTAAACTCACTAAACCTAAATCGGATACGAAAAAGATACGCATTCTATAATTACAACTAACAAGATAACAATGAAAATAGAAAAGTCCAAAATTTCATTTAATTCGAGACCATAGTGACCCATAGCATTGCATGAAACATGAAAGGTAATAAAAGGCAGCATTCAGTTTCATTGTTCCTGGTAAAAGGTAATAAAACTAATTGATGGTCTGTGTCAGGAAGTTGTTACACTTTGCAACTATGTGTTAGAGTTTTCACACCAATCATGCTTTTGTTTTCTTTATATACCTCTCCATTGCTCAGTCCTGGTATTGTCTCAAATTTTTCTCTCTCTCTCTCCCTCTATTTCTCTCTCATTTTCTTTCCCAATGGAGAAAACCATCAATCCCATGGATAACTCTAGTTCTAGAATTCCCCCATCTACCACCCAACAAAACCTTTTAACCTCACCTTTCATTGGAGTTGCTGATACCATTCCTTTAGAGTCCCCTCTACCTATAAACCTAAGCATCAATTCCCCTCATTGCTATGCAATAAGCCAACGCTTACCTTCTCCATGGCCATTCAACAACACTCATTCCATCAAGAAGCTCAATTTCATGCCAAAACGATCCAACTCATTTCCATTTTGTATGACCAATCCACCCCCTCCACCGACTAACCAAATTAACTTCAATGTTGCAAGTTCTTTGCCAATCATGAACCAAGGGTTTTTGTCAGCAAATGCTTTGGGAAGATCATGTTTCTCTCCACCAAGAGGTTTGAATCATCACCTTGCACAAGATTCTATCTCCCACAACTTTGCACCTGCCATTTCTCCAGAAAAATTATCACTTTGCCATCCCACAAGAGGCTTTCCCATCAAGATCGATGAATATCCAAATCATCCATGGAATGCTTCTTTTCAACAACACATTTTTTCTTTGAGCTATTTTGGTTTGGCAAACCAAGTAACATTCAAGGAACCTAAACACACCAACTTTTTCCATGATGCAAATCTGCAATCCATGTGTCCAATTCAAAACTATGAAAATCATAATGGGGATTGTCTCTCAAATGGATCTCCACTAAAAAGTCAGCAAATGAACACCTACTATAAATGTGATCTTTGTACTGCTGAGTTCCCCACTAAGCAAGCTTATGGGGGGCATATGAGTTCTCATAGCAAGAAAAGAAAGGTAGATGGAGCTCCAAGACAAATACCAAAAAAGTCAAAGAAGTTTAAGACCATTCCATGGAACCCTCTCATTTCAAATGATGGTAAGGAGCTCAACTTGCATTTCTTGAATGAATCAGATAAGGAGGAAAAGGCAAAAAAATCTAGTGATGATGTTAGCTTGAAGGGCCCAATTGAAAAATATGAGAAGAAGATATTAGCGGCAACTAATCAAAAGGAAAAAGGGAAAAGTTCTAGTAAAGAGATACCCACAAAAGCTCCAACCTACATGGATGATGAATTTGTGAAGACGGAGGCCACTCTTGCAAGAACAACTTCCCTTCTTCTCCTTTAGGGTTGTTCATGAGAAAAGAATGGCCACTCCTATTGTTCTTTTTTTTTCTTCTTTAGTTTTCATTGTTCATCAGTGTCAATATTTACTTTTTGTGTTTTTGTCCTTGGTTGTTATCATGTCATGTGTTATTTTAATCTAGTGGCCTTCATTTTAGGTTTAAGTTGGGTCTTTACTGGTTTCAAGACTATGCAAGTATCTCATTGTAAAAGTGCTTTCTTGATATGAAATAAAATCATCTTGTTAGTTTTGTTGTTGGAAATCTAAACATCAATGCCCCCCAATTCCTCACTTCATTCATCAAGTGAAAGTGTCAAAATAGATGTCTCCAACTTTTTATAGTTAATCATATTAAAGAAAAGTGGAGATAAACTAGTTTCGTCTAAAAAGAAAATTGCCATATTAGTATGCTCCATACCTTTGACCTACACTTTGAATTTGTTTCTTATTTTCATCTTGTTTTTGTTTTTCAATTTGGATTGAAATTGGATCAGACACTAATATATCTATATCCATATTTGTTTTGCTTAGCAAATATAGATACATATATGGATGTTACTTGAATACAAAAATTTATATCTATATTTGTTTTAAACGGATATGAATATAATTTAGATACTAAAAGTATGAATATAAATTGGATAATTAAAATTTATGACTATGAAATCAAAGATGTTACTAAATAGATAAATTAAGTTAATAACATATTAATATGGTCATTTATTTTTTTTAAAAGTTCATGAGTGCTAAATAAAATTAAATAGAATTATAAATATAATCAAAATGCATATGGATCAAATAGTTCTTTATCCACATTCATATCCCTTTTCTTTAACAGATGTGGATTTTAGTTAGATACACAAATTTCTATCCATATTCATATAGCTTTAGATATGAAAATGGATCTAGCTAAATAATATCTAATAAACTTTCACCCATATTTTCAATTATACACTCTAGTGATTCACTTACTAATTATCCTTTTGAGGGAACCAAAGTAGGATCCATTTTTTTACAATGTAAATATGTAAAATAACATGGAACAAGGTAGTTCCTAAGATTCTTTTATTTTATGGATTCTTTGATTCCAATAAAATAAAAAGAAACTATACAAAATTCTTTAGTCCAATTTTCTTTCATACCATAACCATCTAGCCATTTTCAACCATCTAGAGTCAACATTGTCAATCCTTATTAGCCAACAATTTCTATTTAGGAGTCATTTTTGATGTTATTATAAGCTTCCCTATATCCTTTCTCACAACCTCTATGCATGTTACTTAGGCCTTTCCCTCATTTCTTATAGCCTTCTATATAAATTAAAGTACCTACTTATTGGAGGCTCCTCCACTCTTTCCCCAACTCCATTTTTAGTTTTTGTCAATCCTAGAGATCCTTTAATATATGCATTTCTCAATCTATCATAATTTTACAATATAACCATCTTAGCACTTCTATGTCTACCACACTCAAAACCTGTTCTCATGATCTCTATTTATTGAATAGCATCCTGAGCCACATAACATTGTAGGATTTGTTATTGTTCTGCAGAATTTATATATGAAAATTTCAAGATATGTATCACTTAAAAAAAATCTACATACACCTCCCTACTTTATCCTACCAACTCTACTTCAATGTTTGTTTATTCCCTACCATTTTTCAAAATAAATTCTAAGTGAAAAAACAATAACTTTGTCCATCAACCTTAGTTGATTTACTATCTTAACATTTATTCTCATTGAATTTATATTCTATAAACTTTGTCATTGTTCTACTAATTTTTAAGCTCTTATCCATTAAAGCTATATTCCATAAGTTTAATTTAGTATCTAATATTTTTTTCATCAATTACCATTATCATCTTTATATAATATATACATGTTACATGTTCATGAATGTTAGCAATAAATTTATCAATTACTTGAAAAAAGGATATGAATTTGGTACAAACCATTGGTGCAAGCACTATAAGAATTAAGGATTTTAGTAGTAAAATATACTTGTTGTACCACGATTAGCTCCTGGCATGTCAATGCTCCAACATACATAACCTTAGTAATTTCAATATATCATTTAAATATGCACTTTCTTCTTAAAGCTCACTAAATTACTTGTTACTTGTCATAATTTTTCTTTTGTGAAATACGTCATAAGATTTCTTTAATTAGTAATGACTATATGTTGGTATAGAGCAAATCTACTAGCATTGCCACTTCCCTAACACAAATAAAAGGAAAAATCTTAGTTGAGCCCAGTTCCATCACCTTTGGTACCAAAAAAGCTCTCCAACACATTCGAAACCAATAAAAGATGTGAAATGGGAGAGCTAGGATCAAAGAATTAAAGGCATAGGCCCTTTCATGATCCAATTTTATGGAATGTGACATCAAAACCATTCGATGATGCAATACCCACCATCAAATACATCCAATATACCATCAAATGAACTACGAACTACATCACCATTCCAGTCGAGTTGAAGGTGCTGTGAGCTGAGCAGGTCCTTGACCATCGTGCCTAGTTTGAGATGAATCAGTCACTGCAGCCCCTGACTGTGGGGTCACTGCTGACCTCATGTCTTTGAACTTGATTAGAGAACATCTAATATAAAAAATATTATATTAGGTGATAAAGCATAAAATAATTAAAAAATCTAAAGTTTTGAATTTATCACATGGTATGAGTGGTACAGAACCATGCAAGCTACTAGCATGATTACTCTCTCTTCGAGAGCTCTGTTCTCTAGAGCTCTCTCCTTGGCTAGTACTCCTTCGATCTCTGAAAGACATGATATATAATCTTTAAAAATAAAAATAAATAAATTCATCAAATTAATTATACAATTATGGATAGCAATGTAAAATTTAAAATGATGGAAGACAAGTATTTAAAATAATTCAAAGATTATATACTTAGTACTACTTGTCTACCTCTTTAAATGATTGATACCCTTCAGATTTTTCTTCCAATTCATCCTCTTCTTCTGTTTCATCATCTTTATCCTCCTCTTACATTTCTTCTATTTCTTCCTCTTCTTTTTCTTTTTCCCCTTCTTGGATAGGATTGCCTCCTAAAATAAACTCAATATGATCTATCTCCTCATGCTGGTCGATATATAGAAGAATTCCTGGAGCATCTAATTCTATATCAATATAGGATAGATGAACTCCTAATGTTTCATTCTCTTAAAAACATTGTGGTAAATCAACTCTTCTTCTTCTTCGAGCTTGTAATGAATGTCTTAAGACTTAATCTTATATACATCCCAACAATCTTTACTTCCTCTCTCCCTTAATGAAAAAAGAATATAATGTACTTGAGTAGCTTTTGAGCTAGCACAAATAGCTCGTCGACATATGCTTTTGATCTATATTTCATTTTAATAAGCATGTGCTATGGATGAACCTTCATCCCATTATTATTATCAAACTATTGGTACTTAAATACAATGAAACTACTATTTCCAATGTATGTTAACTTGAGCATTTCTATAAGGATTCTATAGGAGTTACTCTCTGAGTCATCCCACTAGCTGCCATTTATATACATACAACTATTCATTATGCTTTAATGATATCCATATTCGTAAGTATGAAATTTAAAATAATTAACGTTATAGCTATTATAACATATCACGTATTTTATTGGCCCATACCCTAATGGTCTTAACATTTTAGAGAAAGATTTTTCCTTGCATAGCCTACATAGTATAAAAAGAATAATTTAAGAAAAATTAAAATAGATGAAATGGCAATAGATGCTTACCAATTAATGGAACCAATCTACAAAGTTTTGTGAGTGCCATGCAAAAAAAATTTTTCACTTATTCTCAGGTTGTCTCATCTTAGCATTTGATTATAGTCCCTAAAAATGTATAAGATTAGTATATTGTAAAAAGTGATTAAGAGTTAGATAACAATGGATACTTACTCAATATATAGATCGACCTCCTTGTAGTTTAGCAAAGCATATATCTCTGCTTGTTGAAATTCAGCATCAGTTAAAACCTAGTGAACCTTGCGACCAAATTTACGAGCAAGAGAGGCAACAATTGAAATCTCTCGCTATGATTCCTCACCACCACCATCATCATCTTGTCCAACTTGAGTCAACTTTGTCTGCACATTGGAATTAAAGTAGTGTCGGCTAAAATTTAAATTTTTTTCTATTATATAAGCCTTTACAATTGAACCTTAGACTCTGGCCTTATTTTCACTTTCTTCTTAAGATTGTGTATATATCTTTCAAATAGATACATCCACCTATATTGCACATGTCTCCCTACCATAGCTTCAAATGCTAAATGAATCACAAGGTACTCCATGGAGTCAAAGAATCTAGGAGGGAATATCTTCTCCAAATTGTATATCGTCACTACATTGCTAATCTTAAGACTAGAGATACAATCGATGGATAATTCGATAGTACAAATATCTTTAAAAAAAAACTAAGCTTAATCAAAGAACTTCATATAGAGTTAGGAAGGAGACCATGTCAAGCCAATGGTAGTAATCATTGCATAAAGATAAGACAGTTATGGCTCTTTAGCCCATAGAACCTACAATCTTTGACATTTATCTACTGAGCTAGATTACTTGCATAGCTATCTGGGAAGTTAAGATTTTTATACTATTCACATACATCCTTCAACTCTACCTTGTTAAGGTGTAAGATACTTTTGACTTTAAAAATTTTTTAGGTAACACCTCAACCAGCTCTAATAGAGGATGCTTGCATATGTCTTTCATATATACTCGAGTCTTGGGATTGTCCTTTATCTTGCCCTTGACATCTATAATAGTATAGAAAATATTATCAAATACATTCTTCTTAATGTGCATGACATTAAGGTTATGATGGATTAAATTGGTGGACCAGTATGGCAACTCTTAGAAGATACTGTGCTTCATCCAATTATGAATTCTACTGAATTTTCAAGATTTTTGCTTGTCAAATAATATACCAAACTAAAATTCATCAACTTATGATACTTTCTGAAACACTTCCAAACCACTGAGGCATGGGGGTGCACGATCCTTTTCTATCTTATTCCTCCTATATCTATTCCGTTGCTTACAAAATAGATGATCCTCAGAAAGATATTAATGATGCTAATCAAATTAGTAGGACTTACACCTTGTTAAACTAAAATGATTTTGTATTCTCCATACAATACAAATGTACTAGCTTCCTATAGTATTCCATTCTGATAGCATTCCATAAGTAGGAAAATTACTAATGATCCATATCAATGCAGCCTTTGTTATAAAATTATTTTTATTTGATGCATCAAAAGTATGTGTACCATCGGATCATAAAAAAATTAACTCATCAATAGGAGGCCTTAGATATGCATCAATATTTCTATCAGAGTTTTGTGATCTAGGAATAACTAATATAAAAAAATTATTATGTTCTTTCATGCACATCCCAGGTGGTAGATTGTAAGAGTAATAAAAATTGGCCAGCATGAATAAGGAGCCACTACATGATTGAATGGTGTAAACCCATCCATTGACAGACTGAGTTGAACGTTGCATGATTCGTGAGTAAATAAAGGATGGCAAACATTAAATTCTTTCCATGCCTCATTGTCTAATGGATAACACATTATATTGGTGTGGTTATGAATCAATTCTTTGTGCCATCTCATTCGCCCTGCAGTACTCTTGGATAAGTAAAGCTTCCAAAGCCTAGGAGTGAGGGGAAGGTATCAATGAATCTTATATAATCTATCCTTCTAATTTTTATTCTCTTGCCTTGACTTAAATAGGCTTTCACCACATACATCACATGAGCTTTTCAGTTAGTTCTCCTTATAGAAAAGCATGCAACTATTGCGACATGCATCTATCTTCTTATATCTCATGCCTAACACTTTCATCATTTTCTTTGAAGCTTGAATGCTCCCAACAAACATCTCCTTTGGTAGCATGTTCTTTATTATTGTTACCATCTTATCATAATAATAAACCATCATATTAAACTAGGCTTTCAAGTTCAGTAACTCTAGCACAGCTAATAGTGTAGTATGTATTTCACATCTTAGCCATAGTGGTTTTTCAATATCCTTTAGCATACGATCACTATAAGAAAACATAGTTTTAGTGACCAATTTTGCAACCTAGTTTTTTTTATCAAATTTACAATTGAATTTGAGATGATTTTTAAAGAAATATTAACATAGCAACTGATTACTAATCGATTACAAAATCAATTGAATATTTTTTTATGACCAATTTATGTGACCGATTTAGTAATCGATGCTTTAAAAATAAAATTAATATAACAAATAAATATTTAATTTATTTTTATTTTTTAAAATAAGTTTGTAACAAATTTCTAACCAATAAATTGGTGTCACTTAAATATAATATTTATTTTTTAGCTTTTAATTTTTTAAAAAAAATTTGAAAATTTTTATGATTGATTTTTTGGGTGTAAATTTCTTATTTATTTGCAACTGATTTATTGATCACAAATTTTTTTAAGAAATTAATTTTAATTTAGATGATAAATTAGTGACTGATATTTTGGTTGTAAAATTGTTGCAAGTTTTCAACTTAGTTTAATCATTTTTATAATTTTTTATGACTCATTTTTTTGCCGTAAATTTTTTTAATTTTTTACAACCAAAAAATTAATTCTAATTTTTTTTAGAATATAATTTTTATTGTAATAATAAGATAGTGACCAAGTTTTTGGTTTGTAAACTATTAAATAATTTTATGACCTAAATACTAATTTTAATTTTGAATTCTAAAAGTTAATTTTACACCTTTTTTAAAAAATACATTTAAAATAATAAACAATTTTGAAACCTAAAAATCAATTTTGAATTTTGAAAATTAATTTCACATTTTTTTAATATATATAATTTTAAATTTAAAAATTTTATTAAATGTTTTTTTTAAAAAAAATTCTACATTTTTTTATTGATATATGGGGTATATAATTAGCTCTTAACTCTTGAGCCACAGTCCATCTTCCTCCTCGATCTTTCTCTCCCCCCTTGAAATCCTAGCCATTCATCTTCTCCCCCCTTGAAACCTTAGCCATTCATCCTCTACCCCCCACTGGCCATCATCTAAGCTTCCCTCTAGCCTTCATCTTCTTTGTTCGGCTGCTAGCTTCTCTATTGACCTGATCATTCTTCCTCTCACCCCCTTCAAACCCAAGCTGCATTCATACTCTCCCTCCTCTTGGCCATCGTCTAAGCTTCCCTCAACTTTTATCTTCATTTTTATTTGGCTGCTAGCTTCTTTGCGTGGCTGATCATTCTTCCTCTCACCCTCTTGAAATCCTATGCAGTCTTCCTCTCTCTCCTTCGAGGGTTCACATCTAATCTTCCCCCCATCCATCATCTAAACTTCTATATTCGGTCGCTAGCCTCCCGTTTAGTCGATCCAAGCCTCCCCCTTATTTCGAACTCCTTAATGATAGGGAAAATAGAGGAAAAACAAGGAAAAATCATCAATTTAAAAGGTAAGACCATTTCCCTCAAAAATTGATTAATTATTTTTTTGATTTTTGTCTTCTCATTTTATTATATTTTTTCAATGATCTGTGGTGGAGGAGAGCACCTGAGGGACATCGAAGGGTTTCCTTAGGTTCCTGTTGGGTTATTTCTCAAGAGGCTCTAGTTGGATTATTCTCTCTTTGCTAAGCTTCTCCATTTCGCTGATCCAAGCCTCCCCTCTTGATCGTCACTCGGTGAGGATAGAGAAAATAGAAGAAAAACAAGGGGAAAATACAAGAAAAATCATTAATTTAAAAGGTAAGGCCTTTTCCCTTTGATCAATTTTTATTTTTGATTTTTGGTATTTTCATTTTATTCTCTTTTTTAATGATCTATGTTGAAGGAGAGCACTTGAGGGACATCAAAGGGGTTCTTAGATTCTGGTTGGGCTTTGGCATGAGAGGTTCTAGTTGAATTATTCTCTCTCTACTAAGCTTTTTTGTTCAACTGCTAGCTTCCTCATTCGGTTGATCCAAGTCTCCTCACTTGATTTGGAGTCTATGAGGACAAAGAAATTAGTGGAAAAACATTGAAAAAATCATCTATGTATAAGGTAAGACCTTTTCCCTTAGATCATTTTTTTTATTTTTGATTTTTGGTATTTTTATTGTATTCTCTTTTTCGGTGATCTATGTTGAAGGAGAGCACATGAGGGACATCAGAGGGGTTCCTTAGGTTTCGGTTGGATTGTTCTCTCGTTAGCCATAGATCTATTTAATGAAGAAACGCAGGCTTGAGTTTATCTCATGCTAGGTGTGTAGCTAAGCTGGATCTGAGGCAACCTCACTTGTAGTTGGCTCATGTACATTCTAACATGTAGGTTTATCCTTCTATTCTAGCATCCAAAGACCCCTCTCATGTGTAATCTTATTTGGTTATGCTGCTAAATTTCTGCCAGAACTTGGTAATCATTGCTTGTCAAGATCAAGTATATCCTAGGCAGAGAATAGTTTTTAAGGGTTGTTTAGGCACCAGAGATAATATGGCTTTTGGTCAAATCTCTATTTATTTGCCAAGTCTTTATGCAAATCCTAAAACCATTTTTTTGTAAAGTTTATCAGCGCACAATTTTTATCTTACTATACATAAGATGGTGTAGAGTTTTGATCCAAGCAAATCTATTATTCTTAAGTTTTTAATTAAGGATTATTTTACCATCATAATACATTCATTAGAGGGTTGGAACAATAGTAAGGTTGCTCCACCATGATTTGAGTGTCATGAACTTAAAATACAGAAATGGTCTCTTTGTATGTGAACGTAAGGTTGCATAGATCCGATTTTTTTTTATACTATGGTGTGAGCCTCATGTACTAGTATGTAATTTTATGCATGTATTAGAGAAGTGGGAGGAGGTTCTTTTAAAAGATAGAGGACACATTGAATTTGGCAAATTTAGAATCTTCCAATGGCCTTTGTTAGTTAGGTATGATTTCTATTCTCTTAGATTATTATAGTGGATAGAAAGTTTTAAAGAAATGACTCGTATAAATAGGTTAAATTTAAACATGCTATATGTCTTCTAAAGATTAATTTATTTCTAAAATCTTTGGTGGCACATCATCTATAGTAGAAGTGATGCAGGACAGAAATCGAGGTTGGATCGCTGGCGAGCTGAAAAGTCACCAAGGGATTAGGGCTTGCCTGGAAGAAGAAAGAGGAGGGTGGCTAGGGTGCAGGAAGGTAGTAGCAGGGATGGGGTTCATACAGATTCCTCTTGGAAGGACAAAGCACATAGAAATATCGAGGACAAAGCACACAGTGCAGGGATCACACAGAAATCCTAAGGGATCACACAGATACCCTTCACACAGAATAATAGAAATCACACAGATTCCCTCACACAATAAATCACATAGAACTCAAGAAAATTTTATTAATTCATGGCATCCAAAAAATACAAGAGGGGTGGGGTATTTATAGATCCACCCAAGTCCCCGAACTCCATTAGGACTGGGACTACAAAACTTGGAGGCCAAGTAAACAATAAATTGAGGGCCAAGAAAGCTCTCCTGGGCTTGGGCTTTGAACTCCCTATTGGACTTGGTCTTGGGGCGCCATCACTTGAAGCTTGGACTGGGACGCTCTCTTGAGGGCTTGGAGGAATGAAAGGGCCCAGGTGCTTAGAATCCAGTTCTGGTTAGGGAGGGCCTGGTGAATCTCCTGGTCTGCTGACTCTCCTCTTGAACATGACTTGAATGAAAACTACGTGGACTCGATTAGACTTGACTGGACTAAAAATGACTAGACTTGACTAAGTGGACTCAATTGGACTCAGTTATCTCACTTTGATACAAGTGACTCGGGACTAATGGACTCAAATAAAATAAAATAAACTAAATTAAAATAGACTTTCGGGTCTCCATCAAGAAGATAGATCATTAGCTTAAACCATCATTATCCATGAGAACATGGGGCCTCACCTTTTGACTTAGGAAACTTATGGCACCATAGTTCATGCTCTTGCCAGCCTGGCAAAGAGAAAGTAACCTTAGCTACTTGAAAATGTTAATTATATAATAGGATAGTTTAAAATGAAATCTATTTGATATAGTTCAAGAGTTCCCTACCAAAGATGCACATGTAGTGGACAATAGCTGAAACTATAAGCAAGGTTTCAAATATCCTAATGATAAGGAGGCTAAGTTAAAACCACTATCATTTATTTATTAAGATCTAGTCTATAAGGCTAAATTATTATTGGATGAGGGCTTTAAGTTATAACTTGGACTCCTTTTTTTCCATTTTCAAGTTTAATGCATACAAATGAGAAAGATACTAAGTCGAACACATGGAGAAACATGGCTGGCCTATAGTTCAAACATGAAACAACCTTAAAGAAAGAGCTACACAACCATTAGATCATATAGATCTTTTTGCTATCTTAAAATATGGATATGGTGATGTTTCATATGCTTTGAGATACATATCAATTAACTTTTAAACTTCAATACAAATGTTTGGTTTGATCCTCCCCATCCATAAACTCCAATACACAACTAGGGTAATGAGATAACAAGATTATTTTCTTAATGAACATGTATAAGTATATGCAGTTTTAATATTATACTTCTTTAATATGTATTACTTTTGCCCCATATTTATAATAATTTATAGTTTGCTTTCAGCCTTCACTAAGAGGTAACAAAATTTGACATTCTAAATTTTGAGGTTTGGATTGCTTCCAACCTCTATGAATAGTCGATGTTAATAGCATGACTTACAAAATATCACACTTTATATACCCAACCAATTAGTAACATCAGCAGGTCAGACCTACACTTGACCATACCACAAATTAGTTAGTTGTTGTCCATCTCAATGTAGAGCTGCATGAGTTTATCACATCCTTCTACTTTATTATATATACAAAGGGTTTCATTTTGTCTACCTTTCAAGTAATATAGTTGCTAGTCATTTACGAAATGATACCTTCTTTAGGAATTCAATGCTAGGTTTTAGTCCAGTAATAGTTTCCAGGAGTTTTGCATATGGATGGATAGAATGGATAATTTGTAAAGGTAGAACAACCTAGCCAATCTTTAATATATCAATGAATGTAAAGGTTAAACTTGAACTTGGTATTTTTGCATTCATTCATTCATCTATACATAATGACTGCATGTATGCATGCATGAGAATATGCACACACACTACACACAACCTCACCCAATTATAGTTCCAAGTACTATATAGTACATAATTGTTTTGAGGATTTTGATGGTGGTATCACATATCATGTGTTCCCTCCCCCTCTCTTAAATAATTAGGTATTTATTTTTACAAAACTTGCATTGCATAGAACCATAAACCCGTCAATTGATTAATGTATATATTCTATGGCATCTATACATTCAATTTTTTTTACTGGTGGGAGAATTATGTACATTGATCAATTGATTGCCCAGTTTGGATAGTTTAAAAATTACAAATAATTTCATAAGTAATTATAGTAATCTAATAGTATGTTGAGGGTTTAAAAAAATTTGGATAATATTTTTTTTAGTTCTCCTTATACATTTTCAGCCATCTAGGAAGAACTAAAAAAAATGCTACCAAAATTTTTTTCGGCCCCATTTGCATATCGTTTGATTATTATAATTGACCTATAGAATTAATACAATTCTCTCGTAGGATAGGAACCTCTTTACCTATTTGTTTGGGCATCCTATATGTAAGCCCTAAATTATTCCTGAACCCTACACTCAAAATTAACCCTAAACCCTAAATTAACCTTATACCCTGAACTGTAGATCCTTAAACCTAAATTAACCTTAAATCCGAAACCCATGCTGCTTGAGTTAATGTTCTAAATTGTTTGTTTTGGTTTTAATTTCTTCTTTATGTACTGATGTCTCTATTAAAATTTGAAATATTTTGGGTAAGTGAAAATATAAAAAGTTGTAATTGTATACTTGTATTTTGTTCTTTTACAGAATATGGATATCCATCATGATCATAGTTGAATGTATAATAGACTTTTATTGGGTCAAAAAGGATATACTAAAATTTTATTAAATGGGGCAGAGGAATTTATTTGTTTTGATTGCCAACAATCATCATACTTTTTAAGCCATGAAAAAATTAGATGTCCTTGTTCAAAATGCAAAAATCAAAGATACTTAAGTCCTGATGAAGTAAAGATTGATCTTTATAAAAAAGAATTTGTACCTAATTACTGATATTGGATATCACATGGAGAGAGTGATCCTCGAGTCAGTGGGGTCTTTGATGTACATTCAAGTATGTCTAATAGTGCACAATTGGATAATGATGAATATAATAGATATCAATATATAATTTTTGATACTGTTGGCATGGAATATGGGTCTCACTATGAATAGAATGTGGAGGAGCTTTTGAATATGGTTGCTTAGAACTTTTATGATATGTTACATGCAGTTCAACAACCATTATGGTCGAGATATAATGATCATTTTGAGTTATCTATTACCGTTAGATTATTAAGCATAAAATCATAGGGTAATATTTTGTAACTATCTTTTGATCAAATAGTGAGACTTATGAAAGAGACACATCCTCCAGATAATGCAATACCCCAAGATTTTTATAGAACAAAAAAATTGATGTCAAAACTTGGCCATACAACTCAAAAAATGACTATTGTATTAATGGTTGTATATTATATTACAGTGAAAATAATGAAGAAAGTTATTATTATGGCATCCTTAAGGAGATAGTGCAGGTAGAATATCTAGGGCATCCAATGAAACAATTGGTACTATTTAATTGTGAATGATTTGATTCAGTAATGAATCGTGGTATGAAGAGGTGCATAAGAAGTATGGGATTATTGAGATTTGGTATAGTCGAAGGTATACAAGATTTGATCCCTTCATATTTGCAGAAATGTGATTCAAGTATACTATCTTACTTATCCTAAAAAGATAAGAGACAAGATATAATGGTGGGTTGTCATTAGGACCAAACCAAGGGATACAGTGGATGATCAATATACATTAGAGGTTGCTTACCAAGATAATGTAATGTCTCATGTGAATACCATTCCGAATGATGATCCACTTGAAAATTTAAGAGACATTCAGGATGATTTTGAGAAAGTTGAAGGATATGATGATACAAACTTGGACCTGATGTATGTTCACCACCTTCTGCTACATCACCAGGTGCCATGTACTCTCATCCTCTATATTCAAGACCTCCTATCCATGCTCCAGCACCTATCATCTATTCTAGACCACCTCTTATCTATTCAGTATCTCCTCCCATCTATTCAAGATTGCTTATTATCCATTCATCATCTCCTCCTGTTCATCATGAGGCTAGCTATTCTCAAGATGCTACAGGTACACAGACTAGAGATGGCAGGCTAGTATTGTACCTTGATGGAGATGGATAAGTAAAAATTTTGTTTAAGAATATAATAATCACTTTAGCATTTTGAATATATTAGATTTACTTTGATTAATAAATAATAATTATAGATTTTGACCATCTCACCCACCTGCGAATGCCCATCATTGAAATAATGAGGAGCCACTTTGATGAACCATGGGTATCATGGAAAGAAATACCTTCTGCTATTAGAGATATGTGATTTGCTGAGTTTAAGGTAAGTAAAAATATTTTTTAATTAAATTTATTTTATTAATATATATTTTTTTATGTCATTTAACCTAATATCTATATTCAATGTAAAGGAGGTATCGGTTTGAGCCATCGAATGAACAATGAGCATGAAAATATTTTGAAAGGCATGGTGTGGTTCATTTGAAGAATCTCATTGCTAATTCTTGTAGAATTATGAAGAGACCACCTTGTCTTGGAGATCATGTATGGGATGCATTATGTGAGCATTGGCATATTGTCCAATATCAAGAGAAGTGTGAGAAAACAAAATAAAATCATGCTTCTGATTATGGACATTTTGGTGCTTCTCTTCACACTAGTGGCTCCATCTGTACATCTCTGCATAGATATAATATGGTAAGAGCTATATTTTTTTCTATTAAGCATATCTGGTTTATACTTATAAAATATTATAAACTGTACAAGATTTGATTTTAATAATACAGACTCTGAAGACTGGTGCTGCGCCATCTCCATCTAAATTATTTATGCGCACCCATTAGAAGAAGGATAAGAGTTGGATGGATAGGAGATCAAAGCATATTAGTGTAAGTAACATATTACATTACTTCTTATATGTTCTTTAAGATAATTGAGATAAATTTAACGAGCTGAATTTAGACATAACATGGCAGCACTATCTAAGAGAAACTTTGATCCTGCTCACCAGCAGACTCCACCATCAGAGTTGGATGTGTGGGTTCACACAATTGGTAGTAAGAAGAAAGGAAGGATTTGCAGTCTAGGATTAGAGTCTAGTGTATTGACAGGCCCATCATATTTTCATAGGCAAGCTTCATCATGCTTATAATGGATGCAAAGTCAACAAAATGAAGAGCAAGTGAGGAAGTAGGTTGAAGCTGAATGAAATTCTTGGGTACATGCTGCCAAACATGAAAGGGATAAACTTAGAAAGAGGGTGGAATGAAAGATTACTACATGATCTAATTACAAAGAAAAATTTCAACTATCAATATCTCTTAGTTTTCAATCATCTCCTTTGCAGCCACCTACTTGGAATCCATATTAGATTATGAGGGACCAGTACCACATTATGCACCTTCAAGCCTAGGAAGAGATGATGATATCGAAGAGGAGCAGGAGGAGTAGCACTGACTAGATTTCTTTACTTTCCTTTTAGATATATGATTACTTTATGTTATTTTGGAGATTGTGCTAGGTACACTGAGTAGTTTTATGTTTACTTCATGGTGTGTGAATATTTGACTCTTATTATTTTAGCTCTATAACTGAAAGAATAGTGCCCTAAAAGCCAATCATTGTATGGGCATTTCTATGATCTTCTAGCTTATGTATGATATTAATATAAGGCATTGGGATTCATCATATTGCTATGTCTTATCAAGATTATGATGAACCTTGTTGGTTGGGATAATAGAATTAGGGTTATGATAGAGATCATAATGGTGAAATCTAAGTTCTTATAAACCCTAATCTAAAATATTCCTAGTCGTTGCATCATCAATTTGGGGATTGATGTTTTCGGTAAGACTAGCACATCCTATGTATGCTCAAAAGGAAGGTGGTTGGTCTCATAGCCACTTATGTAGGGACACTAATACAAGGATGTGGGTGCTCATTAGGGTATAAGTTCACTGAACTGATCTGACAAGAGAACATCAAATGGAAGTCTTACTTATCAAAAGAATGTTCTCTTAGTGGAGTTATATATGCATGTGGTCCTTAGACCTGAGACTACTATAGTATCTTGTGCACATGAACCCATGTTTTGGTGCATACTCATTCATGGCAATTAAGCCATGTATGAGGTATTACTGGATATGGTAGATTATGTATAAAGGTAATGAGTAGGTTAATAAGGAATCGATCACTCCTAGTAAGAGGAGAAGTTATCCCATGTGATCTCTTCGAATGATGACTCAGGAAGTTTTAATCAAAGCATGATGAGATTAGATAGGATTTCTAATCTTTTATCGATCAAGTCTTCATTATTGAATTGAGATTCAAAAGGATTAAGTGCTAGGGTTTGACATTTATCCATGCACATCATTTAATCGGGATAAAGGGAGATCGAAGGATTGAATTGTACGGTAACTTTTCATTGAAATGTATTTTGATAATTTTTATTAAATTTCTCATCTTCTGGTTAGGCATGACACATTGCTAGACTTCAATCATGTCTTGTAAATTTTCATGAATCAATTCGATTGGATTCATGAGTCAATTCGGAAATTGGTTCAAATTGGCAACTTAGGTCTGCTCAATTTGGCCTAATTAGATCAATCGAGTTCGATTGAATTGAATCGGCTTGGACCTAGACCTACTGTTAGCTAGATGTGGATCCCAAAGGGTCACACACATTAGGAAATTGATCAAGGAAGTCAATTGGATTTTTATTAGGGTCATGGGTGTTGGTAATCTCCCAAGAACAGGAAATTGTAATTAAACAAGCATCAGCAGTCTGTCGCAGCAGAAGCAGATATAAAAACAATTTATATCTAATCATGCAATTCATAAATAAATCTAATTTATTTATTATAAATTTTTAACATGCTGCATAACATGAGAAAAATACTAGATCTGAAATAAAAATTATTTTAAGTACAAAATACTTACCGGATCGCTATCCGGGCCTACTTTGAAAAGCGTGCAGATCCGCTACTCAAAAATCAAGATTCTGTCAGAGCCGCGCAATCGCCTGGCCTTTGCTGGTATCCATATGAAGCTCTTGCAACTGGATCGTAGAGGGCACCAGACTGCTAGATCCTTGTAGCCCTCTCCTCTTTCAGCAAACCACCTGGTTTAAGAACTATGTCGATCCGAATTCGGGCCGGCTTTTGGCTTTTGTCTTGCAAATCGAACTATGCAAGACCTTTGGACCCTTTCCTCTCTTCTTCCTCTAGTAGAGCATCTCTCTAGATCTCACAAAAAAAGAGAAAACAAATAAAGGGAGAAGAATAGTATCTTGGTGTTAGGAGAGAGAACCCCTGGTATAGCACCCAAGAGAAGAAAGACGCCCCAAAATATTCTTCATGCCAAAAAGAAGAAGTCTGGAGTTTGGCCAATACATCTCCCTTTTTATTTTCATGGTAAAAGTCTCTCTTTTATTTCTCCACGCATAAAACATGATGTTTTAATTTATCTGGTTTAGGTTTTAAGAGTAGAAGAGGACTCTTCCTCCTCTCTTATTCTCTCACACCAAAATCAAATTACCGCCCCTCTTATTTCACGCCTTCTTTCTTTTGTCACCCAAAATAAATGGGGGCCCACAAGGCATATGGAGGTAAGAAGGAGACATGGAGAGAGAGTCCCAGTCAAACTGGACTCTAGGTCATGGTCCAAATGAAGTGATTTCTTAGTCAAACTGAAGCCGATTTTAAATCCGATAAAACCATTTCGAAGCAGACATTGACCCGAATCAATTAGGATTAATTAATTTAGACTAACTCAATTAAATTAAATCTAATTTAATTTAATTAACAATTAATCCATAATTAATTAATTGTAACATTTATAATTAGGTCAAATATTAATTGTAACACTTACAATTAAGTTCAAATTGATTTGCTGATTGGTTACTTGAGCTCCTGATGTGTGTGACCCCTCAGGTCCTATCCTGTCTAGTAATGAGACATGCTATAATCTCCATTATACATCATCGAAACTCTTTTCGATGGACTAAAACAATTTCAGCTCAATCCTAATTAGGATCATCGATCCGAGAATGATCATAACGGGTTCTCATGATCCACCAGTGATACCTAGCAGTATGTAGTGGCAACCCAGTAGAATAAGATTGGAACCCCTAGGTGTAGTTACCATGTGATTTGGTTCCTCTATCATAATCCCAACATGATGTTGGTTACGGATATTCGTCAAACCCATTAGTCATATGCTTAACCTAATCGACTCAAGTCCAATTGTGATACTAATGAAAACACATTTTCATTATCACCTTGCTATGGCCATAGACTTCTGGACTTAGTCTCATTAAGCTTGCATAGGATTATACCTTACTACTAAGGCAAATAGATCCCTACAAGTGAACACCCTATTCCTATAATAAACTTACTACAGCCAACGAACACTGCAAGGTCCCGTATGGATAGGAACCATGTGATTGTGCTGTCAAACTACAGCAACCTTATCGTGAATAGCCGAGACACTCTAGGTCAAGAAACTATTCACACAACTACAGCATTAGAAAGTTATCGACGAGTGAGTAGTCATCCGTATAACTTCCTGTACTTGGTCACGGTCAATACTGTTAATCTCTATCAACTACCTGCACTCTCACTCCAATGTCACCACTCTATAGGTCAGAGACTCATCTATCCTAAAAGGAAAGTGATCTGTGCACCAATTTTAATAGATCAATCACCATCCTCATGATATTCCAACAATCAAAAGCATTTTGGAGTTAATCTATAAAGACACATATCTCAGATTCTCAACTCTTGAGAATATGTGTCATTATCCATTAACTCCATGGACGATTCATAGACACAATAATATAAATGAAACTAATGCCCTTTATTAATAAAGAAGAATTAAGTACAAAGTTAATGCCCTAAAAATTACAATGTGTCAAGCCAACATGGCTTTCAGGGCATACATCTAATAATCTTCCACTTGCACTAAAGCCAATTGGCTACATATCTAAGACCCATTTTCTCAAAGTGGACTTCAGCCTTCTGTTGGCTCAGAGTCCTAGTCAGTGGGTCTACCACGTTGTCCGTGGTGTCCACTCTTTGTACCTCAATATATTTCTTCTCGAGGTAGTCGCATATGATATGAAACAGCCGCTCAATATGCTTGGACTTCTGGTGAGACCTGGGCTCCTTTGCAAGAGCTATTGCACCATTATTGTTACAATATATGGGGATGGCATCAGATGGCATCACTCCAAGCTTCACAACAAACTTTTTGCACCAAAAGACTTCTTTTGCAGCTTCAGAGGCAACGATGTATTCTGCTTCCATTGTTGAATCTACTATGATGGGCTGCTTGGAACTTTTCCAACTAGTTGCCCCACCATTGCACAAAAACACAAACCTTGATGTAGACTTTCTATCATCAAGATCAGAGATAAAGTCTGAGTCTGTATATCCTTTTATCCCTAATTATGAACTCCCTTCAAAGACTAGGAACAAATCTTTAGTTCTTCTTAAGTACTTAAGAATATTCTTTACTGCTATCCAGTGTTCTTCACCTGGATTCGACTAATATATGCTCGTGACACTCATATTAAGAGCTATATCAGGTCGAGTACACAACATGACATACATAAGGCTTCCAATTGCCGAAGCATATGGAATCTTGCTCATGTGTTGAATCTCTTCAGGTGTGTTGGGATACATTTTCTTGGAGAGATTAATGCCATGCCGAAAAGGTAACAATCCTGTTTTAGAGTTCTCCATGTTGAACCTTTTCAACACTTCATCTATGTACAATTTTTGTGAAAGGCCAAGCATCTGATTAGATCTATCTCTATAGACCTTAATCCCCAAAATATAAGATGCTTCACCTAAGTCTTTCATAAAGAATTCCTTAGATAACCAACTTTTGACCGAAGTAAACATGGAAATATCATTCCTTATAAGGAGGATGTCATCCACGTACTATATGAGGAATGTCACTGCCCTCCCTCTGGCCTTCCTGTAAATACATGGCTCATCCTTATTTTTGATAAAATCAAACGATTTGATTGCATCATCAAAACGAGTATTCCAACTCAGAGAAGCTTGCTTCAATCTGCAGATTGATCTATGCAGCTTGTAGACCTTATGATCTTCATCATTGGAAGTGAAACCCAAAGGCTGCTCCATATAGATATCTTCCTCAAGATATCCATTCAGGAATGCAGTTTTCATATCCATCTGCCATATCTCATAATCATGATATGCTGCAATTGCAAGCAATGTACGGATGGACTTCAGCATAGCTACTGGTGAAAAGGTATCTTGATAGTCAATGCCTTCACGTTGACTATACCCTTTCGCCACCAACCTTGCTTTAAAAGTCTCTACCTTACCATATGCACCTATTTTCCTTTTGTAGATCCATTTACAACCAATAGGTATAATACCCTCTAGTGGATCCACTAAGTACCAAACTTGGTTAGAATGCATTGAATCAATTTCTGACTTCATAGCATTCAACCATTTCTCGGAGTCGATGTCTGACATCGCCTCATCATAAGTCTTAGGATCAATCAATTGATCCTTGTCCCTAACAAGAAACATTTTCTTTAAATCCTCTATAAGCATACCTAAGTACCTTTCAAGAGGTTTGGAGACTCTAATAGACCTATGAGGTGAAAGAGTATTTACGTGTATTGGTTGATTGGGTTCGATCTGATCTCCAGCTGATTGTTCTTGAGAGACTTTCTCATCAAGCTCAATTAACCTCCTACTATCACCTTCCTGAATAAACTATTTTTCAAGAAATGTGGCATGTCTATTCACAATCACATTATGATCTTCTGGAAGGTAAAAATAATATCCTAAAATTTCTTTAGGATATCCTATAAATCGAGCTTTCACAGATCTTGATTCCAACTTATCCGCCATTAGTCTTTTGACATAGGCTGGACATCCCCAAATCTTGAAATGAGCAAGACTTGGTTTCTTACCATGCCAGATCTGATATGGTGTGGTAGGAACATATTTAGATGGAACCCTATTTAGAATATAAATTGAAGTTTGTAAGGCATATCCCCAAAGAAACAAAGGCAAGTTAGTGAAGCTCATCATGGATCGGATCATATCTAATAATGTCCTGTTTCTCCTCTCAAACACCCCATTATGCTGAGACATACTATGTGGAGTCCATTGTGAGACTATGCCATTGTCCTTAAGATAACCTAAAAATTTCTTACTAAGGTATTCTCCTCCCTGATCTGATCAAAGAACCTTAAGGGTTTTACCTGTTTGTTTTTCTACCTCATATCTGAATTCTTTGAACTTTTCAAAAGCTTCAGATTTGTGTCCCATAAGAAACACATAACCATACCATGAACAATCATCAGTGAAGGTTATGAAGTAGTAAAAACCATCCCTAGACTGCACATCAAATGGACCACATACTTAGTGTGTACCAGGGCAAGTAATTATGTGGCCCTCTCCTCATGTCCTACAAAGGGTTACTTGGTCATTTTGCCTTGAAGGCATGACTCACAAGGTGGGTATGATTTAGAATTAACTGAATCTAGGATCCCATCCCTTTCCAGTTTATTAATTCTGTCCTCACCTATATGACCGAGCTTTAGATGCTACATATATTTATTATTTAGGTCATCTCTAGGATATTTATGTCCAATGGTATTTACTTTAATTTTCTCGTTAATGTTCAAAGATGCATCGGCATGCAAATGATAAAGACTGTCAATTAAAATAGCTTTTGCAACTAATTTATTTCTCAAATAAATACTACAAAAGTCTTTATTGAATATAAATTCAAATCCTTTCTGTGCTAGCACAGAAACAGAAATCAAATTTCTACTAGCTCCAGGCATAAAATAACAGTCACTAAGAACTAATCTAAATCCTAAAGGTAACATCAGAGAATATGATCCAACGACTTGAGCAACAACTTTTGCTCCATTTCTGACATATAGGACCATCTCACCTTCTCTCAGCATTCTACTTCTTTCCAGACCCTGCATTGAAATGCATATATGATCACTAGAGCCAGAGTCTAAAATCCAGCTGGAAGTAGATGAAACCGTTAGGTTAGATTCAATAACAAGTATACGCTTACCTTCAAAAGGTGCAACCTCCTTCTGTTTCTTCAGGCTTTCCAGGTAGAGAGGACAATTCCTTTTACAGTGGCCATCTGTGTTGTAGTGGAAACATTTTTCTTTGCTAACCTTGGCTTTCTTGGGAGTATCCTTCTTCTTCTATTTGCTTTCCTTCTTCTGGTTCTTTGCAAGTTTCTTCTTCTTCCAAGTAGACATTCTTTTGGAGGAAGACTGCTCCACAGAGTAAACAGAGCCCCTTGAACTCTTCAGGGTCCCCTCATTGCTTACCAGCATGTTCAATAATTCAGGCAAAGTGTAGTTCAACTTGTTCATATTATAGTTCATAACAAATTGAGCATATGAACTAGTCAAGGACTGGAGGATCAAATCCACCTGAAGCTCTTTATGAATAGGAATGCCCAGCTTCTCAAGCTATTCGATGTCCTTGATCATTGTCAAACAATGATTGTGCATTGACTGCCCTTCCTGCATCTTGTTGTTGAAAAGCCTTTTCAACACTTCGAAGCATGCAATCCGACTTTATTCACCATATAATTCTTGTAGGTGAATCAGAATCGATTTAGTAGTTGGCATATCCTCATGTTGGCTCTGCAATGCATTTGACATTGAGGCCAACATATAATACTTAACCTTATTATCATCTTCCATCCATTTCTCATGTGCAGTCATTTGACGAGCACTTGGATGGTCAGGTAAGACAAGGGGTTCCTGGTCAAGCACATAGTCCAACTTCTTAAAACTCAAAACAATTTTGAAGTTTCTCAACCAATCTTTAAAATTGAGGCCAACTAGTCGGTTTATCTCTAGAATACAGACTAAGAGATTTGAAGCAGACATGGTTAACTGCAAGAGTAGAAGATTCAAATTAGATGATTTATACTTAATTATAAAAATTATTCTGGGGTCATTAAGAAATAATTTTAGAACTCCCACTATTTTCTCAGATCTCTCACACTCCCCGTGGAGATGCGAAAATCCTGTGACTCTAGATTTTTAGTGGGTGCTACGGTCTCATCGATGTGCGTCACCTCATCGTATTCGGTTATTGGTAACATGCTATACCAATAAGTGGCTAACTCTTGTCCAATACATCTAATACAAGTTGTAGCTCTTGGTCTTTAAATCATGGAAACTCAACGTGCCTGTTTATTGGTCCAATCATTAGTTAAGTCAGACCCACCATTCCTGCTAGACAAAGCCATCATTGAATCCCTCAATGTACCCATTTATTGGGCCCAACCCCATCAGTGCCTAGCAACATCTCATGCCTAATAGGGTGGTTGTGTCTTCCCGATGCAACTAGACCACTGTAACCAGTCTAGAATAATCAACACCAGTAAGACACCCGCACACCTACAATGGTGGAAGACCTATGACTTAATATTTATTGAGAGCTTAGGTTCAGGTCTCTTCTAAATTTATTAGCCAAATCATAACTAACCAATTACATTCAGTCAGCACAATCTCATGTCTGACTAAAATTACATTAGGTCAGCACAATTTCATATCTGACTTAATATAACCAGTATGGGTGAACTCAAATCAAAAGTGACCCTTTTGAAAACTTAATCATCCAAATTGGCCGGTCAGTTTGATTCATGGGAGGGTTTTCCCAATATACCCTCTTTCCGCTAAACTAGTTGGTTAAGAAAGAGTTAGCCCCAATTAGCAAACTATAATCAAAACCTTCTTTAGACACCAATTGACTAACAAGATTCAATTAGGTCATCTAAGATCTGGGCTCATCACTGAGCCAAATTAGGTCTTAACTTATCGATGCACTATCAAATGAATCGATCTGACTAGACTACATCTAAAACCAATTTTGAGCACACTTGACCTAACCCAAATCATCAGTTAAGTCACTTGCTCAAAATCATATTAGGGTTACTAGTTGATCTAATCAAGCCCTAATCATGCAGCCCAATCTCTAGACCTAATTTGTTCAACCCAGACCCTCATGCACCTAATTTAATATTCTTGATCAAATCAATTTTAAAATTAGGTTTAAGTGCATGACATTAATGGCTTATGATCATAAATCATATAAAGATCTAAACCCTAATTTTGTGCATCTTATACAACAACATACAAAGTCATAAATCGATCAAAATGCTTTTGAAAACCCTTTTTCAAAACCGATATACATCAAAGTAGGACAACCTTTGCACTATAGGGGGTAAACCCTATAGCAAGATAACCTTATGTTACTTCATGCAACATTTGATCAATTTAATTTCAGATTATTAAATTTAATTTCAGATCTGAAAATTATGATTTTAATTTCAAAAATAATTTTTTAAAACATAAAATTCTATGCTAGAACAATCTCATGTTCAACATAGATCCGAAAAACCATAATCTTTCTAACTAATTTGAATATTTTTCAGATCTGATTCTCAAGCATGAATGTTAAAAGGAGAACCTGGGCTCTGATACCACTGTTGGTAATCTTCCAGGAACAAGAAATTGCAATTAAACAGGCATCATTAGCCTGTCGCAGCAGAAGCAGATATGAAAATAATTTATATCTAATCATGCAATTCATAAATAAATCTAATTTATTTTTTATAAGTTCCTAACATGCTGCATAACATGAAAAAAATATTAGATCTAAAATTAAATTATTTTAAGTATAAAATACTTACCTGGATCGCTATCCGGACCTACTTTGAAAAGCATGCAGATCCGCTACTCAAAAGCTGGGATTCTGTCGAAGCTGCTCAATCACACGGCCTCTGCTGGTATCCACATGAAACTCTTGCAACTAAGTCATAGAGGGCACCGGACTGCTAGATCCTTGCAGCCCTCTCCTCTTTCAGCAAACCACCTACTTTAAGAACTGTGCTGATCCGAATCCGGACCGGCTTTCGACTTTTATCTTGCAAATCAAACAATGCAAGACCTTTGGACCCTTTCCTCTCTTCTTCCTCTAGTAGAGCATATCTCTAGATCTCACAAAAAGGAGAAAACAAATAAAGGAAGAAGAATAGTATCTTGGTGTTAGGAGAGAGAACCCCTGGTATAGTGCCAAGAGAAGAAAGACGCCCCAAAATATTCTTCATGCCAAAAGGAAGAAGTATGGAGTTCGGCCAACACATCTCCCTATTTATTTTCATGGTAAAAGTCTCTCTTTTATTTCTCCACGCCTAAAACATGGTGTTTTAATTTATGTGGTTTAGGTTTTAAGAGGAGTAGAAGAGGACTCTTCCTCCTCTCTTATTCTCTCACGCCGAAACCAAATTACCGCCCCTCTTATTTCACGCCTTCTTTCTTTTGTCACCCAAAATAAATGGGGGCCCACAAGGCGTGTGGAGGTAAGAAGGAGACATGGAGAGAGAGTCCCAGTCTAACTAGACTTTAGGTCATGGTCCAAATGAAGTGATTTTTCAGTCAAACTGAAGCCGATTTTAAATCTGATCAAACCATTTCGAAGCAGACATTGATCCAAATCAATTAAGATTAATTAATTGAGTCTAACTCAATTAAATTAAATCTAATTTAATTTAATTAACAATTAATTCATAATTAATTAATTGTAACATTTATAATTAGGTCAAATATTAATTATAATACTTACAATTTAAGTTCAAATTGATTTGCTGATTGGTTACTTGAGCTCCTGATGTGTGTGACCCCTCAAGTCCTATCTTGTCTGGTAATAAGACATGCTATAATCTTCATTATATATCATCAAAACTCCTTTCGATGGACTGAAACAATTTCAGCTCAACCCTATTTAGGATCATTGATCTGAGAATGATCCTAACGGGTTCTCATAATCTACCAGTGACACCTAGCAGTATATAGTGGCAACCCAGCAGAATAAGATTGGAACCTCTAGGTGTAGTTACCATGTGATTTGGTTCCTCTATCATAATCCTGACATGATGTTGGTTATGGATACTCGTCAAACCCATCAGTCATATGCTTAACCTAATCGACTCAAGTCCAATTATGATACTAATAAAAACACCTTTTCATTATCATCCTGCTATGGCCATAGACTTCTGGACTTAGTCACACTAAGCTTGCATAGGATTATACCTTACTACTAAGGCTGATAGATCCCTACAAGTGAACACCCTACTCCTACAATAAACTTACTGCAGCCAACGAACACCGCAAGGTCACGTATGGATAGGAACCATGTGATTGTGCTGTCAAACTACAGTAACCTTATCGTGGGTAGCCGAGACACTCTAGGTCAAAGAACTATTCACACAACTACAGCATCAGGAAGTTATCGATGAGTGGGTAGTCATCCGTATAACTTCCTGTACTTGATCATGCTCAGTACCGTTGATTTCTATCAACTACCTGCACTCTCACTCCAATGTTACCACACTGTAGGTCAGAGACTCATCTACCCTAAAAGGAAAGTGATCTGTACACCAATTTTAACGGATCAATCACCGTCCTCGTAATATTCCAACAATCAGGAGTATTTAGGAGTTAATCTATAAAGACACATGTCTCAGATTCTCAACTCTTGAGAATATGTGTCATTGTCCATTAACTCCATGGACGATTCATAGACACAATAATATGAATGAAACTAATGCCCTTTATTAATAAAGAAGAATTAAGTACAAAGTTAATGTTCTAAAAATTAGAATGTGTCAAGCCAACATGGCTTTCAGGGCATACATCTAATAATGGGATCCTAATTGGCTAGCTAATTGACATACTAGCATATGTTGGCAAGCTCAACTCCTAATCCAATTAGATTGGGTCTAGTTGCTTGCTAATTGGGCTAACTAATTTAAGTAGAAATTAAACTGTGCTGAGTCCTAAGTGGGGCAGCCTAATTCAGATTTTTTCTGGATTTTTATTAGACTTATCTTGGATTGATGGAAGAGTCCATGTTGGCATGGACTCTTGGATGCCAATTTGGTTTCACGCCAATATTGGTATGTGTAGAAGGACACAGAGTCCTACTAGTCAGACACAAGTCCTAGATAAGTGCTAAGGCCCTCATCCTAATCTCCATGCCTTTTTGAAGTGTTTTTTAATGGTCAAAAGATGGAAATTTCATGGAAGCAGGTTGGCGCAACATGAAAGGCCGTGACCCTTCGTGGATTAGCACTAAAACATATTGCAGAGTCCTTCTATTTGAAGGCTCTCAGATATCCAACACATCCCTTCATACTTCCATGACTTTTGGCACTTTAAATGATCGGTAATTAACATGTGGTAGGAGATTAAAATGCTGGAAATATCAAAGAGACATTTATATATCTCTTGGTTTATGAAAGGGTGTATCATGATAAGTCTGTCCATCCAATAAGACTCCTTCTCATTGAAGAGTCTTATCAGATGGCTACAGAAGAGGCATATCAGGCACCCCATCCTATTCAATATAAGGCATCCGTGTTTTGATGCCAGAGCACTTCAATTCCCATCAAAAAACTTAACCTGATATGTTCTCTTCCTCCCCCTTAAGATAAGGTTTGTCTTTTTAAGACAAAGCTTGTTCTTTAGAGACAAGGCTAGTCTTTTAAGATAAGAGCCTAGAGAGAAACATACAGGGGATATTTGGCATCCAAAAGGAAATATAGAGAGATATCTGAGTGCCCTATAGAAGGGTAGGGAGTCCAGCAAGGGAGAAAGTCTGAAGGGCTGCCATAAGAGTCCCAGTCAAACAAGCAACTATTATAGGAGTGCATCCTTGGTCCAGTTTCTGTGTGGATCACCTTTGGAGGGCATGTGCCTCATGAAAATAAAGGATAATAGCACTCCAAGTATTCTTCTATAGCCCAAAAAGTTTAGATTTATTAATTGTTATGCACAAGTGGTCCGAGGGTTTAGGGTTCGACCGATTTGGATTTCACCTTGATGCATGCAATTGTAATTTCTTTAGTGTTGATTGCTTACCATGCAATGAATTAATGCATGATTAGTTTAAATTACACATTTGATATGTTATATCCTAGTAATTGCTTTGGATTGGATTAGTCACCATGGCCATCCAGTATAGGAGTTAATTAGGATTTCATGGCCCTCTCATCCCATTCAATGGGACTCCTATGACGTGTTGGGGTGCCATTGTGGCCATATCCCATGAATAAGTGAGGTGAACGGATTGATGTAATATCATGCTTATGGTATGCATATTAGAGTTAATATGCTTGTTTGCTGAAATGAGTTTCATAATGACATGATTAATTAGGATGTGATACAGACCATCAAAGCCCTCATAAAAATTATATTTAATCATAGTGTAAGTTAATCATTATGCAAATTCGATTAGGATTTGATTAGCCAATTGGTGTCTAGGCAAAGTGGTTCTAGAAAGGTAAAGGGAATGAGATTTTTAATTAGTTCCATTGTCTGACCTGGCCAATTTAATTGGTATCTAAGGAAAGCAATGGGGGGGGCCCCTCATCTCTTCCACTTACTTGGCTAATTTGGTCGCATCTAAACCTTAAATTGGAATTATTAATTGATTAAGCATTCTACAAATTGCCTTCTTCATGCTAAGCCAAATCCATGCCAAAAACTATAGTAGGTTTATTCTGATTGACACAAGGCCTACTCTAGGATTTGATATGATATTTGTCTTGGTGCATTTTTATGCTTTATGGCATGATTGGTGGTGTTGCTTTGCTGTGTCATGATTGATACAAGGGCAACATTTATCAAATATGGCTGTATGGAAATGAAGTATCTGACTAAACTAAGACATTATAGTTTGTTGTGATTAACACAAGGCTATAAGTGTCTTAGAGGCAAGTGTTATGTTGAGAGTTGCATAGGTTGCAATTGGAATGGAAATTTCCTATCCTTGAACTCATAAGTGTTTGTTGTGATTAACACAAAACATTCATGAGGAATTAGGATCTCAACCCCATTAAGGAGGCCCTAGTAGGGTTTCCCGCTTACAATAGATGAGGGTTGTGGTATTCGAAAGAAAATAGTATGAGATATAATTAGATGCAAAAGTCCTTATCTAATTATGAATATCATCATGAGTGGTCTGCTTATAGTTGCTCTTTACTTACTGTAGATTGTTACATAATGGCTTCTACTCTTTCACAGTGTGGCATCTTGGATGCCAACAAGTTGACCGGTCCAAATTATGTGGACTGGTTGAAGAACTTGAGGATTGTATTAACTCAGGAAAAGATTGCCTATATCCTTAATTATCTTGACCTAGACCTGATAGGAGAGGATGCTACTGAGGAGGAAAGAGCTATATATAAAATGTGCCAAAATGATAGCATGACTGTTAAGTGCATCATGTTAGCCTCTATGAGCAATGAATTGCAGAGGCAACATGATAAAATGGAATCTCAGTCCATATTGCTCAATCTTAAAGAGCTTTATGGAGAGCAAAGTAGGACTGCTAGATATGAAATATCAAAGCAGTTGTTCTGTGCACGAATGAGTGATGACTTGCCTGTACAGGTCCATGTTCTTAAGATGATTGACTTAATCACCCGATTAGATCAATTAGGCTTTGTCATAGATGAGAAGCTCAATCAGGATTTGATCCTGCAATCACTCACAGATTTCTTCTCTCAGTTTATCGTGAACTATCACATGAATAAACTGAATATATCATTGCCTGAGTTATTGAATATGCTCAAGATAGCAAAGAGAAAGATACTCTTACTTAAAGGTGATAGCAGAGAGGAAGATACTCTTACTTAAAGGTGACAGCAAAGAGGAAGCTATTGAATATGTTCACATTAAAGGTGATAAGGCCCAGCTTCTTCTGGTTAATGAAAAAAAGAAGCAGGCAATGAATAAAGGTTCAAAGAGAAAAGGGAACCCTAAAAGTAGATTCCAAAAGAGGAAAAAGGTAAAGAAGCCCTCTGCTGATGGGACCTGCTATCATTGTGGAAAGCAAGGGCACTAGAAGAAGAATTGCAAGTTGTATCTTGCAAGTTTGAAGCATGATGCTGGTGGAGCATCAAAAGGTTTATACATGATACAAACAAACCTGTCATTGAGTTCTTCAGCTTCTGATACATGGGTTGGATACTACATATGGATCTCATATATGCAAGTCATTGCAAGGGTTATAAAGATCTAGAAGCTTGAAGAAAGAGAGATGATGTGAATGTCACTTATCTCTGGCATTGCTATTTGGATCATATAAGTAAGTCCAAGATAAACAAGTTATACAAAAAAAACTTCTTCGAACCTTTTGACCTTGAGTCATTAAAAACTTGTGAGTCCTACCTCATGGATAAGATGACCAAATTTCCATTCACAGGACATGGAGAGAGGGCAATTGAGTTGTTAGGTCTAGCACACACAGATGTGTGTGGTCCTATGATAGCCCAGGCCAGAGGAGGATACTCTTACTTTATCAGTTTTACTAATGACTTTTCAAGGTTCGGATATATGTATCTTATGAAACACAAGTCTGAAGCCTTTGAAAAATTCAAGAGTATCAAAGTGTGGTTGAGAAACAAACTAGGCATAGTATTAAAATCCTTCGATCTGATAGAGGAAGATAATACTTGTCTAGTAAATTTCTCAATCATCTTAAAGACAAAGGCATACTCTCTAAATGGACTCCTCCATACACACCACAGCTAAATGGTGTAGCAGAAAGGAGGAACCGAACCTTGTTGGACATGGTACGATCCATGATATGCTTCATAGATCTTTCAGAATCCTTTTGGGGTTATGCCCTAGATACTGCTATCTACATATTGAATAGGGTGCCATCAAAGATAGTTAAAAACACTCCATATGAATTATGAAAAGATAGAAAGTCATGTCTTAAGTTTTTTAAGATTTGGGGTTGCCCTGCTTATGTCAGGAATGTTTTTGGACATAAACTAAGTGCTAGGGCTGACATGTATAGGTTTGTAGGATATCCTAAAGAAGGTATGGGTTACCTTTTCTACCACTCTACTAAGCAAGAGATTTTTGTTAGTAGGCATGCCACATTCTTGGAAAAAGAGTTTATCCAAAAAAAGGGCAATGAGAGGATATTTGAACTTAAAGAAGTTCAACCTACACCTGAAGCAATTCCTCAACCAAATGTCCTAAGGTTCAGGAATGACCACAACATACACTTCCTCTCCGCAGGTCAGAAAGAGTGTGAAGTGCACCTCTCAGTTATGGTTCTGTTATTGAGAATGATAATGAAGCCAGTATCATACATGATGATGATCCTATGACCTATATGGAAGCTGTCATGAGTGGAGACTCTGACAAATAGTTGGAAGTCATAAAATCTAAGATAGACTCCATGTACTCTAATCAGGTTTGGACATTAGTAGATCCACCTGAGGGAGTAAATCCAATTGGATGTTAATGGATCTTTAAAAAGAAGACTGGAGCAGAAGGTTAAATAGAGACCCTACAAGGCTAGGCTGGTGGCAAAAGGTTTTAGACAAAAACATGGTGTTGACTATGGTGAAACTTTTTCACCAATAGCCATGCTCAAGTTCATTTGGATAATACTTGTCATAGCTACATACTATGACTATGAAATATGGTAGATGGATGTAAAGACCACTTTCGTTAATGGATATCTTGAGAAAGAAGTCTATATGTCACAATCAGATGGGTTTGTCTCAAGTAAGAGACCAAATCAAGTATGCAAGCTTAAGAAATCTATTTATGGATTAAAGCAAGTATCGAGGAGCTGGAACATCCACTTTGATGAAATAATCAAAGAGTTTGGTTTCATCAAGAATGTGGATGAATCGTGTATGTACAAGAAGACAAGTGGGAGTGCCTTTGTTTTCTTGGTTTTGTATATCGATGACATACTCATCATTAGGAATGATATCCCAATGTTGGAATCGATCAAGTTTTGGTTATCAAAGCAATTTTCCATGAAGGATTTGGGAGAAGCATCCTATATACTATGTATAAAGATCTATAGAAATAGATCTAAGAGGATGCTTAGCTTATCCCAATCCAGGTACATTGACTTAGTATTAAAGAGATTCAACATGGAGGGAAGTAAGAAAGGTTACTTGCCCATGAGTCAAGGCATACATTTCTCCAAGAAGATGTCTCCTAAGACATCGAAGGAGAGAGAAAGGATGAGTTTGGTTTCTTATGCTTCGGCTATAGGATCAATTATGTATGCCATGTTATGTACTAGGCCTGATGTTGCTTATGCCTTGGACATAGTAAGCAGGTTCCAAGCTGATCCAGGGAAAGATCAGTGGAAAGCTATGAAAAACATTCTTAAGTACCTAAGAAGGACTAAAGATATTTTTCTAATATATGGTGGATCAGAGTTGAAATTAGAAGGGTATACAGATTCTAGTTTTCAATCAGAACCGGATGATAGCAAATCCATATCAAGGTATGTCTTTACCCTATATGGTGGTGCAATGAGTTTGAAGAGTACAAAGCAGTGAACTGTAGCTGAGTCAATCACTAAGGCAGAGTACATAGCTACAAGTGAAGCCATAAAGGAAGTTGTGTGGATGAAGAAATTCATCACGAGATTTGGTGTGGTTCCTATTATAGAACAACCAGTGTCACTTTATTATGGTAACACTAGAATTGTTGTGCAAGCTAAGGAACCAAGGTCTCATAATAAACCCAAGCACATCCTAAGATGCTTCCACCTCGTTCAAGGATAAAATGTTGTCATCGAACGAGTAGATATAAAGAACAATATAGCAGACCCATTCACTAATGCACTACCAAAGAAACAGTTTGATCACCACTTAGATTATATGGATGTAAAATACAAAGACGATTGGCTTTAGTGCAAGTGGGAGATTGAAAGAATAGTATCCTAAAAGCCAATCATTATATGGGTATTTCAATGATCTTCCAGCTCATGTATGATATTAATATAAGGCATTAGGATTCATCATACTGCTGTGTCTTATCAAGATTATGATGAACCCCATAGGTTAGGGTAATGGAATTAGGTCCATGATGGAGATCATAATGGTAAGATCTAAGTTTCTATAAGCCCTAATCTAAAATGTTCCTAGTTGGTGGATCATTGATTCGAAGATTGATGTTTCCGGTAAGACTAGCACATCCTATGTATGCTCAAAAGGAGGGTGGTCGGTCTCACAGCCACTTATGTAGGGATACTAATACAAGGATATGGATGCTCATTAGAATATGAGTCCACTGAACTGATCCGATAAGAGAACATCAAATAGAAGTCTTACTTGTCAAAAGAATATTCTCTTAGTGGGAATTGTGCATGTGGTCCTTAGACCTGAGACTATCAAGTATCTTATGAACATGAACTCATGTTTTGGTGCATACTCATTCATGGCAATTAAGTCATGTACAAGGTGTTACTGGATATGGTGGATTGTATACGAATGAAATGAGTAAGTCAACAAGAAATCGATCACTCCTAATAAGAGGAGAAGTTATCTCGTATGATTTCTTCGAATGATAACTTAGGAAGTCTTTGATCAAAGCATGATGAGATTAGATCAGATTTTTAATCTTTCATCGATCGAGTCTTCATTATCGAATTGAAATTTGAAAGGATTAAGTGCTAGGATTTGACATTTATCCATACCCATCACTTAATCGAGATAAAGGGAGATCGAAGGATTGAATTGCATGGTAACTTTTCTTTGAAGAGTATTTTGATAATTTCAATCAAATTCTTTATCTTCTGGGTAGGCACCATATGTTGTTAGATGTCAATCATGTCTTGTAAGTTTTCATGAATCAATTCGATTGGATTCATGAGTCAATTCGGAAGTTGGTTTGAATTGGCAACTTAGGTTAGCTCAATTTGAACTAATTAGGTCAATCGGGTTTGATTAAATCGAATCAGCTTGGACCTAGACTACTACTGGCTAGATGTGGAGCTCAAAGGGTCATACACATTAAGAAATTGGACAAGAAAGTCAATTGGGTTTTTATTAGGGTCATGGGATCCTAATTGGCTAGCAAATTGATATACTAGCATATGTTGGCTAGCCCAACTCCTAACCCAATTGGATTGGTTTAGTTGCTTGCTAATTGGGTAACCAATTTAAGTAGAAATTAAATTGGGTTGAGTCCTAAGTGGGGCAGCCTAATTTAGATTTTAACTGAATTTTTATAAGACTTATCTTGGATTTGTGGAAGAGTCCATGTTGGCATGGACTCTTGGGTGCCAATTTGGTTTCATGCCAATATTGGTATGCATAGAAGGACAAAGAGTCCTTCTAGTCAGACACAAGTCTTAGATATGTGCTAAGGCCCTCATCCTAATCTCCACACCTTTTTGAAGTATTTTTGAATGGTCAAAACATGGAATTTTCATGGAAGGAGGTTGGCGCAACATGAAAGGTCACGACCCTTCATGGATTGGTGCTAAAACACATTATAGAGTCCTTCTATTTGAAGGCTCTCAAATATCTGATGCATCCTGTTGGAATATGACAAAGTTGATCTGTTTATGTTGACCTGCTAAGAGCTCAAAATTGAAATTGATCAATGCCCGAAAGGCATGACTACGATCAATGTCTCTTATGAAAGGTATAAAATCGATCAATGCCTGAAAGGCACAAATATGATCGATACTTAACTGATCGATATCCAAGGGGTATGAAGTAGATTAATAACCAACAAACACAAGATGACTTGCTTCCAGGTAAGCAATAGATTTGTTTGGAAATAGGAATTGTTAATAATTATGTAGTGCAGGAAATGACCAACTCTAGAGGAGACGACCAACTCTGGAGGAGACGATCAATTCTGGAGGAGACGACCAACTCTGGAGGAGATGATCAACTCTGGAGTAGACGATCAACTATGACGAAGCTGATCAACTATGAAGAAGTCGATCACTTAGAGTAGAAGATTGATTAACTATGACCAACTTTGGTTGCACGTGCTTACACCCTGGATTAACCGTTTTACAGACGGATGCCAGCTATAAACGGTTAATTCCTTTGCCTATAAATACCCGCGGATGCAATGGTGAGAAGGAGGCTTTTTTGGCAATTCATATCTTTCAAACACCTTCTATTTAGCCTTCCTTCAAAATTCATCTGTTCCTGTCTGAATGCCATTATCAAGCTTGGGAGCTACTTCAATCATCAAATCCGTCAAGAAGATGGCTAGGAGCTAGATCAAATCAGTTCAATCTGGCTCCTTGTTATTTCAAGCTTGCTATAATTTTGTTTGGACACAACAGATTGGCGCGCTAGGAAGGGGGTTCTCTGTAAAAGAGTTCCAAAAAATCTGGAAGGAAGCATGGTGAAAGGTAGGAAGAAGAATTTGCCAACATAAGCTGTTCCTAGTTCTTCAAGAGAAACCAATCTTGCTCTTGGCAACCAAGGGGAAAATCTTATTCTTGATGACAAAGCAACAGATCCTGTTCCTAATGAAAAAAGAAATGACCCTATTCCAGAGGAAAGGGTGAAAATTCCTCCCGCAGGGCACTTTGATCAAGAAAAGTTGAATGCTCTATTTGACAAGGTAGAAGTGCTCACCAAGGCAATGCAGAACCTTCAAGAAATTTCCATGAAGGAGTCGATGCAGCCAGCTATATCAAGAACCAGCCGGCAACGTTCACTCCAGGTAAGTAAACATCTTAGCCCTAGAAGACGTTCCTCTTATCAATGTTCTTCAGGTCAACAATCTCCTATAAGACATCATCATCGATCTCGTCATCACTTCAAGAAGCAAAACAAAGGAAAATGGCCACGATCTCGGTCAACTTCATCTGGAGAATCAACCCCTGACAGTATCCAAGTTCAACACCTCGCAAGAGAGAGCAGTTTTGATAGAAAATTCAAGAAGTTGGAGTTGTAGGTCGCTAAAGTTTTGGAGTAGAGGAGAACAGAGGATGCTGCACCAAGTTATAGTATTTTACCTCCTTTTTTCAAGAAGATTATGGATGAAAAGATCCCACATCATTTCAATGTACCGCGAATTGAGTTGTATGATGGGTCATCTGATCCTTTAGACCCTTTGGGTAGCTTTAAAGCCCATATGCTGATTCAAGGGGCATCGGACGCATTGCACTGTCTTGCCTTTCCCGCAACCTTGAAGAAGTCGGCAAGAATATGGTATTCCAGTTTGCAGCCAGACACCATCCATTCATTTGGTCAACTAGAAAAGTTGTTCATCTCTCACTTAGAGACAATCAGAAAAATGCCTAGAAATTCTGATAGCTTGTTCTTTATCCAGCAGTCAGAAGGGGAATCTTTGAAGAATTATATCAAGAGATTTAATTCCGCCATGTTGGAGATACCTGATCTCAATGAATATGTGGTGATGTCTGCTATGAAAAAAGGCTTGCGAGCCTCCAGATTTATATTTTCTTTGGATAAGAAATTCCTGACCAATTATTCTGAATTACTGGCCCATGCTCAAAAGTATGCCCAGGCCGAAGAACAGGCTTTGAGTTGGCGACAGGTGGAGAAAAAATTAGTACCAAGTAAAAAAAGAGCCAAAGAGGATGAATCCCAATTTTCTGGGGTCCGATCTATTCAACGGCAAAGCCAAAGGCTAAGAGAATTGATCAGCAGAAACTATATCAATCGATTTAATACTTATACTCCACTAACTCAATCAGTGTTTAATGATCAGAACAACTGATCCAAAGATCAGCCTGATAAGCTGATCACAATCCGACAAATCGAGTTAGTTTGATCCACTAACTCAATCAATGTTTAATGATTAGAACAACTGATCCAAAGATTGGCCTAATAAGCTGATCACAATCTGACAAATCGAGTTAGTTTGATCCACTAACTCAATTGATGTTTAATGATCAGAACAACTGATCCAAAGATCGGCCTGATAAACTGATCACAATCCGACAAATCGAGTTAGTTTGATCCACTAACTCAATCGGTGTTTAATGATCAGAATAACTGATCCAAAGATTGGCCTAATAAGCTGATCATAATCCGACAAATCGAGTTAGTCTAAATCCACTAACTCAATCGGTATTTAATGATCAGAACAACTGATCCAAAGATCGGCCTGATAAGCTGATTATAATCCGACAAATCGAGTTAGTCTAATCCACTAACTCAATCGGTGTTTAATGATCAGAACAACCGATCCAAAGATTCGCTTGATAAACTGATCATAATCCGACAAATCGAGTTGGTAACTCAATCGGTGTTTAATGATCAGAATAAAGGTTATATTAGTAGGATTACATTCTGACAAAATAGACTGATATAATATGCTAATTTATCTGTGCTCAATGGTTTACCGATTAATCAAAGAGAGATAGAAAATTTCATTAATATTCTATTACAAAAAAGGAAAGGAAGGGAGTAAATGGCAGTAAAGTTATCGTCAATTATCTATTACATATATTATATAGCTTCTTTCTGAATGGTCTAATCAACTGGAGTATTCTTTTGGCCCGATGTTTCCTGAATGGAGAACTTTGTCAGATAGTTGCTCGGCTAATTTTCTTCTTTCCCTACGGACAAATCTGGAGAGATAGTAGAAAAATTAAGGTCAGAATATAATTTTTTGACCTTATCAAGATAATCTTTGAAACCAAGGTCGTAGCCTTTGGCTCCCACTTTTTCTATTCCCCTGGAGAAACCGTCAGATTTCGTGAAGTCTTCAATTACGAGAGACTTCTGTTGGGTCAGCAAAATATTTTCTTGTTCAGTTTTCTTCAAATTTTCTTCAAGAAGTGATATTCTCTTCTTTATCAACAGATTTTGACCCAATACCTCTTCGTATGCTTGAGTCTTTTCTTCTATGGCTTCATCGGCTTGCTGAAGTATCTTTCTTCTTTTGGCCCCATCTTCCATAAGTTGATGGATATATACTTCATTTTGTTTTAATTGCTTTTGCAAAGACATAATCTTCATCGTTAGAAAGAGAACTTCTGTCCTGAAGACCTTCCGATCAGCAACAGCTTTTTTTTCTCTTCCTTAGCTATTGCTAATTGCCTCCGAAGATCTTCTTGAAGGTTATGTGTCTGATCCCAACCTCTTTCAATCATGAAGATATCACTGACAAAATATATAAAAGGTTTTGTATATTGTTAGGATATAAGTAGTTTGTCGTAAAGAAAAGAAAAGAATATCGCTTACCTTCGAGATTTTTGGATAAATGGAAGATAAGGTTTCCTTCACCCCCTGTTTGATGGTTGTCTCCTAATCCTTCCAAAGAATAGTGGATAGTAGTATGATTTTCGCCAGTTTCAGATTATTAATACTTGTGTCGGCAATCAATACTTGAACGGGTTTATTATCAGTCGGGTTGGCTGATTCTTATACCGGAGCTTTTCCTTTTTCTGATGGAATATGTTTCGTAAATGGATCTTGGTCTGTTTCTTCCAAAGCAGGAATGGAGGGATTCTATTCTTCTTCTTCAGACGAAGATGAGATATATTCAGGAACTGTTGATTTGTTGGAAGTACTCTTTGATAAATGGCTTTTTCTCACACACGGCCTTTCTTCTCTGAATCATACTCGTCCAACTTTTCTTTTCGACATCCGAGGTGATTTCTTATCACATGGCCTCATCTTTTGAATACAATGAAGATAAAGACCTTTTTTCGAGACTATGCCTTAGAACAAAGAATTTCAAAAAGAAAAGTGTTTGAGAAAAAGTTGATGCAAAGCTTTAGGCGTAAGACCCCTTTATATAGAGGGTGCTAGTGGTCATGATTCATGGCTCAAGTTTCGAGATATTGGGAGATTTTGACACATTTCAGATTTGATTTGGTGGGAATTCGCACATTGTTTCTGATGTTCAGAAAGTTAGTTGTAAGGTATGTATATAAAGGTATGTGATTCGAATTTCAAATTTTATGCACCCTTCTAGGTTTTGATAAATGCAGTTATACGGTCCTCAATAGTACCTCTGACAAAAAGATTATGCCTGGTAAAGTAGGTATGATCACCTACCTAGTTTGGAAAAAGTTTTTATGAAAGTTGGAAGTCTGACAAGTTAGAAACTATTTTTGTAATAGTTATTTTCCGAAGAAAAGTTAAAGATCACACCGTTATGATCAGATTATTTCGTTAGAAACTATTGTTTAATAAACTTATCTAGGGTTGGTTCTTTTGAATTTCTTTTGAAATATTAGTTAATGTTTATGATTCAAGTAAAGGATTTTATGAATAGATTGGGTTTCCTTGGAGATTTATTTAATTCGATTATTTTATACTTTTTCGTGATCCGACAAACATTGAGAAGAAGAATTTTTCATTAAAAAGCAAGCTAAGGTGTTACATCATCAATCTATTACATTAACCCCGATGGAACTTTCCTCTATTTCATTTTGAGCTACAGAAGGAACTGGTAAAATTTCTTCTGGAATTTGAGAAGTTAGTACCGGTCCTTTAATCTGATATCCAATCAGTTGTTTAGTTTGGCCTCCGATTAGTCTTTTCGCTTGATCAGAAATTAGTTCATCAGTTTGATTTTCCTCATCCGAGCTCTCTTCATCAGAATTTTCTTCATCGGAGTCTTCTTCTATTCTTGACGTGTCAAGATCAGGGCAAAATTTCTTTACTTTCTTCAGATAGTCGGCGAGACCATGGTTGTAACTTTCAACTCCTACCTCATGAAGTTTGTCGTCAAAGGCTTTTGATTGGACATATTTCTTGGCTGCCCCATTCACGGCTTCTTCAACAGCTTGCTCAATTTTTTTAGTTGTTGTCAAAACTTTTTCTTCGACTGCTAAAACCTTCTTTTCAATAGTTGTAATTTTTTCCTCAGCTCCCTCTAATTTAAGAGACAGTGATCGGATCTTCTTATTTTTCTTCTTTAGCTTAGACTCCATATTGTTCATTTTTTATCCTGTTTCTTTTAATTCTGCCTCTAATGCCAAAATTTTAATCGTTGCTTCTCCCAATTTCTTCTCCATGGAATTCTTCAATTCTTCGGCTACTTCTTTCTCCGCCTTCGCCACGTTTACTTCATTACTCATGGCTTTGTGGAATTGATCAAATTTTTTTAAACTTTCATCCGTGATACTGATCCCATGGATGAGCTATTATTTCATACTTTGTGTTAATCAAATTTGACAAAAATAAAGAAGATGATCAAGTATCTACTTAAAATATAAGTATAATTCATACCTTTAGTAATGTTGGGTGAAGTTGCAAAATTATGTCGTCGATTTGCTGGGACTTTGTTATTTCCCAGTCTCTTGAAATTATTATAGACTTCAGCAGCTGGCGGGCCAATATTGGGTTGTTCAGACCTGAATCATCAGCATATATGGAGAAACTAGCCGAAATATTTATGGCTGGGATTCTTTCTTCTTCTTCCCTCATCGGAGCTTTACCCTTGTCCGGCTGATTAGTAGGGTAAGATGATGGGTCGTCTCTTGGGATACTTGTCGTTTGTCTTTGCGTTGGAGATTGAAGGGATGTTGATAAAGGGGCTTCATCGTCCTCCGACACACTGGCTATCACAATCGGAGAATCAAGTCTTGCTACTGTTGGTGAAGTTATTGGATTGATCGGAGTCTTCTTCTTCAGTTTTTTGATCTTCCTCTCTTCTTGAATAGAGGAAGTGGCTTCCGCCTTTCTTTTCTTCGAGAGCTTCCGAAGTTTCTGGACATCCACCATGACTGATGTGTCTACAATAAAGGAGAAGTCAGAAATTAAGACAGACTGATCAGAAAGGTTGATGAAATAATATCGGTAATGAAAATACCTAAAGAGGGTTTAGGATTGATTTCTGCTGAAAAGAACCCTCTTTCATCAAGAAGTTCTTTAATCGGAGGAACTTCCATCCCAGTAAGCTTCTCATAATCTTCTTAATCAGAAGCTAGAACCTTTTTGCCGTCGTTAGGAGTTAGTCGGGGTTCCCTATGGCTAGTGATAAAGTACCAGGGAATTTTAGAGAAGATATAAAAGAAACTCGGTTTCCAGCCATGAATGGCTGAAGGAAGTCCCGAAATAAATTTCCGACCATGTCGTGGGTTGATTACCCATCATCCATGGCCATGAAAATCTCGTTTCAATATGAATAAAGAAGTAAAAAGTGAGATTTTTGGAGTTATATCCGCGTCCTTGCAAAGGATCAAGAACGCGCAAATAATCCGAATGCTATTGGAGGTTAGTTGGGATGGTAATACCCGATATAATTTGAAGATCATAAGAAAGAAATGATGGATCGAAAATCTAAGTCCGGCCCTTAGATGTTCTTCGTATATGGTTATGCTACCAGGAGGGGGCCGATCTATTTGATCTTCAGCAAGAGAGAGGATTACATCATACTCATCAGAAATATTATAATGCTATTTTAATTCTAAAATCCTATGTTCGGACAGAGAAGACCTAATATTTCCTATTTTTACTTGTTCAGTTTGTTTTCTTTGTTGCTAAGAACTGGATTCTTCAGGGTTTCCAGGATTTTCTATATGACTGGTTTCTAAGATCCTAACCATGATGAAGAAAGAAAATAAAGGAAGATTAACTTGGAAAAGAAGAAGAGAAATAAGAAGCTGACCTATGGAGTTTTTCTTTCGCTCCTAAAATAAAAAGGCGGAAATGACAGAAAACCTATTTTTCTGAGAAGGCTGGTGTTTATATAATACCTTCCAATGGATCGAGATCTCTTTGCAAACAACGAGAATAAGCCAGATTCAACCATCTGTCCATAAGTATTTATTAAAAATTGGGTTTCTCGAAAGGTCAAAATAGCTTTTATAGTACGGTGGTTGCGATTTGCTGATAAGACGGATATCTTTATTCCTTTTCGAAGATATTTTGATTTTCCTATATTTTGAAAAATTATAATTGTTGGGATTCCGGTGCACCGCAGTGGAAGTGTAATTTCAAAAATGATGAAATTTGCACCATAATCCCTTAACCAAGATCTCCTTATTCAGAATTAAAACATACAAACTAACATTGTTAGAATTAGGGCACCAACCTTTTAACGCTAAGTCCAATTTTGATGTAGAATCAGAACTTGGTGTTGAATGCTTCTTTTGATTTCACCAGGCATCCAAATGTCCACCCTCCAATGGTGATCCACAAGATGATTGATCAAGATGTAAGCTTCTTCAAAATTCCTTCACTTGAATTCTTATCCTAGAACTCAAGAGGACTAGGGCTTTAAAAACTGCAGGGTAGGGGCTCCTTACTTCCTTTCTTTCTTCTTCCTCTCCCTTTCTTAAAACCTTGTCCTAAGAATAAAACTCTTGTCTTGAAGGAGGAGGAGGATTTAAGACACTAATGTCTTAAAGTAAAAGGAAATAGAAACAGAGTAAGAGTTCTTTTCTTTTACCGATCAAGAGATTCTTCCTATCTCTTGTTTTGGACTTGAGTTTCAACAGAGAAGAGAACTTTGTAAGAGGGAAACTCTTTGTGTCCTAAACAAGCTAAGGAGGAATCAGTTTCCTGAAAAGAAAAGAAAATAAAAGACTCTGTTGTTCATTAGTAAAACACCTGAGACCTCTGTTGTTTAAATAGATTACAAAGAGATGTCTTCTCAAAAGAACACAACTCTCCGTAAACCCCATTCCACTTTGTCTCACGCCCCTTCCCTATTTCTCACGCCCTATCCTCCCATCTCACGGCCTTCCAGATTAAATCCCATGACTTTTCTTAAAGAAAAAACCGCGGTGTTTTAAAAGGAAGGAAGTCGCGACTTTTCATCTCCGAAGAGATGTTATTTCGCGCGCCCGGGAAGAGTTAGCGCATTCCTTCTTTCTTAAAATCTCATCAGCCATTGGATTCCCATCCAAGGGGGGACAGATGGTGCGCTAATCACTAAGAAAGGAGGCCACCCCAAATAAAATCATCGGAGATTTAAGTGGGGTGCGCCAAGAGTCCATGCACCATGGACTCTTCCAAATGGCGCGCCAAGAGTCCATATGCGCATGGACTCTTGGCATTTGGCATGAAATTGCAAGGGGGGCGGTTTGGGAGGCTAGCCATGTTACATGGCTAGCCAATAGGGTTAGCCATAATCCTATTTTCATAATTAGGGTCTAATTAGGTCCAATTAGAACCCAATTTGAACCAATCCGGAACCCTAATTCGAATCCGATTCGAATAGAAGCTAGGGTTTGCAACACCTGCTAGAGTGTTATCCTGCAAAGATGATTTAATTCCAAATTAAACTCTTGATCAATCCTCTTAAGTATGTGACCCATTGGGTTCCACATCTAGCCAGCAGTGGGTTCGAATACAAGTTGACCTAATTTGATTAGAACTCTTTCTAATCGATTTAGGTCAAACCGGGCTTACCCGATTTGATCAATTAGGACTCTTCCTAATAAATGATATTTGAATTTGATCAACCCACAAGACAAGATTGATGTTTAGCAACGTGTCATGTCTACCCGGAAGATATGAAAATTCTGATGAAATACCAAAATTACCCTTCAGTAGAGAGTTACCGGACAATTAAATCTTTCGATCAGCCCGCACCCAAAATATAACTGTGGATATGGATATATGTCAAATCCAATATTATATTTATTTCTAGCTCAGTCTTATATCGATGATTCAATTATCTTGATATTAGAAACCATCTCTAATATCTTTACTTTGATCAAAGATTCCCTGAATCATCATCCGATTGTTAACTAGCTGGATGCAATCTCCTCTTACTAAGAGTGATCGATTCCTTGTTGACCTACTCATTACCTTCATATCCAATTCACCATTCCCAGTATCAATCCTGTGCATGACTCAGTGTCATGATTAGGATTGAACCAAAGAATGGGTTCATGTACATAAGGTACTTATGGCAGTCTCAGGTCAAAAGATTACTTGTACCACTCCCACTATGAGAACCTTCTATTGACATGTAGCTAAGACTCCATTAGATGTTCTCAAGTTGGATCATATCAGTGAACTCATTCTCCAATGAGCACCCACATCCCAGTATTAGTGTCATACACAAGTGACTGTGAGAGCAGTCACCCTTTCCAGTATACATGGGATGTGCTAGTCTTACCGGAAAACCTTGATCCCCTACTCAGGGTTCCTTTGACTAGGAATACTTTAGATTAAGGTTTTAAGAATTTAGGTCTTACTGGTATGATCTCATCATAACCCTAAAATCATAGCCCTAATCTATGGGGTTCATCATATAGTATAAACACAGCGTATGATGGAAAAATAATGCCTTTATTTAGAAAATTGTCAATTACAATGGTTTGGGAGATACAACATAGATTGGCTTGTAGGGCATATCCCTTTCAATAATGATGAGAAGAAGATACGGCTGTTCGTTCTTATAACCATTTCCCTAGTTGGAATTTGACACATCATCCGGGCGTGTTGTCCCAGAGTAGAAATTTCTGATAGTTTCTGATTTACAATTAATGAACTTAGAAACTGGGGGGACTAGTGTTGGGATATGACAAAATTGATCTGTTTATATTGACCTGCTAAGAGCTCGAAATTGAAATTGATCAATGCCCGAAAGGCACATCTACGATCAATGTCTCTTATGAAAGGTATAAAATCGATCAATGCCTGAAAGGCACAAATATGATCTATACTTAACTGATCGATATCCAAGGAGTATGAAGTAGATTAATAACCAACAAACACAAGACTGACTTGCTTCCAGGTAAGCGATAGATTTGTTTGGAAATAAGAATTGTTAATAATTATGTAGTGCAAGAGATGACCAACTCTGGAGGAGACGATCAACTCTGGAGGAGACGATCAATTCTGGAGGAGAAGACCAACTCTAGAGGAGACGATCAACTCTGGAGGAGACGATCAACTCTGGAGGAGACGATCAACTCTGGAGAAGATGATCAACTCTGGAGGAGACAATCAACTGTGGCGAAGCTGATCAACTATGAAGAAGACGATCACTTAGAGGAGAAGATTGATTAACTACGACCAACTTTGGTTGCACATGCTTATACCTTGGATTAACCGTTTTACAGACGGATGCCAACTGTAAACGGTTAATTCCTTAGCCTATAAATACCCACGGATGCAATGGTGAGAGGGAGGCTTTTTTGGCAATTCATATCTTTCAAACACCTTCCATTTAGCCTTCCTTCAGAATTCATCTATTCCTGTCTGAATGCCATTATCAAGCTTGGGAGCTACTTCAATCTTCAAATCCTTCAAGAAGATGGCTAGGAGCTAGATCAAATCAGTTCAATCTGGTTCCTTGTTATTTCAAGCTTGATGTAATTTTGTTTGGACACAACACATCCCTTCATACTTCCATGACTTTTGGTATTTTAAATGACCAGTAATTAACATGTGGTAGGATATTAAAATGCTTGGAAAACCAAAGAGACATTTATATGTCTCTTGGTTTATGAAAGGGAGTATCATGATAAGTCTGTCCATCCAATAAGACTCCGTCTCATTGAAAAGACTTATCAGATGGTTGCAGAAGAGGCATATCAGGTGCCCCATCCTACTCTATATAAGGCATTGATGTTTTGATGCTAGAGCACTTCAATTCCCATAAAAAAACCCAACCTGCTATTTTCTCTTCCTCCCCCTTAAGACAAGGTTTGTCTTTTTAAGACAAAGCTTGTTCTTTAGAGACAAGGCTAGTCTTTTAAGACAAGAGCCTAGGAAGAAAAATAGAATGGATATTCGAGATCCAAGGGAGGATATAGAGAGGAATTTAAGTGCCCTACAGGAGGGTAGGGAGTCCAGCAAGGGAGAAAGTCTGAAAGGCTGCCAAAATAGTCCCAATAAAATAAGCAACTGTTATAGGAGTGCTTCCTTGGTCCAGTTCCTGTGTGGATCACCTTTGGAGGGCATGCACTTGTGTGCCTCATGAAAATAAAGGATAATAACACTCCAGGTATTCTTCTATAGCCCAAAAAGTTTAGATTTATTAATTGTTATGCACAAGTGGTCCTAGGGTTCAGGCATCCGGCCGGTTAGGATTTCAAAATGAAAATTTTGAAACCCAATCTTCCACTGCACCCGGCTCGAGGAACCCAACAATACATGCTTTTATAAATGACACCAGAGTACTTTATAATTAAAACTGATACTTATTATCTCACATGCACTATATAATATGTTGGTATCATTTGTTTTTCAAATAGATAATAGTTTGAAAGTCTACCAGCAACCCCTCATTATGATGTTATTTGGCAAGAAATATACAAAACAAGATACATGTGGCACAAGGTATGCTTTGATTATATTTAATTTTTCATATGATGTGTTAAACCTGATGAGTGCCGATTAGTTTTTGCCTGCTGTATTCTTATGGTTGTCATCTTGTTTTTCCCTGATGATGTTCCAAAATTATTGGTTATTGAAGGAGATGGCTCCAGTAGATATAGCATGGCTTCTTTTTATTAATCTCATATGATGTGTTGAACCTGATAGGTGCCGATCAGTTTTGCCATGATCGATATATTTGGCATGAGGTATGCTTTGCTTATATTTTATTCTCATATAATATGTTAAACCTGATGGGTGCTGATCGATTTTTGCCTGCTATATTCTTATGGTCATCATCTTATTTTTTTCTAATGATAATCCAAAATTATTGGATATTATAGGAGATGACTCCAACAGATATAGCATGGCCTTTTTTTATTATTCTCATATGCTGTGTTAAACCTGGTGGGTGCCGATTGCTTTTGCCATGATCAATACATTTGGCAGAAGTCATGCTTTGCTTATATTTTATTTCCATATGATGTGATAAACTTGATAGGTGCCAAACAGATTTTGCCTACCGCATTTTTGTGGTTGTCAACTTGTTTTTCCTTGACGATGATCCAAAATTATTGGATATTGAAGGGGATCGCTCCAGTAAATATAGCATGGCCTCTTTTTATTATTCCTATATGATATGTTAAACCTGATAGATGCTGATCGATTTTGCCATGATCTATACATTTGGCACAATGTTACTTTGCTTATATTTTATTTCCATATGATGTATTAAACTTGATGGTTGCCAATCGATTTTTTCCTACTGTATTCTTATGGTTGTCATCTTGTTTATCCCTGATGATGATCCAGAATTATTGGATATTGAAAAGGATGGCTCCAGCAAATATAGTATGGCCTCTTTTTATTATTCCTATATGATGTGTTAAACCTGATGGATGCCAATCGATTTTATTATTCCTATATGATGTGTTAAATCCAAGCAGATCAAGTCATTTGCAAACTACTTGTTGCAGGAATAAATGATTTTATTATCTACATGAAAGAAATAGGAATATGCTGCAAGCTCACATTCCCCGACACAATGTTGATGCAAAATACAAATGACATAGGAATTATCCTTTTCCAATGGTATTCAGGATTAACCTCTATTAATGGTTTAATTTTAAGCAATTTGATAGCAATATATGCTCCAACAGCAGAGCATATAAAGTAAATGCATGATACTGTCAGAGGAAACTTGAAATCCAATTTCTGTATTCAAAAACTTCTTTGATATTAAACTTTTTTGATATTCTGATAGAATTGGAGACACTTGTAAACCTCCAAATGATCAATAATTATAATAGTAAATCAAAAAAATAAGAGTCAACTATGCATAAATGACCAACATATATGTCACATAATGAGTACTTAAGAACAAGGAAAAAAAACAAATCTTCTAAGATCGGATGACTAATGAATGCATCAGTAGTTCAACTTTATTTTCAACTACAAGCACACCCAAAAAAATAAAAAAGAAAACACAAAAAAATGGCATTATTAGAAAAACCCTTATCAGCAACCTACAAAGATTGGCCAACTAGAGACGGTAGAATAGGTATAAACAAGAAAAAATTAAACTCAAAAACCCGATCAACACTAAAGGCTTCCATAAGTTAACCAGTAAATCATAGAACATGATCTAATCTATGAATAACCCTAAGATTTCACAATAAAAAGGCATCAATTCGAAACCTAGAAACACTAGAAATATCCTTAGAGACCAATGGAATCCTTTATAAAATTGAGAAAAGAAAATAAAATAAGAAATACAAGATTCTAAAGAAGAAGAAGGAGAAGAAGGATCTGGAGTGATACCACTCCTGTGGTGCCATCGATCAAGATGGTTAACTTCTAGTCAAACTGTAGTCCTTGTTTAGTAGATCTAAATACCATGAAAAAGATCTAAAAATTGGCCCAAAAATATCAAAATATCAGGAAAAAATGATAGTCATCAAAAAATAGCCAGAAAGGATTAAATAAGGACAAGAATTTGGCGAGAGATTTGAGTCGAAAGAGAAGAGAGATCAAGACCTTTGGCCTTCTTCCGAATGATCGAGAAGAGCCCTGATTCCTTCTTCATAGCAGTGACGGTAGCAGTGGAGAGAGAAAGAGAGAATATCAAAGAAATTTAATATCGAGTGGCGAGGGGCGTTGAGGGGCTCCATGCATCCTAAAATCTCAATTAGCGGACTTAACCTCTGACCAATAATTTGACTCCCTCTCCCTTGACCACCTTTGGTGACTGGTCCAATGCTGGTGCCACCTAGAGGAATGGCCAACCCTGCCCCTCCAGCACCGCTGCCTCCTCGACTGGCAACCTGTTCTACTTTTCGAATGACACGTATACCACCAATCCCAGTGAGTGCCAGTCTAGCCATACTCAGTAATCGGCTACCTCATCAGCCGCATCTCCATCCTTCATTTCATGGCCAAAGAACCTCCTCCCCAATCACTCAGAAGAACCTTTGAATTCTCACTTGGAGATCTATCCGAAAAAGAAGAATTTAGAAAAAAACTAGGTGGTGGAGGCCTGGAAATGCCTCCTGTCCACCAGACAACCACATGCTGTGCCCATAGTTCTACCGAGTGTACCGCCAGGGCCAGCATGCTATGCATCTTATGCTCGCTGGTGCTCCTTTGCTGCTCGCCGGCACTCCTTTGCTGCTGCATCAAGCTCCCCTTCATGCTCACTTGGCGAACCGCTCGCTACCTCTCCCCACCCAATTGCTATGGTGTCGGTGGCAAAGAACCCAACAACCACCCCTTGGACACCTCCCCCTCCTTCTCCGGCGATGATTTCAATGTGGATCATTTGATGCCTGAATGACCAACTTGGTGCCCGAGGGATGATGGCACCTCATGGTGGATGAACTCCTCGAAATCATAAATCATTGTGGTTCTTTTTGTTTTCCCCTTCCATAGGGTTAGTCCACCTTTCCTTTCTTCTTTTATATATATATATATTTGAGAGGTGCACCCTTTCTTTCTTCCTGTATTGTAATTATAGCTGTAATATGATACCATGTCGACTCTTTGAATATTTCCCACCAAAAAGGCCTAGATATTATTATCAGGCTTTCAATGATCAATGGTATATAAATTTCTTGGTGATCGATTATAATTTAAACAATTTTTTTGTTTAGAGAGTAGCAGGGAAGATAGGGTTTGATTTTTTTTTTTTTAAAAAGTTAGCAATGGACTGAAATTCTATTTCAATTCCTTTGCAAATTTTAGAACCTTCCACAGAATTTAGCAATAGTTTTTTTTTTGTTGTTAGTCCATTGCAAAATAGTCATTTCTAATCTATTGCAATTCCATTACTAATAATATGTGAGAACTTCTTGTAAAATTTAGCAACAGTTTATAGATCCATTATTATTCCATTGTAAAATATCCAATTTTAATCTATTGCAATTCCTTTGCAAATAATATGTGGGAACCTCCCATGAAATTTAGCAATGATTTTCAGTTCCATTGCTAGTCCGTTGCAAAATGGCCATTTCTAATCCATTACAATTTTGTTGCTAATAATACACAAAAATCTCCTATGAAATTTAGCAATCATTTTTAAATCCATTATTAGTTTGTTGCAAAATGGATGTTTCTAATCCATTGCAAATATGTTGTTAATTTATTTTTTCAAAATTAATAATGAAATAAAGCATTCCAATTCAAATTTGTTGCTAATTAACAACGGATTAGAAATGGATTCTGTCTATTGTAAAATTTTTGTTGTTAAACAACCTTTTTCTTATAATGGATGAACAGCAACTGCTTCATCCCATTGGACAGCTGGAAGGGGAGGAGGTACCTTCACTAAAACCAAATCAATGTTATCTACACTTTGCTCCATGTCGATTGCTACATTGCTCACGTTGTTTGCATTTGATATCATCTTCAACACATCCATATCATTATTATATCCTTAGTCCCTCTTCCATTGATTGCTGATGGACTAATACAGCTACTCAATCCTCTAATAATCAAGATCCTTGCTCAAGTTCTATATCTCGATCATGTTTATCTGGTCTCGATCATAATTATCATAGAAACCAACAATCCCACCCATATACTGTATCATTAGTGTCACGTCCCGAATCCAGCACCGATTTGGCTACGCGACCGATCGCATAAATCCTAGAATACATTCTAGAAATCATGCAAGGCCTAGGTATATATGAGTCACTTTATTTAAAATCACAACTAAACCAACATTACTTAAATAATTAAATAATTTAATAATAACTAAAAAAAATCCATTTATTCAAGTTAAAATCACTAAATGATCCACTGAGTTATTACATAAGTATCAACAACCGAACTAACTAAACAAAACTAACTAAACCATCTAAAAGTTTTTGTTCAATCTCACGCCCAATCCGATCCTTGCTATGCATCATTTCACCACGAATCCAATCCACTACCAAGCTCGAATATCCTGCACAACTCTAAGAAGGAAGAAAATAGGAGGTTATGAGTTTTATAGCCCAGTAAGGTCTCAAAACAGTCTCACCAATAATAGTAATACTTTGAAAATAGCAAGGAGATAAGAGTATATCATGTCATGCAACCAAACAACTCAAATATCATATATGACAACTTTTTGTAAAGTCATGTTTTCTTTTTATGTTTTTATTAGTTATCCTTCTTCTTTAAGATTCTGGACTAATCATGATCATGCTCCAGTCCATGACTGATAACCTCATATTCAACCATATACTATCCGCCCGTGACCAGGCTAGCCCACGTACAAAACCTGTGGCTCAAGCTATCCAAGGTACTATCCGCCCATGGCTCAGGCTGTCCCATGTACTATCCGCCCATGGCCGGCTATTCCACGTACAAAGTCCATGGCTCAAGCAATCTCAATAACCATGATCTCATGGCATAGCTAGTCCAAACACTGTATTTACTTGATTAACACTTTATCCTTTCATATCATTATGTCAAATCAAGTCATTTATAATTTTTCAATAACCGACATCATGGTCCAATCCATTCAAAGATAACTTTACTTGGTAAAACAAGGTATACAGGAATATAAATAATAATAACAACGATCATACTAACTATACCATGTAAAAATAATCATGCATGCTAACACTTATGTATGCGAATTAAATCATGTCATATAAGATACATATATGCAACTGGTGATCAAGGTCCAAAAATCCTGACCTTCAAGAGCTAACCCAAAAGTACTCGATATCAATCTGTACCCGAAGCTCGCCCAACACCTTCCTGCTCAGAAGGCTCCCCCCTACAATAATAAATTTTATTCAAATCCAAAACCCTAACTTCATGAATTTCAAGAAAGAAGATTTCCCGATCCTCTCTCCTATAATAATATATATATTTTATTTTCTTCTATTTCTCTCTCCTCTTCTTCTCTCCTCTTTCTCTCTCCTCACCTTATCTCTCCTCTTTCTCTCTTTTCTTTTTCTTTCATCTTTCTCTCTCCTCTCTCTTCTTTCTCTCTCCTCTTTCTCTCCCTCTCTCCTCTTTCTCTTTCATCTTTCTCTCTCTCTCCCCTCATCTTCTCTCTCCTCTTTCTCTCTCTCCTCTCTTTTCTTTTTCTTTCTTTTCTTTTTCTTTCTTTTCTTTTTCCCTTTCTTTTTCTTTTTCCCTTTTTTTCCTTTTCTTTTTTTCCTTCTTTTTTCCTTTCTTATTTTCTCTTCCTTTTTTCTTCTCTTCTCCCGAACTCTATTGTTCTTGCTCAACTAGACCAAACCGGCCTCCCATGGTTATTGGTAGCCAAGGAGGTGGTACGGGAAGGGGGCTCGACTGGTCAGAGGGACGACGACGGTGTGGCCACCGATGAGATACGATCTAAAATAAACCAACTCGAGAATCCCTTAAAAATCCTAACTAATCCTTCTAAAAATTGAAATAAGGAAAATAAAGGACTTACCAGTGATTGAAGGGCTCTCCATCGCTCACCGGAGAATGGAAGACATCGTGGAAGGAGCTTGATGGGGCTTGGTTGGCGGTGGTGAGGGGGATTTAAAAAGAAACATTCCGACAATGTCTTAGCCATTTGGGGAATGAAAACTGTGTCAACCAAAGTCCCAACTCATCATAACCTCATCGTCAACGAAGCCCTCCTCTCCACGACTATCTCTCCGACTCCTCCACGGTTGTCCCACCATCCTTTCCAGCAAAAAATCCGCTTGACAAAGAGGGGAAGATGAGTCCCCTATTTTTCATCCCCACCCCATTTTTTTTCGTGTTTGGGTTGAAGTCGGCTAGGCTTGTCGACTCCGGCCCAAAAAATCTAGGTTTCATATTCTCCCTCCATTAAAATAATTTTGTCCTTGAAATTAGTTTGATTGAGATTTTAATCCTTAAAATAACCAACCCTCATGTCATTCTCAAATGCTCAATTAGTCTGCCCCTTAAGATACTTGCTTCTCAGTCTTAACATAACGAAATTATACTCAAAACTTGATCCTTTCCATTCAAATGCATACTAAATTATCTTAAGCTCTTTCAAAAGAATACTAATCTTTTGATGTCAATATAATTAATTATCCTTAATTAAATTTACAAGAACATCATGATAGTCTAAATTTTAGAAATACCCAACCTTAACACCATCCTCGAGCTTTTAATATTTGCTCTTTTAGAATACTTTCTTCATATGACCTTTACATAACAACATGATATAGCATTTTTATTTTGATCATCACCTTCTATCTACATTATGAGTTCCTTAAATTTTTTTCAAATGAACATTAGCGCCTCAACCTCGAATTAAATTATATAATTCTTTGTCCCTGAATTTATTTTTCTTGATTAATCCCACATCATAGTCGGTCCACTCTATTCTTCACCAAAATTAGAAGAAAGCTTGAGCATTAGATACTTGCCATAGTCCTTAGCATTCTCTCTTCTCTTAAGCTTCTCTATGATTTTGCATCTAGTCTTTTATCTTATGGAAACCTTGAGCCCTCCTTAAATTGAGAAATCATAATGTCATAACTAAAGGAGCTTTGTGTCAAAATATTCCCAATCCTAGCAGGGTAAGGATCATCATCTCACTATTCTAGATTTAGAGATATCCAAAATTTATACTAGAGTCCTCTACATTAGGGAACCTATTGATAAAAATTGCATGGCAACACCTATAGACTAGTCCAAGGATCAATAACATTTTTTTTATTTAATACTAAAATCTTGTTACTGAGATTCAAATCAGTGCTCCCATCATAACACTTCTAAAGTTAGAGTTAACATTCTTAATTGATTTCAAGATAACTCAAACCACTATGCCTCCATTGTGCACTCTGATGAAATTACTAAACCATCTAGGTTTACTAAATAAATTCCTCCAAAAAAATTATCTTATTTTGGTACTAGGGAGATCTCAAGTTATTAAGGTAAAGCTATTGAGGCTTTTTATCGTGTTCACATCTCAGGCATATCACATTAAGATTTATCCTGACCTAGTTTCCATACTAAAAATCCTTACATAGATTTCATCATCCTTTTAAGATACCAATAACTCTAGTTCAAGTATGGATTAATCATACTTTCTTTGATAATTCAAGTAGACAATCTAGATCAACTTTTTTTCTTGGAAAGTTATCATTAACTCTAACAAAGTAAAAGACTTGAATCAATGCTTTTATGAATAAAATCAATTATATTATCGCTCATAGAACTATCATACCATACTCTTAGTATCAATTAATAAACTACCTAAAATATTGTCCCTCATAAGCTACACCTGTATAAGTCTTTCAATACCAATTTCTTTGCTCAATACAATATCAGTAGCATGATAACCTAGATTTTCTTATAGATCTTAACTTGGAGTTTGACATACCCAATAATCCCTAACAATTATAAAATACATTCAGTAATCCAATCCATAATTGCTAACATAGGCTATCAAGATTCTTATCAAAATATGAATGCCATGTCAACATAATCTAATCCACCAATAGAGAGCTACAAAGCTATACATCATCCCAAGAATATTTTTTCTTATATATTTTTTAACAATAATCTACATACAGATTCATCAAAAACATATCCTTTCTAATATCAATGAACTCTTTCATAACCTATACTTTAAACATCTTCTCACAATAGTCCCAGAATTTACAATCCGATAAGTAACAGCAGAACTAGCACGTTATCATAATCTACATCCTTATTAAGTTCAGGATTTCCAAAATCATTTAATTGATAATTGAACAAACTTATTCAATATGATTCGTTAACATAACATATTATAATTCAGCTAGTAACTCTTGATGCTTGGGTCAAACCCACTTATCAAAGGCAAGGATACATTCCATCCGAACTCTCCAATATCCATAATATGCTTACTTATTATCATTAAAGAGTATAAATCATCCAGCCCTTTACATTCATCCTAGATCAATCTCATAATTTATATTATAGATAAAAATCATGTTCCTCTTTGATACTTATCATATGCCAGATCTTACGCATAACACCTAAAGATTAGAAATCTAACTTCAAATCATTCTTGAAATTTTTATCAGGTCCCGACTGATCATGATACCAAGTTCAAATACCTCTTAAATCATAATCCATAATGATCATAGCCCAAATTTTGATATCATTCAAATTATATCCTAATCACTTATTTTACCATTTTAAGTGATTATACTTTAAGCTTCAATATCATTCATGTCATCCAAACTACTTATATCACATTCCCAAGTAATTATAAGCTGAGCTTCAATATCACCCATGTCATGCCTTAATCACTTATGTCATAGTTGTAAGTTTTGATATCATTCTGTCATGTCCTAATAACCACCATGTGATTCCAAATCACTAATGTCCCAGTCTCGAACAATCATGACCTGAAATCCGATATCGTTTATATCTATCCTAGTCACTTATACCACAATTCTATGTCATCATAACCTAAGCTTTGATACCACTCTATCACACCCTGAATCTAGCACCAGATTTGGCTATGCAACCGACCGCATAAATCCTAGAATACATTCTAGAGATCATGCAAGGCCTAGGTACACATTAGTCACTTTTTTTAAAATTACAACAACTAAACCAACATTACTTAAATAATTTAATAATAACAAAAAAATTTCATTTATTCAAGTTAAAACCACTAAATAATTCACTGAGTTATTATATAAGTATCAACATCCGAACTAACTAAACCATCTAAAAATTTATGTTCAGTCTCACATCCAGCCCGATCCTTACTATGTATTATTTCACCATAAATCCAATCTACTATCAAGCTCGAATATCCTACACAACTCTAAGAAGGAAAATAGTAGGGGATTGTAAGCTTTACAGCCCAGTAAGGTCTCTAAACAGTCTCACCAATAATAGTAATAATTTGAAAATAATAAGGAGATAAGAGTATATCATATCATATAACCAAACAACTCAAATGTCATATATGAAAACTTTTTGTAAAGTCATATATTTTTATGTTTTCATTAGTTATCCTTCTTTTTTAGGGTTCTAGACTAACCACAGTCATGCTCCAACCCATGACTGGCAACCTCATATTCGATCATGTACTATCTGCTCGTGGCCAGGCTAGCCTATGTATTAAGCCCGTGGCTCAGGCTGTCCCACGTACTATCCGCCCGTGGCTGGCTATTCCACGTACAAAGCCTGTGGCTCAAGCTGTCCCACGTACTATCTATCCATGGTCAACTATTTCATGTATAAAGCATGTGGCTCAGGAAATCTCAATAACCACGATCCTATGGCATAGCTAGTCCAAACATGGTATTTACTTGATTAATACTTTATCCTTTCACATCATCAAGTCAAATCATGTTATTTACAGTTTTTTAATAATAGCGATCATACTAACTATACTATGCAAAATTAATTATGCATGCCAATGCTCATGTATACAAATCAAATCATATCGTGTAAGATACATATATACAACTAGTAATCAAGTCCAGACATTCTTACCTTCAAGAGCTAACCTAAAAGTATCCATTATCAATCTATACCCAGAGCTAGTCCAACACCTACCTGCTTAGAAGGCTGCCCCTACAATAACAAATTTTATTCAAATCCAAAACCCTAACTTCATGAATTTCGAAAAAAAAATTCCCAATCCTCTCTCCTATAATAATATATATTTTTTATTTTCTTCTCTTTCTATCTCTCCTCTTCTTCTCTCTCCTCACCTTCTCTCTCATCTTTCTCTCTTCTTTCTCTCTTCTCTCTCTTTTTCTCTCTGATCTTTCTCTCCCTCTCTCCTCATCTTCTCTCTCCTCTTTTGCTCTCTCCTCTCTTTTTTTTCTTTCTTTTTCTTTTTTTCTTTCATTTTCTTTTTTCCATTTTTTCCCTTTTCTTTTTTTGCCTTCCTCTTCTTTTTTTTCTTTCTTCTTTCTCTTCCTTCTTTCTTTTCTTCTCCCGAACTCTGATGTTCTTCCTCAACTAGACTGAACCGGCCTCCCATGGTTGTCGATGACCATGGGAGGTGGTCACCAGGAAGGGGGCTCGACTAGCCAGAGGGATGATATTGGTGCGGCCACCGATGAGGTACGGTCTAAAATAAACCAACCAGAGAATCCTCCAAAAATCTTGACTAATCCTCCCAAAAATTGAAATAAAAAAAATAAAGGACTTACTGGTGATTAAAGGGCTCTCCGTTGCTCGCAAGAGAAGAGGAAGACATCGCGGAAGAAGCTCGATGGCGCTCGGTTGGCGGTGGCGAGGGGGATTTAAAGGAAGACATACCAACGTTGTCCTAGCCATTTGGGGAATGAAAATCGTGTCGACCGGAGTCCCAACTCATCCCAACCTCATCATCGACGAAGCCCTCCTCTCCAAGACTGTCCCTCTGACTCCACCACGGCTGTCTCACCATCCTTTTTGGCAGAAAACTCGGTCGACAAAGAGGGGAAGATGAGTCCTCTATTTTCCATCCCCACCCCATTTTTTTTTCTTGCATTTGGGTTGAAGTTGGCTGGGCCTACCGACTTTGGTCCAAAAAGCCCATATTTCACAATTAGTAAAAAACAATGGAAAACCCCATGTTAGATCTTCAAAGTGTAAAGCTTAAAAGCCATACTGTACACATAGTAAATCAGTGTTAATTGAAAGACATGGTATGCAATAATAAATAAGACAACATCCAACAGAACTACAAGGACTCATTGCTTATATAATGGGTCTACAGCAGAACTACAAGGACCCATTGTAATAATGCCTATGAATATTGCAGGGTATTCTAATAATAAGACAACATACAACAAAAAGCCATACTAATGTAATGGGTTTGCATACCAAGCCGCTGTTATTCTTTATACAGCCTTCAAGTCATGTGGGAAAAGTTGGGCAATGTGGGCAATGCAAACATAAAGAATCCTAAAGTCTAACATGAAGCCATAAAGTCTTATCTTGGCATATATCCATGGTCATATGGTCCATAGTCTACATAAAGTCTAACATAAACAATTATGTTGGCAAATAAAGTTTGAATATCTGTTGCCCAGGTGGCTTAGTCCCAAGAGGGGGGTGAATTGGGAATTACAAGATTTTCTCAAGTATGTGCACAAGTAATTCCAATTAGTGGTTAGGTGCTGTGTTAATCAAAGAATGAATGCAGAAGCTAAAAGATAAAACAAACACAACACAAACAAAGTAGAATTATAGTGGTTCGGAGTAACCCAGCTCCTACGTCCACTACCGAAGTTCACCACTCGGGATTTTCACTATATTCCCCAAACCGGAATACAGTCAGATTGTTTTACAGTCTCACAATCCCAATCTCTACACTTTGGTTTTTGAAACCGGGCTCACCAAAGAAACCTAAGCTAGGTTTTTACAGGTTCACCTAAAACCTCTACACTTTGGTTTTTAAATAGGCTCACCAAAGAAACTCTACACTCCAGTTTTAAAGGCTCACCAAAGAAACCTATTTGGTTTTTATAACAGGGCTCACCAATAACCCAGATATTCTAAATGATAGAATAAAAAGCAACAATAAAGACAAACTCTGTTGTCTAGGTGGTTGCCAATGCAGCTCGAGTGAAGATCCACTGAATGCTCTTCAATGCACTTCAATGGCTTCCTTGGTTTCCTCAAAAGGTGCTTCAAGCTTCTAGTAAGAGTTGTTGCAGGCTTGAAGGCAACTTTAAAGCTCTAGTGCTCTCTCACTTCAATAAGTGTTCAATAAATGCTCAATAAATCATTAGCCTCTTCAAGGATGTTCTCATACCTTATTTATAGAGACTTCAATTGCCTTCCCTTGATTTTGAACATTGTAGATCATTGGAAGGTGACAGGTTACTGTTGGAGCACTTTTGAAATTCAAAAATTGAGAACTGGAACTAGTCATTGGAGGTGACCCCATCATTCCAGTCAGCTCGAACAAACTTCGAGTCGGCTCGGATGAAGTTCGGGTCAACTGGGCTGAGTGCCAGTCGGCTAGCTTCCACAGTTGAGAAAATACCTTACTCTGGATGAGTCAGCTGGGCTGAATTCCAGTCGGCTGGAATATCAGAGGCTTCTCAGACCATTTTCAACTGAGTTCTGGATGAGTCAGCTGGATCTAATTCCAGTCGGCTCGGATTCCTGAGAATCTTAGAACATTCTCAACCTTGTTCTGGACGAGTCGGCTGGACCTTGGTGCCAGTTGGCTGGATCTATGTGCCAGAGAACTTGTCTTCAGTGCCAGTGCCAGAGTCGGCTGGGTTGTTCATCAAGTCGGCTCGAAGGTGGTTCTTCAGCCAAATCAACTTCAAACTTCTAGAACACTTGTCCTAAGTTTTACAGATCTTCTTCAAGCACTTTTTACAATAAATTCAAGGAAAAATTTGAAGCTTGAAAGACTACTAGAAGTAACCGTTTAACTGATTTTAATTGGAAACTTTTTGTAGGGTTCTTCTTTACAATATTCTAAATATTTTACAACTCAACACAAAACAAAATATTAAAGATTGTAGTAGTTAAAAGATGTGTCAATGTAGTTGTCCTACAAAAACTTGTCAATCATTTGAAGAGTTGTTAGATAACTAAATGTATGCTCAAATATTTTGTTATCATCAAAATCACTTTAGGGGTCAACAATATCATACATTCAAAAAAAATAATATATGCCTGCAAGTCATGTGGTCTCCAATCTGCAATGGAAAATAGGTGCAAACAATAATGCACATTACCCATGTTGGTAGATATCATGACCATAAAGCCTAAATTGCACATTTCCCACGTCCAAATAGGTCCACGGACATAACAATGTGGCTCCTTAACCATAGCAATGTACTACTATAATGTCAACACCTAACCCAAGCAATATTCTAATATAATCCCTACAAAGTAATGGTGGATGCTCAATCCAAGCAATATTACTAAAATAGCTAGAGCCCCCTAACAAGCAATATTCTACTAAACAATTCCTAAATATTAGGGTCACTAATTCATGAACAACATAAAGAACAGGGAGAGGACATATATCCAAGAAAATCAAATATAACAAATATACACAAGAGACCTGTAACATCAATATATAAGTGTTCATTACAAAATCAGAAGTTGCACCTCAAGTTGCTTGGATAAACATGGAGATACATAATGCAAAGCCTAAAACAATAATATATAATTAAAAAAAAAAAAAAACAGGCCTTATGTGATCTTGACGTGTTTAGCAATATGAATCGAGGTATGATCCATTAAAGTCTAATTAAATTTTGACACTACTTTTGTCACATAAACCCTCTATTAAGTGCCAAATACATGGACAGCTAGCTTTGAACAAGGTAGGGGCAAGACATGAAGCCTATAAAGCCAGTTGTTGTGTAGGATGACCTACTTGATGCTTACAGCTTATGCGATGAAGCCATTTAAGGCTTCCCTAGAGTTGGAAGAGTCCACATGAATTGTTATTCATTCAATAAGCATAAACTTACAAAAAGAAAAATAAAGAAATGGAAAAACATCATAACATATGAAGTAAATATTAAGCCATGACAAACAAAAGGTGCATTTATTTACTTTTCTTTCTCCCAACTAGGAAAAATAAAAGAGTGAACATCAAGATTAAACCAAAGATGGTTTAAAATAATCATATAACATGTATACACACATATGCACATGTCAATCAATTAGTTAATGGGCTCAAATATTTTAAAGCAACGCATATTGTAATCATCATATGTCATTAGTATTTTTAAATGTTTTAAACAAAAAACCTAGCAACATGTATTAGGGTCATCGATACATGAAATAACCTGCATTATCAAATACAAACAATATTCAAATGCAAATACACAAAACTGTACACGCTTCTTACCTAACTGATGGTTTTGAGGATGACTGCTCAATTAAGTTTGCTGGCCCACCAATGGGCCTAGCTAGAATGGAGTTGAAATGGGGGAGGAAATAACAACCTGCATAGATGGAGGGGGCTTAATCAGGCTAGGAGGAAATTCAACTAATGGCACTAGCTAGAATGGAGGAAATGAGAGGGATAGCTCAAGTACTTGGCCAGAATTGATGAATAAATGATAGGGATTAGTGGGATGCTTGATAATGGTTTTTTCCTTTAAATTCAATTTTAAACCCCAACATAAGTCATTTCATATGTGTCATTAATGTTGTTAGAACTCAAATGGACAATTGGGCCACACTGCAACCAAATCTTAAGTTTTGATGTCTGTTGCTGCTCCTTTCCATGCTAGATAAACTAGATGTATTGAAATGGCTTTGAACTTTCAAAAATCTGGAGGTCCTTCAGAGTACTAGTAATAACTTTGGAAGTGCATTAATCAGCTCCTAAACCTACAAAAAAAGTCTTTATCGCTAGAGAAATTGGTGGGGTTTCTCTAACGAGGGACTCTCTAATGCTTAAGTCAACTTAGAGAGGGAGAACAATAAGAACAAAATGGAGAAAGAGAGTTCAAAAAAATTCTCCCAAGAGTTCCATTCAGCTTCCTATTTATAAAGGTTTAGGACCGAGTAAGTTAAGCACTTATAACAATTTATGAGGTAGTTCACTGTTAAGTAAGTTGTTAAGTTAGTTAGGCTGTTAAGAGATCAGTTTGTAAAGTAGTTTGCTAAGTAGTCTATACACTTTTTGATAACCACTTTACTAACCTTGTTGTAATGACTCTAATGACTTTAAGAAATATGCTTCATGTTGGATGAAGTAATAGGACTTAGTACCTAGTTCAAATAAGTGATCAATACTTGTTCGATGAGTAGTTGAGTATCCTATGCTTCAATAAGAGATCATTCTTTGATTAATGGACGTCCTACATCCCGGTAGGAGGTTGGCTCCTAGTCATCAGGCATCCTGTACCTCAGTAAGATATTTGCTTCTAGCCGATAAGTTTTTCATACTTTGGTAGGAGGTTGGCCTTTGGCCATCAGATGTTCTATATCTTAATAAGAGATCAGAGTCTGGCTGAATACTTTTTTGCTTATCGGTAACTAATTATAGTAAGGCTAGAGGAGATTTAGACATTTCATTTACCTTGTAACACTTGCCTTCCACTTTCAAGTTAGAAGCAACTTACTCAATTTAACTTAAAAGTATGATGATAAGTTTCTATAGACTTTTAGTGAAAAAAATATCTAATTATGCTGTACCTTCATTTTGCCATACGATATTTAATGTCACATGCACCTTTTCATAAAAAGTCATCAAACTGGCAATGGACAGTATTCAAAAAGATAGTGGCTACTCGATCCGTAAACATGTATTTCATGAAGTTATAGAATTTTGTACCTAGCTAAAATAAGTAGTTGGTTCCAATCCAATGAGTAGTTGAGCTACCTGTACTTTCAATAAACGATTGGTTTTGGCCATCTAGCATTGTGTACCTCAAATAAGTGATCAATTGCTCGTTATATGGTACCCTATACCTTGAATAAGTGATCGATTCTTAGCTCTATGATACCTTGTACCTTAAATAAGTGATCAACTCCTAGCCATCTAGCATCTTTTGCCTTGAATAAATATTGGTTTATAGATATCTAGTACCTTATGCCTTGAATAAGTGATTAACTTTTAGATATTTGGCACTCTACATCTTAAATAAGTGATCAGCTCCTAGCCATCTAGCATCCTATGCCTTAAATAGTGATCAACTAGCTTCTAGATATCTGGCACCCTATGCCTCAAATAAGTGATCAGCTCTTGGCTGATGAGTAGTTAAGCAACTTGTGCTTCTTATAAATGATCGACTTTGGTCATCTGACATCTTGTACCTGGAATAAGAGATCTACTCTTGACCATCTGGCACCTTGCACCTTGAATAAATGATCGGTTCTTGGTTATCTAGCATTCTGTGTCTTAAATAATTGATCGACTTCTTGTCGAATATTTTTCTATATACTAGTAGTTGTTTATAATAGATTAACTATTCCGTAATTGTTTTGAACGAAGATAATTTTGAAAACTAGCTCCTGTGCTTCTAGAGTCGATTTGAATGTATTTTCAAGCTAGCTTCTATTTGGAGTCGACTTGTGTGAATTGGCATGTTGGCCCATGTACAAGCCAATCTGACTATATTGAGGAGTCAACCCCTGAGTGTCACTTGATCATGGTGTAAGAATTTTCTTGATTTGGACTAACATTAATTGATATTTTTCTTTTATTAAAATTTGGGTTGATTTTATGGTCCATGTTGATAGACATAGGTTGAGCCCATTATAATGTGATCATTGATTGGGCTATAAGCATCTCATGTAATTTGGTGTGGTTGAGGCGGCACAATGTAGGCCTAGCCCAACTTGACTCATGATGGGAAGGTTAGTTAGGGTATTTTCATTTTATTGGCTAGGTTGCTTCTCCGCTTCTTCTATTTATATATATCACGTATTCGATGATTTATGATGCGGTGATTTTTTTCCATCGAGAGTTGCCTTTTTTGAGGAAGATCGGAGAGGACTCTACCTTTGATGTTCATGTGAGCATCACTTTTAGGTTTGGAATTCATGGTGAATACATGTATGCATTTCTCAAATCTATTTACATTTACCAAATTCTAATCTCTTGATTTATCCTAGAGATTTTGGAAATATTTTTCCTATATTTGGTATCAGAGCCTTGGTATCGATTAGAATTATCGTGTTCAATATTTTAGATCTAAAATATATACCGTGTTTTATTGTTGTTCATTCCTTCTTTCCCATGTCACTGGCCTGTTCATGCCCGACCTTCATCGACCATGGACCGGCCAATGACAACGAGATTGAAATCGATCAGTGTAGATGACCGGCAACAAGATTGAAATCGGTAAGTGCAGGTGACCGGTGTTTATTTTTGACACCCCGGAAACAAAAAAAACCACAGAATCTAACGGCAATCAGGCGTCAAGACCCGATCCCGATCATCAGATCTCAGTCGATTGATTAAGGTCCTAAACAAAAAAAAGGGATGAGGGCGGCTACCGTGGAAGCCGCGACCGGCTGTTCCTGGGCCATCACCGTCGGCCATGTTTCTGACCAGTTTCCATGACCAGAACCCCCCCTCATCCTCTTCCTTTCCCCAACGGCAATGATCGGAGGTCTTGATAACCACCGATGGCCGACCATAACAAAAAAAAATGGAAAGGAAGAAGTGTCGAACCGTCGGCCATCGCATTTTTGATCTTCAATGACACCACTGGAGTCGCCGATCGGGTCTTCCCGATCGTTGGGTGGCTGTCCCTCCGGTTCAAGCATCGGTGGTGAGGGGTTTGATGGAAGCGGGGGTGAACCAAAAAAAATATTTGGGAAGGATCTTACCCATCCCGTCGGCTATCCCGACCTCTGGCGTCTTCACCAAAGTCTGTGACCAACCATTCTGGGCCGGCCCCGGTGGTGGTCTCGCCGGTGGCGGCACCGATGGGGTTAAACGATGGGAGGGGTTTTATGTTTAAGAGCTCTATTTTATTTTGGGTTTTGGTCTCGTAGGGAAGATGAAGTCTAATGGGTTTTGGGTTTTGGATTCAAAACCAAAATCAAATAACCCATTCCAAATAAGTCAAAAAAAAGCCCATTTTATATTTAGGCCCTTGGATTTTCTGAAATTGTAAATTAGTCCTTCTATAGTTGAGACCTTGAAATATATTGGTTCAACAAAAAGGGTAGGCTGGCAGTGGTGGGAACCATTGTGCCCCTCTACTCCCATACCTTACTAGAAGCATTCGGCAATGATTGACCGACGATCATTTAGATGGTGGCGACTATGGCTCGTCTATCGGTGCAGGTGCCGAGTGGTGCTAGGCCCTTGGGATGCTGCTTTTGGCCTTGTTTTCACGAGGACCTCTAAGTGGTCCTCTACTGTACTATCGCTGGATGGATCCGGTTGGATTTTGGCAGTTCATGGTGTCCCGTCGTAGGGACCTCACTGTCTTCCGGAAGGAAATACAAAAGCTATTGCCAGATTGATGGACCCTGCCCGGCTTGTGGTGATGTCGTGATGGATTTTTTTGGATAACTAGATGAGTGGCCGATGGCTCTCTTGTGTCGCTCCATTCTTATCTCTTCCTGAACTTTGGGTCGCCAGTGGCTAAGGAATGGTCGCTGGTGGTTAGTTTGGTCGTGACTCTCTATGGAGGAAGATTCCAAGCTTGGAGAAGCTATTAATAGAATTTTGGAAAGTCTCAGTTAGGATAAAAAGGGGAGGAAGAAGAGAATGTTTCAAAGTTTTTTTTTTGGATTGATGGGTTACCGGGTTACAACCCGCTTTGAACATAATTCATTAATTATAAATTTAGCCCAAATTGAAGAACTGATTGGATCCAATTACAGTGGGCCTATTTTAATTTTTGGATTAAGGAGATTTTTTGCACTTAAGTCCCTATAAATTAGATATGAGTCCAAATAAATTTTTGAAATTTATGGTTTGGTCCTTTACTATTATTTTTGATAAAAAAATCACTGTAACTTGTTCATTTTATATTTGATTTGAACAATTTTTGGATCGTTTGACTCATAATAATTTAAAAAATATTTTGGTAAAGTTCTTCATATTTGTTCAAATATTTAAATAATTTAAAATTATTTATATATAATTCTACTCACTATCATCAAAGGATTTGGAGCACTCTATGAATTTTGAATAGTTAAGTTAATGAGGATTAATGACTTATCTTTTATTTAGATTGCATATTAATGTCTCTATAATAATTGATCCAAAATTGATTGTAATTGATTGTGACATTTGTTATATACTATAATTCTTGTCCAAAGGCATTTTATAGTTATATAGTAAGTGTATTGATAGATGTGGTAGTTGGAATGCATTATTATATAATAATATGATTAGTGGGATGTGATGTGGCAAGACCGCTGACGTGGATAGCTGACAGGCACCACGTTAAGGGAGGTCGCCATGGCGGATGCCAGGGCGACGCCCCAGCCCGGATCACTTTGCCGAGCTGAGTTGAGCTCCTACAAGGCCACGAGCCGAGCTCCGTCCTCCGCCAGGTCGCGCCCGCGAGCTCGGGATGCCTGGGCCGGAGCCGTCTTCCGCCCTCCGAAGCGAGACCCTCGGAGGCTAGTGCCCTGCGGTCGAGGTCGAGCTCAGCGCTCACCCACCGATGTGGAGCCTCTCCGAGTGCACGCCCTCTAGACCGGGTCCGTCCTCCGCTTTCCAGAGCGAGACCCTCGAAGGCTAGTGCCCTGTGGTCGAGGTTGAGCTCAACGCTCACCCGCTGATGTGGAGCCTCTCTGAGCGTGCGCCCTCTGGACCGAGTCCGTCCTCCGCCCTCCAGAGTGAGACCCTCGGAGGCTAGTGCCCTGCGATCGAGGTCGAGCTCAGCGCTCACCCGCCGATGTGGAGCCTCTCCGAGCGTGCGCCCTCTAGATCGGGTCTGTCCTCCGCCCTCCAGAGCAAGACCCTCGGAGGCTAGTTCCTTACGATCGAGGTCGAGCTCAGCACTCACCCACCGATAAGGAGCCTCCTCGAGCATGCACCCTCTGGACCGAGCCCGCACTCTCCCCTCCTCCACCAAGGTGACTGCACGAGCTCGAAGCGCTCAGACCGAAGTAGGCCCTGCCATCCCAGGACACCGGCGAGCCACCCGAGGACCACGGAACGGCGCCCCCCCATGCCGCCATATCTACTTGTCCGGCCATACTTTCAGGGGATGGGCTAGCCAGAGAGCACAAACCCCTAGGGCAGCGACCCCTAGATCGAGGCTCTGCCAGGCTTCCCGGAATAGAGCGACCGGAGATGATGTCAGAAGGAATGGAAGCTTCCCCTACCACTTGTCAGGAAAGGCATCACGTCCACAGCACGGAATCCTGCCGCACGCACCTGCAAACCCAGCGAGGATCCCAAGGCAAACTCCAAACGGCCAATTTTCAACTACAAAGAACAATTGGCACCCCTGAAAGGGGGAGGTAACACACCAGTAACAACACAGTAACCATGATCCACCACCAACACCACAGCAAAGGAAAAACAAGGGAAAAAAGGAGAAGCGGAGAAACAGTGAACCCCTCTGTCCCCGCCATTAATCTTCCCCTGTTATGTTTTCACCTACAAACATTTTTCACTCATCGTAGTGCAGAGTCCATCAAGAGGGGCCCAACCAGGAGGATCTGTTTTCCTAGATCGTCACTGACTTGATCATCGGAGTGCCCCCACCAGAAACCCCGACCCAGGTCACTAATCCTTGTTTTGCAGGTCCAGGAGCAGAGGACCGGCAGACAGCGAGAGGAGCGCACTCCAGCGCCGGCAGCAGCTACGAGCCACGACGGTCTTGGCGGCAACAGATTGGTGCGCCAGGAAGGGGAGTAAACCCCCCATCTCTTCATAGATGAGCTAGGCGGAAGGATGGTGACAACAAGGGCGAGGAAAGCCTCCACCAGTCGTGCCAGGGACTCCCCCTCTCGGGGGAACCCGCACCACCAGGCGGCGGAGCCACCCACTCCGATCTAGCCACCTCCACCAGAAGCCCAGCTGGTTGCACTTGCCCAGCAGATGCAAGTCCTTGCCATGGCAGTGCGCCGGCTTCAGCACCAGCACCAATCTGTGGCTACCCACCAATAGCCAAGGACCCTAGCGACCCATGCCGTGGTCCCCCACGATAACCTGCGCTCCTTCCAAGGAAGGCCATCACAGCCGTGGGCCACCACTGACAACCGGGGCAGCCATCAAGCTCTGGCGAAAAGACAACGAGCCGGCTCTGCTGACAGAGAAAGCCGCTCGCCAAACCTCGGGCGAGAGGTGCCCAGATCCCATCGAGGAAAGAAAAGCAAGACCCCCCGCCACGGGTGCCATGCACCCATGTCACCTTCTCCGTCTCCTTCGACGGAGGGGTCCACTGATGAAGCCATCAAGCACGCGGCGAAAAGGTGCCTGGAGGAACATGAGCGCAAGCTAACAGAGTTTGTCCACCGGTTTGCCAATATGCCGGGCTCCGCTAGTGAGCCAACGGGCTACGACGCCCGTCCCCCATTCTTCCAAGAAATCTAAGCGGAGCTGATCCCGCACCGATTCCGGATGCTGCAGGTGGATCCTTGCGATGGGACCACCGATCCCCTAGACCACCTGGAAAGCTACCGGACTCTCATGAGGGTTCAGGGGGCTATCGATGCCCTTCTCTGCGTCGCTTTTCCTGCTACTCTTTGGAAGGCAGCCCGGGTGTGGTTCACCCGTTTGGAGCTGGAGAGCATCAGCTCCTTCACCTAGCTAGGGCAGAAGTTCGTGGCTCACTTCGATGCTTGCAGGAAGTTGCCACGAGAGGCGGACAGCCTCTTCTCCATTCGGCAGCAGGACTGCGAGCCCCTGCAGGACTACGTGGCTCGTTTCAAGGTCACCGCGTTGGAGATCTACAATCTTGAAGAGCCAGTCGCCATGCTGGTACTGAAGCGAGGACTCAGGACCTCCCGCTTGACCTACTCGCTGGAAAAGAAGCCCCACAAGACCTACTCCAAGTTCCTTCTCCGAGCCCAAAAGTACATCCACGGCGGGGAGGCAGACCGTACGAGACGGGAGCTCGACGGAGGACCCCTGAAGAAGTCAGCCCCTACTGAAGTGTCCGGGACCCAGAAACCAGCACCCCAGGCTCAGAGCTCCCCGAGGGATCGGCCGAGACTGAGAGGGACCCCTGCCCCTGAGGAGAGTTACACCCCTCTCCTCGCCCCGAGGACAAAGATCCTTATGAAGATTGAGGGCGAGGACTACTTGAGGCACCCACCTCCGTTGAGGACCACTGCCTGCCATGATAAGACGAAGTACTGCCGCTTCCACCGTGACCACGGCCATAACACCGAGGAATGCCGCAACCTCAAGTGGGAGATTGAGGAACTCATCAAGAGAGGCTACCTCAAGAGGTTCGTGGGGGGTAGATCTCAAGTGGAGTCCCAGGTGCTCGTCGCTCTCACGCCAGCTCCAGCCATCGACAACTGCCCCACCGAGAAGCCAGTGGGCATGATCTCCTAGGGAGCGGCGCGCACGTCCAAGAAGGCCCGGGAGGTAGGGGACTCTGAGAATGTACTCCCCTTTATGAGGAAAGGGGAGGACGGGAGGAAAAATGTAAATAATGATGCCGTTGTCATCGAAATGACGATCGTGAAGCACCCTGTAAAGCGCATCATGGTTGATAGTGGAAGCTCCACAGACGTGCTTTTTTATGATGCCTTCTCCAGAATGAATCTCTCCCCCGATCAACTTAGGCCTGTGTACACATCCCTTGTCGGTTTCATGGGTGATTCCGTGAGAGTAGAAGGAGAAATCACTCTCCCAGTCACTGCTGGAACCCCATCTTGGCAGAGCACCGTCATGATGACTTTTACGGTTGTAAGGCTTCCCTCTACCTACAATGTGATATTGGGTCGACCCGGGCTCAACTTGCTTGACGCCGTTGTCTCCACCAAGAGGCTACTCATACAATTCCCAACTCCCTACGGTGTTGGGGAGATGAGAGGGGCACTCCAGCCGGTACAGCATTGTGTTCAAACTCTCCCTTGGGCCAAAGTCCCTCAGGACGACCCCAGCACGGACGACCTTGACCAAAGGGCCCAAGACCTTAGAGGAGGCCCAATTGAGCATCTACTTTCTTATCCGCTTAGAGACGATCCTGCAAAGATGGTGCAGATCGAAGCCCAGCTACTCGAGGAGGAGAGGGCCCAATTGCTGGGATTACTGTGGGCGAATACGGATGTGTTCGCCTGGGCGGCAGCAGACATGCCAGGTATCCCCCCTGACATCATTACTCATAAATTGAGTGTCGACCCAAAGCATAAGCCAGTTCGGTAAAAGAAAAGAAGTTTCGCTCTGGAGAGGCAGGCAGCCATCAAAGAAGAGGTAGATAATGATAAATGGAGGATCTGTGTGGACTACACCGACCTCAATAAAGCTTGCCCGAAGGACAGCTTCCCTTTCTCGAAGATTGACCAGCTGGTGGATGCCACCGGCTGCTCCCCTTCATGGATACATTCTCCGGGTACAATAAAATCCGCATGCATCCGCAGGACGAGGAGCACACTGCCTTCATCACCGACCAGGGGAAATACTGTTATAGGATGATGCCCTTTGGCCTGAAGAACGCAAGGGCCACCTATCAGCACCTGGTCAGCAAGGTCTTCAAGGACCAAATTGTTCACAACATGCAAGTGTATGTGGACGACATGCTCGTCATGAGCAAGCCGGGCTCGAGCCATGTGGCTGACCTCATCGAGTCCTTTCACAACCTGCAGTGGCATCAGATGAAGCTGAACCCGGTGAAGTACGCTTTCGGGATGGCAACAGAAAGATTTCTCGGCTTCATGGTCACCCAGAGGGGCATTGAAGCAAACCCGAAGAAGGTGCAGGCCATCATCGACATGGAACACCCGACCTCCAAGAAGCAAGTCCAGTGCCTAACGGGATGTGTCGCCGCCCTCAGTAGATTCATCTCGAGGTCGGCTGACCATTGCCTGCTATTTTTCAAGGTGCTGCGCAAGATGCACGACTTCACCTGGACTAAGGAGTGCAAGACAACCTTCGAGGAGCTGAAGAACTTCCTCGCCTCCTCTCCACTGCTCTCTAGGCCGGAGGAGGGAGAGGAGCTCTTGCTGTACCTGGCGGTGACACTGGGAGCGGTTAGCTCAGTTCTCGTCCACGCAGACGAGGACAAGTCTTAGAAGCCGGTGTACTACACTAGCAAAATCCTCCACGATGCGAAGACCAGGTACACCCACTCCGAAAAACTTATTTTTGCACTAATAATGTCTGCTAAGCATCTCAAGCCCTATTTCCAAGCACACCCAATAGTGGTCGTGATGGACCAGCCACTGAGGACTATCCTCACCCAACCCGAGACATCCAGGAGGTTGGCTAAGTGGTCCCTACTGCTCAGCGAATTCGACATAGCGTACAGACCGAGGTCGTCACAAAAGGCCCAGGTCCTGGCCGACTTCGTGGTCGAGTGCACCGGGTTCGCCGAGGAGCCAAAGCAGACAGCAACGAAGCCCGGGCCAGAAGAAGAGCCCTAAATCCTCCACGTAGATGGAGCATCCAATTCCAGCAGGAGCAGAGCAGGCCTCATCCTGACCAATTATGATGGGGTTGTGGCGGAATGCGCCCTCCGCTTCAAATTTGCCGCAAACAATAACCAGGCGGAGTACGAGGCACTCCTCGTGGGCCTAAGAGTCTCCTGCGAGCTGGGTGTGCAGGACTTGAAAGTCTTCACCGACTCCTAACTAGTCCTGGACAAGTTTCCGGGGAACATGAAGCGAGGGACGCCCAGATGATGAAGTACCTGGAGCAAGTCCGTGCTAGCACGGCAGGCCTCTGATGCTTCAGCGTCTTTCACATCCCTCGATGAGAGAATGCACGTGCGGATGCACTATCCAGACTCGCGACTTTGCCGGACTCATCATTGGGACGCGCCCATATCGAGCACCTTGAAAGTTCCAGCTACGAGAACCCGACAAAGGTACATCAAAACACCCCCGAGCTGAGCTGGATGGACAAGTATATCCAGTACATCATCGACGGCACCCTGCCAGAAGATCGCACAGAAGCCACCCTCGTCAGGAAGAAAGCCACTCGGTTCGTCCTGATGGAGGGCCAACTCTACCATCGATCTTACTCCTACCCACTCCTGAGATGCCTCAGGCCCGTCGAGGCGGCCTTTCTGCTCCAAGAGATATATGAAGGCCTCTGTGGGAACCACGTGGGAGGGAGAACACTGGCCTACAAAGCCCTCCACCAGGGGTACTTCTGGGAGACCATGAGGGAGGACACCGCCGACTTCGTCAAGAGGTGCGACAAATGCCAGTGCCACGCCAACATCCAGCATCAGCCGGCGGTGCCGATCTCCCAGCTCTCAGCCCCTTGGCCCTTTGCCCAATGGGGAATGGACATCTTGGGACCGTTCCCCCCAGCATCTGGGCAGCGAAGTTCCTGCTAGTGGCGATCGACTACTTCACCAAGTGGATCGAGGTGGAGCCGCTGGCTCGGATAGTGGAAGACAATGTCTACCAGTTCTTTTGGAAGTCAATCATCTGCCGCTTCGGGCTCCCCCGTTTCATTATCATCGACAACGGGTGACAGTTCGACAACCGCGAGTTCGAAGGATTCTGCGTAGCCCATGGCATCCAACACCGGTTCACCTCGGTAGCTCACCCCCAAATGAACGGGGAAGCCGAGGTGACCAACCGGACCATCCTCCAAGGACTCCGGACCAAACTAGACCAAGCTAAGGGCATGTGAGCAGAAGAACTCCCGAGCATCTTGTGGGCCTACCAAACCATGCCAAGGACGGCAACCAATGAAACACCCTTCAGCCTCGTCTTCGATGCGGAAGCGGTCATCCCCGTCGAGCTCGACATGCCCACGTTGCGGGTGCAGCAGTATGATGAAGCATGGAACTCGGCGCACCTCCTGCTCAACTTGGACCTCCTTGAAGAAGCAAGGGATAAAGCCCGTCTATGGATAGCGGCCTATCGACAAAGAGTGAACCGATACTACAATGCCCACGTCCGGACAAAAGCTTTCAAGCCCGGAGACCTAGTGCTGCAGTGGGCAGAAGCGTCCCAGCCTAGGGAGTGAGGCAAGCTCTCCCCGAATTAGGAGGGCCCCTACAAAGTAGATGAAGCCCTCTCACAAGGGGCCTATTACCTCGAAGATCTCGACGGTGTCAGGTTCCCCAGAACATGGAATGCCTGCAACTTGCGAAAATACTATCAGTAATGTAAGATTTCCTAACTACGGTAATAACAATGGTTTTTCCTCGCGCGAGTGTCTATCTATCTTGCAGGAGGATACCAACGACGTCCCCAAGCCCAGCTCAAGGATGCCAAAAGACTATCGAGCCATGTAGCTCCCAACTCCAAGCATTCCCAAGCCCAGCTCCAGGATGCCAACTCAAGATCGGAGCTCAGACCTCCGGTCAAGAGAACCTCAAGCCAAGCTGCTCTCTATCTCAAACACCTCCGAGCTCAGCTCTGAGATGCCAAGAGACCATGGGGCCACGTAGCTCCCATTAACGCCTCGAGCCCAGCTCCAAGGCACCAAAGACCTGAGCCAAGATCTCAGGCAAACCCTGGGCCCGAGCCTAGCTCCACGTCCAGGAATGCCTCGAGCCTAGCTCCAAGGCAATCAAGACCGGTAACCCCCTTCTCTGATCTCCCCACTCGAAAAGAAGACGAGAGGGGAAGGAAAGAAAGAGAACAAAGGGGGGGAGCCCAGCAGCCCCCTTCTCTGATCTCCCCACTCGAAAAGAAGACGAGAGGGGAAGGAAAGAAAGAGAACAAGGTAGGGGTATAGCCAGCATCCTCTCCTCTGATCTCCCCACTCAAAAAAAATAAAAAAAAAAAAAAAAGAGAGAAAAGAAAGGAGAGTGGGGAAGGAAAGAAGGAGAACAGAAAAGGAAACTACAGCAACAAGACTACCACTTTCCACACTCAAGATCGAAGCTCAGACCTCCAGCCAAGAGACTTTTGAGCCACGCAGCTCTCAATCATCTACGTCCTCGACCGCAGCTCAAGACCGGAGCTCAGACCTCCGGCCAAGAGACTTTCGAGCCATGCAGCTCTCAATCATCCACATCCTCGAGCCCAGCTCCAGGACCCCAGCTCAAGACCAGAGCTCAGACCTCCGGCCAAGAGACCTCTGAGCTCAGTAGCTCTTCAATGCCATCAACTTGCACCCAACTTGCTGATGTCGAAGTCTAATAACTCGACCCCACACAAGGTAAGGTGCCCTCTCTGATCTTCCCATACATTAGAAAGAAAGACAAGATAAAGAGGGGAGTGGAAGAGAAGAGGAGCCAAACAAGAAGAATGACTGTAAGAAAGATTGCACTTCATTGATTAAGTGTCAATTACAAGTATCCTGCGGGCCCCCGACATGCCGAGTGGCCTTGCTAAATACAGAGAAAGAACAAGGCATAAAAGGAAGCAAAAATTGACTATCTGCTAGCTAGATCGCCGGGCTGGGAGCCTCCATCAGTAGGGGCTTCTAACCGCGTGGCTTCAGGCTCAACTGGCGCGGCCTCCTCAACGCTCGCCTCATAGTCTAAAGTACCGGGATAGTCAAGGTGGCTGCGGCCTTCGGCCGAGATGAACTCCTCGACCAGACAATGCAGGTACATGAAGCCTTTGAAGGAGTCTGATGCCGTCTGTTGGATCTGGGCGAGGAACTCCTCCGAGGCCCTGTACCTTTCCACCGCTTCCCTAACTTCCTTCTTTGCTGCGGCCACCTCGTGCCTGGCATCCGTGACCAACTTGGCCGCCTTGTATGCTGCCCTCTGAGCCACGGCGGACTTCTCCTCTTCTACCGTCAGTCGAGCTTGAAGGGACTGGGCGGTCCTCTTCTGTCGGGCCACCTCGGCGATGACCACACCCAACCTCTGCTCGAAATCGGCAAGCTCCTCAGTCTTCTTCCTTGACTCCCCCTGCTCGCGATCAAGGTTCTCCTGAAGCTCCTTCGCTCGCCCCTCGGAGTCGGCGAGCTGCTTCTCGAGGTCTTTGACCCGTCGGCCAAGCACCCCATCGAAGTCAGCCCTCTTCTCTAGGTTGGCCTTCAGTGACTCGGTCTCGGTCGCCTATCGCAGCTTAGCTTGCTCCCAGTTTTGGTAGCAGCTCCTGATGAATAGGGCCTCGACACCCATTGGCACCATATGGGAAGTCAAAAAAAAAAAGAGAAAAAAGAGAGAGAGGGGACAAGGTTACTATGTAGAGATGGGGGAAGATGCTGTCGATCACGGCTCCAACCGGCAGCCCATCCATCTCCTCCCGGTCGTATGATTGGATGGAGAAGTCCATCATGCGATAAGCCAGGGCACAGTTGTCGACCAAGGAGCTCTCCAGTCCCAGTTTGAATGGAAGGCAGCGCCTCGCCTCGTCTCTCCTGCTCTCCCAAGGGCAGGTGCACCCGCCCCTCCGATGGTAGGACCCCCAAGAACCGGTCGAGGATCCGGTACTGTCATGATCGGAACCCCCATCGCCAGAGGATCTGCAGGGCGGGCCTCTCCTCCCTCAGCTTCGACCATCTTCGGACCCGGAGGACGGAGCGAAGCAGCGGCAATAACGACATCAGCCTGGATGGCCGCCACAGGCTCCTGGACAGGGAGTTCGGCATCAGCCTGGACGGCCACCACAGGCTCCAAAGTAGGAAATTCTACCTGTGGCCTCGTCCATCGCGCGGGGGCTCCCATAGCCTCCTTTCCTTTCGGGGTGACCGGCACGACGGGAGCAGATGTTGGCACTCCCTCAACTCGGGCCTGCCTCGAAGGAGGCTCGGCAACTACTCTAGTGGATGGTCTCTTCTTAGAGACCGACAACGGCTCACCCTCTAGAAGGATCAACCCTGCACACAGGAGCCTAGAAGGTCAGCCTAAAATGGAGAAGAGAGAAAATGCATATGGAAGAAGGAGCTGAACTTACCTGGCCCCACCGATGAGTCGACCTTGGCATCGAGAAGGTTCCACTCCAATAGCAGGACCTCCAAAGAGGGGATCTGAGTGGTGCGATGCTGATCGTAATCATCTTGATCAACTGCCTCAACCGTGAAGATCCGGTTGGGGGACCGGTCTGGCTCACTTCAGGCCAAATCGACCCCCTCGACATCTGCAAAGAAGAACTTGCTCTTCCATCCCTTGATGGAAGAGGGAAGCTCGAACTTGATGCCCTTCGGGCGAGAAGACAGGGACCACCACCCATCCTCGGTCAGGTAGCATTTCAGGATGAAGAATGCCCTAAACAAGGAGAACTGGGCAATGAACCCGTGAACATGACAGAGTATGGTAAAGGAGAAGATCACCCTGATGGCGTTTGGCACCAACTGGGCGGGGACCAGATGATAATTATTCAGGATGGATAAGAAGAAATGATGGAAAGGGAATCGGAGACCCCTGGAGAAGGTCCCCTTGTGGAAGGCAAGACGCCCCGGGCCATTGGAAGTGACCTGCTCCTCGAGGCAGGGAACCATGAGTCGAACAGAAGACATGATCCCATAGGCATCCCGGATGGCCTCCAGCTCCACGATGGAAATCGTCGAAGCGATCCCGCCCGCACCTGTTGACCGGACAGGCTCGGGGGCTGGTTTGAGCAGAAGAGGAGAACAAGAAGGAAGGGAAGGAACGATCTCTAGCTCCCTAACGGACATAGGGGGGCAGGAAGGGCCGGTCTCATGCTAATCCTAAACTGCTCTCCCTCCAACTTCTCGTCAAAGAAGGAGAGCACCACCCTTCGGGCGAGAGACTCAGGACGAGACATGTTGGACTGAGAAGGAAGGAGCCAATCCCAGAAGGAGAGAAAGGAGAAGAACGAAGCTGGTCTGGACCCCTAGAGAAGAGAAGAACGGATACAGACCGTGGAGAAGGGAGGTCTAGGCACTGTGACAAGTGCAAAAGATTTGAAAGAAAGGGAACTTTGAGTAAGAAAATCTTTCTTTTCACTTCGAAAAGGCCCATCAAATCCGTGCTGTTGTGATCCCCTCACCAACGGATCCGTGCCACATGTTGCCCATCGACAAAAAAGGAGTCCCTACCACTCAAAATTCTGTGCCAGCATTAACTGCTCCTTGGACGTGGCCACGTGGCACCCCCGTACTGGCCCGCGGGGCCGTCCCTCGAAGCACCAGCATCGTGGCCATCATTGCACCAAATTTTTGGCCCTCCATGTCAGCACTGCAATTCCTCCCTTCACCTCGAGCACCGTGCACTAACGAGCCTCGGGAGTGGGGGGCAAATGATGTGGTGAGACCGCTGACGTGGGTAGCTAACAGGCACCATGTTAAGGGAGGCCGCCACGATGGACGCCAGGGCGACGCCCCAGCCCGGATCACTTTGCCGAGCTGAGTTGAGCTCCTACAAGGCCATGAGCCGAGCTCCGTCCTCCGCCAGGTCACGCCCGCGAGCTCGGGATGCCTAGGCCGGAGCCATCTTCCGCCCTCCGGAGAGAGACCCTCGGAGGCTTGTGCCCTACGGTCGAGGTCGAGCTCAGTGCTCACCTACCAATTTGGAGCCTCTTCGAGTGCGCGCCCTCTGGACCGGGTCCGTCCTCCGCCCTCCTGAGCGAGACCCTCAGAGGCTAGTGCCCTGCGATCAAGGTCGAGCTCAGCGCTCACCCGTCGATATGGAGCCTCTCCAAGCATGCACGCTCTGGACTAGGTCCGTCCTCCACCCTCCAGAGCGAGACCCTCGGAGGCTAATGCCCTGCGGTCGAGGTCGAGCTCGGTGCTCACCCGCCGATGTGGAGCCTCTCCGAGCATGCGCCTTTTGGACCGGGTCCATCCTCCACCCTCCAGAGCGAGACCCTCGGAGGCTAGTGCCCTGCGGTTGAGGTTAAGCTCAGTGCTCACCCACCAATGTGGAGCCTCTCCGAGCGCGCGCCCTCTGGACCGGGCCCGCACTCTCCCCTCCTCCACCAAGGTGACTGCACGAGCTGGAGTGCTCAGACCGGAGCAGGCCCTGCCATCCCAGGACACCGGCAAGCCACCAGAGGACCATGGAACGGCACCCCCCCATGCCGCCATAACTACCTGTCCGTCGTACTTCCAAGGGATAGGCCAGCCAGAAAGCACGCACCCCTAGGGTGGCGACCCCCAGATCGAGGCTCTGCCAGGCTTCCCAAAATGGAACGACCGGAGAGGATGTCAGAAGGAATGGAAGCTTTTCCTACCACCTGTCAAGAAAGGCATCCTGTCCATGGCACGGAATCCTGCCGCACGCGCCTGCCAACCTAGCGAGGATCCTGAGGCAAACTCCAAATGGCCAATTTTCAACTACAAAGAACAATCGGCACCCCCGAAAGGGGGAGGTAATATACCAGTAACAACACAGTAACCACGATCCACCACCAACACCACAGCAAAGAGAAAACAAGAGAAACAAGGAGAAGCGGAGGAACAGGGAACCCCTTTGTCCCCGCCATTAATCTCTCCCTATTACGTTTTCACCTACATACATTTTTCACACCTCCTAGTGCGGAGTCCATCAAGAGGGGCCCGACCAGGAGGATCTATTCCCTTGGATCATCACTGACTTGATCGTCGGAGTGCCCCCACCGAAAATCCTAGCCCGGTTCACTAACCCCTGTTTTGCAGGTCCAGGAGCAGAGGACCGGCAGACAGCGAGAGGAGCGCACTCCAGCACCGACAGCAGCTACGGGCCATGATGGTCTTGGCAGAAAAAGGGTGCATGTTATAGAGTATCCCATTTTGGACTGATCTTTTAGTGGCATACATGTTGTTGTAGTTTGTCATTTTGTATTTGTTTGGGCATTTATCTTTCCTGTATGAATAATTTATAGGTTGGCATAAGTATTTATCACCAAAGTGGTTTATTTATGTTATCTATGAGTTTTTTATTATGAGAGGGTTTATGGTTATTATACGCAATCGACTGTCCAAAGCGGATTGTTGTATGTTTTAACTAGAAAGGTTGCATGGGATATTGTATTGCAATGATGCTCTAGCTTTCATGGGCTTGTCTGCCCAAAGGGGATAGGTTCGTGATTGTTAGGGTATTTCATTTACTTGTGACTTTATGTGAAAAGTATTTATGTATATTACATGTTCTGCCCAAAGGAAAATATGTGATTTGCATTTGGACTCTTGTATATCGTTTATGGTATATACCCATTGACTAGTATTTAGCATTCCTACCATTTTTTATTATACAGTATTTATGTTAATAATAATATTGTTATTCAGTTTTGGCTGGGTCAAAATATCAGAGGTAGAGGTATATTGGGCTTAGAAAATTTGTCTACCCAAAGGGGACAGATTTTCGAATGCCTTGTATCCTGATTGTGTTAACCTTTGTTTTCTTTGAAAAAAAATATATTAGGTCTAAGAGATTTATTTATCCAAATGGAGATATATTTTCAAAAATTATATTGACCTTATTTTTGGAGCTTAAAAGTACATCTCATTCTCTACCTATAGGAGAGTTTTATGATGATGCACATGGTACATTTGTTAAAAATGGTTTATTATATTCAAAGACTTTATTGATTCACTGTTTGTACCTCAAATATGTTACATCATACATGAGCCTGATTGATGTTTTATACCATCTTAGAGGTCATGACTTGATGATCCCTCTTTGGAAGGTTAGTGATTTTTTTGATGGATGGTGACCACCATAGTGACCCATTCATTGAGATTTACTAGAACCTTTTATGAGCTTTTTAGAAGGGATTGTATAGATTTTTTTTATGGATCATTTTCTTTTTAAAGAAGGTTTTATGGCATTGGGCCAAGGGCTCTCATTAAATAATGCTTATAAAGATTTTCTAAAATATATTGTTATATTTTTCTATTGATTAACTGTATAAAGATTATTTAGCAGTTAGTTTATTTATATTCAATAAAGTTAATGCTCCATTACGATGACTCTGACTGAAATGAAGATATGAAAACTGAAATGGTGCTGGCACTAAGTATTATGGAATATAGATATTATATTATATAATGATCTTCCATCTTGGTTGTCTTATAAGAGTACTTTGGTATAAAGCTGCCTTAAAAGTGATAAATTTTATTTAAAATATATTTATATAATTCTTTCATTTTTATTGTTGTATCTAAGAATGGTGATCTATTTTGACCTCATTTGTGATAGATATGTAGAATCTGATAAAAGAAAGTCTAGATAGCTGATGGATAGATAAATTAATATGAGATAGATGGTATGATGGTGTTAGGATTTATATCTTAAAACTAGAGAAAATTGCACCTAAAATTAGTATCATGAGATTTCTATCTCTAATACATATATATGCTACTCATTATATTTAGTTTTCCTACTATACAGTTTAATGAACTTAAAATCATATAAGTGAAATAAATAATAAATTATATCCTATTTTGTTTCAAAAGTTTTTTAATACTTTTATGAAAAGGAGAAGAATATTGGTAAGGTACATCAGTCACATTCTAAGATCCCATATATAATAAACAAATATTATTATCAAATATTTATATAAGTATGGGATAGTTGTTTAATATACCATGCCTGAAATTTCTTGTAAGATGATGTGACTAAGAGGCAAAGCACATTCTGATAGACATGGTATAAAGTAAGATGAGTGGGTGCAATTTATCATAATATATCTAGTATAAGATCCTAAATAACTATCATCTATATTATAAATAAATTCTTGGAAAAAAGATATTTTTTGAGCTAAAGAGTGATTAGGAAGCCCAATATCTTTTAATTTTATGGTTGGAGCTGTCCTGCAACTCTTAATCATTGATAATCCATCAGCGAATAAACCTTGATTTTGTAATAATATATTATTTATTTTTATTATCCAAATAATTTTAAATAAATACAAATTCTACTATCTTAAAAAAGGTATAAAGAAATTGAGTCAAATCAGGTCATATTTATAGATTCTGATTTGCATAATGTCGAATGCTTCTATATATTAGAAGTATGACATTACAAGAAAATAAGTTTTCGCTCTTATAAATATTTTGTTTCATCTTATTGAAAAATAATGGGAGAGCAATATTAAATATATAAACTAATTATAGTACCTCCATTATTAGTTGATGTAGCACTAGAAAAGAATTTATATGAAAAGAAAATAAATACATATCATTTCTTATGACAATATAAATGACTAGAGATTTTGTTTCATTGAAAAATTTGTAAATAGAATCTAGTGGCATTCTTGGATTTACAGGCAAAGTTTGTGGCATGTTGCAAAATCACAATTCATATTGTTTTATTGTAAAACTTTATCTTGGGTCTTATAATTATTGATTATATCTTAAAATCACTTATAATTTCTTATAATCATAGGCGCTATGTTCTTTAAAGAAATAATAAAAGTTTTCATTATCTCTATCTATGTAAAGATAGAATTTTTATCAGTCAGAAGTTGTAGTTGAAAGGGAGATATTTTGTATAATATACAAAATCAATATTTGTTGATCCTCTAATCAAGATTAAGATCCATAGTTTTTATGAAACATGTCAAGAATATAGGTATTTTAAAATATTTTGACTTTTTAGATTAGTGGGAGTTTGATATATTTATACATTGACTTAATTAACAAACTTTATTTGTCATTGATTGCTGGATTGTAATCCATGATCATATAAGTGTCGGGTGCATATGAATAAAGTCTATATTAGCTGATCCTATAACCAAGAATTTAAAGCATGTATGCTTTACAAAGCATATTGAAAATATGGACATATTGAATTCTTTTGTTGTGCTTGGTTAGTGGGAGTGACTTTATATAAAGCTTGGTTTCATTTATTTTTCTATCATGTGTATTTATATACATTGTTGATATGATAGTTGATAGATTGCTTTCCTATATGGTTTATGTGCATATGTGGAATAATAATATACAACATAGTATCTCAAGAATGTATTTTATCTTGAAAATGATAGTTGTATGTGCATGTCTCATTTGATAATTATGAGATTTCATTGTGTTTGGAGATATACAGACTTCTTACGAAGTCATGAGATTTCTCTAGCTTGTGATATAACATGTGATTAAAGAGAAATTATGATCGAGGATACATATATTTAATTGATTTTGATTATGAGATCTTTTTTGGTTATGTACCTGACTGAGACCAGGTGTCGAGTCTTAGATTTATAATGATGTCTCATCATTGACACCATTGTTGAGTATGTGAGATAGAATGACTTGTTGTTTGATGCCATTAAAGTTTTTCTTACTTATTTTATTTCTGAGCATGTTGAAGAGAAATTGGAGGATTGATAATGAAAAATTGCATGCTTTATTTGATCATCTTAATACTATTTTCTTGCTACACTACCACACCAAGACTCATATCGATGGTGTTTATGATACTTATAACCATGGATAAGTCTTTTATTGGTTAAGTAGTATAATGGCCCCATGATTTGGCATCATGGATACTGTTGGACCGAGTCATTTGTAGGTGCTGTCTATGGATCATATGATGGCCATATTTTATTTTCAATCCGAGAGTTATTTTTAAAAATAAAATATTTTTAAAATTATAATTAATGTAGTCCAAGTGAAAGAATGTAAGAATTTTCTTGATTTGGACTAACATTAATTGGTATTTTTCTATTATTAAAATTCGGGTTGATTTTATGATCCATGTTGATAGACGTAGGTTGAGTCCATTATTATATGATCATTGATTAGGCTAGGAGCACCTCATATGATTTGGTGTGGTTAAAGTGGCATAGTGTAGGCCTTAGCCCGACTTGATTCGTGATGGGAAGGTCAATTAGGGTATTTTCATTTTATTAGCTAGGTCCCCTCTCTACTTCCTTTATTTAGATATATCATATATTCGGTGATTTATGATACGGTGATTTTTTTCATCGAGAGCTGCCTTTTCTGAGGAAGACCGGAGAGAAGGACTCTGCCTTTTGGTGGGGACACCAAAGGCACCAGAATAAGGCAGAGGCTTCTCAACCCTCTGTGGATCACTTTATTGACATTTGAGTCTACTGTAATAAAGCTTAATCTAGCTGAGTTGTTTTTATTTGAGTCCTGTAATTAGTCAGCTCATGTCGAGCTAATTTTATTTTTTTGAGTCCTGTCCAAGCATGTCGAAGACTCAAGACAACATCATACAAGTGAAGACCAAGTCCAACCTGATTGAAGACATGGAAGTTGAGCCCAAATCCAATCCAGCTTGAAGACCTGAAGATCCCAGGAGGAGAAAATGAAAACAGGAACAAACCTGAAGCCCTGGACTAGCCGGAAGCAAACTGGGCCAGTCAAGGCCCAGGAAGGAATTAGGGCGCCATCTCTTATGGTGACCCTCCTCTTGGTCAGCCACTTATGGTCACCCCCTTGGCCGACCAAGACAAGGAGAGGGAGTCCAAGTGCTTTAGGGATTTCTACCTATGTTACCTTGTATTCCTAGTTAGGGTTTGAAAGGGAGAAGGAGTCCTATGTAAAGTCTAAAGTACCCTTACTTGGGGCCCAAGGTTAAGGGTCTATTTAAGGGACCCTAGCCTCTTGTATGAAGCTTGATTTTGATATTGAATAAACCTTGAATTCTTATATTGCTTTGTGTGATTACCCTGCTATGTGCATAAAGGGGTTTAAGAGTTCTTCTTCCCGGTGTTTGCAACCATCTTCCTGCCGCCAACCATTCTTCCAGCCCCCTCCAAAACTTTCTTCTCTTTGTTGTTTTCCTTTATTTTCTTGATCTCCTCTGAGTTTTCTAACCCCTGATAGGTCGTTTGCAGGTCCCCGAGTTTCTACAAATCCAACGACTCCAGCCAAGCCTCTCAACCCTCTGTGGATCACTTAATTGATATTTGAGTCCACTGTAATAAAGCTTAGTCCAGCTGAGTTATTTTTATTTGAGTCCTGTAATTAGTCAGCTCATGTCAAGCTAATTTTATTTTTTTGAGTCCTGTCCAAGTATATCGAAGACTCAAGACCACATCATACAAGTGAAGACCAAGTCCAACCTGATTGAAGACATGGAAGTTGAGCCCAAATCCAACCCAGCTTGAAGACCTGAAGATCCCAGGAGGAGAAAAAGAAAACAGGAACAAACCTGAAGCCCTGGACCAGCCGGAAGCAAACTGGGCCAGTCCAGGCCCAGGAAGGAATTAGGGCACCATCTCTTATGGTGACCCTCCCCTTGGTCTCGGCCACTTATGGTCACCCCCTTGGCCGACCAAGACAAGGAGAGGGAGTCTAAGTACTTTAGGGATTTCTACCTATGTTACCTTATATTCCTAGTTAGGGTTTGAAAGGGAGAAGGAATCCTATATAAAGTCTAAAGTATCCTTACTTGAGGCCCAATGTTAAGGGTCTATTTAAGGGACCCTAGCCTCTTGTATGAAGCTTGATTTTGATATGAAATAAACCTTGAGTTCTTATATTGCTTTGTGTGATTACCCTGTTGTGTGCATAAAGGGGTTTGAGAGTTCTTCTTCCCGATATTTGCAACCATCTTCCTGCCGCCAACCATCCTTCCAGCCCCCTCCAAAACTTTTTTCTCTTTGCTATTTTTCTTTAGTTTTTTGATTTTCTCTGAGTTTTCTAACCCCTGACAGGTCATTTGCAGGTCCCCGAGTTTCTACGAATCCAACAACTCCAACCAAGCCTCAATCGGACCACCGAGCAGAAAGCTGGGTATCCGCAGGTCTTTGGCTCGATTTTCCAGGCCGCATCCATTGAGGAACGAGAGATCTCTTCACTGCAATCTTCACCGAGCGCTTCAGATGTTGTCAGGTACACCCCCTCTACCTCCAGTAATTATATTGTAGGAGAACTTGTCCTAACCGAGGCTTCTCAGCCCCGGCGATCCTTCTTTAATACTTTTCTAGGTTCTAATCTGCATGCTTGACTTCAAAATTTCATACATAATTCCCTACAACTAATTTTGATCTAAAATTCGGGAATTAATCACCTAACCCCACATATAAAACATACAAAAATAATTGCATGCATACTAGTCCCGCATCACCTTTGATGTTCATGTGAGCATCACTTTTAGGTTTGGGATTCATGGCGAATACAGGTTTGCATTTATCAGATCTATTTATATTTACATGATTCTAATCTCTTAATTGATCCTAAGAATTTAGGAAATATTTTTCGTACACGTGGTTGACCTAACCATATTGGATTTGCCTGGTATAGTGGTTTTTACAAGATACATGATTTTCGTTTTATAAAACCTCATTTTGTCATGGCCACCCATCCTCCGAAATCATTGTTTCATTGTTTCATTTTCAAAGCCCTATCCCATTGTCCTTGAGATGTTCGTTTAGCCATCTTATATCGGTCAAGTCAGTGGTTCACAAATTATGGAAAGAAGAAAAAAGTTTCAAGTTGAAAGATTGCAGCAAAAAAGTCAAAGAAAACATGCTTCCGACCAAGGTAGCTCAAACTTGGCCCCATAACCATCTCATCATGCTCAGCCTCCACTTCCAACTGCCTCATAACCACTAGTAGTTAAGCCTACTCCTTTGACTGATCCATCTCCTCCTACAGCCCCTTCACAACCAACTTCATCTTCACCTTCATTGACTCACCCTCAAGAACCTACTGCTCCTCCATTTTAACCTCTTGGGCCTATACCTTCAAAGATGGTCACTACAAGATGAAGAATTGATTTTAGATTTTTGGAAAGGGATAACCTCAAGATTGCAGTAAAGATCAAGAATATGGGATGGGAGTACATGTGTTTTTTAAATGTTCCCACCTACCCTGACTTGGTCAAAGAGTTTTATGCAAATTTAAGAAGGGTGGATGATGTGGTAATATCTGAAGTAAAGGGAGTCGACCTTTCACTCAATCCAGAATACTTGGGGTATATCTTAGAAATGTCTTATGAAGGAGAAACAAGACCATACTTGCAGGACCAAATAGAAGGGATGCAACTGATGTTAGGAAGAGAGGAGGTAGATAAAGATAGAGAAGTGTTAACTGGTCAACTTTTGATAAAGATTTGTCTCCTGTACCACATAACTACAAGAATTTTCTTTCCTAAAATAGGTAGGTTTGACTATCTCATAAATGAAATCTATTAGTTATGTATCACATTGTGCAGCAGCTTCCTTTGAATCTTTCACATCTAATAATCAAGCAAATGCAAGAGACCTTTGAGAGATCAATACAATCTTTGCCCTATGGAATGTTCTTGACATAAGTTTTCAAAGCCCTCTAGGTACCTTAGGAAGGGAAAGTCTCTATCAAATTGAAATATACTCACACCAATAATGAGAAGTCCCTATGTAGAATGGGCTATAAGTAGGAGGATGGATGATGGATCAAAGTATATTAGGCTGATGAAGAAAGGATTGCACCTGTTCATGCTTGTGAGCCCTCACCAACCGATCCCTCCACATTGTTTGGTGAATGGCAGCACAGAGATCATGTCATCAGAATTAGCGAGACCTAGATCGAAGAAATTATCCAAAAAGTATTTGAAAGGGTCATTTATACAAAAAGTATTTGAAAGGGTCATATCCAAAAAGATATGAACTTCATCTTGCACGAAAAAAGAAATACCTTAGATTCAATTATACCCAATTTGCTTTAATTCTTTTATTAAGGGGAAGTTCTTGTCTATTTGAAAATTTTAAAACTCCTCAAATTTTAACTTGTACTATAAGGACTTTGTCATCATCAAAATTAAAGGAAAAGATTGTTAATATAATAATTAATTTTGATGATTTCAAAATACTTAGGTACTGATGGTACTAATAATTGCTTGAGAATGTGGCATGTAGGTAAAGACTTTCTTAGATAATAGGTTTCTCTTTTCTTAAAGAAGATAAGTCTAGCCTTAGATACTTCTCATCAAATATAGCCATTCAAGAATTAAAGAAAATACTATTTTGAGAAGGCAATTCTAACCTGGAAAGATATTTCAATAAGTTAAGCTATTCAAATTTCAATTTTAAGAAGGCAAGTCTAGGATGTAGATCCAATCATGATTATGTTTTGATCTAGGAAGTGATCCAATTGGTATGCATAGTCAAGAACTAAAAGTGGGACCATTGATCATTAAGAAATGACTGTTATGCTAGGTTAGCCAATTCAATTAACTTGAATTTAAAGAATTAAAGATATGAAACTTGCATAAATGGAATTCAGCATTGATTTTAAATCCTAATATGATCCTTGAAGAGACCTCACTGAGCATGGGATTTCATGGTTTCCTTGACAAGGAAGATCGATCCAAAGGTGGTTGAGATATCCAGCTATCGACTCACAAGCAAAGCAGGTTGAAAATCATTAGATCTAGGTCACCTAAAATACAAGATAATCATCCAACATATAAATATAAGCTAGACCAAATAAAAAAAACCCAAATCAACCCAAAACTGATATTGGTAGAGGGCCTGGGGATTGCTTTCATGATCATGCAAAAGTCTCGATGGAAAAGAGACTGGCAGGAGACTTTGGGGGAAGAGAGATTGCCGATAGTCATGGAGGATGATGAGTTGCCAGGGATGAGGGTGCCGGTGGAATGGGCAACATTGAGGACACGCTCGATGTGGGCATGGAGATCCTTGGGGCCAAATGATAAGAGGCGAGGTGGTGTCGGTCGAAGATAAGGAACTAATGAAGGTGAGGTCGAGGGCAGTGTCGACGTTGATGCCGAGATCAAGGATGGTGGTGGCATGGAGGCGAGAGTCCACGAGGTCATAGCGGGTGGCGAAGCCGGTGGAGACATCGAGAAGGCAGTGGTAGTTGTCAGGGATGAAAGTGTCCACATAAAGGGAGAGGCCAGACTGGAGGGACCAGATGCCCAGGATGATGGAACCAGCAAGGGTGAGCTCAACAATGAAAAGGTTAGGTTAGAGGGATAGGGCAACGGAGGTGGTGGCAGAGACAGCGGAGATAGTGGTGGAGAGGTGGGCAAATATGGGGGAAGCAAGGAGGAAAAGGAGGTTCGATGGGAGGCGGTGTAGGAGGAGGGTAGCGATTGTGAGTGGGAGAAAGAGGAGGAGTGTGGCGACAGACTGAAGACCAGCAGGGTAGTGAACGAGGGAGCTGATGGTGGGGGATAAGAAGGAATAGTGGGTGATGGCAATGAGGAGAGAAAAAGATAGCAAGGTAGAGGGATAGATGGTGAAGATGATGGTGGTGGCTAGAAGCATACAATAGGGGGTCTTAGAGGAGTTGGGGTCTCAGGAGCATGGAGGGGATGTAGGAGTAGTAGGGAATAGTGAGGATGGAGTAGCAGGGGAGGAGAGGAGGAAGAAGAAGCAGAGGAAGAAGGAAAATAACTAGACTCGATTCTTTCTATTCTTTCTACCAAATTTCATAACAAAACATTTATAGCCCTTAGGCCCACTTGACAACTTATTGACTAAATCCTAACAAACCAACCATTTAAAACAAATTCTTAACAAACTAACGTAGCGCATGTTTTAGGATTTGTGCATGAGCTAGAAACAAAAGAACAAACATCCTATTTCCCATATACCCACACATACAACCAAGTAAAATATGTAAAAATAAAATACATGAACCATATATGATTTGCATCAATAATAGTGCTGGGTGATGTCCTTATCAAATAATCTAGCTATAATCTTGAGTAGATTATAATGCGATTCCTAAGGATAGGTTGGAGAGTGGACATATGTACAGGATTGTTTCAAATAATTATAAATTTATTATGTTTGTGCTTGTGTGCTATGTACTTTCAAGCTATCTTGCTACTTTACTTATTCTATTCAAAGTCATCGTTGAACTTCTAATTTTCTTGTATTGACTGCACCCACTATTTCACTATTATTCCTAAAGATAGCCAAAGTTTTTCAAATTTGAAAAACGTTTTTAACAATCTATTTCACCCCCCCCCTCGTGGGTTGCTGCCTTTAGACAACGCATAAGAAAATAATTAACATAGAAGACAATTACAAACAATGAATCATGGCATCTTTCTTCAAATAAGAGTATTCTTATATAATTTAGTTATTATTTTCATAATAGAAACATTAATGTCAAAACAATCCTAGAACTCCATCACCTATGAAGCTCCTATAGTAGCAATTAATCCTACAACTTGGTATTTGGAAAGTTTTAACTATCCAAATGAATACACTGGAGGTCTTTCTCCATTTAAAACTAGCCACCATGTTTGAACTAGATGTTAAAATGGAATAGTAAAATCAACAAGGATTGGCATTTATTCCGATTATAGGAATTTCGTGCAATGAGAAATATAGTAGATTTTTGTTAAACTCACTAAACCTGAATTAGATACCAAAAAGATATGCATTCTATCATTATAACTAACTAGATAATAATAAAAACAGAAAAGTCCAAAATTACATTTAATTTGAGACCATAGTGACCCATAGCATTGCATGAAACATGAAAGGTAATAAAAGGTAGCATTCAACTTCAATTTACCTGGTAAAAGGAAATAAAACTAATGGAAGGTTTGTGTTAAGAAGTTGTTACACTTTGCAACTATGTGCTAGAATTTTCACATCAATCATGCTTTTAATTTCTTTATATACCTCTCCATTGCTCAATCCTAGCATTGTCTCAAATTCCTCTTTTTCTCTCCCTCTTTTCTCTCTCATTTTCTTTCTCAACGGAGAAAACCATCGGTCCCATGGATAACTTAGGTTCTAGAATGCCCCCATCAACCACCCAAAAAACCTTTTAACCTCACCTTTCATTGGAGTTGCCAATACCATTCCTTTAGAGTCCCCTCTACCTATAAACCTAAGCATGCATTCTCCTCTTATCATCACTTCGATGGCTCAACGTTATGCAATAAGGCAATGCTTCAACCACCCAACAAAACCTTTTAACCTCACCTTTCATTGGAGTTGCCAATATCATTCCTTTAGAGTCCCCTCTACCAATAAACCTAAGCATGCATTCTCCTCTTATCATCACTTCGATGGCTCAACGTTATGCAATAAGGAAATGCTTACCTTCTCCTTGGCCATTCAACAACACTCATTCCATCAAGAAGCTCAATTTCATGCCAAAATGATCTAACTCATTTCTATTTTGTATGACCAATCCACCCCCTATGCTCACTAACCAATTAACTTCAATGTTGCACGTTCTTTGCCAATCATGAACCAAGGGTTTTTGTCTGCAAATTCTTTGGGAAGATCATGTTTTTCTCCACCAAGAGGTTTGAATCATCACCTTGCACAAGATTCTATCTTCCACAACTTTGCACCTACCATTTCTCCAGAAAGATTATCACTTTGCCATCCTATATGAAGCTTTCCCATCAAAATCAATCCAAATTATCCATGGAATGCTTCTTCTCAACAACACATTTTCCCTTCGAGCTATTTTGATTTGGCAAACCAAGCAACATTCATGGAACCTAGACCCATCAACCCTTTCTATGATGCAAATTTACAATACATGTGTCCACTTCTAAACTATGAAAATCATAATAGAGATTGTCTCTCAAATGGATCTCCACTAACAAGTCAGCAAATGAACACCTACTATAAATGTGATCTTTGTTCTGCTGAGTTCCCCACTAGGCAAGCTTATGGGGGGCATATGAGTTCTCATAGCAAGAAAAGAAAGGTAGATAGAGCTCCAAGACAAACACCAAAAAAGTCAAAGACGTTTAAGACCGTTCCATGGATCCCTCTCATTTCAAATGATGGTAAGGAGCTCAACTTGCATTTCTTGAATGAATCAAATAAGGAGAAAAAGGCAAAACAATCTAGTGATAATGTTAGCTTGAAGGGCTCAATTGAGAAATATGAGAAGAAGATATCAGTGGTAACTAATCAAAAGGAAAAGAGAAAAAGTTCTAGTAGAGAGATACCGACAAAAGCTCCAACCAACATGGATGATGAATTTGTGAAGAGGGAGGCCACTCTTGCAAGAACAACTTCCCTACTTTTCTTTTAAGGCTGTTCATGAGAAAAAAATGACCACTCCTATTGTTCTTTTCTTTTTTCTTCTTCAGTTTTCATTGTTCATCAGTGTCAATATTTATTTTTTATGTTTTTGTCCTCAGTTGTTATCATGTCATGTGTTATCTTTAATTTAGTGGCCTTTATTTTAGGTTTAAGTTGGGTCTTTACTGGTTTCATGCCTATGCATGTATCTCATTGTAATAGTACTTTCTTGATATAAAATAAAATCTGCTTGTTAGTTTTGTTGTTGGAAATCTAAATGTCAATGCCCCCTAATCCCTCACTTCATTCGTCAAGTGAAAATGTGAAAATAGATGTCTCCCACTTTTGATAGTTAACCATTTTGAAGAAAAGTGGGAATAAACTAGTTTCGTCTAAAAAGAAAATTGCCATATTAGTATGCTCCATACCTTTGACCTACACTTTGAATTTGTTTCCTATTTTCATCTTGTTTTTGTTTTCAATTAGGGTTGAAATCAAATAGGACACTAATATATCTATATCCATATTTGTTTTGCTTGACAAATATAGATATGGATATGGATGTTACTTGGTTGCAAAAATGTATAACTATATTTATTTTAAAAGGATATGAATATAATTTGGATACTAAAAGTATGGATATAAATTAGATAATTAAATTTTATGACTATGAAATCAAAGATATTACTAAATAGATAAATTAAATTAATAACATATTAATATGGTCATTTATTTTTTAGAAAAGTTCATGAGTGCTAAATTAAAATTAAATAGATTTATAAATCTAATCAAATTTGCATATGGATTAGATAGTTCTTTATCCACATTCATATCCCTTTTTCTTTAATAGATGTGGATTTTAGTTAGATGCTCATATTTCTATCCATATTTAAATAGATTTTGATATGAAAATAGATCCAGATAGATAATATCTAATAAACTTTCACCCATATTTTCAATTATAAACTCCATAATTCACTTGCTAATTATCCTTTTGAGGGAACCAAAGTAGTATCCATTTTTTTACAATGTTAATATGTAAAATAACATGGAACAAGGTAGTTCCTAGGATTCTTTTATTTTATGGATTCTTTGATTCCAATAAAATAAAAAGAAACTTTACAAAATTCTTATGTCTAGTTTTCTTTCATACCATAACCATCTAGCCATTTTCAACTATCTAGAGTCAACATTGTCAATCCTTATTAGCCAATTATTTATATTTAGGAGTCATTTTTGATGTTATTCTAAGCTTCCCTATATCCTTTCTCACAACCTCTATGCATGTTACTTAGGCCTTTCCCTCATTTCTTATAGCCTTCTACATAAATTAAAGTACCTACTTATTGGAGGCTTCTACACTCTTTCCTCCACTTAATTTTTAGTTTTTGTCAATCCTAGAGTCCCTTTAATATATGCATTTCTCAATCTATCTTAATTTTACCATATATCCATCTTAGCACTTCTATTTCTACCACACTCTAAGCCTATTCTCATGATCTCTATTTATTGAATAGCATCATGAGGTATATAACATTGTAGGATTTGTTATTGTTCTATAAAATTTATATATGAAATTTTCAGAATATGTATCACTTTAAAAAAATCTATATACACCTCCCTACTTTATCCTACCAACTCTACTTCAATGTTCATTTATTCTCTACCATTTTTCAAACTAAATTCTAAGTGAAAAAATAATAACTTTGTCCATCAACCTTAATTGATTTACTATCTTAACTTTTATTCTCATTGAGTTTATATTCTATAAACATTGTCATTGTTCTACTAATTTTTAAGCTCTCATCCATTAAAGCTATATTCCATAAGTTCAATTTAGTATTTAATCTTTATTTCATCAATTACCATTATCACCTTTATATAATATATACATGCTTCATGTTCATGAATGATAGCAATAAATTTATTAATTAATTGAGAAAAAGGATATGAATTTGGTACTAACCCTTGGTGCGAGCACTATAAGAATTTAATATTTTAGTAATAAAATACATGTGTTGTACCACCATTAGCTCCTGACATGTCAATGCTCCAACATACATAACCTTAGTAATTTCAATATATCTTTTAAATATGCACTTTCTTCTTAAAGATCACTAAATTACTTGTTACTTGTCATAATTTTTCTTTTGTGAAATGCATCATAAGACTTCTTTAATTAGTAATGACTATATGTTGGTATAGAGCAAATCTACTAGCATTGCCGCTTCCTCAACACAAATACAAGGAAAAATCTTAGTTGAGCCCAAAACCACCACCTCTAGTACCAAAAAAGCTCTCCCACATATTCAAAACCAATAAAAGAGAGATGTCAAATGGGAGAGCTAGGATCAAAGAATTAAAGGCATAGGCCAATTCATGAACCAATTGTATGGAAAGTGACATCAAAACTATTTGATGATGCAATACCCACCATCAAGTGCATCCAACATACCATCAGAATGAACTAAGAACTACATCACCATTCTAGTTGAGTCAAAGGCACTATGAGCTAAGCAGGTCCTTGACCATGGTGCCTTGTTTGAGAAGAGCCAGTCATTGTAGGTTGTGAATGTGGAGTCACTGGTGACCTCATGTCTCTAAACTTAATTAGAGAACATCTAATATAAAAAATATTATATTAGATAATAAAGTATAAAATAATTAAAAAATCTAAAGTTTTGAATTATTGCATGGTGTGAGTAGTACAGAACCATGTGATATACTAGCATGATCACTCTCTTCTTGAGAGCTTTGTTCTTTAGAGCTCTCTTCTTGGCTGGTACTCCTTCAATCTCTGGAAGACATGACATATAATCTCTAAAAATAAAAATAAATAGATTCAACAAATTAATTATACAATTATGGATGGCAATGCAAAATCTCAAATGATGGAAGACAAGTATTTAAAATAATTCAAGAATTATATACTTAGTACTACTCATCCACCTCTTTAGATAATTGATACCCTTCAGATTTTTCTTTCAATTCATCCTCTTCTATTTCATCATCTTCATCCTCCTCTTCCGTTTCTTCTTTTTCTTCCTCTTCTTTCTCTTCTTCCCCTTCTTGGATAGAATTATCTCATAAAATTAACTCAATATGATCTATCTCCTCATATTGGACAACATATAGGAGAATTCCTGGAGCATCTAATTCTACATCAATATAGGATAGATGAACTTCTAATGTTTCATTCTCCTAAAAACATTATGGTAAATATACTCTTCTTTTTTTTCAAGCTCGAATGAATGGCTTGAGACTTAATCTTACATACATCCCACCAATCTTTACTTCCTCTCTCCCTTAATAGAAAAAGAATATAATGTACTTGAGCAGCTTATTGAGCTAGCATTAATAGCTCGTTGACATATGCTTTTGATCTATATTTGATTTCAATAAGCCTGTGCTATGGATTAACCTTCATTCCATTGTTATTATCAAATCATTGGTACTTAAATATAATGAAACTACTACTTCCAATGTATGTTAACTTGAGCACGTCTTTGAGGATTCAATAGTAGTCACTCTCCGAGTCTTCCTACTATCTGCCCTTGATATATACACAATTGTTCATTATGCTCTTATGATATCCATATTTGTAGGTGTGAAATTTTAAAAAAATTAACGTTATAGCCATTATAACATGTCATGTATTTTGTAGGCCCATAATCTAATGATCTTAGCATTTTAGAGAAAGATTTCGCCTTACATGGTCTGCATGGTATAAAAAGGATAATTTAAGAAAAATTAAAACAAATGAAATGTCAATAGATGCTTACCAACTAATGGAACTGGTCTACAAAGTTTTGTGAGTGCCATATAAAAATTTCTTTTTTACTTATTCTCAGGTTGTCTCATTGGTGCGGGCACCAGACTCAGAAGAAGACTTCAGAGCTCCATCTGGATCTCTGATTAACCTTGCCCGAAGAATTAGAATTTTTTTTGGCTTGTAATAAGGGTTGACTGGATCAACTCAATTTTAGCTTGAGTCTATATTACCTGCATTTTATTTTGTTGAGTCATGTTGACTCAGTAGTGGACTAGGGCTTCAACCTGGGGTGTTACATTTTCTCCCAAGGCCAAGCAAGTGGGCGCCACACTCCCAGCCACACTCCCAGCCATACACCTGAGTCCAGGGGGCGCCACATCTCCATCCAGCAGCCTTTGGTCCCCACACCACAGATAGCAGCTCCCTTCTCTCATGCGCCAATTGAGGAGAAATCCACCAGGGGTCCACAAATCAAGGGGGCGGCTCAAGACTTTCCCAAAAGAACCAAACTATGAAAGGGAAGAAATTCTCTTGGAGAGAACTTCAAGGAGGTGCCCATTACCTGCCAGAAATATTCAAAACAAAGTTAGAAAGAGCCATAACTTGGGGAGAAAGAAAAGGAGGTATCCAAAAAGGGTTGAGCCATGGAAGGAAGGAGATTTCTTTTGAAGAGCAAGGTTAGGAGGCGCCCTAATCATTCCAACTAAAGCCAGATATAAAAGGAAACAAATTTTTTCTTGGAGGGCAAGGTTAAGAGGTGCCCAAACACTTCCAGATAAGGTCAAGCATAGAAGGAAAAAAATATTTTCTTGAAGAACCAAGCATGGAGGCGCCATCTACCTTCCTTTTATAACCCAAATCAATTTTTTTTTGGAACCTTGGCCGGCCATATGTGTATGGATTATCCTGATTTGTAGATCCCCTCCTTTAGTCCCACATGGGAAGATGTAAAACCCTACTCTCTTGTAAAGTCCTATAAATTAAACCCCTCTTGTAAGTTTAAATCAATCAGATGAATGAAAGAAATTTTTTTATGAGCAAACTTGTGTTTTCTCTTTTCCGCACTTGCTTCCAGGTGTTGAGCTCCGTGAGGGAGTAAATCCGGGTTCCCCTGGAATCTTGAGGAGGTGAGAGATCTCCAAAACCCCAAACCCTAGGTTAGCCACTCCACTCCCAAACCCTAGCCGCCATCACCCTTCTCTTTCCACCAAGCCCTAATCTATTTCCCTTCTCACGGCCACCATCTCCAAGTCCAGGCCGACCACCAGCATCCAGCCCCAGTCCAGATACTGCAGATCTACAACAATTCTAAGAGGAAGTCAGATTGGCCCCCAGGAGAATTCGATTTCAGCAACTTCAGCTTTCAAGTTCGTCAACCTGGTAAAATCTTTTCTTGAGTTTCTGAATTCCATCATTTGTTCCTCTTCTTTCCCAAATCTTGAGTCCAGAAGAAGCCGACCAAACCACGAGACCAGTATTAGAGGATCCATTGCGAAGGTAGCCGACTCCAAGGATCCCACAATCTGCTCGAGAGAGTTCTTCCACCAAAATCCTGAGAAGATCACTATCTGGTTAGTAAACCATCTCTCCTCTCTATTTCTGTTCTATTGAAAGTTCAGAGCGAAACCCTAGGTCTGGGAGTTTCTCAACCCCCAGCGATCCGTTACTTCTGAACTACTCTGATAATTTAGTTTCTTCTAAACTGTGCTTTCAATCCTTACCTAGTTTCCTTCAACGTAGTTTAGCTTTACTTTGAGTCGAAGCCAATTTCTGAAATATATATATAAAAAAAAAAAGAAATAATCTTAATTTTACTTCCGCATACGCTTCTTTGTTCTTTGTTCTACATCATTTTTGGTATCAGAGCTTTCGTTCTGCATCAATTTTGGTATCAGAGCCCTGTCTAGGGTTTTTGTTTGATTGCTTGTTTGAGTCTCTCTCTTTTTACTTTGTCTGCTCGAAGTAGACTCCCCAGGACGTCCGGTCCTAGGAACGAAGCGAGGTGCAAACCTCCTCTTCCCATTCCATGGGGTGTTCCTAGGGCGTGTAGGGGATCCGTTGGGTTATAACTTCGTAGCAGGAATTGTAAACGGGGAAGTGCTCTGTTTTCAGCCCGTAATTTCCCTGTTGCAGGAATTATTTCTCACTGCAAGTAACTCCAAATTCGGTGATTTTTATTTTGCTGAAACCAGTATAATTGAAACTAATTTTCATAATTTTCCTATGATTTATTGATTTCCATGAGATTTCTGAGAATTAAATTACTGAAACTCTATTTTTGTGTTCTACAATCCAATTATTTTTGAGTGTTCATCTCTTAATTCATCTTAAGGGCATTTGAGCATCTAAGATAAGGGGAGGAGTTGATAACCTCTCCTTAGCCCAAAACCACCACCCACTCATTCAAACCTAAGCCTTTAATCTAAAAATTGATTAGACCTAATTTGCCCTAGTGGGCTAGGGACATCAACAAGTCGGGTCAAGGCTAGTGTTGAGTCAGTTTGTCTAGTTACTCTGTGTGTGCTTTGTACTCAGTGTCTAGAACGGTGGTTCAGGGACTACGTCCCGAAGGGCTTGTGTGCTGGTCCGCCTACCTGGCCAATCACTGATTGGTGTCTAGGATTGGCAATTAGGGACCTAACACTCCCCTTACACCTGCCTGGCTGAGTCATGAGTTACTACAGGCTAGCTTGCCACTCTGATTGGGCATCTAGTTTGGACTCTAGGTCTAGTGAGACAGTAGTCGCTTTAGTCTAGCCACATTCTGTGTGTTTGCTTGCATCATCATGTATACCCGGAATGGAGTACCCTACCAACCTGGTCAAACCCAACCTGATTTAGAGGCCATGGTTAGAGCTCTTACTGAAAGTATGAACAAATTAAGTCAGGATATGACTGCTACTGTTACCCAGTGTAAAGAACAAGTCCATGAGAATTTTACCCAGCTTAGGGATCGAGTCCAAGTACTTGAGAAACGTAGACATCAAAATTGGACCCCTGATCCAAAATTTAATAGGCCCCAACCTCATCCATGCCAGGAGCCTAGGAGGACCTTATACCGTGATCCCGAGCATAACCTTAGGAAGCCTGACCATGATATCTATAGTGTGGATCGTGTCTATGAGAGGTCCTTACAATATTCTAGACCAGTCACTCAACAACCCATGTCTTCTAGATCAAACCATTTAGATCCACAACCATGCCCAAGTAAGGTCTCTACTAGCTTGAAACCCAGTGTGACCCAGGTTCCTATATCACAAGAATGTTTGTTTTGTGGAGAAAGAGGCCATAAATCTAGTCAGTGCCCATGCATAGGACTGGCTTGTGCACAGCTAAGTGGTAAGAATCCTAAGGATGACATTAATAAGGGAGAACCCGAGCCTACCAATAAGGAAGAAATGTTAGGTATGACAAGCCTAGAATCAGTTGACCCGATTACCACTGACCCGAAACCCATTGAAGATGGCATCGAGGAAGTATATGATGCTGGCTTGAGTCTAGTTGATGAATATGAGGGGGAAGAACTTGAAGAATGTGACATCGATACTATTGGTTCCTTACCTGAGGAGACCTTGGAGAGCAACCAAGTGGTAGGACCTAGTTCAGAAATTCAAGAGATTTGTGAGAATCAGGTTCTTTTAGTCAAATACCCCCAGGAAGAACTCATAGTGTTAGCCCGAGCTATCAGTTCGTACCCTCTAATGACAGTCATTCCCCAAGTACCAATTGAAGATCTTTGCACTGAACTGTTTAAGTTTGCCCACCCTATGGTAGATCCTCTCCTTAGGATGACTGAATCAAGCCTCTTACAATTGGACCTTGTCCCATGCCCAGCCACTAAGGTCTCTCCCGTAATCTCAGTTGAACATCCTTGTCTTGAGCGGATTGATTCTCCCAGTCCTGTAGAAGTCCTCCTTATGACCCCAGACCCCTTCCTTCGCATGACTGACCTACCCTTCTATAGAGTATACCTTTCCTCACCCATAGGTCAAATTTCAAGTCTTGAGGTCATCATCCATAGGCCCTTCCATGAATCATTCTTTAATCCATTTCTTGAGAAAGTGGATCATTGTTTGCTTAGAGAACAAACCTTAACTATTGCAATCACATGTCCTAGGCTACTCCCCGAACCATCTCTTGATCCATTCCTAGGAATAGCAAACTTTTCCTTTCGTAAGGATGACCAGTTGACACTCATAGATCACCATTCAAACCTTCAGGTCACCACCTTTAATCAGCAGGTAATTCAAGACTCCACCTCATATTTCCTCCCTTTCTCTAGGACTTCCAATGCTTCTTACACCATCCAAGTATACTTTGTCGAAGTCTTTAGAGTGAACCACGTGTCAGAACCTATTAGGTTTGCCACCTACTTCTGGAAGACCTTATGGCACCTACTAGGCACCCATGATAAGTTTTCATGCTCTGCATGCCATCCTCCGACCCAAGGTCAAACCTAGAGAGCCATAGTTTGTTAGGTTTAGACCTAGGGTTCCTTTGAATAAAGTCCATTCTTTAGGAATGCATCGTCAGTCGAGTTTAGGACATTGTCTCAGATTTTGGTTTGATTGAGAGCACCAGGAATTGGGATTTGTATTTTGTCCAGGACTAAATTTGCATATAATGTTTCGATCAATAGGTCTATAGGCTAGAGTCCCTTTGAAATTGTTCATGGATACAAGCCTCACACACCACTTGATCTGATTTCACTATTAGTCCACACACACAAGTCTCTTGATGTACTTGCATAGCATGTAAAGGACTTGCATAAAGAAATTCATGCCAAAATAATTTTAAGTAATGAAACTTATAAGAAGTTGGCTGATTCTCAAAGGCGAGTCAAAACTTTTGTTGAGGGAGACTATGTAATGATTAGGTTAAGGCCTGAACGGTTTCCTCCTGGAATTGTTAGAAAGTTACATGCTAGAGGAGCTAGACCATTTAGAGTGGTGAAGAGAGTAGGGTCCAATGCCTATGCGCTCGAGTTGCCTTCAGAACTAGGCATTAGCTCCACTTTCAACATTACAGACCTAGTAGAGTATAGAGAGCCAGCTGTGATTCCTAGTGAGCCTTTTTGAGCCTAATCCTGCTCTTGAGAGTGAACCCAACCCTGTGTGTCCACCAACAAACTGGCCTGTGAGGAAAGAGCAGATTGAAAAGATTCTGGATGATCAGGTTATCTCTACTCGTAATCGAGGATACCAAAGATACCTAGTCCGCTGGCAAGGAAAGCCAGATTCTGATAACTCTTGGATCTCCCGAGAAGAATTACAAGAATTGGACCCAGACCTCTTGGAGAGATACTAAAGCCAGCTTGATCCATACTCGACAGGGTCGAGTTCCTCCCACCCCGGGAGAATTGGTGTGGGCACCAGACTCAGAAGAAGACTTCAGAGCTCCATCTGAATCTCTGATTAACCTTGCCCGAAGAATTAGGATTTTTTTTTGGCTTGTAATAAGGGTTGACTGGATCAACTCAATTTTAGCTTGAGTCTATATTACCTGCATTTTATTTTGTTGAGTCATGTTGACTCAGTAGTGGACTAGGGCTTCAACCTGGGGTGTTACATTTTCTCCCAAGGCCAAGCAAGTGGGCGCCACACTCCCAGCCACACTCCCAGCCATACACCTGAGTCCAGGGGGCGCCACATCTCCATCCAGCAGCCTTTGGTCCCCACACCACAGATAGCAGCTCCCTTCTCTCATGCGCCAATTGAGGAGAAATCCACCAGGGGTCCACAAATCAAGGGGGCGGCTCAAGACTTTCCCAAAAGAACCAAACTATGAAAGGGAAGAAATTCTCTTGGAGAGAACTTCAAGGAGGTGCCCATTACCTGCCAGAAATATTCAAAACAAAGTTAGAAAGAGCCATAACTTGGGGAGAAAGAAAAGGAGGTATCCAAAAAGGGTTGAGCCATGGAAGGAAGGAGATTTCTTTTGAAGAGCAAGGTTAGGAGGCGCCCTAATCATTCCAACTAAAGCCAGATATAAAAGGAAACAAATTTTCTCTTGGAGGGCAAGGTTAAGAGGTGCCCAAACACTTCCAGATAAGGTCAAGCATAGAAGGAAAAAAATATTTTCTTGAAGAACCAAGCATGGAGGCGCCATCTACCTTCCTTTTATAACCCAAATCAATTTTTTTTTGGAACCTTGGCCGGCCATATGTGTATGGATTATCCTGATTCGTAGATCCCCTCCTTTAGTCCCACATGGGAAGATGTAAAACCCTACTCTCGTGTAAAGTCCTATAAATTAAACCCCTCTTGTAAGTTTAAATCAATCAGATGAATGAAAGAAATTTTTTTATGAGCAAACTTGTATTTTCTCTTTTCCGCACTTGCTTCCAGGTGTTGAGCTCCGTGAGGGAGTAAATCCGGGTTCCCCTGGAACCTTGAGGAGGTGAGAGATCTCCAAAACCCCAAACCCTAGGTTAGCCACTCCACTCCCAAACCCTAGCCACCATCACCCTTCTCTTTCCACCAAGCCCTAATCTATTTCCCTTCTCACGGCCACCATCTCCAAGTCCAGGCCGACCACCAGCATCCAGCCCCAGTCCAGATACTGCAGATCTACAACAATTCTAAGAGGAAGTCAGATCGGCCCCCAGGAGAATTCGATTTCAGCAACTTCAGCTTTCAAGTTCGTCAACCTGGTAAAATCTTTTCTTGAGTTTCTGAATTCCATCATTTGTTCCTCTTCTTTCCCAGATCTTGAGTCCAGAAGAAGCCGACCAAACCACGAGACCAGTATTAGAGGATCCATTACGAAGGTAGCCGACTCCGAGGATCCCACAATCTGCTCGAGAGAGTTCTTCCATCAAAATCCTGAGAAGATCACTGTCTGGTTAGTAAACCATCTCTCCTCTCTATTTCTGTTCTGTTGAAAGTTCAGAGCGAAATCCTAGGTTTGGGAGTTTCTCAACCCCCAGCGATCCGTTACTTCTGAACTACTCTGATAATTTAGTTTCTTCTAAACTGTGCTTTCAATCCTTACCTAGTTTCCTTCAACGTAGTTTAGCTTTACTTTGAGTCGAAGCCAATTTCTGAAATATATAAAAAAAAAAAGAATTAATCTTAATTTTACTTCCGCATACGCTTCTTTGTTCTTTGTTCTGCATCATTTTTGGTATCAGAGCTTTCGTTCTGCATCACTCATCTTAGCATTCGATCGTAATTCCAAAATATGCATAAGATTAGTATACTGTAATAAGTGATTGAAGAGTTTAGATTATGATGGACACTTAACGTACGGATCATCCTTCTCATAGTTTAGCAAAACATATATCTCTGCCTATCAAAATTTAGCATCTATTAAATTCTGGTAACCTCATGACCAAATTTACGAGTGAGAGAGATAAATATTGAAATCTCTCGTTATAATCCCTCACCACCACCATCATCATCTTGTCCAACTTGAGTCAACTTTGTCTACACATTGAAATTAAAGTAATGTCAGCTAAAATTTAAAGTTTCTTCTATTATGTAAGCCTTTATAATAAACCTTTGACTCTGGCCTTATTTTTTACTTTCTTCTTGAGACTGTGCATATATCTATCAAACGGATACATCCACCTATACTGCACGTCTCCCCACCATAGCTTCATATGCCAAGTGAATCATGAGGTACTCCAAGGAGTCAAAGAATCTAGGAGGCAATTTCTTCTCCAAATTGTATATGTCACTATACTGCTAGTCTCAAGACTGGAGATACAATCGATGGAAAATTTGGTAGCACACATATCTTTGAAAAAAATACATAGCTCGGTCAAAGAACTCCATATGGAATTAGAAAGGAGATTATGCCAAGCCAATGATAGTAATCATTGCATAAAGATAAGGCAATTATGGCTCTTTAGTCCATAGAACCTACAATCTTTGACATTGATCCATTGAGCTAGATTACTTGTATAACATCTGGGAAGTTAAGATTTTTATACTATTCACATACATCCTTCAACTACTACCTTATTGAGGTGTAAGATACTTTTGATTTCAGAGATTGTTCAGGTAACATCTCAACCAGCTCTAATAGAGGATGCTTGCATATATCCTTCATATCTGCTCAAATCTTGGGATTGTCCTTCGTCTTGCCCTTGACATCTATAATAGTATAAAAAATATTATCAAATGTATTCTTCTCAATGTGCATGACATTAAGGTTATGACGAATCAAATTGGTAGACCAGTATGGCAACTCTTAAAAGATACTGCGTTTCATCCAATTATGAATTCTATTAAACTCCCAAGATTTTTGCTTGTCAAATAGTATACCAAACAAAAATTCATCAACTTAGGATACCTTCTAAAATACTTCCATACCACTAAGTTATGGGGGTGCACAGTCCTTTTCTATCTTATTCCTCCTAAATCTGTCCCGCTACTTTCAAAATAGATAATCCTCAGGAAGAAATTAATGATGACAATCAAACCAACAGGACTTACGACCACGTTAAGCTAAAATGATTTTGTATTCTCCATACAATTCAAACATACTAGCTTCCCATGAGTGCTCCATTCTAACAGCATTCTATAAGCAAAAAAATTGCTAATGGTCCATATCAATGCAGCCTTCATTATAAAATTCTATTTCTTTGATGCATCAAAAGTATATGTACCATCATATCATAAAAAATTTAACTTATCAATAAGAGACCTTAAATATGCATCAATATTCTACTAGAGTGTTATGATCCAAGATTAACTAATGTAAGAAAAATATTATGTCGATCGCTGCATTGATTGATTTTTTATTCTATCCCTTATTCTTCCTTGCCCAGCAGTTCTTTCTAATGTGGCCCTTCTTGCCGCAGTGCCAATAGCCATCACCTTTCGATGTTGACTAGCTCCTCTGCTTGGACTTGGATCTCTCGTGGCCTTTATTGCATTGTATAGTTCTTCCTCTGGCTTCTTGAGTGACCAAGGCAGAGCCAGAGTTCCCTTTGATTTTTTTCTCCTAATGTCTTCACTGAGAATCAGGTTCTAGACCTCTTCAAACTTCAATTTGCTCGAGCTGCACGAACTACTCACCACTATCACAGTTGCATCCAACTCTAAGGCAAAGAAGATAATAGGATTAGGGCATGGACTTCATCCTCGAAGCTAATGTCAACTAAACTCAATTAACTAGTAATCAAATTAAATTCATTGCTATGATCGGTTGTGGATGCACCTTCGCTCATCTTCAAGTTGAATAGACGATGCATGAGATAAATTTTGTTGAAAGCCAAAGTTTTCTTGTACATGTTGGATAGTGCCTGCATCAATCCAGCTATCATCTTCTCCTCTAGGATATTGAACATGACATTCCTAGCCAATGTCAAGTGGATGACTTCCAAAGCCTGGCGGTCCAGCAAATCCCAGTTTGCTTGTGACATCTCGATAGGTTTCTTCCCTAGTAGTGGTAGGTGAAGTTTCTTCTACTACAGATAATCCTCGATCTGCATCTTTCAGAATCCAAAGTATTTTCTATCAAATTTATCGATCTTGACTTTTCCTTCATCTCCTACCATCGCTCCCACTCGAACTCGGTGCTCTGATATTAGTTGTTAGGATGTGATGCACAGTGGGATGCCACAAAAGTTAATAGAAGAAACAAAAAGATAGCCTGAAAAATAAATAAAGAACACAAGCACAAGCAACACACAGGGATCACATGGTTTTGAGCCTCTTGCTCCTATGTCCATGACCTCACAGGATCAAAATTTCATTATGAAGAAAGAATATAGGAAGTTATTACAATAAATAACCCTCCTTAGATGTAAACCCTAGTCCAATAGGAAGAAAGAATAAAAAAATAAATAATATAGGAGAAACCCATGCCCTCCCTCTGCCTCTCTCTCTCATCCCCTTGTTTTCTCTCTTGGAAAACCCTTGTACAACTTCTCTGGATGCAAAAGACCTCTCTCTGGCTTTGTATTCTTCAGTTGAAGTAGCTCTCAGCATCCCCTATTAAGAAAAGGATGAAAACTAGTCCACACCACATCGAAGCACGTCTCCAAGTCACTGTAGAAGACCAGTTGAAGCAGGGAACATTCCAGGCCATCCGATCTGCGATGAACACTTCAGATCGCATCAAATTCGAGTCAAAATGCCCCTGATCATGCCTGAAGCCTCCTCAACCATCCAATTATGAATTCGATGGTCAAAATCCACCCAAAAGCCCATGGACCACATGGAAAACTATGCGGTCCACTATGAGCCATGAGAAATACAAGGGGAAATGCCCCTGTGCATTGCTGCCTGTGGCTCGGTCGAGCCCATGCATGCACGTGCTTGCATGCTGGGCCTAGGCTATGCGCCCGCGTGCTTGCACACCTGGGCCGTGTGTGTGGGTTGGGCTGGGTCCGATCTGGTGGGCCAACTGGTTTTTTTGTTTTTCTTTCACACGAGCTTCTAGGCTTTTCTAGGTGGATATGGCTCCACACCCAATAGTACTTACTACAAAATGTTGACCCCTTGAATGATTTTGATGATAACAAAATATTGGAGCATGCATTTGATTACTGACTATCTTCAAGTGCTTTACAAGTTTTTGTAGGACAATTTTATTGTACAACCACATTTCCTACAACTTTGTTGCATGTCAAGTATATTGCTGAAAAAGCATTATGTAAAAAAGAGCCCAAAGAAAAATTACTATTGTATTCATGTAAATGGGGCCAAGCCTATGTATTTTAGGACTTTAAGTTATGTAAAATAGTCTTTAAATTGAGTTGGAAGCATTTGAAAGAAATCTAGAGAAGATTGAAAGACCTTATGGAAAAATCACTCGAGCCGACTCGAGAAAGAAGAACGGACTCTAGGTCGTGGCACAACATGAAGGTTTCTGGCTCACAGACATCTAAGCCGACTCGATGGAACCTGAGCTGACTCTTTCAAAGTATCAACTCTTGAATCAAACAAACGAGCCAACCCGAAAGAATCTGAGCTGACTCAAATATTCAGTCGACATCCGAGTCGACCCTTCAAAAAATCGAGCCGACTCCTCTAGAGTTCAGTAAAAATCAGTTTTGAGAGAACAAGCCAGGCGAGCTGACTTGATTGAAAAGAGCCGACTCGACCAGAGTTCAGTTTTTGAAAACTTGAGAATCTGAGCTGACTCGACCGGAGTAAGGTTTCAACAATTCTGAGAATCTAAGCTGACTCAACTGAGAAGAGCTGACTCGACCAGAGTAAGGTTTCAACAATTCTAAGAATTTGAGCTGACTCGAAGCAACCGAGCTGACTCAAATGTCGATTCCAGGCAAGTAACAGCTAGTTCCAGATCTTCATTTGTGAATCCAAAAAGTGCTCCAACGGTCATTTTTCAAATCCCAACAGTCTACAACGGCTATATCCATCTAAGAAGAGTACTAGACTCTATATATCAGGGATTTGTGCATCTTTTGAAAAAGTTTTTTTAGGTTTTTCAAGGAGATTAATAAGTTTTGAGAGTTAATTGAAGAAGAGCATTTAAGACAGCACTCAAGACTTCACCAACTATCATTTGAATCTTGAGGCATTTATTGAGAAAGTTAAGAAGCCATTAAAGAGCATTCAAAGTGCAACCAAGAGGGCTTCTCAAGAGCTGCAACTGTAACCATCCGACAACTTTGGTTTGTCAAAATGTTGCTTTGTATTCTTTAACTCTTATTTGAGTCTATTAGGTTCTTGGTGAGCCTGTTGAAAACCAAGTGTGGGATGTTAGTGATCCCGTGTTAAAACTAACATTGTAGTGGGTTTTTGGTGAACTCGGATAAAACCAAGCTTGTGGTTTTGGTGAGCCCAGTCAAAACCAAGTTTGGGTTTTGGATTGTGATCCCGTGAAAATAATTCGGCTATATTTCGTGGATGAATATAGTGAAAATCCTAAGTGGTATCTTGGATAGTGGACATAGGAGCAAGATTGCTCCGAACCACTATAAAACTTGCTATGTTTGTGACTGTGCTTTCTATTCTTACTTGCTTCCATAGTAATTAATTTAATTCATAGCACATACCACTTTAAGAACACTAAAAGGAGCATATACTTGCATAAATTTTTTAAATACCCAATTCACACCCCTCTTGGGTAAGCCACCTAGGCAACACAAAATTTACTTTGAAAACCCAATACCTTGTTAGTGATACTAGCTAACTTCTTTCAACCTTAAGTCTAGATCTAATTTTGTAAAGAAGGATCTTAATGAAACATGCTTATAAAATTGACACTTACATTGCATTGCTAAGAGACTAGTAATTAATAAATTGGGGGATGTGATAAGATTATTAAATATTTCAATTTAAGAATTAAAATAAATATTAATTAATCTATATTTATTAAAAATTGATACTTTTAATCAATGTTTTGCAGAAATAGAGTCCATGTATGGAAAGAGCTTGATTTTTGAAATCCAACGGATGAACGGCACTCAAATCATAGTTCAAACGGGCCTAAAATTAAGAAAAACTAATATAATTAAGTTTTTACACAAGTTTTAAAGTAGTAAGTCCAAGGTAGACCAGCTGCTTGATTTACAAAATGAGAGAAGGATCCATAACAGCCATTATTGTTGGTCCACGGCTTAAAGCCATGGACTGAGAAGGGATTTCGACCACTGCCTGCTCCAAAATGTCGTTCCCTATAATCCCTCTTGCCATTGAGAGCCTCCTCATGATTAGAGAAGCCACCTGCCACTGTTCAGTCACCCAAAAACCACTTCCCACTTTGAAATGCCGTTCTCCCTGCTCTACGCACCACCATCAACCACTTGATCTCATTGCTGCCCATCCATTGCCACCATTTGCCTGTCGTCGCTATCCATGATTAGAGAAGCCATCGAAAAGCCATCATGGTTTGGCCTTCCTCCAAAGAACCCATGCCACTGCTCCCTGTTTCTTGGCCATCACCTTCTTTCCAAGAGCTTGTCATTGGCCATCCACCATCCATCGACCACCTCACCATTCCGACGTAGCTTTTGCCTCCCTATTCTAAGCCACTAGATCTTTGCCCATTATTGCCATCTTCCCTGGCCCATCTCCACTCACCTTCTCCTTTTTCCCATCATCTTCTTCATTGCCATCACCCACTGCTATTGCTTTTGGTGGAGATGAGTTTGATGTGAAGAAGGAACTCTAGCACAAATCAAGCCATGATTTGCACTGATGGATGATCCAAAATCAACTAAGACTAAGATCCAATGGTACCCAACTCTGCCGACCTATATCGCGAGGGATTTGGATGTGATTTCAACCTTTTGATAACAATATAATGGCTCAGCAAGGTCCAAGCATTCCAACACCAATTCAAAGACTAATTAGAAATGGATTGAAGGTCAATTTGGACTGGGATTCAACCTATCTGAGGCTCTATAAGAGGAGGATCCCAGGTAGCAGTCTAGGCATCAATTCCTGGAATAGAATTTTATTTTATTTTATTTTATAAATTAGTTCTACATTTTGAGAGAGAGGAAGATGAATAAAAAAAAAGTTCTTCAGGAAAGGAGGTGTAGTGATAGAGCTCTAATCTCCAAGAAGATGTATCTAGGAGCCATGTATAACTGAGGTATAGTCTGTAGGGAAGTACAGGTATCTTTTCATTAATTCATATAATAGTTTTATCTTCTAACAATTAAATAAATGCTTTCACTTCCTTTTTCTTTCCTGTTTAATTTTCTAAATTAATTACCTATAGGTGGGATGGATCATGATCCTAGCATGATATGGTCCATGCTCAACATAGATAATTAATTCTAGAATTTTTATTTATGTGTCTTGTAAGGAACTTTTCAACTAAGTGTTGGAAAGCCTATACTTGTAGGATGGACCATGATCTTAATAGGATATGGTTTATACTCAATAAGATAGCCTATGCTAAAGATTATTTTGAAAGATTCTAAAACAATACAAACTTTGATTGTTTAGATTAGAACAAATATATGATTTATATTTATGATTACTTGAAAACCTGAATACATCTATTTATCATATAAATCCCTCGATATTATGTTTAATTTAAATTAATTAGTTTTAATTAAACTATCATCTATCTTTTAAATATCTAAATATTTATTTTTTTCTTTACTTTTTTCATGAAATAATTATCCTTGATCCTCGAGGATACGATCCCTACTCACCCTAGCTATAATAATGAGTTAAGTTTTTATTTTTGATCACCCACAATAATGATTAGTATAGAAGACAAGTATTTAAAATGATTCAAGGATTATATACTTAGCACTACTCATCAGCCTCTTTAGATAATTAATACCCTTCAGATTTTTTTTCTAACTCATCCTTTTCTTCCATTTCATCATCTTCATCCTCTTCCATTACTTCTTCTTCTTCCTCTTCTATCCCTATTTTTTGGATAGGGTTGTCTCCTAAAACTAACTTTATATGATCTATCTCCTCATGTTGTCCATCATGTAGGAGAAGTCCTAGAGCATCTAACTCTATATCAATATAGAATTAATGGACTCTAGTATTTCATCCTCCTAAAAATATTTTGGTAAATGGGGCTCTACTTCTTCTTCTTCAAGCTCGTAATAAATGGCTTGAGACTTAATCTTACATATAGCCAATCTTTCTTTTTTCTTCCTTGATGGAAAAGAAGTATAATATACTTGAGCTATTTGTTGAGCTAGCATAAATAGATCGTTGATATATATTTTTGATCCATATATGATTTCAATAAGCATGTACCATGGATCAACCTTCATACCATTATTATTATCAAACCATTGGTACTTAAATAGAATGACATTATTACCTCCATTATATGTCAACTTGATCTCTTTTTCAAGGATTCCATAGTAGTTACTCTCTGACCCTTCCCACCAGCTACCCTTTATACACACAACACTATTCATTATACTTTTATGATATCCATATTTATAGGTATGAAATTTATAACTATTAATGTTATAGCCATTGTAACATGTCACATATTTTGCTAACCCATAAGCTAATGGTCTTAGCCTTTTAGGAATCCCCTCCTTACATAGCCTACATAGTACAAAAAGAGTAAATTGGAAAAAATTAAAACAAATGAAATATCAATGGATGCTTACCAATTGATGGAACTAATTTGCAAAGTTTTGCAAGCATCGTATAGAATTTCTTGCTCACTTATTCTTGGATGATCCCATCTCAATATTCAATCATAATCCCTAAGCATGCATAAGATTAGTATACTATAATAAGTGTTTGAAGAGTTTAGTTTGTGATAGACACTTATTCAATGTATGAATTAACCTCACTGCAGTTTAATAACATATATATATATTCCTATCAAAATTCAACATCCGTTAAAATCCGATGAACCTCATGGCCAAATTTATGAATAGGATATGCAAATATTGAGATCACTTACTCTGATCTCTCACCACCACCAATAACATTTTGACCAACTTGAGTTAACTTTGTCTGTACATTAGGATTAAAGTAGTGTCAGCTGAAATTTAAAATTTCTTCTATTATATAAGCCTTCATAATAGAACCATCAATTCTAGCCTTATTTTTCACTTTCTTCTTGAGATTGTGCATATATCTTTCAAATGGGTACATTAACCTATACTGCACTAGTCCCCCCACCCTAGTATCATATGCTAGATGAATCACAAGGTGCTTCATGAAGTCGAAGAAGCTAGGAGGAAATATCTTCTCTAACTTGCATATCATCTCTACATTGCTAACCTCGAGACTAGAGATATGGTTTGTAGACAATTCAATAACATAAATGTTTTTGAAGAAAAGACTAAGTTTGGTCAAAATACTCTATATGGAGTTTGAAAGGAGATCACGCCAAACCAACAGTAGTAATCATTGCTTGAAAACATGGCAGTCATGGCTCTTTAGCCCAAAGAACCTACAATCTTTGATATTAATATACTGAGCTAGATTACTTGCATAATTATCTAAGAATTTAAGTTTTTTACACGATTCATATATATCCTTCAACTATTCTCTCATTGCAGTGTAGGATGCTTTAAGTTTCGAAAATTTCCTAGGTGACACATCAACTAGTTCTAATAAAGGATGCCTGCAAATGTTCTGCATATCTACTTGGGCTCTGGGATCACCCTTCATCTTGCCCTTGACATCTATAATAGTATAGAAAACATTATTGAATACATTTTTCTCAATATACATTACATCAAGTGATGGGGATATCAATAATAAGGATATATACTTTTATTAACTCACCTTATTTTTGCAGCTATAATCAATAAAGCCTTGAGCCTTGAAGCAAGTTCCAAAATTTTTTTGAAGCAAGTTCATAAGCCGACACATGGAAGAGGCCAATTTTATTCATAAGTTGTTACATGAGTCGACTCATGAGAAAATCCAAGAGTCGACTCAAGTTCAAGCATGATGAAGGGCCACCTCTTCAAAGCCCAATTCAACCCATTCAAGCCCAATCCATGCCAAGACTTGAAGCCAAATTTTTCTCACATGGGGAACACCACATCAAGCAACCTTGGGGGAGAAGGAATTACACTACATCAAGAGTTTTATGGAAAACATAAAGATTCCTTCCACTACCCAATAATATTTGACATGTAGGATGCTACAACTTATGACACATAAGCCTCTACATCAGTACTTGGAAGCCACATTAGGACCTTCTAGATACCACACGTCAAAGTAGTTGTAACTTTCTACCTACAATTTGTTTCTAGTTAGAACCACTTACCTAAGAGTTGTTAGAGCTAACTAAGCCATCCTTATCCCCTCCCCTCCACCCTTGGACGAATTTCCCTAGCTTAGGAGCCTATAAATAGGGCCCCAAAGCTCTTATTTATTTTCATGCTATGCTATGATGATTAATGAAAGGATTATTTCTCTTGTATTCTAGTTCTCTTGTATTCTTGTTTGGAGTGAGAGTGTTCTTGCTAGTTTGAGTGTGTATATCCTTATCCAAGGAAAGAGTGAGAGTTTTCTGATTTTGTGTTTAAGAGAGAAGAGTACCATTGCAAGGAGTGAAGAGTGGGATGCCCCGTAATTTGGTCCAAGCTTAAGATCCAAGCACCAAGGCTACAGGCCACTTTCTTCTTCTTCCTTTTTCCTTGTTTTCATTCCAACCCCAATTCTTCTTCCATGCCTAATCCCAAGTTTATTTACAGGTTCTCTCAGGTTCTTAAGTCAAGGATGAAGGTCTCCATGCCATGGACCAAGGCCAAGGTAAGTCTCAAAGTAGGGAGTGCTAATCTTGACTTCTAGACCTTAATCCTTGAATGTTGAGAGCTTCTTCTTTCACCAAATAATTAGTCATCATTATTGGTAGAAAATTTTCTTCTTGGCTCTTTAGATCTGATCATTTGAAGGAGATTTGACCTAGTAAGAATGGTTTCCTAGCCATGAGATCCATCTCCTATCATTTTGAAAGTGATTAGCATGTGGGTGTTTAATTTTTCATGAACTAGTCTCCTACTTGAATGAAATTGTTCTCCCTTGTGATTAATTTTTGCTTTAATTTTTATTGCTCTTAATGAATTGTTAATCTCTGGAAGAATATCATCATCCTTGCATTTCATCCATCCTCATGTCCCGCATCATTAAGGTTATAACAAATCAAATTAGTACACCAGTATGGCAACTCCTAGAAGATACTATGCTTACCAGTTGTGAGTTCTGCCAAACTTTTGAGGTTTTTGCTTATCAAATACTATGCCAAACTGGATTTTGTCAACTTGGGATACCCTCTAAAATACTTCCATACCACTAAGACATGGGGATGCACGATCCTTCTCTATCTTCTTCTTCCTGAAACTATCTTGCTACTTTTGAAAGGGATGATACTTAAAAAAAATTGACAATGACAATCAAACTTGCGGGGCTTACAACCATGCTCAAGCTGAAATGATTTTGTATTCTCCATGTACTATAGAGATGGTAGCTTTTCATAAGTATTCTATCCTGATAGCATCCCATAAAATGGAAAACTACTAATAGTCCTTATCAATGCAAACTTCGTTATAAAATTCTGCTTCTTTGTTGCATCATAAGTACATATGCCATCGGTCCATAAGAATTTAGCTTGTTAATAAGAGCCCTCAGATATATATATATATATATATATATATATATATATATCAATATTTCTACTTTGATGTCATGGTCCAGGAATGACTAATATAAGAAATATATTATATTTTTTCATGCACATCCTAGGTGGTAGATTGTATGGAGTAATAAAAACCAGCCAACATAAATAAGGAGCCGCTGCATAACTAAATGGTATAAACCCATCCATAGATAGACCCAATTAGATATTGCATGATTCCTGAGTAAATAAAGGATAGCAAGCATTAAATTTCTTCCATGCCTCACTATTCGATGGTTGACACATCATAACGGTCTGCTTGCGAATCTCATCTTTGTACCATCTCATCTGTCTTGTAGTATTCTTAGACAAGTAAAGCCTCCAAAACCTAGAAGTGAGGAGAAGGTATCAAAGAACTTTATATGATATATCTTTCTAATTTCTACCTATTGTCTTGGCTTAAATTGACTTGCACTACATATATCACATGAGCTCTTCAATTGGTCCTCCTTATAGAAAAGTATACAATCATTGTGGCATTCATCTATCTTTTCATATCCCTTGCCTAACCCTTTCATCATCTTTCTAAAGCATAAAAGCTTCCAACAAGCTTCTCCTCCTATAGTAGCATCTTCTTTATTATTACTACTATATGATAAATCCTATATTTATATACTTATTTTAAGTATTCTAAGTAACTATTGGTGCTAACATCTTCTAAAAATCCTGATTTTCATAATAAAACTAGACTTTCTTACAAAATTAATTAATTTTAGAATATATTTAAAAAAATATAAAATTAGAGCATATTTATGAAATATAGATATCGAGCCAAACTACCACATATCCATTAAAATATTTTAAAAAATAATTTATATTTCTTTCTCTTTGGTAGGTATAATTAATTTGCTAGAGATGTTTAAAACTCCAGAATCTAAAAAACTTGGCTGAATTAATAATTAAGGCACCCGCCAGCATGAAAAGGCCAATGTGTAGGTCGAGAGGACATAAATGGAAGTCAAATCAAAGTTCAAATTGATCCAAAATCAAGAAAAAATCAAAATAATCAAATTATGCATGAATTTTAAAGTAGCTGGTCCATCATGGACCGGCTTCTTGGTTTACAGGATGCTAAGTGGTCCACCGGCAGCTATTATTTTCAATCCATGGCTCTAACCCATGGACCGTGGAAGGATTTCAACCACCGCTTATTGCCACCCACGATCTCATGCTATCCGGTCATCACCCCCATCATCATCAGTCATCTTCTTCAAATGATGTCACCCTCTTCTCTGTCCCAAGAAGCCCCAGTCTGAGATGATCCGCCCATGTCACTGCTCATCCCTGCCCCTGTTGGCTACCATCACCCAATCAGCCATCACTCTTCCCCATCCATGGCCATCCCACCATCACCACTAGCCTAAGAGGCAGCCCAATCTGCTATCGGCCACCACTCCCATGCAATCAACCATCTCCTTTCTATGTCGCCTTGTCGTTGTCTTCCTATTCCCCATCCTAATCCATCATTGCCTTTACCTGTCACCGTTGCCAACATCTCCACCTTCGCCACATCCAAGATATCGCTGCTCTTCACCTTCCTGGACCAACATCTTCCCCTATCCCAAACCGAGATGCCATTGCCACTGACCTACAGCCATCGTTGCTCTTCCCTATCATATCTTTGTTCAACTACTTGTTCCCAACCTCACCACCACGATTTGCTATCACACATCCTCTCTATCCTAAGGAAATAATGCCACTAGGGGAATCCGACTGAGAGAAGGGTCCTGCAATCCTTCTAATCATGATCAAATGGGTTGAGAGCAATCCAAGATCAAATAGCAATGATTCAGTCCAATCATGATGAAGCTTTGATCAATGTAATTTAGGGTGATCTGACAGACGATAACAATTTCAAGAATTCTACTTTGAGTCAACTCCTAGTCCTACACTAATTCGACCTTCTCCAAGCTCTATTTAAAGGACCCTTGGGCTACAAAAAGATTATCCTGAAAAGAGGGTACGGTACAAGGTAGAGGGCTTAGCTTTGGATTATAGGTTAGCCTCTAAGAGTGAGATTCTTAGAAGAGAGTTCTGCCCCTATACCATCTTCAAAGCTATTCCATCTCTAAGATTAAGATCCAAAGAGGAAGAAGAAGAAATAGCTCAGTTTGCTCCTTGGAGTATGATGGAAGAAGACGAAGTGACATCAACCAACTTCCTGACAAAGCTATGCCAATCAACTTCGGATGCTTTGTTATTACTTTTTTAGATTATTTAATTATTAATTTTAATTTTTGTAATTAGATTCTAGTTTTAATTTATGTAAAGTTTATTTTCATGTAATTTAAATTTATGTCTTTTACTTGTCTTGTAAATAGATACTAAGATCTGATGAACAGATCGAGCATACTAGAGTTTTAATTTTTATTCTTGGCACTTTTAATTTGTATTTCCTGACTTTGAAATATTTTTTATTTCTTTTTAAAATCAAAGATTTCAATTTATCTTACGTATTGCCTTCTCTATGGATTTGACCCAACTCACTGATTTCTATATAAGTTCAATTAATTAGAAGTCATATTTTAAACTGATAATTATAGTGTCTTAACAACAATATCATGATCCTATCAAGTTTTTGGCACCGCTGCCTGGAAAGGCATAAATGCTAACATTTTTTTATCTTTTTGATTTCTTATAAATTCAGTTAACTAACTTTTCTTTATTTTTCTTGTAGATAAAAAACTAAAAAAATGAGAAGGAAAGTTTTATAATTTTGGTGAGATCAACCCTAACCCTAAACTATTAATTAACTACCTTAAATACTAGATTTGATTTTTTACTTTTATTTAGGATATCTAGTTACTTTGTATTCCTAGCCTAATTTAGTATTATTTCTCTCATATCTGCCTAACCAAATTTAAAACCAACATTTTATTCTTTTTGCTTAAATTAGCATAATATAAAAAGAAAACAAAAATATCACATAACACTTAACTAAAATAAAGAAACTAATTAATCTTTAAAAACTTACTACTTATTTTGGATATCTTTTCTTTTTGTGTCTCATATTTTTATAAGACATCTTAAGGGCAACAACCCATAAACAATATAATGTGAGGATTTGATCACCTTTCCTTGGCCCACAAATCATCACCCTGCATCTTATATTAATCCAAACCTTTTAATTAAAATCAACTAGATGTCAGCTCCTAAGTAACTCGAGCTCAATAGGACAAGGCACCCGAAAGAGTTAGACTAGGTCAAGATTGGCTGATTGACTAGTATCTAGGAAAGGGGTTCAAGGATGATATAGCCCTGAAGAAAGGTAATTTTTAATTAGTTCCATTGACTAACCTAGCCAATATAATTGGTGTCTAAGGAAACTAATGGAGGGACCTCCACCGATCTTATCCTTATCTGACCAATTGATTGGTTAGTTTTTGACTTGGAGGGCTCCAAGATAGCCTTGGTAGTTAGGAGCTATCTAAATTTAGAATAACCATAGGATACGGAGTCCATGTTATGCTAACTTGTTTAAAAATAACATCAAATCCTAACTAATTCTTTTCCTTCTCTTAGCTCTAGGACTCCTTAGGCCCTCATCGTTAGAACTCTTTTCTATCTTTCTTCCATCTTTATCTCACCGCTCCTCTTAAATAAATAAATATATATATATATATATAAGGATTGCCCTGATCTAAAATCTTGATTATATATCTAAATAATAAGAATAATCTAACAAACAAATCAGTATCAGAAGCATGAATCGTTATAATATGTATTCTTTCTTCCAGCATACCAAGATTATTCGAGCCCTATTCACTTTGTGAGTGAATACCCAATTGCATACCAATCTCTTGAGTCTATATATAACCAAGTTTATCAAAATTAAATCCAAATGGCCTAAAGCTCAAGAAATAATCTATACTTTAATACCTATAATTCAGATTAGGGGGCTCAATCAAATTTTTCATGGCAACCATACCTAGTGGCTACCCCGGTAACCCAAGGATCCATATTCAAAGATACACATAATTATGATCAGTCCTATCGACATTATCAACCTTCTCCAACTAACTATATCCCATTATTTAAAGAAAAGATTTAGCAAGCATTATACCCACCTCTTTTACAAACCAACCTAGATGTTAATAGATTTGCTCAATTTTAACAAATAATTATAGCCCAACAACAATCTATCGATAAGCTAATAGATCAAGGTGATCATTGATTAATCAAACTTAATAGAGAAGAGATAGGAGAATTGGTTAATCAACCCAAGAGTAACCTAGAGGGACCATACCTAGCTCAAATTTTAATGAACCTCTATTTTTTCCTGAACAAGCAACTCTAACTCCCGGGAATGAACTAGTCTTAGAGTAACTCTATACAACCATAAAGATCAATATAAATAATTTGGTTAAGGCAAAAGATATATGAAAAAATTAAACTTATGGGATAAACCAATTCCATCGTTACCCCACTCACCTATGGCACCATTTTCTAGTGCCCTAGAATCATCCATATCTTTTAATGGGATGGGAGAATAAATAAATGCAATGATGGAATTAGTTAATCTTTTCCAAGAACTACAAATGCATAACTTAATAAAGAAAGCCACCCCCAAGATTCTCTCCCAGGATTTAGTAGATCTTTGTCTAGCTCAATTTGAGATAGACAATTCTGATGCATATAGGTATATCACAAAAATTCATAACTTAATATAAATATCCTACTTCAAAACTACCTCACTTTGGATTAATGAACAACAAGAGCCATTATCTAGCCCACTAATAGCTTTCTTGTTAGAATTACCACCTGATTTAGAATTGAAACCACTTTCTAATGCACCTATTGAAACATTTTCAGTAAACTTTACTCAGGAAGCCCAACTTAATGGTATTCTAAAAGTATATAAAGAAGCTATCGGGTTGGATATTATTGAAATGATGGATTATGATCTTAAAAAATTTATAATTGATTTCTCCGTACTCAGCACTAATCTTGAAAACTGCCTTCAAAATCTTTCCATGATATTAAAATAATATATGGAGATAGGTTAAATACTAATCTGGAAAATGTGCCTAGCTTAAAAATAGAAAGGGACATTAACCAAACACATCATATCCAAGAAAGGGAGTAGGATAGATCAACCCATAATTGAAGAAATTCTTAAACTACCATCTCCAATCTCGATCCAACAAATACAATCCCTTCCTAAGTATTGTATAAACTATAATAATACTTTTAAATCTTGGAATAACATGCTTTCCCAGTATACTTTATTGATTTAGGCTAATCATTGTAGAGTACTCTATAAATATTTTTATGCAATGATGATAAAGCTTCTTGATTAGGCTTGTTCATTTAAAATCTTGAAAAAAATGCAAAAATTAGCTATATAAGAGACTTCCTTTTAATATCCGGCTGAAGAAGTTAAACTTAGTACTTGTTGGAAGGCAACCTAATATTTATTTTTATACCCATAAAAAAAATTAAAATTAAATTGATTATTGTTGCCTTTATCTTGTTGATAAGCTCCACTTCTCAGGTAACCTCTATCACTATACATTTCTTTTTGCTCTTATAGTTTGAATTTATTTTCTTAACTTGTTTATACCATTAGAGACAATAATATTTAAGTTGGGGGCTAAGGACAAACTTTTAAAATTTTTAACAAATTTTTAAAAATTTTAAAAATCTTTGAAAATTTTTTAAAATCTTGTAAAAATTTTTAAAATAATTTTTTCAATAGATCATGTGTCAACAAAAAAAATCTTAAACAAAATAGACTAGAAAAAAGTAGTAGAGTTAGAAGGTATTTGCTAATTACTATAGCGAGTCAAGGAGTAGACTAGTTTGTTAGATTTTTAGTAGCCTACTTAGATCATTTAAAGGCTTTTAACACTTCTAATTGCATATGCACACTGACAAGGCAAAGTAGGTATTTGTTGTAAGGTTGATTAAGGATCTAATTATTACCAAAAATTAGTAATTGATATACATCCTAATTAAAAAAAAATTGAATTTAAAAAAGAGCTACCTACCTGAAAAATAATGATGAGGAACTATGCTCTGATAAAATTATCCTAAAAATCTGTACGAATCCCGAAGCTTATAAGAGACACAGATTCAAATAGGGCAGGTTTTAAATCATGCATTCCCTCATGCTAGACTCAATAAAATAACAAAGAACCAGGACTCAGAGATTGAGAAACCCCTGATCAAGGACATGCATGCATTTCAAAATTTCAGATCTAAAGCAAGGAAGGAAAAAAATAAACCCTACGATAGTAATGACTATCTTCAATGTGATGAGTTCACTTATTCTCATAAGATGTGGCCTGGATGATCAATGGTGTCAGGAGCGCAGGTTGATGGCTTGGATCTCTTCAAGGCTCGGTATCGGAAAGGACCTAAAATAATTGACACCGGATTAGTCTAAGTGAGACAAGCAAAGCCGAAAACAAAACACAACCCAAATTAAAGTAAACAGGGTTTATTCCAATCTGGAATAAATCTGGGATAAGTATGGAATAGTAGGAATAGCTGGAATAGCTATTCCTGTCTTCCATCATAGTAGAACAGTGGCTTCGTGGAACAGGGGAGCTGGGCTTGCAATGGTTGGAAACTTCGTGGGGCAGTGGCTTGGAAGTGAGGACGGTGTCGGGGCGGGCCAGAGAAGGGAGATCCGGCGTTGGGAGGACCGGAGGAGGGCGTCTGGTGATGGGCGGACCGGAGGAGGGCGAGCCTGGTTTGGGTCAAGCTCCATGGGATGGAGATCTAGAGCTGAAGATGTCGTTGGGCGGAACGGAAGAGGAAGATCCGGCGATGGGAGAGGGAGGTCGGACGGAGGAGATTGGATGAAGGGTAGAGGAGCAGCAGCAGGACGGGTGTTCGGACATGGCCGAGGGCGCGGTAGCAGGGAGGAAGGCTTCTACAGCCGGGTGAAACTCCATGAAGGGGGATCCGGTGCTGATGATGGTGTCGTGGTGAACCAAAAAAGGGAGATCCGGCGATGGGGCCTGGGGCTATCTTCTTTGATGTCTGAACAGTGGGGTCAGAAGGGAGTTTTGGGAAGGCAGGGGTGGCAGCAGTCGACGGAGATGGCGAGGGAGGGTGGTGCAGGGATCGGTGAAAGCGTGGGAGGGTGGCGTAGTGATCGGAGATGGCGTGGAAGGAAGGCAGCGGTGCGATGGAGGTAGATGAGGCCTCTCACCTCTTGACGTCGCAGTCACGACGAAGGCTTCGGACGGGGCCTCTCACCCCTCGACATTACAGTCGGCAACGAAGGCAAGAACGAGACTCAATCGAAGAAGAAGCGGGAACTTTCATTACCATTCATCATGCTCTGTACAAAGATCGAGCCCTCATTTATAGGCATTGAACGGATTTCCAGAACAATCTAAAATTGGCTTAAGTGTTAACTAATCCAAGGATTAGTTACCAAAATACAACTAATCCTAAGAAGTGGCAGGGAAAAGTTGTTACGTGAGATTTCATGAGATTTTATTCCCATTTTTTAAATGCCAAAAATTGAAATAACAAAGAGGAAATTCTAGAAGCTCCCGAGAATCTCTGGAACCTAGGGTTCGGTCTTCCATGATTTGAGTCGGCTCGATGGTCTTGGGTCAGCTCGACGGTGCCTATCCTATTCTCCTTGTTCTGTGATCCAGATGGGTTCCTGAAGCTTGGTCTTGGTCTTGGTGTCCCCACCATTTCTCCTGGTGTGGGAGGAACTCAATCCCGTTGAGTAAAGGTTTGTTTAGCTTTGATACTTTCCAAGAGATCCAGATCAATGTGTTGCATGTCCTCTTTGGTAATCCACGAGTCCTCTGATTTAGGACGACCTTGCCATCTTAACAAATAGTGCTGATAGCTATTCTGTCAGGTACTAACAGCTTGATCATCTAGGATTCGCTCGATCTTCTCTCTTCGCTCAGGCCATTTTTGTGGACACTCCAAGATAGGTTTTCTCTCAAGTAAATGGTCAAGCTTGAATGCCTCACTAGGAATTACTGTCAGTTCCCTGTACTCAACTAGATCAGAAACATTGAAAGTGGAGCTAATGCCTAAATTAGGGGATAACTCGAGCACATACGCATTGGGCCCAATTTTCTCAATAATTTTATAGGGTCCAGCACTTCGGGAATGTAATTTCTTAACGGTTCCAGGAAGCAACCGTTCAGGTCTAAGTCTTATCATGACAAAATCCCCTACAGAAAATTCTTTGAAACGTTTTCAAGAATCAACTTATCTTTTATAAGCATCATTACTCATTTTGATCTCATAGGGTGTTTTCCTTATGCAAATTTCTAACATGCTATGCAAAAGATTCTACTGATTCAGACACTCTAGCATGCAATGGCAGGGGAATCAGATCAAGTGGTTTATTGGGTTGGTACCCATGGACAATCTCGAAAGGGCTCTCTTTCGGGAATCAGTCAAATTATTTTAAAATTTGTACTTAATGCAAATTTTAATATGATGCAAAATGCAGACTCAATGATGCAGTCCTATTGAGGAAAAAAATTTTATTGGACTCTCTAGAGCCTAAAACTAATAGACTATAAACCCTCTAGGTTTGATCCTGGTCCAGTATGCACTGGAAAGTTTATAATGAATACCTAACAAATGCCATAAGGTGTTCCAAAAGTAGGTCGCAAACATAACATACTCAAAGAATTGGTGCAACAGAAAAATCTCAACATAATGTAGTTTACAAGTTTGGGAAGCATTGGAAGCCTTAGGGTGTGACAGGAAATCAGAATTTTGTGACAATTTATTAGGCTTGGGGAACATATCTTGGTGACTTGCAGAGACCTTAAGATTAGAATATTGAGCTATGGGTGTCATAAGGTCAAATTGATGAACGAAGAATTTGGTCAAAGTAGGTGTAGATTTTTCATGCAAGCAAGGCTTAGTTAGTTCCAGAAAAAGGTTATCAACAGGAATGAGCTCTTTACAAGGGGGCTGAATTAGGTCTTGGATTGAGGCTAAAAGAGTGGGTTCTTTCTGAGGGCATTGATTTACAGGAACCAGGTCCTCACTAATTTCTTGTCGCTCTGGTGTTTTTGGACTAGGCTCAACAATCTTATCTTCTACATGGACTTCCTCAGGTAGGGTACTAGAGTTGAAATCTTCTCCTTCATACTCATCTAATAAACTCATGTCAGCCTCACATATTTTCTCAATGGGCTCAAACTTGTCCTCTTCCTTCCCTAGCTCTTCAATCTGGGGATACCCTAAGTCTTGAATATTAGTGCACTCAATTTGTACTTCAGGGTTCTTGTTCCTATCATTCATATGAACTAATGGGATAGTAGAAGTTGGTTGGTCAAGTTGACTAGGATTGGGTTTGGGTTCAAAGGTACTAACCCTGCTGGGCTTAACTTGGTAGTTCATGAATTTTCTTTGATATGACTCAAGTTCCCTAGCAGTGTCATAGGCTTCTTCCAGGCTATAAATCTTTCAATGGAGAAGTTCTCGCTGGATATCACTACGTAGACCATCTCGAAACCTAGCTATGGTCTCAAACTTAGATTCAGTGGCGTTACATCTCCTGACAAACTCTTGCAATTCCTTGATATACTCAGATACTGGCCTATCTTCCTGTCTCAGTCGGTACCATCGATCTAAAAGTCTTTGTTCATAGAATCTACCTAGGTACTTATCTCTCACCTTACTTCTCATGTCTCTCCAAGTACTTATTTCCTCTCCTTTGTGATAACATTCACGCTCAATAACATACCAATGCGACCTAGCATGTTGGGTGAACTTGGTTTTGGCCAACCTAACCTGTTCTAATTCCGATATGTTAGTACGCTCAAAATACTGATCCGTTTGTTCTTCCCAATCAATATACACCTTAGGGTCTAGGCTTCCAGTAAAGGTGAGGGCATAAGATTCGGTGTGCCAAATGGGTCTTTCCTCTGGTTTGGTCATTGGAGAAGATGGAGTCTCAGGTTTATGCTCAAATGGTGGCCTAGGGGTTCTCTCCATGGAATCAAGTGGAGCCTCGCATTGGTTTAACCTGGTCAATTGGATAGACAATTGAGCAGACATTTGGGCAAAGTATTCTGACATGATTTTTAACAAGGCTTCTTGCAGGTTGTCCATGGATGATTCGGGCTGATATGAGACTACTGCTCTAGTGGACATGATTCAAGCAGGCAAAATCATCTACGGTTTACTAGACCTAGAATCTCAACCAGTTGCCTAAGTCAAGGTGGCAAACCAGTCTGTAGTAACCCTATTCTTGGCCAGGTAGGTGTAGGGGAGTGTAGGTCCCTAAACGCCAACCTTAGACACCAATCTGGGATTGGCCAGGTAGGCGGACCAACTCACTAGCCCTGATCACCAGCCTAGACACCAAGAGCAACAGCACATACAGAATGGGCTGACGCCATGAATAGATACTTAGTCTTGACTCGACCAATTGGTGTCCCTAAGCTCTCTAGAGCAAAAGTACGTTTCTACTAGATTTTAATTAGAGGCTTGGATCCGGAATGCAGGGCGGTTGTTTTGGGCTAAGGAAAAGTAATGAAGTCCTTCCCTTATATTATGATATTGCCACCCTTAAGTAGCTTAATGCAAAATATGAAATGCACACTCCATGATTTTAATGCAAACTAAGAAACACAGAAATGAAACACGATTTTTTTTTTTTTGTATGCTTGCAATTAAACAACTAAAATGCGGTAGAACTAAGCAAAGCAAAAGAACTAATCAGCTAACAAAATACTGTGAAAAAAATAGTGAGTAAACTAAACAAAATGCATGTCCTAACTATGCTCTGATACTAGAAAGTGATGAGGAACTATGCTCTGATAAAATTATCCTAAAAATCCGTATGAATCCCGATGCTTATAAGAGACATAGATTCAAATAGGGCAAGTTTTAAATCATGCATTCCCTCATGCTAGACTCAATAAAATAACAAAGAACCATGACTCAGAGATTGAGAAACCCCTTATCAAGGACATGCATGCATTTCAAAATTTTAGATCTAAAGCAAGGAAGGAGAAAAATAAACCCTACGATAGTAATGACTATCTCCAGTGTGATGAGTTCACTTATCCTCGGAAGATGCGGCTGGATGATCAACGGTCAGTCATCCAACTACAGGCATCAGGAGCACGGGTTGATGGCTTGGATCCCTTCAAGGCTCGATACCGGAAAGGACCTAAAACAATTGACCCCGGATTACTCTAAGTGAGACAAGCAAAGACAAAAACAAAACACAACCCAAATTAAAGTAAACAGGGTTTATTCCAATCTGGAATAAATATGGGATAAGTGTGGAATAGTAGGAATAGCTGGAATAGCTATTCCTGTCTTCCTTCACAGCAGAACGGTGGCTTCGTGGAACAGGGGATCTGGGCTTGCAACGGTCGGAAACTTCGTGGGGCAGCGGCTTGGAAGTGAGGATGGCGTCGGGGCGGGTCGGAGAAGGGATATCCAGCGTTGGGAGGACTGGAGGAGGGCGTCCGGTGATGGGCGGACCGGAGGAGGGCGAGCCTGGTACGGGTCAAGCTCTGTGGGATGGAGATCTGGAGCTGAAGATGTCGTCGAGCGAAACGGAAGAAGAAGATCCGGCGATGGGAGAGGGAGGTCGGACGGAGGAGATCGGAAGAAGGGTGGAGGAGCAGCGCAGGACGGGTGTCCAGACGTGGTCGAGGGCGGAGTAGTAGGGAGGAAGGCATATGCAGCTGGGCGAAACTCCATGGAGGGGGATCCGGGGCTGATGACGATGTCATGGCGGACCGAAAAAGGGAGATCCGGTGACGGGGCTTGGGGCTGTCTTCTTTTATGTCAGAATAGTGGGGTTGGAAGGGAGTTTTGAGAAGGCAAGGGTGACAGCAGTCGACGGAGATGGTGAGGGAGGGTGGTCCAGGTATCGGTGAAAGCGTGGGAGGGTGGCGTAGTGATCGGAGATGGCACGAAAGGAAGGCAGCGGTGCGATGGAGGTAGATGAGGCCTCTCACCTCTCGACGTCGCAGTCGCGACGAAGGCTTCGAACGGGGCCTCTCACCCCTCGATGTTGCTGTCGGCAACGAAGGCAAGAACGAGACTCAATCGGAGAAGAAGTGGGAACTTTCATTACCATTCATCATGCACTGTACAAAGATCGAGCCCTCATTTATAGGCATCGAACGAATTTCCAAAACAACCTAAAACTGGCTTAAGTGTTAACTAATCCAAGGATTAGTTACCAAAATACAACTAATCCTAAGAAGTGGCGGGGAAAAGTTGTTACACGAGATTTCGGATTTTATTTCCATTTTTTAAATGCCAAAAATTGAAATAACAAAGAGGAAATTCCGGAAGCTCCCGGAAATCTCCGAAACCTGGGGTCCGAGTCTTCTGTGATTTGAGTCGGCTCGACGATCTTGGGTCAGCTCGACGGTGCCTGTCCTATTCTTCTTGTTCTATGATACAGATGGGTTCCTGAAGCTTGGTCTTGATCTTGGGGTCCCCACCAAATAAAGATAGTGTAAAAGCTATCTTGAATTTAAGGAAAGAGCTACCTGTCTGAAATAAAAGTGCAAAATGTCAAGTAGATGTGGATTGCCCTAAGCTTAGTAACCAGATCTCTATACCTAAGTCAAGTATGGAGGTTCACATTAAATGATGAAGGAAAGGCCAGAATGCTTAGTACTTAAAAAAAAATTAGTAGTGTGAAAACTAGCTTAATTCATGAGCTTAATTTGAGGGTATATAGAAAGTTGACCAAAGTAGCTAATGAGAGAAGATACATTTATTCTTTACAAGCACCAAAATGCTAAGTTAGTAATCATGAACACAAGTACCGTAGATCTTTAATGAATTCAAAAAAAATTTCTGATTATGCTAACTATAAAATTTATTTTTGAAACTCAATACTTAGTTAGTGATACTTGCTATATCTTTTACTTTGAATCTTATATCTATTTTTGTAAAGGAAGCTCTTAATAATGCATGGTAATAATTTAATACTTATATATCTATTATATTGCTAAGGAACTAGCAATTGTAAGCTAGAGAATGTGATAAATCCTATATTTATACACTTATTTTAAGTATTTTAAGTAATTATTGATGCTGACATCTTCTAAAAATTTTAATTTTATAATAAAACTAGACTTTCTTAAAAATTTAATTATTTTTAGAATATTTTTAAAAAATATAAAATTAGAGTACATTAATAAAATATAGATGTCGAGCCGAAGTACCACATATCTATTAAAATATTTAAAGAAAAAATTTAATTTATATTTCTTGCTATTTGGTAGGTATAATTAATTTAGTGAAGATGTTTAAAACTCTGGAATCCAAAAAATTTAGTTGAATTAATAATCGAGGCATTCGTCAACATGAAGAGGCTAACGTGTAAGTTGAGAGGACATAAACAAAAGTTAAATCAGAGTTTAAATGGGTCCAGAATCAAGAAAATATTAAAATAATCAAATTATGCTTGAATTTTAAAGTAATCGGTCCATCATGGACCAGTCGCTTGGTTTACAGGATGCTAAGTGGTCCACTAGTAGCCATTGTTTTCATCCATGACTCTAAGCCATGAACCATGGAAGAATTTCAACTGCCGCTCGCCACCACCCACCATCCCATGCTGTCCGACCGTCACCCCCATTGTCACTAGCCATCTTCCCCAAATGATGCCACCCACTTCTCTGTCCTAAGAAGCCCCAATTCAACATGATCTACCCATGCCACTAATCATCCCCTCCCCTATTGGCCACCATCGCCTACCATCGCTTGATCAGCCACCACCACCACCCATCCTCTCTGGTTCAGAGTCGTCATCTTCTTCCTCAAGTTGACCAACATCTTTCCCGTCCATGGCTATCCCACCATCACCACCAACCTAAGAGGTGGCCCGATCTACCATGACTACCGCTCCCATGCCATCGCCCATCTCCTTTCCATGCCACCTTGTCGCTATCTTCCTATTCCCCATCCCTATCCATCATTACCTTTGCATATCACCGTTGCCAACATCTCTGACTTTGCCACTTTCAAGATGTCATTGCTATTCACCAACCTGGACTGACATCTTCCCTTGTCCCAAACCGAGATGCCATTGCCACCAAGCTATATATAGCCATCGTTACTCTTCCCCAGCACATCTTTGTTCAACTCCTCCTTGTTCCCAACCTCACCACAATGATTCACTGTCACACATCCTCTCTATCCCGAGGAAATAACGTCGCTAGGGGAATTTGACTAAGAGAAGCGTCCTGCAATCCTTATGATCCAATGGACTAAGAGCAATCCAAGATCAAATAGTAATAATTCAATCCATTCTTGATGAAGCTTTGATCAACATAATTTAGGATGATCAGATGGACCATAATAATTTGAAGAATTCTACTTGGAGTCTAACTTCCAATCCTTTACTAATTCGACATTCTCCAAGCTCTATTTAAAGAATCCCTAAGCTATAGAAGAGATCATCCTAGAGAGAGGGTATGGTACAGGGTAGGGGACTTAGTTTTAAATTGCGGGTTGGCCTCTAAGAATGAGATTTCTTAGAGGAGAATTGTGTCCCTACACCATCTTCAAGACTATTCCATCTCCAAGATCAAAATCTAAAGAGGAAGAAGAAGAGGAAGCCTAATTCACTCTATGAAGTATGATGAAAGAAGGTGAAGTGACATTAACCAACTTTCCAACAATGTTGTGCTAATTAACTTCAGATGCTTTGTTACTGCTTTCTTAAATTATTTAATTATTATTTTTAATTTATTATAATTAAATTCTAATTTTAATTTATGTAAAGTTTATTTTATGTAATTTAAATTTGTCCTTTGCTTTTCTCATAGTAGATGCTAAGATTTGATTAATATATCGATACCAGAGTTTTAATTTTTGCTCTTTGCACTTTTAATTTATATTTTTTGACTTCAAAATATTTTTTATTTCTTTTTAAAATAAAAGACTTTAATTTATCTTATGCTCTACCTTCTCTGTGGATTCGACCCAACTCGCTACTTTCTATGCAAATTCAATTAATTAGAAGTCTGATTTTACACTAATAAGCATATTATCTTAATGACAACATCGTGATCCTATTACTATCCTATCTTAACAATTGATTGTCATATTAAACTTGTCCTTCAAGTTTAATAACTCTGACATAGCTAATAATACAGTATGTATTTTATAACCTGATCATAGTGGCTCATCAGTATCCTTTAGCATACGATAAAAATCACCGCTATTAACTCTAGATCATCTGTCATATCCCAATCAAATTCTGGACTAGGTGCATCCAAAACCATATCTACCATTCTATCCGTGTCCCTGTACTGCTAATTTCTAACCATTATAATTGTCTCCTATATCTCTCCATGCAAATATCAATGCTTATAGTTGGTATAAATCCACTCTTATATAAATAAACAGTTATTATATCCATATCATGCATTTCTCTATTGATACATCTCTTGCAAGGATAACAAGCCCATCCTTCAAATAAGAGAGCCACATTTTCAAAAATATAATCATAAAAGTACTTGACACCCTCCTTATATTTAACAGAAATCACCCTATCGACTACTCAACGGTCCATCCAACGACGATCCATTATATGCTATCTAAGAACTTTATATATACAAATACAAGATAAAATGCTAACTAATGATTTTATCATTTAATATGGCAACACAAGTATTTAAAATGATTAAAAAATTTATAAGAAATAACATAATATGATAAGGTTGTATGAATACTAAGTATGCATTCAAACACTAAAGGCAAATCTTAGAAAAATGGAAATAATCATAGAATAATTCTAGATGTAAGATATAAAGCCTTCAAAATCTAGGTGTAGACCATCACTAAGAGATGCTCGGACTTAAAGGTGAAGTCTAAGAAAAGCAAGGTGAATCTTCGAAGAAAAATACTTGAGTAGGAGCAAAATGTTCATGACGAAGAGATACAGCAATATTTTGCCAGAGGTATAATATAAGAAATCAAAGATCCAAAAATTCAAGGCAAGCGAGGAGCACTACCTATCAAACTCTTCAAATATTTGGTACCCTTCAAATTCTTCATTCAATTATTCATCCTCTTCTACATCTTCTTTTCCTTCCTTCTATTCTTTCCCTTCTTGGATAATTTTTTTCTATCCTAGAAAGAAATGACTAGAAAAAGAAGAAAGAGGAGGAAGAAGCAGAAAAAAAATTAGACAAAGAATCTGAAACATACTAAATATTTAAAGAGGCCAATGAGTAATGCTCCTCGCTTACAATAAACTTTTAGGTCGATGACTCCCTATGCTTCACCTTCAACGAAATACTCATGTTTCTCTCCATCATGAAAATTCTACTCTTGCTCAAGTACTCTTCTTCGAAGACCCACCTATCCTTTCTTGGACAACACATCCAAGTCCAAGCACATCTCAACTATGACGACCTCCACTTAGATATCCAAGTCTTATATCTCAGATTTGGAATATTATCTTTGGTCATTCTCATTCTCCCAAGTTTAGTCTTTAATGATTGGATACAAACTCAATATCTCAACAATCTTCTCATATCATTTCATGCCTCCTATGATCACCAACTAATAGGAAAAAGCCCTATCCTATTCAGGAATTATATTAATTATATAGGTCAATTACAGTAATTAAATAATATGCAATAGAGACTGATATAAATTTTGATAGCATTTCTTCTTAGTTCTCCCCACATGATTGAAGATGTATTAGGAGAATTAAGAAAAAATGTTATCTAAAATTTCTATCGAACCCTCAGCGTACCATTTTATTACTGTAATTACCTATATAATTATTTACAATTATCAAATTATCCAAACTGAATAATCAATTGATCAATATACATAATTCTCCTATCTATATAAAAATATATGAATATATGGATGCTGTAAATGATGTACATTAATCAACTAATAGGTCTATGATTCTGTGCAATCTAAATTTTAAAAACCTGATCACATAACAACTAACTAAACAACTAACTAATTAATTACATAAATAACTAATTAATTAACAAATAATTAATTAAAATAATAACTAATAAGTTATTAATTATTTAATTAAATAATTAATTAAGTGATTAATTAAATAAATAACTAGTCTTACTAGACTGATGTTTGGCCTTCTATAACTGTAGCTAGTCCGGTATAAAACCCAGCTACTCTACATGATCCAGTTCCAACTCTAACTACATACCCAGATCTGACTCTCATCCACTAAAAACATTCATCCATACATACCTAATTAATTCATCTTAATTAATTAATTAATCATCTAATTAAATAAATAAACTGATTAATTAAATAATCATCTAAATAAATAAATAAGCATCTAATAAATTAAATAATCATTTGATTGATTAAATAATCATCTAATTAACTAAACAAACAACTAATTAATTAAATAATCATCTAATTAAATATATATATATTATTAAATTAATAAATAACATCTACTTAATAAAATAATTAATTAATTAATTAATTTTTATTAATATTAAAAATTTTAACTTTTAATGATAGTACTAGAGCCATCGCTACCACTATCGCTAATACTATGTATCGAGGTCTCAAAGGAGTAATTATTGTTTTACTAATCTGGAACAATAACCTTGTCTCAGTGCTCATCACAAATCACCTGAAATTACTATTATCAGGAGTATAGGATAAAAATCAAATAAAATTTTATGAAACATCACTCAAAATAATTATAAAATAAATCAAAATATAGATGAAAAATATAAATATTCTCAAATATCATAATTAATTTATTTAAAAAGAGAAAAAAAAAATGTAGTATGTCAAATACAAGAAAGAATTCTGGTAAGGCAAGTAGGACGTAACAAAGCAAGAAGAAAAGCTAAAATATGAAACAACATATGGAGAAATAAAAATTAATGTACATCTTGGCTAAAAAATAATTGAAAAATAGCATTGTGTATTCTAAAAGGATGAGTCGTTGGGTTCGTGGTCTTGTTTCCCCTCCGATTTGGATTATACTGACTTAGCCTTTTCAATGTATACTCTTCATACATGAAAAATAAATGATTTCTTCTTTGGGGGCCAACACAACCTCATTGAATCATGGTATGCTAAAACACCTACACATTCAAGTATATGTATGATGTATATATGTATGTATTTATGTATGCATGAATGCATGCAATACAACAGTCATAGTCATCACATGGTAGCTATTTTAATGGCATAATCTTTATAAATGGCTGAAAAATAGTAGGAGGTATTCAATATCAGGTCAATGAAACAAGAAGAAGCATCTCATATGAAAGATAACATAAAGAAATAAGTGAAAAGTAGTAGGATTCAGATGCCCATTTAAAAAAAAAAAAAGCACAAACAAACTAGAAATATCGATCACGGGAGCTTGCTAGTGAAGGGAGGAGGCGACGGAGCTCACCGGCGAAGGGGGGAGGCGACGGAGCTCACCAGTGAAGGGGAGGAAGTGATGGACCACGAGAGGGAGAGGAAGAGGGAAGATGATTAGCTAAGCAGGAAGAGGGAAAAAGGGCCATGGGGGGATTTAAAGAGGCTTATTAGCGACAACAAATTATCATCGGTAATAGACCATCGGTAATATGATTATTATCGATGGCTGCCATCGCTAATATTAATTGAAAATATCTAAATTTCAATTATCACTATTAGCGACAGTATTTGCCATCACTAAACATAACTCAAGCCATTTATAATATAGACTATTAGCGACGATCAATTTACCATAGCTAATAGTGGTCAGAAATATCTAAGTTTTCATTATCATTATTAACAATGACTTTTACCATTGCTAAATATAAGATTGCCATCGCTAATATTTTTTTAAAATTAAAAAATATTAAAAATTTAATACTTATTAGCAGGAACTTCTTGCCATTGGCAATAGCATAAAAGCTGTCAGTAATAAGTATTTCCAAAATTTAAAATTGTCTATCATTTTAAAAGCTATTAGTGATGGCATTTGCCATTGCTAATATCCAATTTCCTGTTGCTAATAATATTAACGATGATAATTTTAGCCACTAATTTTTTCATCTTTAAATATCATTATTAGCAATGTCTAAGTTGCCGTCACTACTTGTAGTGGTGCCAACTATTGCTGGGTCAACCCCCTGTCCGTCCCCTATCTACCTAGGTCACTCGTGCTCCAAATGTGGCTGCCATAAATACTCGCCACCTAAGGAATGTCTGGTTACAGAGATGTGCCATACCGATCACCACTCCCTACTTTACTAACCACGATATGATCTCTGCCATGGGCATGCTTGCAATAACCGGGATGTAGCAAATACCACTCCCTATACCTTTCCTACAATAGATGCCAAGTACACACCTATAAACTTATTTCCTAGGACCCTATAGGTAAGCCAATAAGAGATTGAAGTTCATAATAAGTGAGCTAATGGAGAAGAACAGGGAGGTAAGGCAAAACAAAAGCAGAACCCACATCTCTTGAGAGAGTTTGCTATTTTGAAAGCACACCTTAAAGCTCCCTAACTCCATGAGCATCCATTTGAGTGTCTAGCAAGATATTTGTAGGCCTATCTATATACTTTCCACCTCCCACAAAGTATCATGGCCTTCACATTCCACTCACCGGTGTCCCATTTTTTCGAAAGTGGACCTCATATGCATTGAGAGCCTCTTCTCCCATAGATCTCATTCCATCTCCCTCCTTCATTCCTTCTCGGGTCCTCCGTCTAATCCTCTTTAAGTTCAAAGGAGTCTCCAAGCCTCCTTTGTTACCCATCTAAGAAATTAACTTAGACATCAAAGGGTCTACCACCAGGAAACCCCAGAGTATGGGCCTTCTAATATTCTTTATCTTGCAGGATCGATTTCCAGCAATAGAATCCTACAAGATGGCTCCATGTCAACAATCATCTCAGCTCCAGCCCTGTCCGAGTCAGGCTTAAGTCAGCACCACCTCCCGACGCAGCAATATTATTAATATTTATATATTTTATTTGATAAATATAAATATGGATATCGATATTAGTTGGATGCAAAAATTTATATCTATATTTATTTTAAAAATATAAATTAGATAATAAAATTATGGATATAAATATAAATATAAGTTAGATAATTAAACTAACATATTGTGAGACCCTGGCTTTATCTAGGCTTTTTGGGTCGAAGTCGGTAGGCCCAACTGGCTTTGACCCAGGTTACGGAAAAAAAAAAATAGGGGGGAAGGCGGAGTCGGATAGGGGAACCAGTTTTTCCCCTTATCCGACCGTCGAATTCATTGGAGGAGCCGGTGGGATAGCCGTGGAGGGCTTGGGGTCGCCGGTGGGAGAATCATGGAGGGGGGGCCTTGATCGACCGAGGTTTAGCCCCGTATGGTGAGGGAAGCCTTGTTTCCTCTCTTTAAAAACCACATCCCGTTGTCAAGAGCTTCCACCCAATCCTCCTCCCTTTCTAGTAGCCGTGTCGCCTCGACCTTCTCCACCATCCAGCCACACGCTGACAGACCATTCCCTCCTTCGATTTTTGATTTCTTTAGGGCGGTTCGTGTGGCCGAGCCAAAGTAAATGAAGAGATAGATTAGAGGAGGGGAAGAGATGGTGTCGGTGAAGCTGGGTGCTCCGACGAGCCAAAGGGTCGATGATCGAAACTCGTTGGACCGGGGGGCATCCATTCCGGCTAGTGTTTTTGCCATCGTCAGTAAGTTTTCTTTCCTAAATGTTTGATTTACATGTTGCTCTATTCATGGCCGGGATAGCCATGATGCGCCAGCCGACCCCATCGCTGCTCCCTCCGATTAGACCCCGGTGGACCGCCACCCCTCCTTCGATGGGACAATGGAGGTCTGCTCAGCCGAGCCAAGGAGGAAGCTGGGGAGGAAGAAGATTGGATTAAAAAAAAAGGAGGGGGGGAGACTATTCGACGGAGATGAAGGAAAAAAATAGGAAAAAAAAAGGAATAAGAGAAGAAAAAAAAAAGAAAAAAAAAGTTAGGGGATCCCTGTTCGGTGTAGGAAAAAAAGAAAAAAAAATAAGGAGAGAGAAAGAGGAGAGAGAAGAAGGAGAGAGAAGATAATGAGAGAGGAGAGGGAAAGAGGAGAGAGAAAGGAAAAATATATATAAATATTGAAGGGGAGAGATTGAAAAGTTTTTCTAGAAATTCATGAGGATAGAATTTTATGGGTAGACCACTGATGAAATTCAGGTAAAAGGTTTTGAGTTTATAATTGATCTAGGATTATTTATTTACGTTAAGAAATGTTATTATAGGGGGGCAACCTTCTGAGCAGAAAGACCTTGAGCGAGTTCCATATATGGACTAACATCGGAAACACTAGGAGTAGCTCTTAGATGGTAAGGATTTATGTACTTGATCACCCGTTATATATGTATTTTGTATGACCTGATTTGATCCAAGCATATATATATATATTGCATGCATGGATGTTTTCGCATTGCATGGTTTGATTTCTTATGATAAATAATTGTTTGTTGTTATTATTGCCTGTATTTTTAATATACCAAGTTTATCAAATGATCTTTGAATGGGTTGGATTATGATACCGGTTGTTGTAAAGCCATAAAGACATGTTTTGACTATGCGAGGTGAAATGACAAAGTACTAAGTGAAAATGGTATTTGGACTAGCCATGCCACGGCGGTACCATGGTTACTTAGTGTGCTAGTCACAGGCTAGAATGTGATAAATTGTGTGCCAGTCACAGGCGGGATTGTGACAACTTTGTATGCCAGTCATAGGGTGGAGTTCGACAAATAGTATGCCAGTCACAAATGGGAGTGTGATAACAGTGTGCCAGTCATAGGCTGGAGTGTGACCGTGGCTAGTCCAGAATCCTAAAGATAAAAGTTAATTAATGAAAACTCTAAAGAAAAATATAATGTATTAAAGTTTTGTCACACATGATATCTGAATTGTTTGACTGCATGATATGATATACTAGTATGGTTTTACTTTTTCTAAAGTTATATTATTACTGGTGTGATCATATAGAAACCTTAATGGGCTATAAAGCTCACTCCCTATTTCTTTTTTTTTTTTTCAGAGACTCAAGATGCATAGCAAGGATTGGGCTAGGCGTGAGACAGAACGTTGATATTTATTTTAGTTAGATAGTTAGTTATTTTCGTTGCTAATCTTAGTATGGATCAATGGAGCATTTAGTAGATTTGATTTGGAATAAAAGAATTATTTAGTTTTAATTATTTGTTAAAATAATATTAGTTTATTTGAAGTGATTTATGAATGAAATGAATGTGTACCTAGCCTGGTGCAATTTTTAGGACAAACCTAAGGTTGTGCAGCTGGTCACGTAGCCGACTCCGGTGCTAGATTCAGGGCATGACAGAGTGGTATCAAAGCTTAGGTTATGATCATTTAGAATGGTGATACAAGTGATTAAAATAATAATAATAATAGCATGATGGTTATTAGGATATGATAAAAATAGTGTCAGAGCTTAGGATATTATGACTTGGGACTGTAGTATAAGTGATTATGATATATATGAGTGACATTGAAATTCAAGTCATGATTGTTCAAGACTATGACATAAGTGATTTGAAAATTACATGGTGGTTATTAGGACATGACATGAGTGATATTGAAGCTTAGCTTATGATTAATTGGGACTGTGATATTAGTTGGGACATGACAGTATCGAAGTTAAGAATATGATCACTTGGGACTGTGACATAATTTTGTTATGGACTTATGATTAGGAACACGATTTTTGATCTGTAATATAAGTAATGGGATTGATCTAGGATAAATGTAAAGAGCTAAATGATTTGTATTCTTTGATTATGATAAATAAGCATATCATGAATATTCAAAGCTAGATAAGATGCGATAAATGGATTTGATCTAGCCTCAGAAGTGTTGGCCTAAAAAATATGGTGTGCTGAATATGGATGGTCATTACTAATTGAATGATGTGGGAATCCTAAACTTGATATGAATGAAGATCAAGATAGTATACAAAATTTTATTATTAATTACTTAATTATAAATTTTGAGATTATTGCAAGAAGATGTTTAGAGTATAGGTTATGAAAGAGTTTAATGAAAGGATATGTTTTCGATGAATCTGTATATGGATTATCACTGAAAATATGTTGGGATGGTGTATACCTTAGTAGCCTCTATTGGTGGTTTCAATGTTGACATGGCATACATATTTTGATAGAATCTTGATAGCCTATGTTAGCAATTTGGATCGAATAACTTGATCTATCCTATAAATTGTTGAGGATTATTGGGTATGTTAAATCCCAAGTCAAATTAAGATCAATAAGAAGATCTAGGTTAGCATGTTACTAGATTGTAGCATGCAGAAAAATTGGTATTGGAAGACTTATAGGGGTTCAGCCTATGAGGGATAATATTATAGATAGTTGTTAATCGATGCTAAGAATCATGGTAAGATCGATCTAAGAACAATGATATGATTGATTCTATTCATAAGAGCATTGATTCAAGTCTTTTACTTTGTTAGAGTTAATAATAACTTTTTAAGAGAAGAGTTGATCTAGATTGTCTAATTGAATTATTAAGGAAAGTATGATTAAGCTGGACTTGCATTAGAGTTATGAGTGTTTTAAAAGGATGGTGAGATTTTGCAAGGACTTTTAACATGAAAATTAGGTTAGGATAAATCTTGATATGATATGCCTGAGATGTGAATGGGATAAAAAGACTTAACAGCTTTATTTAAATAACTTAAGATCTTCCTGGTACCAAAATAAGATAGGTTGGTGGGATTTATTTAGTAAACCTAGATGGTTTAGTGAATTTTTATCAAAGTACACGGTGGAAGCGTAGTGGTTTGAGTTATACTGAAATCAATTAGGAATGTTAACTTTAACTTTAGAAGTATTATGATGAAAAGTGCTGATTTAAATTTCAGTAACAAGATGAAAAGATAATGTTGCTGATCTTGGGCTAATCTATCAGTGTTGCCTGGCAATTTTCATCAATAGATTTCCTAGTATAGAGGACTCTAGTAAAAGTTTAGGACATCACTAAATCTAGAATAAAGAAGTGATGATCTTTTACCCGGTTAGGATCGGGAATATTTGTGGCACCTGATGTTTTGATTTCTCTATTTAAGGAGGGCTTGAGGTTTCTATAAGATAAAAGATTGATTGTAAGTCATGGAGAGGTATAAAAGAAGAAAAAATGTTAAAGATCATGGCAAGTATCTAATGCTTAAGCCTTCTTTTAATTTTGGATTAAGAATAGAATGGACTGATTATGATTTCCAGTAGAGTTAATCAAGAGAAATAAATCTTAAGGGGCAAAGAATTATGTACTAAATTCGAGGTTAAGGTGCTAATATTTATTTGAAAGAATTTAAAGGAATTCACAATCTAGATAGGTGGTGATGATCAAAATGAAAATGTTATATCATGTTGTTATATAATAGCTGTATGAGAAAAGTATTCTAAGAGGCGGATTATCCGAAAACTCGAGGATGATGTTAAGATTGGATATTTCTAAATTGGACCATCATGTGTTCTTGTAAAGTTAAATTAAAGATAATTAATCGTACCAAAGGGTTAGTATTATTTTGGAAGAAGTTAAAGAAATTCAATATATATTACAAATGTAAATGAAAAGGATCAAGTTCTGGATTGTATAATTTTGTTATGATTCAGATTTGAGAAGCAAGTACCTTGAAGGGAAGACTATTTGGGAGTTTGAGGAAGGCATGAGGATTGGTTATTTTAAGGATTAAAATCTTGATCAATCTAATTTTGATGACAAAATTATTTTAATAGCGGGAGAATGTGAGACCCATGCTTTATCTGGGCTTTTTGGGTCGAAGTCAGCAGGCCCAGCCAGCTTCGACCCAGATCACGGAAAAAAAATAGGGAGGAAGGTGGTGTCAGACAAGGGAACCAGTTTTTCTCCTTATCCGACCATCAAAATCGTCGAAGGAGCCAGTGGGATAGCCATAGAGGGCTTGGGGTCGCCGATGGAAGAGTCATGGAGGGGGGCCTTAATCGATCGTGGTTTCGCCCCGTAAGGTGAGGGAAGCCATGTTTTCTCTCTTTAAAAGTCCCATCCCATTGTCGAGAGCTTCCACCAAATCCTCCTTTTTTGGTGGATGCGCCGCCTCGACCTTCTCCATCGTCTAGCCACACACCGACAGACCATTCCCTCCTTTGATTTTTGATTTCTTTAGGGTGGTTTGTGTGGCCGAGCCAAACTAAATGAAGAGATAGATCAGAGGAGGGGGAGAGATGGTGTCAATGAAGCTGGGTGCTCCGACGAGCCAAAGGGTCGACGACTGAAACTCGTTGGACCGGGGGGCATCTATTCTGGCCGGTGTTTTTGCCATCGTCTGTAAGTTTTCTTCCCTAAATGCTTGATTTACAGGTTGCTCTGTTCATGGCTGGGATAGCTATGATGCACCAGCCGACCCCATCGCTGCTCCCTCCGATTAGATCCCGATGGACCGCCACCCTCCTTTGATGGGACGATGGAGGTCTGCTCAGCCGAGCCAAGGAGGAAGCTGGGGGGAAGAAGCTTGGAAAAAAAAAGGGAGGGGGGGAGACTGTTCGATGGAGATGAAGGGAAAAAAACAAGAAAAAAAGAAAGGAATAAGAGAAGAAAAAAAAAGAAAAAAAAATAGTTGGGGGACCCCTGTTCAGTGTAGGAAAAAAAGAAAAAAAAAGATGAGAGAGAAAGAGGAGAGAGAAGATGAGGAGAGAAAAGGAGAGGGAAAGAGGAGAGATAAAGGAAAAAAATATATAAATATTGAAGGGAAGAGATTGAAAAGTTTTTTTTGGAAATTCGTGAGGATAGAATTTTATGGATGGACCACTGACGAAATCTAGGTAAAAGGTTTTGAGTTTATAATTGATCTAGGATTATTTATTTACGTTAAGAAATGTTATTGTAGGAGGGCAACCTTCTGAGTAGAAAGACCTTGAGCGAATTCCAGATATGGACTAACTTCGGATACACTGGGAGTAGCTCCTGGATGGTAAGGATTTCTATACTTGATCATCCGTTATATACGTATTTTGTATGACCTGATTTAATCCGAGCATATATATACATATATTTGCATGCATGGATGTTTTCGCATAGCATGGTTTGATTTCTCGTGATAAATAATTGTTTGTTATTATTATTGCCAATGTTTTTAATATACCATGTTTATCAAATGATCTTTAAATGGGTTAGATCATGATACCAGTTGTTGTAAAGCCATAAAGACATGTTTTGACTATATGAGATGAAATGACAAAGTGTTAAATGAAAATGGTGTTTGGACTAGCCATGCCATGACGGTACCGTGGTTACTCAGTGTGCTAGTCACATGTTAGAGTATGACAAATTGCATACCAATCATAGGCGGGATTGTGATAACTTTGTATGCCAGTCACAGGCTAATGTGTGACAAATAGTGTACCAGTCACAGGCGGGAGTATGACAACAGTGTGCCAGTCACAGGTTGGAGTATGACCGTGGCTAGTCCAAAATCCTAAAGATAAAGGTTAATTAATGAAAACTCTAAAAAAAACATAACGTATCAAAGTTTTGTCATACATGATATCTAGATTATTTGACTTTATGATGTGATATACTAGTATGGTTTTACTTTTTCCAAAATTATATTATTACTGGTGTGATCATATGGAAATCTTACTGGACTGTAAAGCTCACTCCCTGCTTCTTATTTTTTTTTTCAGAGACTCAAGATGCATAGCAAGGATTGGGCTGGGCGTGAGATGGAACGTTGACATTTAGTTTTATTTAGATAGTTAGTTATTTTGGTTGCTGATCTTAGTATGGATCAATGGAGTATTTAGTAGATTTGATTTGGAATAAAAGAATTATTTAGTTTTAATTATTTGTTTAAATAATATTAGTTTATTTGAAGTGATTTATGAATGAAATGAATATGTGTATCTAGGCCTCGCACGATTTCTAGAACAAATCTATGGTTGTGCGCCCGGTCACGTAGCCGATCCTGGTGCTGGATTCGGGGCATGACACGTACGACTACATAACGAAGGATATTAATAAGTAGATAATAAATCTAGTTAATAGCATATTACTATGGTTATATTTTTTTAAAAAAATTATAAATACTACATAAAATTAATTATGATTATAAGTAAAATTAGATATGGATTAGATGAATTATGTCTCCATATTAATATCTATTTTTTATAAATATGAATATGAATATGAATTAAATATTTTTTTTTATAGAAATGGATGCAGGCATGGAAATAGAATTAAATGAATTTAGGTAGGTATGGAAATAGACGTGGATTGAATAGACGGGCATCGACCGGAACCAAACACGGCTTTCCACTCGCGCCCGACTTTTGGTGCCGCATGACACGCGCAGAGTATACCTTCTTTAATGTTTTATCGAGGGATGTGATGTAACGTCCAGTTGAACTTTCGTAATGTTGACAAAACTTAAAACAAACAGAGAAATTTGGAGAGCCAATCGTAACGTTGGCAAAACTTAAAACAAACAGAGAAATTTGGAGAGCCAAGGGACCGCGACAAGAGCCTCCTCCGTCCTCCCAGCATTGGCGTGAACCCCGGGCCACACGACCAATGCGTCAAATTACTTAAACCCTATGTGATACAGCCGGCCGGGGCCAACAACGGCTTGGTCAAGTCCATTACTCGGTCAATTTTGGCAAACCCCTAACAACTAGTCAAAGATATGCATTCACATTGTCACCCCCAGCTCTATAAGTAGAAATCCTCCCTAGATGCTTCCTCACAAGTGAAGAGGATAGAAAAAAATGGCTTTGCCAGCTTTGTTCATTGCTTCTCTCCTGGCCTCAGCTACCTTGGACACAGCCAGGGCAGTTGAATACGAGGCGAGCAACAACGCCGCCGGCACCCCTGGTGGCACCCGCTTCGACAACGAGATCGGTCTCGACTACAGCAAGCAAGTGCTGGAAGATTCCTCTTCCTTTATATGGTCGACCTTCCAGCAGTCGGAAGGCGACAGGAAGGATGTCCAGCTCATCACTCTGGTGATCGAAACCATGGATGGCGTCGCATACACGAGCAACAACGGGATCCATGTCAGCGCCAACTACATCGCCGGCTACTCCGGAGATGTGAAGACGGAGATCACCGGCGTGCTCTATCATGAGATGACCCATGTCTGGCAGTGGAACGGGAATGGTGCAGCTCCGGGGGGGCTGATAGAAGGGATAGCGGACTATGTGAGGCTGAAGGCCGGGTATGCTCCGAGCCACTGGGTTAAGCCGGGGCAGGGAGACCGGTGGGATCAAGGGTATGATGTCACTGCTCGTTTCCTTGACTACTGTGATAGTCTTAAGAGTGGTTTTGTGGCTCAACTCAACGCCAAGATGAAGGATGGGTACAGCGATGACTTCTTCGTGGAGCTTCTTGGCAAGACAGTGGATCAGCTTTGGAATGACTACAAAGCTAAATATGGAGGTTGAGATCGTGTGTTGTAATATAATAATAAGTATAGGATAACCATATGAATGGCGTCGAACATATTAATTTGTATCTGTTCACAATGTAAAACGCAGAGACATGTTGTCAATCCTTGAATAAACTATATTACTATAGAATTACTTTCGCGTGTTATATCCGTTTCTCACTGTCCTGTATGTCATCTAAATACATAGTTTATGGAAGTAGTAAAACGATGAGAAAGAGTATTACGTAAAGTTTTCAATTGTACCGGTAATCAATCATTTTTTGACCTTAGTTTTGTTTTTGCATGCGGTGCCTCGATAAAGTAATTATTTGCTTCGGTCAAGCCAGCCCCGCAAGACTTTACATTTTCTGTTGGGCCCTGGCCCTTTTCTTTTGTTTTTATTTGGCACCGCCGGAGCGCTTTTGGATAGAGACGGAGGGCGGAGCCAGAAGTGGCGTCGACGCCACTTTCTTGCTTTCTTTAATTTTCCCTCGTCCTCCCGCACGCTTCCGAACCCTCCTCCGTTTCGTCTCTCTCCCGAGCACCTTCCCTCTCAGTCCCTCATTTATTAGATTTTTTTTAAAAAAAAAAAATTAAAAATAAATATTATCAAAATAATATCGTTTCAAATAATATTACTAAACTATCGTAGTTTTCATCGTGCATCATTTTCTTAACCATCCGGAGAAGACATAAATGAAACCTGCATTTTCTCGAAGAATGTGCATGCTTCTAAACCGATGGGAAAAAAAAAACATTTGAGGCTAATAAATATTTAAAAAAATTTAAAAAAAAACTTGTAAACGCATGTTAAACCTTTCAATTTTATTTTTTGATGAATCGGTGTATTCATTTCACTGGACGAGTATGAATACAATCTACAAAGTCAGCTAAAATGAGATTCCTAAATTGTACATGGGCAAAATGCCAATCCGACCATAGTACAAACCTTGAATGCTGAGCCACATAAAATGCCACCCAGTCAGCTACTGAATTGGCCTCTCTATAGATATTCCTAATCAAAACAATAGTACAGCCCTGCAACATGAGCTGGATATCACGAACTAAGGGATGAGAAGCCGGGCTAGAAGAGAAGTGCGAGATCTAGGATATAACCGTGACAGAGTCCCCCTCAATGATCAACCGGTCACAATACAGGACCTGCCGGGCATATCGAATCCCAGCCCAAGCCGCATATAACTCAGCTACAGGAATCGAGAAATCCAAAAGGGGAACTCCACCGAAATTCAGGAATCCCAGTCAAGAGTCCCAGATAACAAAGCTTGCTCCTCCCAGCCTGAAACGAAGGCTACCGTTGAAGCTAATAGTGATAAAAAACAGAGGAGGGGGTTCCCATTTTACAAAAACCCTCCGGGTCGCTCGACGAGAGAAGGGGGAACCCCAGGTCTCCATAGATCTCTCTATCGAGCTCCAGAACTCAACGGCAACACTCCTAGCTTTCTCCACAGCCATCCTCGGAGAAGTCCTCACAGTAGCAAATATCCGCTCATTCTTAAATATCCAGATATAATAAGCTAGATAAGCGGTAAAAGAAACATGAGTGGACGGAATCTCCCTGAGAATAGAAAGAAAGGAGTCAACTCCGTGGTCCATCTGGGTGGAAAGGTCATTAAAGCCCGCCAATCTCCAAATAGTAACCGCACGGGTGCACAGGAAAATGGCATGCAGCTGCGACTCACCCGGGATCCGATAAAAAGGATAGTCAAAGGTTATATGAATTCCTCTAGATATAAGAAACTCATGTGAAGGGAGCCGGTGCCAAGCGAGTTTCCAAATAAAGAAAGAGACCCTGGGATGTACCGGTAGACTCCAAATCCACTAATAGCTCCAGCTCAAATGAGGCTCCAATAAAGGATGCTCAATGAGATCCAAAATCGGCACCCGAGAGGAAGTCGTCTTACGCCAAACTCTGGTGTCGGAACACGAATGGCCTGGCTGAGCGATGGAGAGGACCCTGGATCCGAGAATGTCCCCGAATATGGAAATAACCAGCTCCCGGTTCCATAAGGCATGGCCAGGCAACATAAGCTGAGCAATAGTAATGGTAGGAGTAAGCACCGAGATGAATGTGGGCTAGCAGATCAAAGGGATGTCCGATATCCAGGGATCATGCAGGAAACTGATAGATCGGCCATCCCCAATGACCCAGGATAGCTGAGGGATAATGAGCGGTGCCCTAGAAAGCATCTCCCGCCATAGATCCAATGATCTCCTCCGAGGAGGAGGGGGGTCAGGAGAATCCATCGAGATATCACCATATTTGGCCCTCATAAATGAAGACCACATACCATCTGGACACAAGAAGAACCTGGCAGCATGTCTTGCCATAAAAGCCTCCCTCCTTTCAATGAGGGAGGGAATATCCAAACCACCTAATTCAACTGGGCGGCACACTATATCCCAATTGATCAGATGAATCCTCCTCCAGGTAACAGAAGAATTCCAAAAAAAGAACGAATCATTTGCTCAATCTTGATTATAACACATTTAGGGATGAAAGCATTAGAAAGCATGTAGATTGGAAGAGAGGCAAGTACCGAGCGAATGAGTATGAGTCTGTCCATGGCAGAAAGAGATCTGGCCTGCCAACCAGCAATCCTATCAGACACTGCTGCCACCAATGGGGCACACTCATTTCTGGAGAGCCTCGTACCATTTATGGGAATCCCCAAGTAGCAGAGAGGCTCCTGGTGCTCCTGGATTCCCAAAATATGAAGGATCCTACCATGGAGAGAAGAGGGCGCTTTCAGACTAAAATAGACTCCAGACTTGTTGAAATTCACCCTCTGACCTGATACATGAAAGTAATGCTCGACAACTCTCCTAAATCCCCTAGCATTAGTCAAGGAAGCCCGACCAAGGAGCAAACAATCATCCGCAAATAGGAGATGCGAAATCGACAGCATGCCTGGCACCAGGATATAAGGAAGGATCTCCGAACCCCGCACAGCCTCCGATAGAGACCTAGAAAGGAAGTCAGCACAGATTATGAATAAATACGGGGATAGGGGGCAACCTTGCCGGAGACCATGAGCAGATTGAAAGAAATCTGTTGGAGAGCCGTTGAAAAGGATAGAGAAAGAAGGTCTCGTAATGCATGCCATAATTTTAGCAATCCAGATATGATGAAAGCCAAAGTCCTCCATAGCTTTGAAAAGAAAGGTCTAGTCTACACAGTCGTATGCCCTTTCCATATCAAGCTTTATAGCCATAAGACTGTGTCTCTGAGAAGCCCGATGGAGGTCATGCATAAATTCCTGAGCCATGAGGATGTTATCAAAAATACAGCGCCCCCCAATAAAGGCTCCTTGCTCCGGGCTAATCAACTGAGGGAGAATTGATTTCATTCTGTTTGTCAACAGCTTTGCGCACACTTTGTAAAGTGTGTTACAGAGGCTGATCGGCCTGAAATGTGAAGGCTGACTAGGATCAGCCCGCTTGGGAATAAGGGCGATATAAGTTTGCTTCCAATTAGCCGGCATAGTGGCGGTATTGAAGAATAGCTGAATAGCAGCAACCATATCATCACGAAGAATATCCCAAAAGGCCCGAAAAAAAAGGAGGAAATCCATCCGGGCCCGGAGCTTTATCCTCCACAAGAGACCATAGAGCAGATTTTACTTCATCCTCAATGACCTGAGTCAGAAGTAAAGAATTATAGATAGAAGAAATAGAATTCTGGGGAGGAAAGGAAGAGACAGAAGAATAGGTAGTGGAAGGAACAGTCCACCTGGCTGTGAAGTACTGAAGCAGTTCTCTCCTAATATCATCCTCCTCCTCGATCCAGCCTGCCTGATCCGAATAAAGATCTTGAATCCTGTTGGTATGTCTCCTGATGATTGTAGCATGGTGAAAGTATCGGGTGTTTCTGTCTCCCTTTCTCAACCATTGAACTCTGGATTTTTGCCTCCAAAGAACCTCCTGTTTCTGTAAAAGGGAATGATGGTGAGCAAGAAGACCCCGAAGGGCATCCAGATCCGCATCAGATAATAATCCATCGGTATCCTCCTTGACCTGCAAAAAGAGAATAGAGACCTCTGTAGATTTGATTTGGTTCAACAGGTTACCCACCTCCACCCTATTCCACCATAGCAACCTTCTCTTCGGAAGATCCAGTCTCCTGGATATCCTGTAAGCAGCATCATCCCGAACTGGCATTCTCCACACCTCCCTAGCAATGTCTTTCGCTTTAGGATAGGAAAGCCAGAATTTCTTGAATCTGAAAGGCACCGCTCTTTTATGATTAGCATTCAATGAAAGAAGGATAGAAGAGTGGTCCAAAGCGATTTGACTAAGATGGCGAACCGTATATTCCGGAAACAGGGAGATCCAAGGGGAGTAGCATAGTATCTGTCCAACCACTCCCACACTCTAGCCTGACAAGAGCGGTTATTACACCACATGTGACAAGGTCCTAGAAAACCTAAATCGATCAGACCGTTGTTGTGGATGAAGTTGGAGAGTTCCCTGGTCCCGACATCGTGAACAAAAGGTTTACCACCTCTCTTGTCCTTCGGCCTGTCAATAGAATTGAAATCCCCTGCAACCACTGTCAAGATCCCTTGATCAATCAAAACAAATGCTTCCTCCCAGACCGTTTTTTGCTCTCTGTATAAAGTGCTTGCATAGACACCACAGAGTAGCCAAGATGGCTGATCTGGCTCAGAAACAACAATGGCAACCATTTGAGTAAATCGGTGGAATACATCGACCCTCACAGACTTCATATCCCAAGCAACAATAATACCACCAGCTAGGCCCTGCGAAGGGACTGAGTAAAACCCCCAGTCCCTGGAAAAGCGACGCCTTAGACCATCGAGACTCGAACCAGAAATCCTTGTCTCAAGCAAAACACAAATCTGGGGGTTGTAAAGCTATAAACATCTATGATAAGTAGATAAAAAGGAGGGTTTTTTGGCCCCCCCTAACATTCCACACAAAAGTTTTCATTATGCAAAATCAAACAAGAGGATCGGATCCCTGTCCGGCCTCCTTCCCTTTCCCAGTCCCCGAAGCCTTCTTAGTCCCCTGGATGCTTTCGCCTTTTTCCTGTGCATTGTGGGCGTGGCCCTCCCCTTCCACCTGGCCCCCCACTGACTAGACTTGTTTAACCCTGTCACAGATCCTTCCATGATCACCCTGAGTACTGTCCCCAGTACCAGAAGGACCCACAGGGCTCTTAGTTTCCAGCTTCTGAGAATCCATAGTACTCTTTTCAGTAGCAGTCTCCCCCCCAGTCAGCACAGCCACAATCTTCCGGAGACCCCCCTTCCCCCCTTGGGACTCCAAGGAACCCCCCACCCCTTCAACATTAACCTCTCCCCCAGAAGCTCCTCTCACCACCTAGCTTAACCCAACAACATGCTGCTTCGGCTGAGCTATAGGATGGCCAAAGGCAGACAAAGAACGACCCTCCTTCCCCACACCCTGAAGGAACTCCAGCCCCCTAAGAGTAGAAAGAATGCCCTTCTTTTCTCCCTCCCCCTTGACAGCTACTTCCACTGAGGACCTAGAACTCCCAGCCCCCTCCCCTGTACCCAGCTTCACACCCGATGACCCAACACCAACTCTCTGCCGGCATCCCCCCTCATTCCCTCCCTCCCCTAGGCACTCTTCCCCCCTAGTGGCCTGCAAGGCCACCCCTTTTGAACAAACAGGCATCCCCTCCTCCACACCAGCTAACTGAGAAAGCAACCCTGTCCCACTGTTGACCCCCCGTTCCACCCCTTCAGCAGAATGGCTCGAGCCCTCCGGTTTAAGCATAGCCATCTCCCTTTCAACCCCCACTTTCCCCTCCACTTGCCTCCATTCCTTCTTACCCTTCTTTTTCCTACGCTCCACCAAACCAGTAAGCACTGGCACAGACCCATAGCCAAATTCACCCAATTTCCTAGCATCAGCCACATTCACAGTAGGATTTAAGATACTAACCTGGTTAGACGGGGCCAAGGTGGCTTTGAGGGTGGAGGGAGAAGAAGAAGTAGAGGGACTCCTACTTCGCTTGAGGGAGACGGTGCCGTATTCCACCATTTGTTGATCTTTGTGGCTCTCTTCCAGGGGGATCAGTTGCATCGCATCCGCCAGAGCTGCAAAAAAGCCACCCGCTTTCGTCTAAGAGCCTCCACCCTTCGAGAGGTCTGAAGCAGAGACGTCCGACGATCTCCTTCTAGCAACTTTAGTCGACTTCTGCCACCCCTCGGCATCCGATGGCAAGCTCGGAGAAGAAGATAGATGAGTGGATGATGATTTAGTGGGGGAGGAAGATGGAGGCTCAAAAGAGGATTATGGTGCCTTACCTCTACCCGCGGCCACTGCATTCTTCCCAGTGAAGCCCTCTGGACGAGGTTGGCACTTCCTTGCCATCACCAGCCATGGCCCGAATGGCAGATCCTCTTTCTCCATAGCATTATTGGATCCAGGAGCAGCGGGTCCCCGGGCTAGACCTACTTCCATCCCTGCTCGTCCACCAGGTAGTCAGGGCACATACCTGTGCTCAGAGCTTTCTTACTGATGAGCTCATCCCTGTGACTGCAGCCATCTAGTTGATGGCCCATTCTTCCACAGAGGAAGCAGACCGGCGGCAAGTTCTCGTAGATGAACTGCTGCCAGAATACAGTGTCACTCCCTTGTATTAGCACTCCAGGAAGCAAAGGCTTGGATGTATCCAGCTCCATTCTCACCCCCGTGAAGCCTATTTTCTTCTTCATATCGGTGAAATTGTCGAGAGAAAGTGGAGTGCCCACCTCCCGTGCCACTGCCTTGATAGCCAAACTGTCCTAATATGCCAGAGGCAAATACTCATCCAAGCCACCATAGTGTTCACCAGGCTCTTCCCCGGAAGGAAATTTGCCCTCCACGATGCAAATGCCATCAACTATCCTCCAACATACTAAGGTCCAGATTGCAGGACCCTGGCGCAGTCTCCCTTCGACCCCATTCGAACCACCAGGTGGTCCTCCCCCATTGGGAAGACCTCCGGTTCATTGGTCAGCATAAGCCGGAGACAAACCTCCTTCGCCATTCAAGCCGCCGGAGTTCGACGTCCGAGGCTACAGAAAATCATAGCGAGCCCCTCCCACTTGTGGCGGGACTCGTCCAGCAACTCATCCAGCAGAACCAGCACCTTTGAGAAGCTATGCTGGAGGTGCTCAATGTCCTCCTCTGATAACTTGTAAGAGGACCATTGCTGGGGATGTGGCAGACCGTGGACAATCTCCGCCCACGAGCGCTCATCCCCTTCCTTTCCTTCGGATCCAAATGCTCCAAAAGCAGCAGAGCCCCGATCCTCCTTCTCCGCCATCCAAAGACCACTCAACACCTGGGAAGCAAACCCTAACCCACAAAACCAAATTTGTTGTACTGAACTTGCGAAGACGACGGCACGGATATCGATAGACTCCGATCGCACGAAGCGAACTCTCCTTTTAATTTTTTTTTACAAAAAAAGTTTGAAGACCTAAGTTATACGTGCGTCTTCTAATTAAAAAAAAATATCCACAAGCTTCCAAAAAAAATTCATGCATCTTCCAAAAAAAATTCAAATAAAAATCCTGAAACATTAAATGCACTTCCAAATGCATTAAATGCACTCCCTTATCATTAAATTTTAATATAATAAAATTTAAAAAATATATTAAAATAATATAATAAAATTAAAAATATTTAAAATAATATAATAAAATTAAAAATATTTAAAATAATATAATAAAATTATAATATTTAAAATATTTAAAATAATATAATAAAATTAAATATTTAAAAAATTAAAAGAAGGTATTGGGAAAGTGAAGTTGCAAGCTGCACCTACAACTTCATCTTGTTCTTGCACCTCTATTTTTAAAATAAAAAATTAAAAAATTAAAATATTTATAAGTAAAGTCATAAAATGCTACCTTAATAATAAAATAAAATATTAATATTATAAAATAAAACTTATTATAATATATAAATTTATAATAATATTATAATAAATATATTATAATATATTAAATTATAAATACTATATTATATTATAAAATATAATAAATATTTTATAATATAATATAAAATTTATAATTGATTCTGTGTCGGTCTAGTCGCCAATTCGTCTATCAAGCTAGTGCCAGTCTGACCATCAATCCGATGCTAATTCGATCGCCAGTACAGTCACCAAGCCCTAGTATGACCACATCTAATATTGTATGCCGAAGGCAAGTGGACAATTGTAAATATCATGAGGACTGTGCTCCACTGGGATGGAGTTCCTGCCATGATTGGAAGGGTGATCTCTCCTTCAATCCCAACTGAATCCCAATGAAGCCAACTAGATGTACAAAAATTGATTTGAGACAATTTAGAGGCAGATTCATCCAAACAAAAGTATCAAAAAAAGAGTATCAGCTAAGCTTTCACTATCAACTAAAGTCCTTACATCATGTTTTTCTATTGTCATAGACACGATATAGCATCATTATTATGGTTATGGATCCTGACCAAGTCCCTGTCAGAAAAAGGGATTATATTATCTTCTCTCCCCTCCCCCCTAGGCCTTTTCATTGAACGCTCCGCCCCCAAGAGATCTCGCCAACTTGCTCTTTAGTCAACCGGTTATCTATTTGGCCTGAGTCAACTGCTGGCTAGGATTCTAGGCATTGGTTTGAGCTCCTCTATGAACATACCTCTTGAGATGGCCATGCTAGATCAGGTTTCGATCTCCTTCTTCAACTGGTGGCACTACTTGATATCATGGCCATAATCTCGGTGGAATTGATAATATTTTCTCTTGTCACAGGTGACTAATGACTTCAGCAAATGAGGCCTTCATAGGTACTGTTCACCTTCTATCTCCATTAGGATTTTGGCTCTAAGGGTGAGAAGAAGAGTGTATTTACTAATCTTCCCAATGAAGTTTTTTGACTTGGAACTTTGTCAGCGGGACAAGTTAAACTTCTTTACTTAGGCTTTGCTCAGCTCTTCTCGGGCTTGCTTTTTTTTTTTGGCTTCTCATCTATCTCTTACTAAGTGAGAGCAGCCTCCTCTGCATGGATATACTTTTTGCATGCGGACTAGCATTTCCAAATAAGACTTCAAGGAAGTTTTATCTAATGAGTAGGTGAAGAGGAGGCGCGGAGTCCTCTCTTCATGGCTAGTATAGCCATGGACTCGTCTAAGTTATAGTTTCTAATGTGGCTGACTTGAATCAGACCAAGTAATCCTTCAGGGACTCTCCATTGTATTGGTAGATGGAGAAGCTATCGATCTCTCGTGGCATCTTTTGGTTGCCATCGAAATGAGCCATAAATCAACTTTCTAGCTACTTGAAGTAGTCAATGATCCTCGGCTCAAGTCAGAAATACCAGGCTTGGGCCTCCTTGTGAAGAGTGGCTAGGAAGGCAAAGCAAAGGAGGGCACAATGATATCTTGGATTTGCATGCGAACCTTTTAGCTCTGTAGGTAGTCCAACAGATCAATGGTGTTGTCATACGGATCCAACTAGGACATCTTGAATTGACTAGGAATTAGTTCCTCCATGACTCGATGGGTAAGAGGGGATGACTGTTGTAACTCTACTCTCAACTTCTGCCCTGCAGGTCAGCAAGCCCGCAGTCGATGTCGCTTAGCTAGAGATCGTACTCGTCGAGGCATCGTTGGGCTTAGCATCGAATAGCCTCATCGATAGATCTCTCTTTAGAAGACTCAGGGGTTGACATAGATGAAGACCAAGGATGTACTCGCTTAAGCTCTTTCCTCAATAGCACTCCATGCAAGAGGGACTAGCCTGACACGGTGTGGGGGACCGTGACCAACGGTTGGTATGCTGGTGAGGGATCTTCCTTGGGGGTCTGATGGCTCACCCAGTAGGGTGAAAGAGACTACCAATGGTGAGATGCCTATCAATGGAAAGACCTCCCATGAGAAGATCGATGGCTGAGATGAATGGTAATAGCAAGAATGGCTGGAATCTCCTGGTTGCTGCTACATGACCATGGATCGCTACTATTGCAATAGCCCTTGGACCACTGTTACCAACATTTGAACTTGTTATGTGAGGGTAGCAAGTCCTACTGGTTTGCTAGTGGTGAAGGTAGTGGAGCAAGGGGCTTCGCCTCCTAACTTCATCGTTCGTCATGGCATGACGGGTTTCCAACACAACGGGTGGAAGCATCTTGTGCATGCATAACCATCATGTCTTCGAGCTCTAGTGACTTAACTTGTTTACTATGCTAACCGCCTTCCTGGCATAGCAATCTGTTGCCATCAAATGATCCATCGCTAGACTCCAACGGTGCCAAAGGGTCTCCCGATCTTCTCCAACGAAGGTGGATAGCTGCTCTTGATTGCTAATGTGGTGGGATCACTGACATGGAGTCCCCTTCGGATCCAGTTGGTGGCCATGCTAGTAGATATCGCCACGTTAATTCCCCTCCTCAAGCTCCTTCACCGGGCAGCTATTCCGAGGTCGAGCCCACCTTGACCAAAGTCAAGCTCCCTCTCTTCGAGCACCTTCGTCAAGTGGCTCCCCCGAGGTTGAGCCCGCCTCGGCCGAAGTCAAGTTCCCTCTCTTAGAGCTTCTTTGCCGGGCAGCTCCCCAAGGTTGAGCCCACCTCGATCGAAGTCAAGCTCCCTCTCTTCGATCTCCCTCGTTGGGTGGCTCCCCCAAGGTCAAGCCCGCCTCGACCGAAGTGAGCTCCCTCTCTTCGAGCTCCTTCACCGGGTGGCTCCCCCGAGATCGAGCCTACTTTGACCAAAGTCGAGTTTCCTCTCCTCTAGTCAAGTGCCCTTCAGTAGAAAGGTTTGCTGGCTCGAGGCTATCCCAATGGCCAGGGTCTACCGTGCCTCAAAAGCCCTAAAGCAGAGAGAAGGGGATGCCACTACATCCCATGGGCGGTGGCATGCCGTCCAAGGCCTATGAAGGGAAAGTGCGCCAGCTTACAGAGGGGCATCTTTCCAGAGTGCCAGGATCTCTTCCACCGTAGTTTACACCGATTAGGAAAGGGCACTCCAATCAAGGCACTACACTTACTAGCCGACCGTTTGCATCGTCCGGAAGAAGAAACCCATGCTAGAGGATTCAAACCTAGGAGTGGCTACCCCCGGATCGAGGCTCTACCAAATTTCTCTAAGTATGGCAACCAGCCAGGAAGTTAGAATCCGTGATGAACTCCATACCATGAAGGGAGGGGGCATCGGGGCACGACCCACAGGGCGCTTGTTGCCCAGGTGGCTTTTTTCAAGAGGGGGGTCAATTGAAAATTTAAAAAGTTTAAGCAAATATGTGCTCTTTCAATATTTTTTAGAGTGGAAAGTGTTGTGATTCAAATAATTAAAGCAGAAGCAAAAAAGGCACAATCACAAACACAGCAAGTTTATAGTGATTCGGAGCAACCTCGCTCTTACGTCCACTACCCAATATACTACTTGGGATTTTCACTATATTCACCCACAGAATACAACTAGATTATTTTCACGGGCTCACAATCCAAAATCCAAACTTGGTTTTAACCTGGCTCACCAAAAATCCAAACTTTGTTTTAACCGGGCTCACCAAAAATCCACTACAATGTTAGTTTTAAGATGGGATCACTAACAGCCCACATTTGGTTTTCAACAAGCTCACCAAGAACCTAACAAACTTACAAAAAGAGTTAAGAAAAATACAAACAACTCTATGACAAACCCAAGTTGTCTAATGGTTGCAGTTGTAGCTCAAAGAAAGCCTTCTTAATTCTACTTGAATGCTCCTTAATGGCTTCTTAGACTCCCCAATAAATGCTTTAAGCTTTAGATGAGAGTTGGTGAAGACTTGAAGACTCTCTTGAATGCTTTCTCTTGAATGTTCTCACCAAATAAACATTAAATCTCATTAACCTTGTTAAAAGATGTCCAAATCCTTCATAAATAGAGTATTGTACTCTTCTCTAGTGGTTATAGCCGTTGTAGACCGTTGGGATTCAAAATATGACCGTTGGAGCTTGATTTGATTTCAAATAGCAAGTTTTGGAACTAGCCGTTACTTGCCTAAAACTGATATTCGAGTCTGCTCAGATTCTCAGATAGGTCAGAAAGTTGTATTAGTCGAGTCGGCTCCTCTTCATCGAGTCAGCTCGCCTGGCTTGTTCTCACATAACTATTTTAACTGATCTCTGTAATAGTCGGCTCTTCTATCCTTGAGTCGGCTCATCTGTCTGTCTGAAAATCCTTACTCTGGTCGAGTCGGCTTGGATACTCTCGAGTCGGCTCGGATCTTCAGAATTTCAGAACATGTACTCTACTCGAGTCGGCTCTTTGCCTTTGGGTCAGCTCGAAAGTCTGACTAAGAAACTGAAGCACTGGACAAGTCGACTCAGATACCTGCATTCCAGTGAATTATGTTTTGTGCCAGAATTCGAGTCGGCTCTTCATGATTTGAGTCGGCTCTTCAGTGAAGTTACCCATTTTCATGAACTTTTGAGTGAGTTTTCTTGGACACTTCTTTTCATAAAATATTTTCAGTATTTCCAGAGATTTGCTTGACATACTTACAAAGTTGTAGGAAGTATGAATATGCATTAAAATCATCCTACAAAAAACTTAGAAAATACTTGAAAATAGTTAGCAAAATAAATGCATGCTCCAATGTTTTGTTATCATCAAAATCATTCAAGGATTCAATAATCTCCCCCTTTTTGATGATGACAAACGACCAAGCATGGAAAAGAAACTTTACAATTACATGTATAAAAGTATTTGGAAGTTAGTATCAACATGTATGAGCTGTAAATTATAAATGTATCAGAGTATATTGATAGAGTATCAAAGCTTTTGAAACAGTTTCATTATGTATTAACATTTATCCAAGCCTATTTTTGCCTAAATTAAAGTCAATAAGCATAAGGCAAAATTGATAGGAAAAATATATCAAAGTTCAACATTTGCAAATAGCAAAAGGTATTGGTGTTGGCAATAATGTATCAGAGCTTATTCAGAGCTAATGGTAGTAGAGCTATTGAATGTATCAAAGCTTGATATGTATCAAATATGTATCAAAGCTAAATTTAGGAAACATATCATAGCATAAAGCTAAAAATGCATAGCTCATTAAGTTCAAAAGCTAAAAATTCATAGCACATCAACATAAAGCTCCCCCTTGTTTATTTTACTAAAATAATGAATATTTTCTATGCATATACACTTCATTAATATCATTGACCATTCTCGCCCTTTTTGTCATTAATCAAAAAGGTATACAGTTAATTGCTCCCCCTGTGTTAAGTACTTTAAATTCGATTTTGAAATAGAATGAGAAGATTATTAACATTGTTTGAGATAATTTCACTTTCTCATAAAAACTTTGATAATCTAATTTACATTTATCTTGAGTAAATGTTGAATATACAATCATCATAGCACAGATAATATTGCATACACAATAAGTAAGAAACATATACTTTCATTGCTTTCAAAGTTTTTCATTACAGCTTACAAAATTTGGAAGCAGAAATACTAAAGACTAGCCTACTCATTGTCACTAGGCTCAACTTTAACAGATTCAAACCTACCATACCAAGATCTAGGATGACTATAAGGACCTCTAGCCCTAGTAGATGGTCCAGGAGGTGGTCTAGAAGAAATAGGTTCTAGATCAAACAATCCAGGAGGTACAAAAGGTGGTTGAGTTGAGTGAGGTAGTGGCTGTGTAGAATAAGGTGGTGGCTGTCTAGGAGTATATGGGCTGGCTCCTCTAGCAATAGAAGATAGCTGAGACAAGAAAAGCCAAACAGTGCTAAGCTCGGTCTGTATCTTCTTCATCCCCTCATGAAGTGCAATGTCTCACTAGCTTGAGCATTGGCAAAAGCTTCTACAGATCCTCTCAATCGGCCAAACTCAACTCGGAGTATCCCCACTCTTACAGTGTAGTCATCCTCACTCTTCCTGGTCTCTTCTAGTGATCCCATCCGAAAAGACAGTTCTTACAACTCATATCTGAACTCCTGTATGCTATGATCAACTGTCTGTCGGATATCATCAGACACAGACATGAAAAAATCTATTAGTGACTGAAGGTCTCTCTGTGGCTCTGCTCTGGTAGACTCAACTGTGTCCACCCTAGAATGTAACTATCTCAGCTTTCCACGGATCTCCTAAAGTCTAGTATCGATTATTTGACTAAGCTCGCCAAACATTGATCCAACAATGCTCGTCAGGGACTGTGATAACTATCTGTCTACTAAGCAAAAAAGGCATGTGACACTGATGGTCCTGGAGTATCAGCAGATGGTCTCGGAGCTAGTATAGCAGAAGATGCAGGAGTAAAGGTCTCTACTGGTGCTGGTGCTGGTGAAGGTGCTGATGGTGGTGAAGTAGCTGGAGCTGGTGAAGGTGCTGATGGTGCTGATGGTGCTGGTGAAGTCCTAGGACTCCCAAGCTCTCTCAGTATATGCTCATCAGCCTGTATGTCATCATCTCCTCTATCAATAGTATCAGTACCAACAACAGGGTGCTCAATCTGATCATCTTCACCTTCCTCTTCATATGAAGATGTCTCAGCTCTCTGTTTTGATGACTTCTTCAACCAAACTCCTTCAATTTGATGGTAGCCCATCCTTTGAAGAGATTTAGCTAAATAAGTGTCAGTGATGTAATAATCTACTATCCTCTCCATCCAAGTCAACACCAAAATGTCTGAATACTAGAGTAAAGACCATACCATAAGGTAGATATGCTTTGGCCTTTCGAACTGCATCTTGCATCTGAATCAGCATAATATAAGATAGATTGAGGGCCTCCCCCTCAATCATGTATCTCATGAACATCAGATCCCTTTCGCTGACCCAATCAAAACATCCAATACGAGACAAGAAAATCTTGCTTATAATGTTGTGTAGAAGCCTCATCTCTAAGGATAAAACATTGGCTTTCAAATTTATTATCCCATCTACACCACTGGACTCTAGAATAAGCCTTAAAGTTCTTTGCCTATCCTTCATAATTAGGTGACAATCTCCTCTGTTAGGCATTTAAAGAATTTGGCTTAGACTAGCTTCATTCATAGATATTCTAACCCCTTTAACAACTAATATTATCACGTGCTCTTCTAGGGTTAGATTTTCAAAGAAGGTTCTTATAAGGCTTGGGTAAGTAGGAACATCTAAAGAGCAAAAGAATTCCTAGCCTTGAATTTCAATCCAATTGCCTATCAAAACCCTTGGTTTTCCAAAAATGAAAACTCTATCTTCCTACTAGTGGTTACGGGGCGATTTCCCATTCGAATGACCTATCTTGGAGTTGCTGGAGGTGGATTTCTGATCTCTTCTTGTTCTTCCTGTTCTTCCATACGAGTCGGCTCTTCCTGTCTTCGTTTAGTTCTTCTTTCTTCTTCTGCTCTTGGATCAACCCTGTGAGATCTCTTGCTAACTGCTCTTTTTGGTGCCATTGGGAGAGAAGAAATAGGTTTGGATTGTATGAGTGGATTTTGGGATAGTAGGGGAGGAGAGAAAGCTTAAAGAGAGAAAGCTTTAATACTCGGCTAGGGTTCGACTGAAAATGAAATCTAAAAGAGGGTTCTGCGAGTTTTATATAAAAATGTCCAACCCGATATTCGAGTCAGCTCGACTAGAGCACTTATGCTCGAGTCGACTCGAACCAAAACTCTCTTGATGGTTCAAAAAGGTTCTGAATTGATTTCTAAAGAAGGGTATACACTTATAAAGATGGTCAATATCCTTAAGTTGATGTATGAGGCTTTCTAGATAATTTTTATTTAATTTTATGGAGTAATTAAGTCAACAAACACTAAAATGGATCACATAAGCCTAATTCACCTCTAATCATCTCAGATCTTTCTTCATTAAGTGGCTTAGTGAAAATGTCTACAAGTTGGTTCTCAGTTGGAATAAATTCAAGTTCAATTTCTCCATTCAAAACATGATCTCTTATGAAATGATGTCTTGTTTCAATGTTCTTTATTCTTGAATGCTGAATTAAATTTTTTGTCAAATTTATAGTACTTGTGTTATCACATTTGATAGGAATTTTAGTTTGTACAACATCAAAATCTTCTAGTTATTGCTTAATCCATAACACTTGTGCACAACAACTTCCTGCAGCTACATACTCTACCTCAGCAGTAGATAGTGCTACAGAGTTTTATTTCTTATAGTGCCATGAAATTAAGTTCAACCCTAGAAATTGACAAGTACCACTAATATTTTTTCTATCAATTTTATAACCAACATAATCAACATCTGAGAATTAAATTAAATTTAATGAAGATTGATTTGAATACCATAGACTTAGAATACTTGTTTTTCTTAGATATTTTATAATTCTTTTTACTGCAAGCATATGTGATTCTTTAAAATTAGATTAAAATCTAGCACATACACATACGCTAAACAAGATATCAGGTCTACTTACAGTTAAATACAACAACGATCCAATCATACCTCTATATAGCTTTTGATCAATGTTGTTGCCATCTTCATCTTTGTCTAATCTGCAGGTAGGGCTCATGGGTGTGCTCATTTGTTTACTTGACTCCATTCCAAATTTCTTGATGATCTCCTTGATGTACTTTGCTTGGTTTATAAAGGTCCCATCCTTTGTTTGCTTTATTCGGAGTCCAAGGAAGTAGGTTGGTTCACCCATCAAGCTCATCTCAAATTCTCCCTGCATTAACTCAGTAAATTCTCTGCAAAGATTTTTATTAGTTGCACCAAATATAATATCATCTACATAAATTTATACAATTAACATATCATTATCTTTCTTTTTGATAAATAAAGTTTTATCTACATTTCCTCTTACAAAATTATTTTCAAGTAAGAATTTGCTTAATCTATCATACCAGTCTCTAGGTACTTGTTTTAGTCCATACAATGCTTTATTAAATTTAAAACATGATTTGAAAAAGCATGATCTACAAAACCTGATTGTTATTCTACAAAAACTTATTCAAATATAAAACCATTTAAAAATATACTTTTTACATCCATTTGGAATAGTTTGAAATTCATGTAGCAAGCAAATGCAAGTAGTAATCTTATAGCTTCTAGTCTTACTACGGGTGCATAGGTTTTATCAAAATCTATTCTTTCCTATTGATTTTATCCTTTAGCCACTAATCTAGCTTTGTTTTTAATAACATTTCCTTTTTTATCTAGTTTATTTCTATAAACCCATTTAGTTCCTATGATAGGATGGTCTAATGGTCTATTTACTAATATCCATACATTGTTCCTCTTGAATTGATTAAGTTCTTCATGCATGACCACCATCCAATTAGGATCATTTTTAGCTTCTTTTAAACTATGTGGTTCTATTTGTGATACAAATGCTAGGTAGTCAAGTGCTTCTCTATGTGATGACCTAGTCCTAATACCTTGAGAAGGATCACCAATAATTAAATCTCTTGGATGTGAAGTTACATACTTTCATTCCCTTGGTAGATCACCACAATCTTTACTTATCACTTCTTCTCCTTTTTGTGTTGGCTTGTCTTTTAAGCTCATATCCTCCATCTCTTTTTCAAGTATACCTGCATCATTATCTATACACTCTTCTTTTTTTGAAAGTGAGGGGTTAGCTTCATCAAAAATGATATGGACTGATTCTTCTACAGTTAGTGTTCTCTTATTAAACACTCTATATGCTTTGCTATCAATTGAATAACCCAGAAATATAGCTTCATCAGATTTTGCATCAAGTTTTTCTAGGTTATCCTTTCCATTATTTAATATAAAATATTAACAACCAAAAACATGAAAGTAATTAATATTTGATTTCTTTTCATTCAAAGCTCATAAGGAATTTTCTTTAAAATTGGTCTTATTAAAATATGGTTTAAAATATAGCAAGCAATGTTCACTACTTCTGTCCAAAAGTATCTTGGAAAATTGCCTTCACATAGCATTATTCGGGTCATCTCTTCCAAAGTCCTATTCTTTCTCTCTACAACATCATTTTGTTGTAGTGTTCTAGGAGCAGAGAAGTTATGATCAATGCCATTTTATGTGCAATAATCATTAAAAAAATGATTTTCAAATTTCATGCCATGATCACTTCTAATAGATATAATTGAAATATTTTTCTGGTTTGAAACTTTCTTATAGAATTTTTCAAAAATTTTGAAAGTTTCATGTTTATATGTAATAAACAAGACCCATGTAAATCTAGAAAAAATCATCTACTATCACAAGTTTATATTTCATACCATCTAGGCTTGTGGTCCTAGTTGGTCCAAATAAATCCATGTGAAGTAGCTCAAGGGGTCTAGAAGTTGAAACCATATTTTTGTTTATCTATTTGACAAGCATTGCAAACATATTCGAAATCAACTTTGAATTAAGGTAAACCTCTAACTAGATTTTTAGAAATTAATTTGACAATTGTAAGCATGCTAGCATGACCTAATTATCTATGCCAAAGTAAGTAGACTCCTTGGTTTTAGCATTCATTGCAACTAGACTTATATTACTAGTTATGGCTAGATCATTCAGATCTACCACATATATATTTTCAAGTCTATGTCCAATGAGTGTAGTGCTAGAATCAAGTGAGTTAGTTACATACACATAGATGATTCAAAGATAACTTTGAAGCCTTTATCACATAATTGACTAATACTTAACAAATTATGCTTCAATTTGTCTACTAGCAATACATTTTCAATGAACATAGAGGGGGTTATTTTGATCTTACCAATTTCGATTATTTTTTCCTTGTCATTATCTCCAAAAGTTACCAATCCTCCTTTCATTTGTAGGATAATGAATTTCTCTTTATCACCCGTCATATGCCTTGAGCAGCTGCTATCCAGATACCATCTTTTGTTTGAATTCTTGGCTACAAAACATTCCTGCAAAACAGTCACGAAGTATTTTTAGGTACCCAAGCAACCTTGGATCCTTTCAAGTTAGTAGGATTGGTTCCTTTAGGAACCCAAATTCTTCTAATTCTATTTTTGTTTTTCTTTAACATATTACATTGAAAAGATTTGTGGCCAACCCCATTACATGCATAACAAACAACTATAGAATTTTGAAAAAATATAAATTTTGATGCTCTAGAAGTAGAAATATTCGATGCAAATATAGAATCATTTAACTTGAACGATTTTTAATTTGAAATTTTGGGTACATACTTTGAAGTTCTAGAAATAGATGTGGAAGCATTTGATACAAAAGCTTTTTGAAATAAAAGATTCGGTACATAAGCTTTTGAAGATACAAATCTAGTAGCTGAAATTCCATTTTTATTCAAAGAGTTATAGCCGATTCCAGCCTTATTACTTGAATCTCTTTGTTTTTTCAAAATTAACTCAAGCTTGTTTGAACTCAAAATTAGCTTTTTAACCAAAGGCTTGAGCTTTTCTACTTCCTTTTTCAAACCAATGTTTTCTTCAAGTAAAGCTTTGTTTTTCTCAAAGTAACTATTCTTTTCAGTTTGCAAAGCTTTATAATTTTCAGAAAAGGTAATCAGTTTTTTTTGCAATAAATTATTCTTTTCTGAAATTTCAACATTTTATTTCATTAATGAATCATTGCTATTCTTTAAAGCTCTAATTTTTATCCCAACTTTTTTAAATTTAGATAGTAAATCATGGAATGCTAAATTTAGCTCCTCAAAAGTAAATTCATTCCTATGCTACATGGCCAACTCATGTGTTATTAAAAAATCCATCAGTTCATCTAGAGGTAGTGTGTTCAAGTCTTTTGCTTCCTGGATGGCAGTTACTTTAGGATCCTACTTGTCTGGAAGTGATCTTAAGATCTTCTATACTAGATCTACAATAGAGTAAACCCTACCAAGACTTTTTAAACTGTTAATAATATCTGTAAAAAATATGGCAGAGATAGTTTTATTTTGTTCCATCTAAAATAGTTCATAGTTGTGCACAAGAAGATTAATTTTAGAAGTCTTCACTTGGAAAGTTCCTTTATGGGTTACCTCGAGTTTGTCCCAAATTTCTTTTGTGGATAAGCAAGTAGAAATTTGATTAAACTCATTTGCATCCAAAGCACAATATAACAAGTTCATGGCTTTGGCATTTAACTCACACATTTTCATGTTGTGTTCATCCCAATCCTCTTCAGGTTTGGGAACATCCCCCATCAACCTTTATCATGGATATATGAGGTCCCTTGAGAATGACCTTCCATAATTGAAAGTTTATAGCTTGAATGTATATTTTCATTCGAGCTTTCCAATAAGAGTAGTTTGTGCTAGTGAACAGTGGATGTCTATTTGTTGATTGGCCTTCGGCCAAGGAGGTATTCATGGGATGAGCCATTAATCTTTACTATAATTAAAATTTAGAGATACTGCTTTGATACCAGTTGTTACCTAGGTGGCTTTTTCCAAGAGGGGGGTGAATTGAAAATTTAAAAAATTTAAACAAATATGTGCTATTTCAATGTTCTTTAGAGTAGAAAGTGCTGTGATTCAAATAATTAAAACAAAAGCAAGCAGAAGCAGAAGCAGAAAAGTCATAATCACAAACATAACAAGTTTATAGTGGTTATGAGCAACCTCGATCCTACATCCACTATCCAAGATATCACTTGGGATTTCCACTATATAAACCCTTGGAATACAGCCGGATTATTTTCACGAGCTCACAATCTAAAATCCAAACTTGGTTTTAACTGGGCTCACCAAAAATCCAAACTTGATTTTAATCGGGCTCACCAAAAAGCCACTACAATGTTAGTGTTAAGACAGGATCACTAACAACCCACACTTGGTTTTTAATAGGCTCACCAAGAATCTAACAAACTCACAAAAAGAGTTAAGAAAAATACAAGCAACTCTATGACAAACCCAAGTTGTCTAATGGTTACAGTTGCATCTCAAAGGAAGCCTTTTTAATTCCACTTGAATGCTCCTTAATGGCTTCTTAGACTCCGTAATAAATGCTGCAAGCTTCAGATGAGAGTTGGTGAAGACTTGAAGACTCTCTTGAATACTTTCTCTTGAATGTTCTCACCAAATAAACATTAAAGCTTGTTAACCTTGTTAAAAGATGTCCAAATCCCTTATAAAAAGAGTCTTATACTCTTCTCTGGTGGTTATAGCCATTGTAGACCGTTGGGATTCAAAATATAACCATTGGAGCTTGATTTGATTTCAAACAGTAAGTTCTGGAATTAGCTGTTACTTGCCTAAAATTGGAATTCGAGTCGGCTCGGATGCTTCGAGTTGGCTCAGATTCTCAGATAGGTCAAAAAGTTGTACTGGTCAAGTCGGCTCGCCTGGCTTGTTCTCACATAATTGTTTTAACTGATCTCTATAAGAGTCGGCTCTTATATCATTGAGTTTGCTCGTCTGTTTGTTTGAGAAATCCTTACTTTGGTCAAGTCGGCTCGAATACTCTCGAGTCAGGTCGGATCTTCAAAAATTTAGAATATGTACTCTACTTGAGTCGGCTCTTTGCCTTCGGGTCGGCTCGAAAGTCTGATTGAGAAACTGAAGCACTAAACGAGTCGGCTCGACTTCCTTCGAGTCGACTCGGATACCTGCGTGCCAGTGAATTATGTTTTGTACCAAAATTCGAGTCGGCTCTTTATGATTTAAGTCGGCTCTTCAGTGAAGTTGCCCATTTTCATGAACTTTTGAGTGAATTTTCTTGGACACTTCTTTTCATAAAATATTTTCAATATTTCCAAAGATTTGCTTGACATAGTTACAAAGTTATAGAAAGTGTGAATATGCATTAAAATCATCATACGAAAACTTAGAAAACACTTGAAAATAGTTAGCAAAATAAATGCATGCTTCAATATTTTGTTATCATCAAAATCATTCAAGGGTTCAACAGCACTGCCGGTCGTTGACCTTCGAGCACCCCCAGAAGGGGGAGAACCCGAGGTGGATAACAGAGAGGATCCATGGTCTAAAAAGGACGTCCTAAGGGCCTTCGAACAAGGTAAGCAAAAGTAGGCAGAGGGGGAGCAAGCAAGAGATAGCACTCTAAGGCTACCGGAGAACTCGCTGAAAGGGTCTCGATGGACATAGCCACCACAGCTCAAGCCCTCCTTCTTCATTGCTATTCCCACTATACTCTTTCCTTTAAAAACAAAACCTCCTTCAAGTGTGGAGACTGGATAGGGATCCATCAAGGAGGATCTGTTCCCCTAGATTGTCTACTAACTTGATCATCGGAGTGCCTTCACCAGGATCTCCGACTCGGGTCTCTTCTCTTTTGCAGATTTGGATATGCGCGCTGAATTCTAGGTAACGAGGTTGACGTCTAGCGCCATGCTCGATCTGCAAGCCACGGCGGTGTATGCAGCAACAGATTAGTGCGCCAGGTAGGGAGGCAAGACACAGTCTGATTCGAGCTAATCCCCTCGCAAACAACTCCACCCGAAGCATGGTGGTGACACATGCATGGGAAGCCTCCACCAGCCATACGGGAGACCCTCCTCACGAGGGGCCACACAGCCCAGAAAGGGAACCCCTCGCTCCACCATAACCACCTTCGGTGGATGTTCAGCTTGCCATGCTTGCCCAGTAGATACAGGTTCTGACTGCGATAGTGTGCCAGCTACAGCATCAACACCGATCCCTGGCCATCCAGTAGTAGCCAGGGACTCCTGTTGTCCAAGCTGTCATTCACCGCGATAGCCTGCACTCCCTTCAAGGGAGGCCATCGCTACCGTGGGCCATGACCAATCCCCGAGGAAGCCATCAGACCCCAGCAAAGAGATAATGGACTGGGTAAGTCGATCGAGAGAGCCGGGCTCCGACCTTCGAGCGCACCACTGTTAACCATCGCCAAGGCCATCGAGGCAAGGCTCCCCGTCGTGACCCGCCTTAGTTGTCATCTTCATCTTCTCTGATAGCTTCGGTGGAAGGTTCCACCGATGAGGCCATCAGGTACATGGCTGAGAAGTGCCTGGAGGAGCAAGAGTGTAAGCTGGTGGAACTATCCTGCTAGTTTGCAAACATGCAGGACTCCTCCCGAGAGCCAGTGGGCCATGATGCCCGTCCCCCCTTCTCTTGAGAAATCCAAGAGGAGCTGATCCCAAGTCAATTCTGTATGCCCCAGGTGGATCCCTACAATAGGACCACCGACCTCCTGGACTACCTGGAGAGCTACAAGGCTCTCATGAGAGTCCAGGAGGTGACCAACGCCCTTCTCTGCATTGACTTCCTAGCCACTCTTTGGAAGGTTGCTCGAGTATGGTTTACTCGCCTCGAACCTGAAAGCATCAACTCCTTTGCACAGCTAGAAAGAAGATTTGTGGCCCACTTCAATGTCTGTCAAAAGGTGCCACGAGATCTAGACAGTCTTTTCTCCATCAGGCAATAGGACCATGAGTCCTTGCGGGACTATGTGACCCACTTCAAAGTTGCCACACTGGAAATATATAACTTGGATGAGGCCGTCGCCATGCTGGCGCTAAAGAGAGGGCTCAGGACCTCACGCCTGACCTACTCCCTGGACAAGAAGCCGCCGAAAACATACTCTGACCTCCGCCTTCGAGTCCACAAGTACATCCATGCCGAGGAGGCTGACCACACCAGGAGAGAGTTGGATGGAAAGCTGCTGAAGAAGCAGCCTCCCGGAGATGTACTCGACATGTAGAAGCCCAGACCGACCCCGAACTTCTGACCTGGGCCAAAGCCGAAAAGCAGTCCCATCGTAGAAGAAAGATATACCCCTCTCCTCACCCCCTGGTCAAAAATCCTAATGGAGATTGAGGGCGAGCGCTACCTACGCCGCCCTCCCCCACTGAGGCCATCCAACGGTCGCGACAAGACAAAGTATTGTCAGTTTCACCGTGACCATGCCATGACATCGAAGAATGCCACCACCTCAAAAGAGAGATCAAAGATCTGATAAGGAGGGGCTCCCTTGAAAAGTTCATGGGGGGCAAGACCCGGCAGAACCTCAAGCACTTGCAGCTCTTCCTCCTGTCCCTCCAGTCGACAACTGATCCACCAAGAAGCCTGTGGGTATGATATGCTAGGGAATAGAGCGCTCTTCTAAGAGGACCCGGGAGGGGGAGGGGTCAGACAATGTACTCCCTTTTATGAGGGAGGAGGGAACTAGGAATGGAAATGTAAATAATAATGCTATGGTTATCGAGATGATGATTGCCAGGCATCCTATAAAGTAGATTATGGTCGATAGTGGAAGTTTGATGATGTCCTTTTTTATGATGCCTTCTCCAAGATGAATTTATTCTCTGCTCGACTGAAGCTAGTGCACACCCCCTTGTCAGTTTTACTGGAGACTCTGTGGGGGTTAAAGGAGATATCACTCTTCCTATTACTGCCGGATCACCATCTCGGCAGAGCACTATCATGATGACCTTCACAGTTGTTAAGCTCCTTTCGGCCTACAACATGATCCTTGGCCATCCCGGGCTCCATCTACTCGATGCGGTCTTCTCCACAAAGCGGCTACTACTGTAGTTTCCCACTCTTTATGGAGTAGGGGATATGAGGGTGGCACCTCAGCCGATCCAATACTGTTTGCAAGCTATCCTAGGGGCCAGAAGTGCCGAGGAGGATCCCAACATCGACGACCTCGACCAAAGGGCACAGGACCTCAGGGGTGGCCCAGTTGAGCATCCGTTGACATATCCCCTCGGTGCAAACTCGTCAAAGATGGTGCAGATCGGGGCCTAGCTGCAAGAAGAAGAGCAGGCTCACCTGTTGAATTTCCTCTGAGTGAATGCGGATGTGTTCGCCTAGACTGTGGCAAACATGCTAGGGATTCTCCCCGACATCATTACTCACATGTTGAACATCGACCCGAAGTACCGCCCGATCTGGCAAAAGAAAAGGTGATTGACCCCGAAGAGGCAGCGAGCAGTCAACAAGGAGGTGGAGAAGTTCCTCATGACCGAGTTCGTTCGCGAAGTGAAAGTATCCTAGCTGGCTGGCGAACATAGTCATTTTCAAGAAAAGCAACGAAAAATGGAGGATCTGCGTATATTACATCGACCTCAATCGAGCCTGCCTAAAGGATAGTTTCTCCCTTCCAAAGATCGACCAACTGGTTGATGCCACCTCGAGGCATCGCTTGCTCATCTTTATGGATGCATTTTCCGAGTACAATCAGATCCGGATGCACCCAGAGGATGAGGAGCACACTATCTTCATCATGGACCAGGGAATGTACTACTACCAGATGATGCCATTCGTCCTGAAGAACGCTAGCACCACATACCAATGGCTGGTCAACAAAGTCTTCAAAAACCAGATCGATCGTAACATGCAAGTTTATGTGGACGACATGCTCGTCATGAGCAAGCCGAGGTCGGATCACATCGCAAACTTGGCAGAGACCTTCCAGAACCTTTGCCTATATTAGATGAAGCTTAACCCGACGAAGTGCGCCTTCGACGTGGTAGCTGGGAAGTTCTTAGGTTTCATGATAACTTAGAGGGGGATCAAAGCCAACCCTGAAAAGGTCCAAGCGATTATCAACATGGAGCATCCCACCTCGAAGAAGCAAGTCCATCACCTCACGGGCTAGATCGGAGCCCTGAGTCGGTTTATCTCATGATTTACTAATCACTGCCTACCTTTCTTCAAGGCACTGCACAAGGTACATGACTTCACTTGAACAAAGGAGTGTCGGGAAGCCTTCGAGGAGCTGAAGAAGTTCCTGGCATCATTGTCGCTGCTCTCCAGGCTGGAGGATGGAGAGGAGCTCCTACTGTACCTGGAAGTTATCCTAGGGACCGTCAGTTTGGTCCTCATCTATATAGAAGAGACGGAGTACAGAGACCAGTATACTATGCCAGCAAGCTTCTCCGAGATGCGGAGGTTAGGTATACCTGCTCTGAAAAGCTAATTTTTGCACTCATAATGTCTACTCAGCATCTCGGACCATATTTCCAAACACACCCAATCGTGGTCCTAACGAACCAACCATTGAGGGCCATACTCAATCACCCTGATACATCCAGGCGTCTGGCCAAGTGGGCCCTAAAGCTCAGTGAGTTTGATATCGCCTACCGATCGAAGCCGAAAAACTTCAGAAGCCCCGCACCTCGAAGCCGAAAAACTCTAGATGCCCCGTACCTCGAAGCCGGGAAATTCCAAAAGCCCCGCACCTCGAAGCCAGGAAACTCCAGAAGCCCCACACCTTGAAGCCAGGAAACTCCAGAAGCCCCGCACTCAATCTATCAAACTCCCAGTTTGGTGATGACAAGCCGGAAAACTCCAGAAGCCCTGTACCTTAAAGTCGAGAAACTCCAAAAGCCCCGCATCTCGAAGCCGGGAAACTCCAGAAACCCCATACCTTGAAGCCGAAAAACTCCAGAAGCTCCGTACTCAATCCACTGAACTTCCAGTTCAGCGATGGCAAGCCGGGAAACTCTAGAAGCCCTGCACCTCGAAGCCGGGAAACTGCAAAAGCCCTGCATCTCGAAGCCGAGAAACTCCAGAAGCCCCGCACCTCGAAGCCGGGAAACTCCAGAAGCCCCGCACCTCGAAGCCGGAAAACTCCAAAAGCTCCACACCTCGCCTGCAAATCCCGGACCAACAAAGAAATCTTCAGGACTTCTCAAGCTAAGCCCTCCAGCCTGGTGGCATTCCGGGCACCCGAAGATGGTTTCTCAGGGCCACTCAAGCCACCTTAAGACATCCATTAGCTCATGACTTAGCCAGAAAGTCCCTAAGATAAGAGAACAGCTCCGAGAAGATGCATGAAGTCCTGTCACCAGGCTTTCGGCAGAGTGGAGGTAATTTGTGAAGTCCCTAAATCCTCTTCCTAGCTACCTACTATGCCCAGAACCCTACCAAGAAGGACTGAAAGCATGATGCCTCAAGATAAAGCACCACATCAAAAATATGCACATGGGCCAGCAAAAGAGAAACTGACACAACTAAAAGTACAAGAACATAAGAGTCCAGTGGAAGGAAATGAAGTTTCATTGAAATCGGATTGGAGAGTTGCATCATTGGAAGACCCCCGACAAACTGGGCGGTCCCAAAACAAGAAGAAAAGTACAAAGGAGCAAAAAGCAAACTAAAAAAGGTTCCTAAGCCTGGAGGCTACTGCTCTTCTAGCTCCTTCCCGGGATGGTGGTGAGGCATACCGGCATCCTCTCGGACCTCCACCAGAGGGGCTGCTTCCATTTCAGTCTCGGGCCCCATCTCCTCCGCTCTAGCGGGAGTTGGTACCTCCTCCAGATCTCTGCTCGGAACTCCTGGAAGAGCGACCTCGTCTAGCTTCAATTCCAAGAAGAGCTGGGCCACCCAAGATTGGCAGACCCCGTACCCCTTGATGAAGGAGTTTGTGGCCACCTCCCGGACTTCGTCGGCGTACTTCACTGAGGCCCTGAACTTGGGCACTGCCTTGGTAGCCTCCTTCTTAGTGGCTTCCATCAAAGACACCGCCCTGGCAGCTTTATCCTCGATTGCCGATGCTCTTGCCTACACCACCTCCAACTGAGTTCGGAGGGTCTGGGACCGCTCCTCTACCGGGCTACCTCGGCTTTGAGCTCCTCTGCCCGACGCTTGGCCCGATCCTTCTCTCGAGCCAAGGATGCTTCGAGATCCTCTGCCCGCCTCTTGGCATCGGCCCCCTCATCTTGGAGGGCCCTGTTCCTCTCCTCTGTGACCTGGGTCCTCTCAGTCTTTTCCTTAGCCTCGGTCGCCAACCTCGTAAGATCCTGCTCTTTATGTTCTTCTCTTTTCGCCCACAGGGCACAGTAGTCACGGATGAGGAGCAGGTCCGTCCTAACCTGCACCAATGAAAATATCAGTTATGGCAATTCAAAAAAAAAGGAAAGAAAGAAGAAGAAAAAAAAGAAAGGGGAAAAAGAAAAAAAAGAAGAAAAAGACAAAAGGACCTACCGTGAAAAGGTAGGGAAAAATGTCAAGGATGGCCTCCGGCAATGACCTGCCTTCCCTTTCGTGCCGATCATGCGACTGGACAGCGAAGTCCATCATGCGCTCCACCATCAAACGGTCCTAGGTGATCGTGGAGTTCGACATCACCTCGATCGACACCCTTCGAATGACAGTCCTCGATGGGGCTGGGACCGTCGTCCCACCCTCGGGAGGAGTCATAGAAGATGTCTCAAAAGTCCGGGTGGAGCTCACCACCATGCTCGACGGTGCCACCGGTGGTTGCTCCCTCCTCTCCTCTCTCCCCACATCCACCTTGATGACTTTCGAAGGCTGGGATGAGATGGCAGTGGCTGGTCGAGTCCGTGCGCTCGCACCAAACTCCCAGGCCAGGGGCTGAGTCTGCTGCCTCGATGAATCAAGGGCCAGTTCGACTGCCCTTCCCCCTAGGTTGAAGGCTACATCATGCCTAGGCCTTTGGCTGGGCTCAGTCCGGGCCCTCTTTGGTGGGGTCTCCCTGGGCCCTATCGACGTGCTCCTTTTCTGGGTGGACTCCAAGAGCTGCTCCACGAAGAGTTTCATGCCTGCAGGAAGAAGGAAACAGAGGTCAACCTCGGACCTAAGAAGGTTTGCAGAAGAAGAAGAAGCATTGTTCCGAACTCATCCAACTCCCAAATTGGACTGACCCCGGCTTCGAATAGGTTATACTCTGACAGCAGAACCTCAAGTGAGGGGATCTGTCAGAAATGAGCTAGTCGTATACTTCCCGATCAGCAGTCTCGACCTGGAAGTTTTGGTTTGGAGTTCAGTTCAGATCAATCCATACCCAATCAACTCCATCGACGGTGGCAAAAAAGTATTTGCTCTTCCATCCTTTGATGAAAGAGAGGAGTTCAAACTTTATGCCCTTCGAGCGAGGAGACACAAATCATCACCTGTCCTCGATCGGGTGGCATTTCAGGATGAAGAAGGCCCTGAACAAGGAAAAACAAGCAATGATCCCGTGGAAGTGGCAAAAGATAATAAAGCAGTTAATGGCTCTAACTATATTTAGAGCCAACTGAGCGGGGACGAGGCGATAATTATTGAGCACAGAAAGGAAGAAAGGATGAAAAGGCAAGCGAAGACCCCCTACAAAGAATTTCTCATAGAGGGCGATCCGACTCGGGCCACCGGAGGTGACTCATTCTCCTGGTCCCGGGATCGAGAGCCGGATGGAGTCCGGGATCTCGTAACCATCCCGGATCATAGAGAGGTCCTCTACGGTTATCGTCGATGCGACGCCAAAGGGTCCAATCAGATGGGAAGGCCTGGAAGGGACCGGAGGAGCAGAAGGAATAGGAAGGGGAGCCCTAGGTTCTCCTATAACTATGCTAGTCAGACGAGGACCCCTACGAATGCAGAGAGGAACCTCTTCATCCTCATTAAAGGATGGAGTCCTCGAGCGAGAGGGCCCTGCCTCATCGAGGTTGCTGGAGAGATGATGGTTACAACCTGAGGGAGCCATCTAAGACAGAACAAGGAAGGAAGAACAAGAAAAATGGAGTCTAGAAAGGTTCCAAAGGAAGACTCGACTTAGCCAGAGAAGAAAGAGAAGACCAAGGGAGACTAACCTGGTTGCCTTGACGGTAAAGGACAATCGGGGGGGAAGGAAGAGACTCTGGTCCGTCGGCAAGCATGAAGAATTTGAAAGAGATGATTTGAGAAAAGTTTTCTTTCTTTTCAAAATAGCAAGATAGCGAGCATGCATCCTCTCAGGACTTCCTCCATTGGATGGGCACCATGTATCGAGATCAGTCGGAAACGATGCCTCGATTCACTAAAAATCATCTTGGGTCCTGCATCGGTCATTATACTTCCTCGGACTCACTGACATGGCATTCCCGCATTGGCCTCAAGCCCCGATTCGTGAAGTGACAACGATCGTGGTATTAATGGTACTAGATTTTCACCTTTCCATGTCAGCTCCGCATTTACTTCCTTCATCCCGAACGTGACACTCCACCGGGACTTGAGAGTGGGGGGCAAATAATATGGCGGGATCGCTGACATGGAGTCCCCTTCGGAACCAGTTGGCAGCCGCACTGGCAAATTTCGCCATGTCAGTCCCCCTCCTCGAGCTCCTTCACCGGGACGCTCTTCCAAGGTCGAGCCCACCTCGATCAAAGTCGAGCTCCCTCTCTTCGAGCTCCTTCGCCGAGCGGCTCCTCCGAGGTCGAGCCCACCTCGACCGAAGTCGAGCTCCCTTTCTTCGAGCTCCTTTAAAGGGCGGCTCCCCCGAGGTCAAGCCCACCTCGGTCGAAGTCGAGCTCCCTCTCTTCGAGCTCCCTCGCCGACGGCTCTCCCGAGATCGAGCCCACCTCGGTCGAAGTCGAGCTCCCTCTTTTCAAGCTCCTTCGTCGGGCAGCACCCCCAAGGTCGAGCCCACCTCGACCAAAGTCGAGTTTCCTCTCCTCGAGCCAAGTGCCCTTTAGTGGAAAGGTCTGCCAGCTCAAGGTTGTCCCAATGGCTAAGGTCCACTGCGCCTCAAAATCCTTAAAGCTGAGAGAAGGGGATGCCACTACATCCCTTGGGCAGTGGCACACTGCCCAAGGCCTACAAAGGAGAAGTGCATCGGCCTACAAAGGGGCATCTCCCCAGAGCGCTAGGATCTCTTCCACCATTGTTTATACCGGTTAGGAAAGGGTGCTCCAATCAAGGAACTACACTCCCCAGACGACCGTTTAGACCGTCCGGAAGAAGAAAGCCGTGCCAGGAAATTCAAACCTGGGAGCAGCTACCCCTGGATCGAGGCTCTGCCATATTTTTTCCAAGTGTAGCAACCGGCCAGGAAGTCAGAATCTACAACATAACTCTCTACCATAAAGGAATGGGACATTGGGGCATGACCCACGGGACACTGCCGATCGTTGACCTTCAAGCATCTCGAGAAAGTGGATAACGGAGAGGATCCATGGTCTAAAAAGGACGTCCTAAGGGCTTTCGAACAAGGTAAGCAAAAGCAGGTAGAGGGGAAGCAAGCGAGAGAGAGCACTCTGAGGCTATCGGAGAACTCGCCGGAAGAGTCTCGACGGACACAGCCACCATAGCTCAAGCCCTCTTTCTCCACTGCTGTTCCCACTCTACTCTTTCCTTTAAAAACAAAACCTCCTTCAAGCATGGAGACCGGACAGGGATCCATCGAGAAGGATCTGTTTTTCTAGATCGTCCATTAACTTGATCATCGAAGTGCCCCCGCCAGGATCCCCGACCCGGGTCTCTTCTCTTTTGTAGGTCCGGATACATGCACTGAATTCCGTGTAACTAGGCTGACGTCCGGCGCCACACTCAAGCTGCAGGCCACGGCGATGTAGGCGGCAACAATTGCTCTACTGGTAGAACCTACAGAAAGGTCCCTAGAGCGGGATTTTTGGTGGGACACTTTATACTCAAGTCAAGTGGATGGAAAATAGGAGGCTACAACAGTCGGAGCTGAGAGCCGGTGGTGGTCTAATGAGAGTACGAGTAATAGTAGTGTAGCGTACCTTCCAAAGATCAATTTTCTATTTATATGATCACATCGAGTAACAGAATACTGCTGCAAAGGTAGTCATCTCTGAAAGGCGTAACAAACTCTACTGAGATGACAAGATCTTATCTCCCGAAATCTTTAATGTTGTATCTTTTCGTGATGGTGTCAGAATCTTTTAAAATTTTGTCCGCTACAATACATGCCGGGACAACTGTGATTGGAAAAGTTTTTGACTACTCAGGCATCCTAGATCCCAAGTAGAAGATAGACTATCAAGGGACATCAATCTTATCGGTTCGACCAGCTAGTCAGACTCAAATAGAAAGTCGACGGTTGGACAAGGAGAGCAATGTTACTTAATAATGGCTACTCGGTCCACGAAAAATTAGCTGTTCGATGGGCCTCACCACTGGTCCTTTTCGAGTGGTGTTGTTGTTGGTGCCGACATCATCGTCCTATAGTTGGCGCTTAATTATTCTGAGTCGGGTGTTCAGATCTGCCACAGCCAATGGTGTGCCCAATAATCCAAGAAATTATCGAGATTGAGCTGGCAGTTGCCACACCACTATCCAAACCCGTAGATAATGGGACGCGCACTAAACCATGCTGTTGGTGTGCATCAGAATGGCCAACAATGATTAACGTCCCGAATCAAACAGCTAGCCGTTGAATTTATAAAAGTTCGCGGAGCGTGTAGCACAAGTCCAGCCGCCCGGGAAAGTCGCCCTCCAAGTTTGATCAAGCCAAGTGAAAGCAACGTTCTTAAAAGTCTTGTAGGACGCTTTACCCAATAAAAAACAAAAAAGTCGTGGAATGTTCTTACGTCGGCCTGCGAACCAACGTTTAAGAGACGGGTTCCATGGCTACTACTACCTCTATCATTGGTCTGAAGAGCCATGGCCCCATGTCCATCGTGTCTAATGACATGGTGCATCTGGGGTCATAATATAATAGACGAATTGCCATGGCTATGATTCCAAACTCGGTTGAACCTTATCCCTCCAGACCAGCCAAACATATCCTCTCAGCTTGCCACTATAAATAAAAGCTCTCCTTTGATGCTTCCACCCAACTCAAGTGAAAAGGAGAGCAGATCGTATGGCACTTATAGCGTTGTTCATTGCTTCCCTCCTGACCTCTGCAGCCATGGACACCACCGAGGCAGTCACATACAAGGCCAGCAACAACGCCGCGGGCACCCCCGGCGGCACTCGCTTCTCTAAAGAGATCGGTCTCTTCTACAGCAAGCAAGTGCTTGCAGCCGCCTCTTCCTTCGTGTGGTCTACCTTCAAGCAGTCGGTGATCGACAGGAAGAAAGTCCAGCTAATCACCCTGGTGATCGAAACCATGGATGGCGTCGCATACACGAGCGACAACGGGATCCACGTCAGCGCCAACTACATCGCCAGCTACTCCGGCGATGTGAAGACGGAGATCACCGGCGTGCTCTATCACGAGGTGACCCATATCTGGCAGTGGAACGGGAATGGCGCGGCGCCGGGAGGGCTGATAGAAGGGATAGCAGACTATGTGAGGCTGAAGGCCGGGTATGCTCCGAGCCACTGGGTCAAGCCCGGCCAGGGAGACCGGTGGGACCAAGGATATGATGTCACTGCTTATTTCCTTGACTACTGTAGCAGTCTTAAGGGTGGATTTGTTGCCCAACTCAATGCGAAGATGAAGAACGGGTACAGTGATGACTTGTTTGTTGAATTTCTTGGCAAGCCGGTAAATCAGCTATGGAGTGACTACAAGGCTAAATATGGAGGAGTTTGAGATCTTGTTATCTAATAATTATGGATTAATATGTACTATATGAATGGCGTGGGCGATATCTGTGTGCGTACGTAAATAAAATGGAGGCATTTTGTCAATCCTTACATAAAGTTTATACTCCCGTCTCTAGTTTGTTTCTCTTGGTGGAGGTGGTCCAGGACCATGCCTGTCATCTCGCGCGCAGCAATTTTTTTTTTATATAAATAAAAAAATAAATAAATTTTGATATAGCTACCTCTACCGGCCCTAGCTCCGTCAGGTACCTTCCTCGTACAATGTGAGTTCGCCGCTGCCATCACGTGCCCCATAAGCGGTGATTTTGTTTTCTTATGGGTCCCGCATAAACCATTATTTGCGGTGGTCAAATTTTGAGACTCCATATTTCATGAATGATACGGCTGGAGTCATGCATCCATTCGCACCGGCACTCGCCAGTCCAACCTGGCCCCATATGTAGCGCCGTGAATTAAGCAATGACAGGATGGTTGGCATTTTTTAACATTTTAATGAATGATGCGATTGCTTTGACCAAAGACCGGTGCAAATCTAATTATTTTTGGGGCCAAGTAGTAAATTGATTTGGGGGTGCTTGATGGTTAAGAAAAAATCTTGAGTTCTTTAAGTTTTGGTTAGTAATAATAATTATAGATATTTTTATTTTATAATAAAAATTATCTTTGATTTTAATTTGAGATGATCTTATTTTAGGCATCAATGATTAACTCTTGTTTGTTAGAAAAATAATGTTGCAAATGGTCCGATTAACTATGTTATCCAGTCATGCCCCAATTCGAATAGACTCAATCAACTACAGTAAACAAGGGAACCGCCGACCCATTTCTCTCGACACTTTTGGGTGGCGTCGGTATCCTCCGCAACCCGCCGACGCTTTTAAGCATCACCAAGTATCCAACGTTTATCGATGCTTAAAAACGTTACCGGATTTGTAAAGCGCCGTTAAAATTTGGACCATAGCGACGCTTCTAACCATCACCGCACTAATACCCGTTGATGCTTTTAGAAAGCATCGGCATCTTCCGATGCTTGAAAGCGTCGCCGGACTTCAAAATTTTAACGACGCTTATAAGTATCGGAAAATTTCCCTCTTCTACCCAAAGCCGAGCCCTAGTTTTTCATTCGATTCATCGGCCGCCATCCCTAACCCATTCTTTCTTCCTCCTCCCTCTCCCTCCTCCATCTCCGGCGCGTTGCCTTCGGTCCCTTCATCACCGCCGAAGCTCTCCGGTGCCTTCATCTCCGTCGCATCCCATCCAACTTTACTCGTCCAGTATTTTTCTTAATTTTCTCGTCCGATATTCAAGCAGGACTTAGTTTTTTTTAGTTGAAGGTGTCATGGAAAGAAAGGAGAAAGGAGAAAGAGCTGAGGCTCGTGCGGGGAAGAGATAAGGGAAAGAAAGGGGAAAGAGCTGAGGCTCGTGTGGGGATTCCTTTTCCCCCACTCCCAGCGATTTTGAACTGTGAAAGTCTCGCTATGTCTCACTCATCCCCACCCTCTCTCTTTTCCATTCTTTTCTTTTCTTTTCTTTTTTTCTTCTTCTTTTTACCGGGAAAAAGAGAGGAGCGGGTTAGCATTGTCAATCCACAATGAATGGTATTCAATCCTACTGTGGAAATAGGAGGTTTTAGTTAGTATAATTGATATAAAATAGGTGTTCTGTTCATGAATACTATATACTATAGATTAACATTAGAAGGGACCTAATCAAGCTTTCCACTTTTCACTGGACAAATTAAGTCGAATTGAATTACCGAATGCACAAGCTATAGGTTGCTAGCTAGTAGGTTTTCTTAACGATGTACATGCTTAAGCCATTACCCAGGGAATTGGGTGCTTAAGGAGTTTTGTGGAAGGTCTAACTCATGGTGTAGTTCATTAACCATAGAGCAAAATCTAATGGCAAGTAATCGAGTTTGACGAAAGTAGAAGCGGAGGACTTACATTCTTAGCCTATAGGGCTTGGAATCAAGATCAGTCGATATAGCTACGTACAAATTTAGATGACCTGAGTCTTAATTATATTGCTAGATAGAACCTTCATCTTTCAATTCTGACTATGTTTTATGATCAAAATAATGAAAAGACAACTAGTGAGAATTAAAAAAACTAAATGGTTTAGCGTTCTTCTTGATGAATTCCACTTTGATGTAACACAAATAATCAAGTTGTTGGCTTGCAGTAGTATTTTTTAATAAATAATAAATATAAATGGATTAAAAATTCATGTTGCATTATTAAATGCACAAGATTCTTGAGTACTAGGTTTTTTATCCATGACATTTGCTAGAAAGCATAGTCCCAATTATTTTGCATGTCAAAACAAAAAAGAATTGACATAGCTAGGCAAGGCAAATCGAGCAAGCATTAATGGTGCCAAGTCTTATAAACTATCTTCTACACATGGCTAGGAATTGCATTTCTTATTTTGCATGACTTAAAGTTTATCAGTATAATAAAACCTGATTAAAAATGAAGAAGAGAGGTATTTAAGATATTTTTCATTTTGTATCAAATGATTAAATTTTTTTTTATATTAAAGAGTGGTTATTTAAGATATTGAAGTAAGTATTTTAGATATTCCCCAAGGGACGACCAAAATCGGATATAACCAAAACTAGATTAATTTGTTTTTAATAGTTCTATAGTATTTTTATCTCTTTGTTGGAAAGATGAATTATCTATAACATCAAATGCCCCGAGCAGTGGCCAAAGAGAGGAAGTGAATGAAACCTGCCATGCAACAATTATACTTGTCAGGATATCCATTTTGAAAATGGAGGGTTATTTTTATAGAGGGTTATTTTTTATTGGATCCAAAATGTTTGTTTTACTTTTCTTTCCCTTCCTACCCATCCTGCGAGTTGATTGATTTGGTAGCGATCAGCTATCACCGTTTCTCTAAAAAAAGTAGAAAGAGATAAAGAAAACAACAATGTGGTTCATTGCAAGTAAATACATAAGCAATGTCGCAGTGTCCTTCATTACCATGAACTCGGGGTGGAGTTCAGGTTCAAATATCATCCATCAACCACTCTGATATTTCTTTGTATCAATCCATGGTTGGGGATTTATGTTGCATAATAATCTTAATTTTCTCGGTAACACTCGGATTAGTCTAGTGCTTCACTTTCCAATATTTTCTATCAAAATATTGCTTAGAAGGAGGTAGATTCAACAATTAGATAATAAAGAAAGTTATAGAAATTCTTCAATACGTTTAAGTTGGCCATATATTTTGTCAAACTGGAAACTGTATGTACATGCATGAAAATAATACATACTTTATGTACTAGTTTGTCAGACGGTATGTAAGGTTAGCCCCATCCATGCATAGCCCAAATATATTTCATACGAACAAAGTAGCACCTCACAGGTTTTGTACTTCGCTATATTATTCTGTTCTTATATTAGATTTGAGTTTATGGTTTTCAAAAATTCATCTTGATTCTTCTAAAGTTAGATATTATACTAGTCCAAGTATAGGAGCCAGGGGTTAAAGTTTAAATAACTTGATAATTGCACACCACTAAGAAAAATATGCTTTACCTGTTTTGTTGTTTTTTCTTATCAGGTGCTTGACTGCTTGGAGAGTAAAGAAACTTTGTAATCAATTTTAAAATTGGTTTAAGGTTTGTATATGGAGGCTATGATGATTATGTGATGTATGTTTGGCTGATTCAACTGTTTATAATGGCAACAATTTTGGATGGCCTTCTTTTATAGGCAACCGATTGTAGTCGTTTTGATTTAGTTGTAGATTAAATAGTATATAATTGAGCCTCCTCCTTATTTTTTATTATTTATTATTCTTTTTCTTAGTAGATTATTTTTGTTTATTTATAAATTTCTTGGTATATACCTGCATCTTACTAAACATGTTATGCTTTAAGGTTAGTTTCATTATTGCAAATCTTTGATTTCAATACCATCTATAGCTTTGTTATGATCAATTATGATTTTTTAAATATTTTTTAAAAAACTTGCATTGCATAGAAACATAGATCCGTCAATTGATTAAAGTACATATTCTACAGCATCCATACAATTATTTTATTTTTGTACGGATGGAAGAAATATGTACAGTGGTCAATTGATTATTCAGTTTGGACAGTTTGAGAATTGCAAATAATTTTATAGGTGCTTATAGTAATCAAATGGTATGGATAGAGTTCCATATATATTTCGGATAGCATTCCCTTTTAGTTCTCCTCATACATATTTATTTGTATAGGGAGACTAAGGAGAAATGCTGCTGAAATTTTTCTGGAACTTCTATTGTGTATCCTTTGGTTACTATAAATGACATATATAATCAATACAATTCTTGAATGGGATAGGACCTCTTTACCTATTAGTTGATGATATGGTACATTTAATAATAATGTAATTGATTTATTGAATAAACTTATTTTAAATTTATTCTGTTTCTACAAATATTTGTTTATTTCAGTTAGTTTTATCTTATAATGGATAAGATTTGGATAACTAAATCGAGGAATAGCAAAGAATATTTGGATGGAGTTCAGAATTTTATTAAATTTGGTATGGAGAGAAGTAGTATCACTGAAAAGATTTTATGTCTATGTCAAAAATATGTAAATTCTAGTTTTCTATATCCAAATACTGTTGAAGAACATTTAGTATGGAATGGTTTTTTAAGAGGTTATACAAAGTGATTTTTTATGGAGAGTCAAGGTTGACATCTACATGTAACCAAACCTCTAATATGAAACATATACCTGATTTTGGATCCAGTAATCAACAGAAAAATCTTGCAAGAGATGATGATATCAGGGGTTTGCTTAGAGATGCTTTTGAATATGGTGCTCAAAATCCTAGAGATTTTAGTGGAGGACAAGTAGCAGATGGGCTACCTGATGGTCCTATATTTACTGAATCTATACATAATAAGGAGCGATACCCCCAACTAATATTAGAACAAATCGTTATCAGAAGCTAATAAGAGATGCAGATCAAGACTTATATACCGGTTGCAAGAACTTTTCAAAAATTTATTTTCTTGTATATTTATTTTATATAAAATACTTGAATGAATGGTCTGGCAAGAGATTTACTATGTTGCTAAAGTTGTTAAAAAATGCATTTCCTGAAGGTATTAGTTTACCAACATCTTGTTATGAAGCCAAGAAATTAGTAAAGAAATTGAATCTTGGATACGAAAAGATTCATAGCTGTCCAAATAATTATATATTATATCGGGAAGAACACGCCGATCAAGAGTCGTGCCATGTGTGTGGATGTTCATGATGGATGAAGCAAAAAGAAAATGAGAGTGAGGGATTAGATGAATTGGATGCAATACAAATTAAACAAAAGCCGGCGAAGGTATTACGTTATTTTCATCTTGTATCTAGATTAAAAAGGATCTATGCATCATCAAAGATAGCTTCGTCAATGAGATGGCATGACAAAATACGTACAAAAGATGAAATACTAAGACACCCAGCGAATAGTTTAACTTGGAAAGCATTTGATGACAGACATCCTGATTTTGCATCTGATGCTTGTAATGTTAGGCTGGGTTTAGCCAGTGATGGGTTCAATCCATTTCGGATCTTAAGTTCTGTCTATAGCACCTGGCTAGTTGTTCTGATTCCTTATAATTTTCCACCATGGATATGCATGAAACAATCTTCACTTATTTTATCAATGGTCATTCCAATTGATAAGAGTCCAGGGAATGATATTGATATTTTCTTACAACCTTTAATAGATGAATTGAAATAATTGTGGGAGGGTATCAGTGCAATTGTTGCTTCAAATGGCCAAACATTCAATCTACGGGCAACTCTATTATGGACTGTTAACGATTTTCCTGCATATGCTAATTTATCTGGCTGGAGCACTAAGGGACGAGTTGCATGTCCTTTTTATGATGAATCAACCCATTCAATTTGATTAAAACATGGAGGAAAGTTATGTTATATAGGACATCGTGGATGGTTGGAGGTAAATCATCCATTTCGATTTCAGAAGGATTTATTTGATGGTACTATATAGTTGGGATATGCTCCAATTCTACCTTCTGGTTCTGATATTCGTAGACAAATGCTTGGTATCAGACACAGTTACGGCAAGATGACAAAGTTTTTTAAAAAGCGAGGAAGAGATGATGTTGAGACTTCAGCATAAGAAGAAGTATCGGAGGAAGTCAATACTTGCACCTTAGATACAGCAGTGTTCGAGGATCCGGATAATTTCTTTTAAGTTAAAAATGATGATGATATAATCACAGCATCTACCCATCAACATACTAAACAATTATGGAAAAAAAGAAGCATATTCTTTGAACAGTGGTATTATGGTAGAAGTAGATGAAAAATCTTATTATGGTGTACTTAAAGATATTTTTGAGTTGGATTATTATGAAAATTTTAAAGTTGTATTATTTCGATACGATTGGGTGGATATAAATATACCAAGAGGTTTGAAAAAGGACTCAAACGAATTCATACTTGTCAATTTTTCAAGATTGATACATACGGGTGTGTTATTGAAGGATGATCCATTTATCTTTTCATCTCAAGCTTGACAAGTTTTTTTATGTATAAGACTCGAAAGATAAAGAATGGGCTACTATTATTAAGATAAAATCCATAGACTTGTATGACATGGGAAAAAGGGTGGAAGAAGATGATGATGATACTTACACTCAGTGTATGCCTTATAATATTGTACTAGATGATCATATAAATGATACAACCATTTTGGTTAGGTTGGATTCTGAAAAAGGTATAACTAGTTGATTATGACAAGTAGTTTATATGATGGTTTACATTTTTGCATGAATTATTATGTTATCTTTTAAATTACAATTCATTTTCGTTATAATTTGATTATAATATTGACCGACTTGTTTTTAAATAATACTTATTAGGTACACCATGCCTAGAAGGAAGTGCCTATCGAATATACAGTTTCAGTTTTCTCAGATCGAGGCTGGTACTTCATCATAGCAGCCCGATGAGAGTATATTAGTTTCACGTCGATCTGATGCCAGTCCATCCATTTCTGCATATCCGGCGGAGGCTAGTACCTCTCCACCTCAAGACGACGCCATTCCCTCCGAGTCAACACATCACGATCCTCCTATGGACATCCTGATGACAAGCCTATCGTCGATGATATACAAATACAAAGTAATTTAATAATTTCATCCCATTTCAATTCATACATATGCAATAGTTTTGATATATAATTTTCTGTATTTTTTTATAGATGGATCCGGAAGACTTAAGCGGAGGTGAGGACCCACACTAGTCCATGATGTGTGGCAGTTATCTGATGACGAGAGGATAGTTATAGAGTGCAACAAGCTAGGGCAGCCTATTAAGAAAACTGCTGCTTGTTGACTAGTTTTCTGGGGACAATAGCACGCCGGGGTCAGCTATGTCCTCTGAATTATTCAAAGTAGAATTACATGCTTCCTGCATATAAAATAGAGATGCTACGAGTTGTACAGGTAAAAAAATTGATATATTATTTTATATCTTAGGTTTTTAACAATTGAATTGCTTATTTCATTTATTACTTATTTTATTGTTTATTTAAATTGTAGAGCAAGTTCGTTCTCCCTCCAGATTCTTCTAATTTTGTGCTTAAGTCTCTCAATCGCAAGTGAAAAGAATATAGGACGAAGTTGAAGGGAGACTTCAAGCGAGAGGGTAGGACAGAGGAGCAGGTTGCAGCTACCTATCCTCCTGATGTTCACCCTCATCAGTGGAGGGAGCTGGTGCACTATTGGTTCTTTGAGAAGGCACAGGTTATGTAGCATCATCAAACATTTCGAAATTTATTAATTTTCACTCATCATAATTATATTTATATAATATATAACATAGTTTTAATTTTATTTTGTAGACATATTCTGCTATTGGTAGAGCTGCATGAGCAGCTCAGTATGTTCCTTACACAGCAGGGTCCAAGAGTTATGCATGGCTCAAGTATGAGTTTGTATGTTTCTCATCCTATAATACTTTTAGTTTTAACATCATGTATCATCATGTATCATGCATGTACCATGTATCATGGTACGGGAGTATGGGATGTGTTATTTTGGATTTTTTTGTAACATTTATTCTTTATATAGGCTGATCAGCAGGGGAGGGAGCCTGGTGAAGTAGAGTTCTATCAGATGACTCACGTTTACCAGGATGGCAGTTTTGTTCGGGAGGAGTCCAGAGATATATATGTATTTTTTTATTTATATTATATCATGATTTATATTTTATTTTTATTAAGTATTGATATATGAGTTTTTTTATAAAATATAGGATAGGGCTACCTCTATGATCTCCGAGCGTGCTGGCGAGGGTACATATCTACTCAGAGCAGTCGCTTCGAGGCCGAGATATTCTCGGAGTTGATAGGACTAGAGCATCCTGGACGAGTGAGGGGTTATGGGATTGGAGTTATCCCTACTCAGTTATCTTAGATGAGTAGATTTACTAGGGATGCGAGAGAGAGTCATGATCAGTCACATGTTCGTCGACTCCAGGATGAGATAGTAGAGCTCAGACAGACACGTAATGTAGACATAACAGAGATGCAGACTATGAGGGCTAAGCTTAAGTATATTACATATATTCTGCATATGTTAATGTTATCTCAGTTAAGTAATTATTTATAACTACATACATATCTATATATATATTGTATGTTTCTAATAATTTAGAATATATATAATGCATGTATCGCAACTATATAATATATGTATATCTCTTGTAGGTTCCTCATGCATTTGCCAACCGCAGATAGGATGACGACCAGCCTCCCACAAATCAGTGATGCCAGTTGATTTTTTTATTATTATTTTTATATGTATTTTTATGTATTTGAACTTGGATCGATATTGAGTATCTTTTGATACTTTTATATATATATAAAACTCTTTATATTTGTGTTTGTGTTTGTGTTTGTGTATGTCTTTGGATGTGATACAGGTTTGAATGTTTAGTATTTGATGTATACATGATGTATGTATTTGATATATATAGGTATGGCTATATATTTTTTATAAAAAAATTATCTAAATTTGTCGACGCTTTAAAGCGTCGCTAGGTTTGGACCTAGCGATGCTTTAAAGCATCGCTAGGCTTAAAGCATCGCTAACTGCCAACGCTTTTAAAAATCGTCACTAGGTTTTAAACCTAGCAACGCTTTAAAGCATCGAGAAATTGAAATTTAGCGACGCTTTAAAGCGTCGGTAAATGCTGACGCTTTTAAAAAGCATCGGCAGGTGGCGTCCCCATGCTTACATAGCCGATACTTTTGCGATGCTTTAAGAAGCTTCGGGAGATTTCTTGGCGATGCTTAAAAACATCGAGAAAAGCCAAAAAAAAGCATCGCTAAAGCCCTGTTTCACTGTAGTGATCAATTCAATCCAGTTTTAAAGGTCATGGATCAATTGAAGGCAAAGGTTAAATCTAATTTGAAGATTGGATGGGCTCTAGGTTTTGTAATTTCTAACAAGATCCATCCAGTCTAATCCAATATCATCAGGATCAAATTTAGGTAAGGAAATATATATATATTCTCGACCTAATCCAGATCTAGTCCAAAGCTACTTGAAACATGAATCATGCAATTCATTTTTACCCTATTTGGAATCATGTAACTTGCACTTAAGAATGATTATTATATTACGATAAATGGAAAAGGCATAGCTAAATTATGTTTAAGTCCTAAATATATGAATATTGTTCATGATTTTCCAAAATTATATTTAACTTATAAAAGCATACATAAATGTTTGACTGCAATTATAAATATAGCCGGACCCATTCCCAACCCCAACTTTAAAATTTTGGGTTAGGTCTTGATAATTTTTGACTCAGTTTGATCCCACATGAATAACCTATTGAGTCTAAAATATTTCTAATATGCACAATCCTCCCAAACCTTATGTTAGATTTAGTTCCAAAATGAAGACTCGATCATGAGGGTATGTTGCGTCAATATCAAGCATGCCTTGACCAATCCAAGCTGTTTGCAAGCCTAAGAAAAATAAATAATTGTTAATAAAAAAGTTGTCATAAAAAGCATTTCAAAAGCATTACCAATGCAATTCTCTTGTCAACAAATATTGTTGGTAATTATATATAGTGATTCGTGATTTTTGCACCATATTTTTGGTGACAAAATTTTATACAAAATTAATTTTCATCACTAGATCATCAATAAAATCTGTTTGGTAATGAAAACCTTAATTTTCATAATTTCATCACAAAAAAAATTTCCTTGATACGATAGGGCCACCATATTTGGTGCCATATTTATGGTTACAAAATTTTTTGTGTATATAATTTTCATTACTAAATAATAACTAGCAATAATTTGATGATGAACTTTATTTTTCATTAACAAAATTTTAATTATTGTTGATGCAATAATATAGTTGCAAACGATAGTTAGCATAATTGTTGGGGATACCCACGTTTATTAGATTTGGATGTGAGTGAGCGCCATGTTATTTTGGACTCAAACTTTACAAGAATCATGAGAGCTCTAAAAACAAAGGTAGCTTGGGACATTCATCAAAAGGAATATTGATTAGATCTTAATATAAAGGGCATCAATTAGAAAATCTAAAAATTAAGGGGAATGAAGTTTTGAATGAGTTTTATATATAACTATAATGGTATTGGTCAATCAAATGAAAACGTAGGTGATGAAATTACTGACCTAGGCTAGTTGAGAAATATAAGCATACCCAAAAAATTTGATCCAATAAATGTTGAAGAGTTTTTATGGGCTCCATGAAATGATGTGAGGGAAGTGTTAGTTGTATGCCTGAGCCAATAAATGTGACATCTTTTGGGCAAGTTTATATATTTATGTTGTTCCATGTCACTCTACATGAATATATCTATAAAATCAATGTTAAGAAAATATATTATTAAATAAGTTAAGAATATGAGATATATATCTTAGTACATGGTTCTTAAAATGCTTATAATCACAGAATTATTAAGTGGACAATAATAATCCAGTAAAACTATTACATGGTATGCATGCTATAACATTAGAGTGATGAATCTCATATCACTTGTATTTAAGGAATAAATTTACTAAGCATAATCCAAATATAGAATTGTCACATAAAGTTTACCTACTTGTAAATGACATATTTTATTATTATAATCATGTAAATAATCCTTAATTAGACTTGAGGAATCATGGTTATCTTATACATGGGTTATTATTCACTACAAGAAAAAGAGCCATTTCTGAGGGATTTTTTGAGAGAAAAAGAAAAAAATCTATCAAAAATTGTATTTCTAACAAAAAAAAATGTAGTCGGAAAAACCCTTCTTGAAAATTCTTTTCAAGGGATTTTTCCAAGGAAATTTATTTTTCGAGGGATTTTCTAACATAGTTTTTTCCTTGAAAATTTTTGATGGGTTTTCTTAAGGAAATTATCCGAGGATTTTCCAATGGAATATTTTTGAGGATTTTTTTGAGGGAATTTTTGAGAGAAACTTTCCTAGGGAATCTTATCGAGGGATTTTTTGAAGGAATATTTTCAAGGGAAATTCTTCGAGGGGAGCTTTCCAAGGGATTTTCTGAGAGAATATTATCGAGGAATTTTTCAAGGAAAACTTCCAAGGAATTTTTCGAGGGATTTGTTAAAATTTTTTAAGTGACTTTTCTACATTTCTAAGGGAATTATCTCTTGCTATATAATTTTCAAGGGGATAACCCTTCACAAATTTACTTTTCGAGAAAAAAAGTTTTCTCAACAAACATCTTTCAGAGAAAAATATTCCTTGCAATATTTAAATATGATCATTAAAACAAACCTAAAATATCCCTTTTTTTAATACACCGTCGATATACAAATAATCCATATAACAACAAATTCATATTTGTAAATATAGAATATTAATCTTAATAGAAAATCATAATCATCACAAACATCATCCTTCTCATATATCCAAGTTTATAAGTGAAAGAAGTTCCACAAGTATCATAATTCTCATCATATGCAAGTTTATAACAAAGAAAAAAAATATCACAAGGATCATCATCCCAATCATAGTAAAAAAAGAAAACAATAAGTGACCATCCTCCTTCTCATGATCATCATCATCACAATCATCATTATTTATAGAGGTAATTGCTAGAGATGGCACTAAAACTGTAGACAGATTGTTCTAAGATAGATAGATTGACCTGCATCTTCTCCATCATAAGGTACATGAACTCCTTCGTACAAAAATACAAGTAGATAAATCATTGTTTTGGATGGCTAATTAACTGTTTTGGACTGCTAATTGATTATTCCAAGTATCTAACTCCTCATTTCGAGTAGATATGGTCTTGGATATACTATAAATCTTCTCTCGCTCTAGAATCTCCTCAAGGACTCATTAAGATGTGCGGTCAGAAGATGAGGAGCCTATCAGTAAACTAGCCTATGATCTGAGTTCATAAATCTATCCCTTGTTCATTCCAACTGTCTCTTTCCATACATATATCATGGATGGCTGAGGCAAGTTCATCGCCAGGTCTGATAATAAATGCCTACCCTTCTTCAAAGCTTTGAGATATATTAAGGACTTTCGCTGGATAGAGAATTGCTAAGCTACCTTCAAGGAGCTTCGTGCATACCTTGCCACTGCCCCACTCTTAACCTGATCGATGAAGGGAGAAATGCTATACTTGTATGTAGCAATATCCTTGGTCACAGTAAGTTCCATCCTCATTCGGGAAGATGAAGGTATTTCAAAATCAGTGTTCTATACCAGCAGGTTGCAGAAGGATGCAAAGACCTGGTATCCAAGGATGGACAAGGTCGCCTATGCACTTTTGATCGCATCCCAATAGTTGCGGCCCTACTTCCAGGCACGCCTCATTGATGTCTTAACTGATCAAACCCTAAGAACAGTCCTCCAAAATTTAGATACTTCAGGGAGGATCACCAAATAGGCGATGGAGCTTAAAGAATTCGATGTCTATTACCGCTCGCAACCCTCCATCAAAGCACAGGCACTAGTCAATTTCCTCATGGAGTGCCCACTCCCGAAGGAGATCGAGATTAAGATAGAAGTAGAAGCTGTGGCTCCAGTCCCAGCGGGCAACCCATGGACATTATACATCAACGGAGTATCTATTACAGGGGCTCTTGATGTGAATGACCAGATCTAGGAATGCAAAGATGGGATTAATGCAATTATTATTATTATTATTATTATTATTATTTATTATTATTATTATTATTATTATTTAATTAATTATCAGCAAACTAAAACTATAAATCAAAAGTAGCTATTTTTAAGAATATGGAAGGGATTAAGCTATAATCGAATCTTTTTTAAAAAAATTAATTACAAGCACCAATGAAAGTCCTAGATCTTAAGAACAGGATCATGGATAATTGGGAAACTATCCATAAGTTAAGGCTCAACACAAGCAATTACTATATAAATCTAATAAAATTAAAGAATTAAGCCTTTACCAATATCAATTAAATATATTTAAGTAAAAAGGGTGCTCACAAACTTGATCATGGTTGAACCTGGAAGAGGAGGCGCTGACCAAGTCAGGTTGTGATTCTAGCTGAATGGTGATCCGGTAAAGTCTTTGGACCTGGAATACCAAAAAAAAATAGCGACAATCAAATTTTTCTTAAATTTGAACAAAGTTAGATCTAGTCTAATAAATCCAAAATTATAAGTCAAGATAGGATTCCGGGTTTGTTCTGAATACATGCTTGCTTTTTCAAACCATACGATCCTTCGATCAGACTCCCAGGCACAAGACCTAAATGAGCTCCGCTCCCTAGATAAAGGCTTAACAGATCTTCAAAATCCTAGCAAGCAATCCTTATATCAGACTCCCAAGTGTAGCAGTTAGCCAAAACTCTAGCTAGTGGTCTAATGACCAGACTTCCAAGCATGGTTGTTCACCATTGGGCTCCCAGATGAGAACCAAAAATGTCTCAGGTCCTAGGGTAAGTAATATAATGCCTTTAACATCTTCCTGGTTACAAGGTAGAGGGAAATTCCTGCTTGCGCAAGAGGACCCTCCTTCCCCATGAGTGGTGCACTTTGATATGGTATACGAAGGTCAAAGTGATCTATTCGGACCACTTTAAAAGCCCTGCATGCACGCGATAAGGGGAAATGACCTCCACTTGAATATCAGCTAACCTAAACCTCTATATTCTAAAAGTCCTGAACAAGCCTCGTGTTCCAGGCAAGGTTGGTAAACTCTCTATTCTAAAATTTTTGGATGAGCCTCGTACCCAAGGTAGAGTTGGTAAACCCTCTATTCTAAAAGTCCTGGGCGAACCTTGCATCCCAGGCAAGGTTGGTAAACCCTTTATGCTAAAAGTCCTGGACGAGTCTCATACCCCAGGAAAGGTTGGTAAACCCTCTATTCTAAAAGTCCTGGATGAGCCTCATATCCCAAGCAAGGTTGTTAAAACTTCTATTCTAAAAGTCCTAGACAAGTCTTGCACCCTAAGCAGGGTTGGTAAATCCTCTATTCTAAAAGTCCTAGATGGGCCTCATGTCTCAAGCAAGATTGGTAAACCTTTAATTCCAAAAGTCCTGAACAAGCCTCAAGCCCTAGGCAGGGTTGGTAATTCTTTTATTCTAAAAGTCCTGAATGAGCCATGTACCCTAAACAAGGTTGGTAAACCCTCTATTATAAAAATCCTTGGATAAGCCTCGTGCCCCAGGTAGGGTTGGTAAATCTTTTATTCTAAAAGTCTTGGACAAGCCTTGCACTCCAAGCAGGGTTAGTAAACCTTTCATTTTAAAGTCCTAGATGAGTCTCGCATCCTAGGCAGGGTCGGCAAACCCTTTATTCTACAAGTCCTAAGCAAATCCTCCCTCTAGGCAGGATTATTACACTTTTTATTATAAGTTGTGTGAAAAACACATACGTGTGCATGGTTATTCAGCTCTTTTCAGAATAGCATCTCTGGGCAAAGCAATTTCAACATCTCTTAGAGCTTCGATGAGTTGGAAATCCCTTAGTCAATGGACTGAAGCCTAGCATAAAGAGGTGCAGGATGATAAAGACATTCAAAAAGAAAGTACATCTAGAGCATGGACAGGAATATCACAAAATGGAGTTCTCATTTCTTAACTCAAAATTTGGTTATACATGTTTGTGACTCTGCAGCTGAATTACATAGCTTCAAAGATGCAATGAAAGGTGACTAGTGGATGGGTTACAGCAGCCCTAAAGGGTTAGGACATGGTTCCTCGAAGCTCCAGAATACTTTCAATGCTTCGTGCCAACAAGGGGAGGATTAGGTCCAAGTCTTTAGGAATGCCAAAACTTCCTCTGTGCTTTCAAGAGGTTCCTCCTGGAAAAATTATGCTGAAGAGCCCTCCAGACCCTTTAAAGAAGCGCGAAAACAAAATTGACTAGGAAAGAAAAGATGTGCATTGTGCTCTAGTACCCCGACTGGCATGCAGGATGTAGAGGCGGATCATAGGCATTGTAAGGCCTCACCCACCGAAGATGGAGAGGAAAATATATTTGCAGGATGTAGAGGCGGACCATAGGCATTGTAAGGCCTCACCCATCGAAGATGGAGAGGAAAATATTAGGCGACATCGACAATGCCAAAAGCCAACCTCCACCATAGCCATAGTGTGGGCCCACTAGCCATAAAGTAAGGCGACATTTCTGAAACTGCCTTTACCCTTGACCTAGCTACCTCGTCGCAAAAGGCTTGGTCTCACTCAACATGGTCTAGGACTGCATCCCTGGCATCAAGAAGTCATCCTTCCACGTCAATCATGTAGACTCACTTGTCACTGAGTGAGGTAGGTTCTCAAAGATGCACCCACTATAGGCTCATCAGACGTTGAATGCAAAGATAGATCATAGTAGAGATGGAAAAGAAAGATAAGGCGAGTGATTGTCACCCCTCCAACTCCGCCCTTCAACCAACAATAGCCATGGCTCGATAGCCGTAGCACTAGCCATTTCCAATACCTCCCATGCCAAGGAAAGTCTCCATCAGTGCTCCTATGAGACAAAGATATCAACCCAGGGGAAAACCATTCCTTTGAGAAGAAGAACTCAATAGCACCAGCTTCGAAGAAGTTCAACCAAGGGTTTAGCATCCTTTTGATCGCTGGAGCCCCAGAGGAACTTGACGAAGACCGGCCTTCCTTGCCTTTAATTTATAGAGAGGCCAAAGGAAAGGTTGCTGCACCAGTGACCAACCAGTGCTTAACAAGTATCTGCATCACATCAACCAAATGTCTAGTCTTCTCCAGAACTAGAAGATGAAGCGCCTAGCACCCTACTTGGGATTGACATCCCTTGGGTGGTAGTGCATTTATGAACCCTATGCCCTAGCCAAAGCGATGCCATAAATAAGGCACAGAGGGCCACGATCTCTTAGTTTTCCCTAAGAGCCAGGTCCACGTTAAGAGATGCGCCAAGCCATGTTGTAACCCATGATTTGGGGGCAAGTCAGATCACTTCACCACTCCAAGATGGTGATCAAGCATCAGGAGGACAAGGGCATCCTACGATTCATGCAATAGTGCTCCTGCAAACAATACATCAAATACATATAAAGCAGTGCAGAAAGGCAAGCAAAACATTAAAGAGAGGTGGAGCTCAAGAGAACAAAAGGAACTTTTTATTAAATTGAAAAAGGCCTATAACAAGAATCAGGTTCTTCTAAGAGTCTCTCAACACTAACAATTTCCTCTCCCAAAGAATGGCAACCCAGAGAAAATCTATCTCTCATAGTAGATCTGTATGATCCTAATCAAGTTGCTGCTCTGTTTATGGACCTCCCTCACCATCGATCGTAGCGATGCGAGCCATCTTGCCCTCTTCCACACCAACATCACCAATGGTACTAGGTCCAAGCTGCCCTCATGGAGCAGCCCTTAGACGAGCAACCTCATGAAGAGCCTCAAATTGCCCAGCTAAAGCTCTAGCCAACTACCGTGCACATGCAGCTTCGCTTCTTTCCAAAAGAATGGCATACTAGAAGAGGTCAATGACATTCAAAAGGGAGTCTAGCTCCTATAGCAGTTCATCATGGTCTCGATTGAGCCATCGCATCTGCCATGACCTCTCTCTACTCCTGACTACTTTGCCTACTGTAGGGTGAACTATTTCACCCTCCTCCATGTCAGCCTCGCCAGCAGTACCAGATAGCATGCTAGGCCTACAAAGCATCACTCCTTGACTAGCCTTGCCAACAACATCGGGCAATGCACCCGCCTTGCAAGGCTCATGCTCATCACCCTCACCACCACCATTAGTTACTACAAATAAGGAATGGGAGTGTAGGATCCTAATGTCGCCGCCCGTCACCTCTAGGTTCCCCCATCAACGGAGCCTCGCATATTGTCGGCTCCCATATGGGCTCGATGGTTGGCAACGACCCCAGAAGGTGCTCCAAATGAATAAGAGCTGCCTCCTCTCAACCTCGCCAGCTCCTAGTAAACAATAGTTAGCTCTCCTTCTAGTTCCTTATTTTTTATAAAAAGATTGTCAAGCTCTTATGCGAGCCCTTGGCAAACCTCCTTGGCTGCACTCTACTCCAGTTCGGCCAAAGCCTGACCTTCTTCGATGATGACCAGCACATCCTCTATATGAGCAACATCCTTAGCAGGTGTCGTCTCGCTACTGGCAACAGATCACTCCAATACTTGAGCATGGAAGCCCATCTGCAGCACAAAAAAGTGTCAATATATGACAATGGTTGTGATTACAACCTTACAGAGATATGTTGCTTACCTCATTGATGTAGTGATGCAAGGATGCTAAAGCCTCCTCCATTGACATGCATCATGGTATATCGACAATCACCAACATTAGTTCGCCAGCCTCTGTGACACCCAAGTCACCCTCCTTGCCTGCCCAATGGAGGGTAGACATCCTAACAAGGGACACTAGTGCAACAACAATCGGTGACTCCTCTTGGCAAGCCAGGCTATTGGGACATGCCTCTACTAGCACTACAGGCCTTGCCTCTTTTGCCATTGTCATCCAGCTATAATTGCACCCATGTCTCAATGTTTGTCAATAGCTTTTATAGGGACATCTTCCCCACTTGATTGCACCTCCCTCACTCTCGAAGTGTGTTAAATCTCTGGAGAGAGTGCTGACAAGCCCAACTCAAGTAGAGGCTTTACCTCTTCTAGGTTGACCACATCCTCCTCAATAGGATAGCACTCAGACTTTACCTCTGGTCTGACGACCTCTCCCACCTTAATCTTAAGGCTGGCCTCGGTGATCCCAAAAAGAGATTCTAGCATCAGAGTGGTGAAGGCGGAACTCGCATGAGGAACGGGCTGGCTTTGCTCTTCCCCTACAATAACCTTCTCCATCGCCATCTCATCACATTGCTATCCTCTCTCTTCCTCTTGTTCAGCATCTAGACTTTCAACCTAGCATTCAATTCCATCTTTAAGAACTTCATCTTCTACATAAATAGTAAACCAGATGCAGAACTTTGAATCAAAGTGTTCTAAGAAAGAAAGTATATACAAAAGGACAAAAGGCAAAGGACTACTTTATTTCTACTTGAATGGACCTTGAGTACAATAAACTCGATGATCTATATACAAAGAAAAGAATGGTCAAAATCATAACAAGAAGGCAAAAGATATGGGATAGGTGACTTTACTTCGCCACCCTCGCTAGCATCAAAGCCATCAGACTCACTATCTATGGATGACTCCCTAGAGGATAGCACACTAAGATCAATGCTCAAGTAGTGCTTCGCCACTTTCTTCTTGTGCCACTACACATCCTTATAATAAGCATTTCGGCAGGACTCCAAGAGCTCTCAGCAGAAATCCTCTCCCCTCTAGAAGGCCTCCACAGCCTCAACTACAGCTTTAGAAATGCAACCCTCGGGGAAGGATACGCTCTCCTCATCCACAGCAAGCAGTCCCTACAATTTGGCTATCACTGCTTTCATCCTACCTACCCCATCTTCTGCATTGGCAAGCAGCCCTCGCAGTACCGCAGCATCCTCCCTCTACTTAGTTGCCTTGCTTTTGATCTTAGTGAGCAATCACTATAATCCAGCTGCATCTTCCTTCATTTTATTTGCCTCATCTTTTGCATCAACTAGCAAGGCCTTCAGCCTGACCGCCTCACTCTCAACTTGGGTAAACAACCACTTTAGCATAGTTAACGTGTCATCATTCTTGGCCAGCTCCATATCAAGCTGGGTAGCCTCACTCTTCCACCAGGAAACATCTTTGTTCAACCTGGTGACTTCAGCTTAAAGCTTTCTGACCCGTATCTGCTCCACTGCTAGGTCACTAGCGATCTTCTTGCTATGGTTCTTCTCAGCATCCAATTGGCTGGAGATGACACTCAACTGCTTCACGGTGTCATCGCATTTGGTCTCTAGTGTTGAAATGAACCAACATACCTATTCTCGATCATTCCCTAGCCATACCAAATGTTGGAGCTGACCCCACATAGCAAAGTTGGCCTGCAAAAGAATTGCCAGTTAGATTATTGGCAAAATCCAATAGAGATAGAAAGTTCAAGGCCAGAGATCTTACCATAGAAAGGGTGTGGACGAGCTGCTCAACGCTCTCCATAATATCCTCCTAGAGAAGTTTCTCCCTGAACTTGAAAGGTATGACCTTTTCCAATAGCAAAAAGCTGGTTCTCCCATCCAGAATCATGAGAGTGGGTGCAGCCCGTCATTCCTCCCTCTTCACCTTTGCGCGATGCCTCCTAGAAGCCCCACTCTTCCTCACAAGTGGTGTAGCAACTCTTTCCATATTGCCATCATGCCCATCTCTAGCTTTGCTCAGGGCCTTGCAGACCTTGCTAGTGGCTTGGTCCGTAGAACCATAGCCCATCTCTGCGACCTTGGCCACCTCACTGGTGCTCTTTGTAACCTTGCAAGGAATAGTCGGATGTCCTAGGCCACCTCCATAGCCTCGTCAACCATAGCAGTCTCCACAGCCACTCACACTGCTTTGCCAACAAGAGTAACAGCAACTATGGAGGAAGACTCTTCCTATCGTTATTGCCACTTCTCGGACTTCAGCATTCTACCGATTTGTCTATGGCCCACTTCCACTTCTTATCTCCCACTGGAGGGGAGGAACCCTGAATTACTGACTCAGCCCTCTGAAGAGACAAGCTTGCTAAGTGACAAATCTTTATATCTTTGGCCTCGAAAAAGTAAAACAACCCAAAAAAGTTTAGAGCACTCACCAATGGCAGGTGGATTCCCATGGCATAGCATCGCCAAGTGCTTCTCCCATCGGAGATCATCAAGCAAAAGAATGATGGTTGCTTGCAACCTCCACACCACTAGCTTCTTCAGAAGCTATAGCTTCGAATAATCCTAAGTTATTGCCCTATCTAGCAATCCCCAGGTAGTTAGAAATGGCTAGGCCATCACAAAGGAAATGAAGAAGGACCACTCCTTCCAATGATATATCTTGAGCGGACCTTTCGAGAACTAATACCCCTTTCACAGTGAAGCATACCACCATCCGTGCAAGCTATGCTTCAACTAAAAAAAGTATCTAAAGACCTATGAACGAGGGGTTTCCTTGCTCTTTATCATGTGGCTAAAAAATTCAATAATCATCCACCACGCATTGGGGACCAACTACGTAAAAGCCACCTAGTACCACATAAGTAGTTCAGTGATGGTGGTGGGGATCGAGAATCTAAATCTGGCCTCAAGCATGTCTTCATGCAACACCATATGGGTCACTGATCCTATGGTCATCCTCTCAGAAGGTCTCCAAATCTCAAGCTAAATGACACCAAAATGGCATAATGCTCCTGGATCTTTGTCAAGTTATCCTTTTTCAAAATGGATTTTACTGCCTCATGAGTTTCCTCAACCATCATCAACCCTGATGCAAAACTCCAAGAACACAATGGAGAAACAAAAATAGAAAGGAAAAGGAAGAAGAAAGAAAAGGAAAACCCACCAATTTCACCATAGCACCTTTTGCAGCAGCAAGCTTCCTTGGCAACGAAGACTTTAGACTTTCTCTATCAAGCAAATCAATAACAATGGATAGCAAAAATAGAAGGACAATAGCCCACTCCTCTATTTAAAACCTCTAGACCATAGCATTAGTCCAGGCATCATTGCATCTAGTGATGGACCATCGGAGGACATGCATTCACACCCTAACGGAAGCATCATCTCGCACGAACTGTCGTCACTTCGAGCCATGAACCCTCATCATCATCGCTCTGAGTTATCATGCATGTTGTGTTAAATTCAAGGGATACACACAATCTGGCAGAATGCAACACTTTCAAACCTCTTCTGAGTCACATGCAATTCATGCCATTAGTAGCTATTGCCTCACTTGGGACAAAGCACAGCACCCCCTACACACTTCATTAGCTGGGCCCATGGGTGAGCCACCTATACCACCCTATCATAGGGATGGAAGTTTGACATCGAGCCCTGCAACCACTGGCCTTTATTGCCTATGCCCAAGGCAAAGGAGTTGCCTCGCCCTAGAAAGTAGGGCATCTAATGCATCCAGAAATTGTCATTCCTATTTGGATGCCATGTGCCTCACCACCTTACTTGCCAACTCAATTCTAGGCCACCTCATCCACTAGGTCAGACCATTTAACCTACCAGCCTGACGCAGCAAGCAAGCTCGCAAGGCCATGATACGTGGCCTCTTCTATCATACAAGCAAGCTCCCCGTGTCCTCCTCCTGTTAGAGTAGGTAAACTTACATCATGGCTTCTCTGATGCCAATCATTCTCCATTAATATGGATAGCACACCTAAAGGGCTCGATACTGATGCCAGCCGCTCTCCATTAATGCGGTAGCATGCCTGTCATATAGAAGAGTCCCACACTGACTCTGCTCACTCCTCTAAGGGCATGCACTTTGTAGCAACATATCAACCACCTCTCCTTATATTGCATGTCCCATAGGTTCAAGGTACACTGCATACCTCACCTATAAATTTATTTCCTGAACCCTCCAGGTAAGTTTCTTTCTCTGACAAGCAAGCTTTATTAAAGCTCCCTTGGGATACTCCTCCTTGATAGAGGCTTTTCCTGGCAAGTGTCCTTATAAGTCTATTAAATATCCTAATTTAAGTATTAGAATAAATATTAATTAAGCTATATTTCTTAAGAATTGATATTTTATTAGGGTTTTGCTAAAAGGAATTTCATGGATAGAAAGAGCTCTATTTTTGGAATCCAACGGTTCAAATAGCACTCAAATCAAAATTCAAATATGTCTAAAATTTTAAAAAATCAATATAATTAAACTTTAGTATGGAATTTAAACCAAATGGTCCATGGTGGATCGACCGCTCAATCTACAAAAGTGGGGGCCGGTCCATGGTGGCCATTAACCCTAGTCCATGAACCCATTTTGTGGACCATCTCCCTCTCATGCTAGTTTTTTGATATTCTAAGAGCCAGGTGCCAGTCATCCACTATCTAAGAGCTTGCCCATAGTTGAAGGAGGCATCGAGAGGCTATCCATGATCGAAGAAGCCACCAAAAAGTTATCACGGTCCAGCCTTCCTCTTGAGACCCAAGCTACTTCTCCTTCCCACCAAAGCTACTTCTCCTTCCCACCAAGCTGCCATGCCACCATTGCTATTGCCGCCTCCACCCCATCGTCTGATGACCACCATCTCATTTTCCCATCGCCAAATGAAGAAGCCACTGGAGAGCCCATCATCGCCATATTCTCTATTCCAAGGAACCCATGCCACTGCTGCTCCTCCCTATTTCTCCACCGTTGTCGTCATCCATTGTTTTTGCAATCTGTCTAAGATCGGGAGAGTGAATTGAGACTCCTGTTTGACTGTGAGGAGTCCTTAGGCATCCAAGATTTGGTTTGGAAATTAGTCGAGGATTCAGTATGCTTGAGAGAAGGATAGGGATCAATGATTAATGGCTAGCATCCCATCAATCTACAGATCAGATGGCTAAGAATGTTTTTCATGATGTATGGCCGATTCTAACTCGAATTGACTCTAAATTTGACCGGAAAAAGTTCTTGACAAGCTCTATAAAAGGAGGATCCCGGTCAAAAGTCCAAGCATCAATTTCATAGTAAAAATTTTATTAATTTATTTTCTTGCTTTCTTGTTTAGATCTTGTATTAAACTTAGAAAAGAAGAAAATTTATGGAGATGCTCACAACAGTGATGCACAGCTAAGCTCCTTCAACTCGGGATGAAGATGATGCCTGTAATTAGGTTTTGTCTTTCTTTTTATACTTAAATTTCATGCAATAAAGATTATGCTTTTAATGTTCATATCTTGTTATCTATTTTGCTGGTTGAACTTTTGATCTAATATATATGACCTATACCCTCTATCAACATCATAATCTCCAAATATGGTATGTGCCTAAGAGAGATAGCTCATAGTATGGTGGATTAGATCCTTAATTTTGTAATTAAAATTAGATAGTTTATACTCTAAACAAACATGCCATGATCTCTAGATACAGTCCATACCTAATAAGAGATAAATTATACTAATATTTAATTTGTAAGTATCATTGATATTACAATATAAAGAAAAAAAATAAAACCTATTTGCATGCTAGATTCAGATTCCTGGGTTACTCTTGTTTTCTTTAATCAATCAATTTAAAATTGCTTTCTTTTAAAAACTGATATTTTTATTTTAATATTTCTACAATCCATCTTTCTTTACTTTTTTTGAGAAATGATTGTCTTTAATTCTTAAGGATATGATCCCTACTCATCCTAACTATAGTAGTAAGTTAGGTTTATTTTTGACCATCTTAAGATAAGCGATCAAATTTTAATACCATTACCAGGAATCCAAGCATAATTATTTTATAAAAAAGTAAAATATATATATATATTTTAATTCTAGTTATTGCTCTCTTTAGTTTTTTGCTTCTTTGTCTTAGCTGCCTTATTTTTTTAGTAGATAAAAAAAAATTTATTTTCCTTTTTTTAACAAGTCAACTCCCGATCTAATTAACTTTCTCTTTTTAATTAAACTACTTTAAATAACCCAAAAGAAAATAAAAGATATTTTTCCATAACACTTAATTAATTTAAGGAAATACATAACAAACCTTAAAAGCCTTTTAACTTTTTTGGATACCTTGTTTTATTTGCATTGCATTCTCATAAAATACCTTAAGGGCATAAATCCCTAAACAATATAAGATGAGGATTTCATCATCCTTTCTTAGCCCACAACTCATCACCTTTCATACTACATAACCTAGACCTTTAATTTAAAATCAATTAGACATTGGCCCTAGGACATTCGAGCTCATTAGGACAAAGCTTCTGAAAGAGTTGGACCAAGTTATGATTAACTGGCAGCTGGTGTCTAAGAAAGGGTTTCAAGGATGATACAACCCTGAAGGAAGGTGATTTTTAATTAATTCCATTAACTAACCTAGCCAATTTATTTGGTATCTAAGAAAAGCAACATGGAGACCCCCACCAACCTTACCCTTACCTGGCTAGTCGGTTAGTTAGTCTTTAACTTAGAGGGCTCCAAGGTAGCCCTGGCAATTAAGAGCTATCTAGAAATAGGATAGCCCTAGGATAGAGAGTCCATTATTTAATAACTTATTTGCTAGTAAAACTTTAATCTAATTAAAATATTCTTCTCTATCATCTCTAGGTTTAGGACTCCTTAGATTCTCACCTTTAAAATTCTTCTCTTTCTTTCTTCCTTCCTCTTCTTCCCTCTTCCTCCTAAAAAAAATTTAAAATTACAACTTGGAAAAGGGAGTACGGTTGACTATTAAGAATAGATCTAAACCCTATCCTCAACCAAGAAAACCTAAAGTTAACCATGGAGGAATTAGGACATCTCCTAAGCTTGAGAAACTACTGCTACCTGATTGGATGTGCCTAACCATCTTGCATTCAACTATCCCAAACTAATGCTACCAATTTTGAGATTAGGCCTCAAATTATCAATATGCTCCCCAAATTTACCAGAATTGAGAATGCCTACATTTTCATTAGAGAATTTGAGGAAGTGTGTTATACTATGAGAAAATATAAACTCTTAGATACTATTAAACTTAGGTTGATTAATTTTTTTCCCAAAAAAATGCCAAGAAATAGCTATATAGTTTACCTACCTAGTCGATCACAACATGGAAGGGGTTTTTTAAAATCTTCTTGAGGAAGTTCTTCCCACACCATAAAATAGCCAAGTTAAAAAATAAGATCACCCAATTTTATTAATTAAGGGGAGAGCTCTTTTAGAAATGTCTAGAGCGATTTAAGAACCTTTTGAGCCAATGTCCACATCATGGGATAGAAGCTTGGAGGTTATGCCAAAGCTTTTATGAAGGTCTAAATCCAAATTCTAGAACCATGCTCGAGTCAATATATCAATGCAATTTTATGCGAAAACCATCCAATGAAACCTGGTAATTTATAGAGAATTTAGTAGAAAAGAGCCTACAGTGGGAGGGAACTAGGAAATCTGAAAACACACCATCAAGAGATGATATGTACTAAATCTCAACATCCATAGCCAAAGAGGCTAAAATGGCATCCTTGATTCATAGAATAGAGCAAGTCTTAGAACACAAGGGATAAGCCCCTGTCAACCAAGTGAATAAAGTGTCTGCACCTGTATGCAATGGATGTAATGATCCAGGACATGTAGTAGAAGAGTATCCCCACTTCATGATCCAAACTGAAAATGGTTGTGATAGGTAAACACAACCTATCAAAGAATGACAAATAACCCCTATGCACCAACCTATAATCCAAGATGGAGAAACCATCCAATTTTTTCTGGCCACAAGGTCCTAATGCAAGTGGTCCCAACTTCAACCAATCTAATCCAAGGCTCGATCCTCTAGAAAACAACCCACCAATCAAAGATAATGAAAGGAAATTCAGTTCTCTAAGAAAGCCCTAGAAACTCTAGCTAAATTCAAGCTAACACCACACTATCCTGAATAACTTTATGCAAAGCACAGGTTAATAGTTATCCTCTAATACCCATATGCAAGTAGGTCAGTTAACCATAACTATAAGTGAGAGGGAACGGGATAAACTATCGTGTCAGTCCAAGACTAATCATGGAAATCTAAACAATCAAGGATCAAAATAAGGAACCTAGATTAACCAATTAAATGCTATTCATACATTAAGATCTAAAAAACAAATAGATAACCAGGTGGGTGCATCTGAAGAAGAAGAATTAGAAGTTCCACTTGTTGAACAACTGACTGAGCAGGGTTAGCTCAAAGCATTGAAGGCATCAGAACCTAATGAAATACCCAACCAATCAGCTGAGCCCTTGCTAGAACCTAATGAACCAAAAATCAAGGTTGTAGCACCATTTCCAAATAGACTTAAGTCCAACCAAAATTCAGTTCAATTAGATAAGATTTTAGAGGTCTTTAAGTAAGTTAAAGTGAATATTTCTTTACTAGATATGACCCAACAGGTCTTGGCTTATGCTAAATTCCTTAAGGACCTATATACCTTGAAGAAGACCACCAATGTACCCAAGAGAGCCTTCCTGATAGCTAGTGTGAGCTCTTACCTATCAAACCACATGCTAATGAAATACAAAGATCCAGTGTCACCCATTATTTCATGCATTAGACTTAGGGACAATTATCAATGTATTGCCATATTCAGGATACGAACAATTAGGATTAGGAAGACTAAAACCAACAGGAATTACCCTACAACTGGCAGATCAATCTTTAAAAGTACCAAGGGGAATAGTAGAGGATGTGCTGATTAAAGTTGACTTTATTTATCCAGTAGATTTTGTGATTCTACAAATTGAACCAGTAACAAACCCAAAGAGTCACATCCCAATTATATTAGGCAGACCATTTTGGCTATGGCTAATACCCAAATCAATTACCGAAATGAGCTAATGAAACTTTCATTTGGGAACATATCAATCGATCTGAATATTTTTAATATCACCAATACAAATCAAACAAGCAACTTGAATTGTGTTCAGGATAATGTCTATGATCTGATTGACCTTAACGATGAAAAGCTTGACCTGGAACTCTGGATGAACTAAGATGGGGAAGAAATTAATGATGTTACTGTAATTAATGAAAAATCAAGATGAAAACTTTCAATTGAACCACTCAAGACAATGCCCAAACCATCAATGGAGGAAGCACCCAAATTGAAATTGAAACTACTTCCCAAGCACCTCAAATATGCATACCTAGGTCCTTTAGAAACCGTGTCGATAATCATTTCAACAAACTTAGACTCCATGCAAGAGGAAAAATTATTAAATATCCTTAAAGAAAATAGAGAGGCTTTAGGATGGACCATGGCTGATATAAAGGGGATCAGTCCCTCGATTATGTAACATAGGATTCACTTAGGGGAGGAAGCCAAGCCTACAAAAGACCCCCAAAGGAGATTCAACCTAGCCAAGAAAGAGATTATAAAGAAATAAATTATAAAACTCCTTGACAATGATATAATTTACTAATTTTAGATAGTTCTTGTATAAGTCCTACACAAAACAATAACAATGAATTGGTCCCAAGAAGTCAGGAGTCACTGTAATCCAAAACAATAACAATGAATTGGTCCCAACTAAAATTTAAACTGGATTGAGGGTTTGCATTGACTATAAGAAATTAAATATAGCCACTAGGAAGGACTATTTTTCTCTGTCCTTCATGGACCAAATGCTAGAATGATTAAATGGGCATGACTTTTACTGCTTTCTGGATGGATATTCTGATTACAATTAGATCACCATAACCCTAGAAGATCAAGAGAAGATGACATTCACTTGTCCATATGGAACCTTTGCCTGCAGACATATGCCCTTTGGCTTGTGTAATGCACAATCCACTTTTTAAAGGTTCATGATTAGTATTTTCTCTGACATAGTCGAACGATTCCTTAGAGTTTTCATGGATAACTTTTCCATCTTTAGATTTACTAATAGTTATTAAAAATACTTTAATTAATCCAACTTTATATAATTAAAATTGATGATCTTATGTAGTATTTTGTAGAAAATGACTCCATTAATGAGAAGAGCTCGATTTTAAAAGTCCAACGATATAAACGGCACTCAAATCAGACTTGAAATGAGCTCAAAAATGAATTTTGAAGAATTAATCAAAGAATGCACGAATTTTGAAGCAACTGGTCCACCATGGACTAGCTGAATGGTCTACGGTTGAGCTTGTGGTCCACGAGCTGCCATGGCTGCAGTCCATGAAATAGAGCCATACCGTGAAGCTTGTTTTGAGCCAAAACTCACTAGAGTTGTTGCCCCATTGCCACCCAAGTCTCCGGTGCCTCCCTTGTTGATCGGAGAAGCCTCTAATGGCCGAGAAAATGGCTGAGAAGCTACTGCTCTTCTTCAATTTCTCCACTGTTGTTCCATAGCTCCTAAGCTACCAGACACCCTGCCTAGTCCACCATCAGTCGGAGAAGCCGGTGGTGCCCATTCCCTCATCGCCTAGAGGCCCCAATGGCCGGAGTCCATGGTTCCCAAGCTGTCGGTCAACTGCAATAGCTCTCTCCTCGCTGTCTCAATTCGGCCATGCCACAATGCCCATCACCGGCCATGTCTCTACTGTCCAAGAATTTATTTGAGCCACTGGTCCATTGGAATGATGGAACTAACTCGGAGTTGAGCCGCTGGTCTGTTGGAACAATGGAACTAACAGGGAGTTGAGCAATTAGATCATTGGAACAGCCATGGAGCTCAGATGCAACAAAGTTCGTTGGATCGTTAAAGCACAGTTGAGTTTGTTGGAGATCGTTGGAATTCTGTTGGGATGCAGTTGGAGATCAACAAATTTTAGTTGGAGCTCACTGCCTATAAATTCATGGCCTATCGAGTCTAGAGGGGATCCATCAATCCGTATTTCCCTCTCTTCTCTCTGTTCTCTGCTCCGTATTCTATCTTCTTATTTTTGCTCCACTCTTTTCCTAGTTTCCATTCTTTTCTCTATTTCCACTCTCTTCCTAGTTTCCACTCTCTTCCAACTCCCCGGAGTCCCTTAGAGCCTTTGCATAGGGGACATGAGGGGATCAACTTAAAATGGGTTAATGTTGAAGTGCAGGAAGGAAGAGCTGGTTCCTCAGTCTTTTGTATTTCTCGTTCTGCAATAAAAGAGTATATTTTTTCTTTCTACATCTATTTTTTCTCTTTTATTTGCCTTTTATTATGCTTTAATATTAGATTGAGATTAGAGACAGCTCTTACTTTCCGAAGACGTGCCGTGATCTATTACGGATATGGGGTGTGCCGAGAAAAAAAAAGTTGAATACCTAGTACCTCCCAAAGATGCGCCGTGATCTGTTATAGGTACGGGGCGTGCCAAGAAAAGATAGGTAAATCTCTAAGATCAATTACATTTTAGTTATAAGAGATATATAATTTGGTATTGCACAATCACTTTTCCTCTCTTGAAATACTCCCTTTCACTTGCTTAAAAGTAGTTTATTTCTTGTTTAGCTTTGTTCAACCATAACTATTTTTCTTTTCTTTTTAAATCATAGCTTAGCCCTAAGGTCTCTAAGAATACGATCCCGACTCATCCTAGCTATAGGTTGAGTTGGTGAATTATTTTTGATCGCCTATGACAGCAATCAAATTTTAGCACCATTACCGGGGACCATAGGCATAGTTATGATTTAAAAATTAAAAAAAAATTAAAAAATAGTCAATTATTTTTTACTGCTCTCCTAACCACTTGTACTGAATATCTATTTTCTTTGCATTGCATAATTCATAAAATATCTTTAAGGGCTCTAAACACCTAAACAACATAAAGTGAGGATGTCATTACCCTTCCATGGCCCACAAACTACCACCCTACATATCACATTGACCTAAGCCTTAAAATTAAAATCAATTAGATGTTGGTGACAACACCATGACTAGACAAAAATTGCAATGCTCATTTGGATATCTATTAATGTGTTGGGAAGTCCGTCACTTTTTAGTTGAGTCCAAGGTCACTTGAGTCTTGTAATAAAGTGAATCAATTGAGCTCGTCAAGTCAATTGAGTCATGTGATAAAGTCAATTAAGTCCATTTGTTTCAAGTCCAGTCAAGTGAGTTTGAGTCCTGTAATTTTCATTAAGTCAAGCTTAAGAGGGAGTCACCAGACCCCCACTCAAGCCACCCCAGTTCATGCGCCTGGGCCCCTACTCCATCGACCCCAGCCCATGCGCCTAGCCACACTCATTGGCACCCCTCCCAGCCCAGCATGGAATGGCGCCTCCCAATCCAAGTCCACAATGCATGGTGCCTCCCAGTCCAAGCCCTTGAAGAAGTGGCACCCCAGCCCAGCAAGAGTTGGCGCCCAGCCCAACCAGGAGTTGAAGCCTAGATCCATCAAGGAGTTGGCACCCTAGCCCAGTCCAAGCCCACAAGAAAAGTGAAACCTCCCAGTCCAACATGGAGTCAAGTAGTCCAAGCCCAAGAGGAGTTAAGTTTCCAAGTCCAACAGGGAGTCTAACCTCCAGGTCCTACCAAGACTCCAGTCTCCTTATCCCACTCAAACTTTGTACTCCAAATTTGATAGAGATTTGTACTCCAACTTTGACAGGGTGAGGGCTGAGTGAATCTATAAATACCCCCCTTCCCCCCTCTTGTAAGAATAATGATGAATGATAAATGAATGAAAATATGAGAGTTCTCTTCTTTATTTTTCGTGCATTTATGTATTGACACTCCATGAGGGAGAGGGTGTGAGGCCCAACTTTTCACTCCACAAGGAGGGCAAGTGAGGTGCAACCCAACCATCTTTATCTTCCATCTTCCAGTCTAGGTCGCCAGCCCTGCCATCCTCCCCAGCCCAAGATGCCAACCTTTCATCTTCAAAACCCTAGGTCGCTAACATCTTCCATCCTACCCTTGGCTGCCATCAACATCTTCATAAACCCTAGGCCGACCCCTTCCATCTTCCAACCTAGGCCGCCAACTTCCTACTTCCAAAACCCTAGTCCGCCAAGAGTCCTTCAAGCAGTCAAACCGGCCTCTCCTAGCAGCCAGGCCACCATCATCCAACCTGCAAGCTACCATCACCAAGTCTCCAGGCCACCATCATCAAATCCCCAGGCCACCAAGATCCCTTCAGTGTTACAACCCTTAGAGGAAGTCTTCATTGCCCCCCGAAACCATCTGATAGAAAACAGCGCATCCGTGGGAACAAAGCTTTGTCATCCATGCATCGATCTGAGAGGTGTGATCCCTTCCACAACAAACAGACATCATTGTTAGGTAACCTAACCATCCCTTCTCTCTTTTTCTAATTTGTTGAAAACTGGGCATGCCCTAAAGTAGTGATTTCTTAACCCTAGGATCCTATTTCTTCATCACTTTGTTAGATCTTGCTATGCGGGTAGAACTTTAATCGATACATGAAAACCCTTGCTTATGTTTAACTTCTTTTTTAAGAATAAAACTACATAAAAATCTGAAATCATCACTCACATAATCTGAGATTTCTTTATGCTAAACCCTAGCATGTTTAGTTCCGCATCAATTTTGGTATCAGAGCTTATGATAGAACATGTTGATGCAAACAAAAACACAAAAAATTCTGCAAGTTGAAATCTGCATACTAGTTCCAAAGACCTAGGAATTACTTCCTTTAAAACCATAAATTATTTAAGTGACTGAAATAGGATAATGTGGCATATTTCCTTCAAAATAACTCTCTTTGCCATGTCTTGGACCCATAGATGGCGTCCAGCTATCATATATATAAAAAAAAAACTACTTACACAATTCTATTTGATTGCAAAAAGAATTCTGATGGTAATAATTAAATTTGTATTTCGATAATATTAGAAATACATTGGTATAATTTTTAACTTGGGGATTAAAGTAGTTTACTACTAAATTTTAGAAACTAATTTAGCAACTAATTATTTTTTTCCATTCAAGAAAGCAAAAATTAACAGTTAACTAGTTATAATTAAGAATATTTTTTTAATATTTAGCTTGAATAATTTTTTTCTACTCTTTGAATGATTTATTATTTTTTTATTGGATGATTATAAGTACATGGTAGTAGGATGGTGCTGGCCAATAACATCTCGTTGCTGTGCGTTGCTAGGGTTGTTTGCCGTGAAATAACCGGGAGAAAACTCGTCCCCCCGAGTTGCCCTCCCCAAACCCAAAATTCAACCGTCTTACCTCTTGATTCCTTCTCGTCCTCGAAACCCCTGGACTCGGTCCTCGATTGATCACCGGTGCTCTGATCATCAATGTCCGACTCTCCTTCCGACCGTTCATCCCGCTAGGGCATCTCCAATACGCAGATCTCTGGCGGTTCGTTCACTTCTTCGGTTAGTTTCTATCCCCCTTCGCCATTGTTTTTCTTCGCTCGGTTCACAAAGGGGAAAATTCTTTATCTAGAAAGTATGGAGACTCCTCACACTGCTAACCTAAAACTTATGAGGTCAAATCGGTAGGTTCGATCTGAATAGTATATCAAGACAGCAATCTAAGCTATTAGTTTATCTTTGGGTTTTTTCCAAATAATCGCTTTAGTAAAAGAAAATTGTTGAATTTAGATTAATAACGAAAATGAAGTGGAATAAGCGGGGCACACCGTGATGAGTTAACAAAACATTTGATTGCGGATGGTTACATATTTTGCTGAAATTTTAACACTTCGATAAGAAAGAAATGATAACATGCAACCACACCCATCAATTTTGAGTACTCGAAGAAGATGATGAAGATGAGTTTTTCTATAAAGATTGTTTAAAAAAGAAACACGCACCCTGAATATGAGTTTTGAATATATTCTTGTATTTAAAAAAAATATGGGTTTTAGAAGAAATTATCATCATATATTATCAGCTAAAATCTTTTTTTTTTTTTAAAGAAAAGAAGATGCTGTATTGGCTTGGTGAGAAAGGTCTGGTGGCTATAAAGGCAGATAGCATAACATCTAGTAATAAAGTAAATGAAGATCATAGGCAAGATTACCTTGCAAAAGTAGGCAATTATGATGATCCCATTCCTCTCAATGAGTTCAAGATACATAATCTTAAGAACTGAATGGATTTGAAATAGAAATTTTTTAAGGATGTAACAAAAATTGAAAATACTCATTGTGAAGTTTGAAAGAATAATCTTTTTGATGAAATAAACTGTAATTACCAGACCTTGAAGAAATGTGAAGAAGCAATCTTGATCTTAGAGGCATTATTAAAATAGAAGGCTTATAGCAAATCTAGTAGTGTTGACAGGGTTAAATTTGGAATTTATTTTGCAAGTCCTTGAATTGGTTAGAAGTATGAGGTCCTTAGAGTTCCATAAAAGAGGGTGATTTGATAGTGTCATGAAGGATAATTAAATTCTTTAACTGTAAGTGAGGTTAAGAAAGGATGTGGAATAAATTTTATCATCATCTTAGTTTGTACGGTATAGTTCTTTATATAAGAGGGTTAGGTTATTTTGTGATAAGTTACATAACACTTACAAAAATAAATGACTATAGATATGCATCGAACATACACAAGCCATGGAATTAAATAAGATGTGATACAAGTTCCTTTTTATTTTATATTATTTTATTTTTTGAAATGCAAAAGAGAGGCGACCAGCTTGGAGCATTCCCATAAAGGGAGAGACACGGAGACAAGAAGGAAAGGGAACAAAACTAAGGTCATCATTGTTTCACTAACCTTTTTGTAAGTGGATAATAGTCATGGTGAGTCAATTGTTGGTTGTTATAACAAAATAACAATTTTTCGCTAATAAAAACTATTTAACTAGTGCTAAAAAATTCATAAAACATAACTTCCAAATTATTTATTGATGTGTTGCAACAATCAATTAGGCAATATAGCATCAAAGGGGGATGTGATGCATTCTTTATATGTTAGTATTGATGTAGCGGGAGCGCTGACGTGGAACCCATGTCAGACCCAGTCAGATGCCATGTCGAAGGAAGTTGCCACGTCGGACATCTCTCTCCGGACTCCTTCGCCAGGTGGCTCCCGCAAGGTTGAGATGCCTTGGCCAAAGTCGAGCTCCGCCTCTCTTCGGACTCCTTCGCCAGGCAGCTCCCGCAAGGTCGAGACGCCTTGGCCGAAGTCGAGCTCCGCCTCTCTTCGAACTCCTTCACCAGGTGGCTCCCGCGAGGTCGAGACGCCTTGGCCGAAGCCGAGCTCCGCCTCTCTTCGGACTCCTTCGCCAGGTGGCTCGCTCGAGGTCGAGACGCCCTGGCTGAAGCCGAGCTCCGCCTCTCTTCGGACTCCTTCGCCAGGTGGCTCGCTCGAGGTCGAGATGCCCTGGCTGAAGCCGAGCTCCGCCTCTCTTCGGACTCCTTTGCCAGGTGGCTCCCTCGAGGTCAAGATGCCCTAGCCGAAGCTGAGCTCCCTTTCTCTTCGGACTCCTTCGCCAGGTGGCTCCCTCGAGGTCAAGACGTCCTGGTCGAAGCCGAGCGCCGCTTCTTTTCAAATTCCTTCGTCGGGCGGCTCCCTCGAAGTCGAGACGCCTTGGCCAAAATCGAGTTTCTCCTCCCTGGACCAGCCCCACTTTGGACGAAGGCACCAGCAGCTGTGGGGCATCACCGCCTTCCTTGGACAGCAGTGAGCCACCCAAGGACTATGGAAGGGCGCCCGCCAGGCCGTAATAACTGCCCCAGCTACCACGTACATCAAAGGGGAATGGGTCCCCTGATCGAGGGAGCCAAGACTATAATATATCCTAAAAGCAAGCTTTGGAATGCTAAAAGCCAAGACTAAAGATGCTGGAGAGAGATTAGGAGTAATATAAAAGGCCTGGTAATTATATAGCTGAGCTTAGAAGGGCAAATCCTGAGACCATAACTATTACCAAGCTAGACATGTTGATGTTCAAAAGTTTCAACATCTACCTTGATACCTGTAAAAAAGATTTTCTTGCTAACTACGGATCCCTTATGGATATTGATGGTTATTTTCTCAAGAATAAGTGCAGAGGCCAGTTGTTATCTATTGCGAGCATAAATGCAAATGATTATATATACCCAATTGTATATATTGTAGTCAAAATTGAGAGCATAGATTATTTCACATAGGTTCTAAAGTTACTGGCAAAGAACTTAAGAATGAATAATCAATTTCATTGGACCTGGATTTCTGATCAATAGAAGGTACTATTTATCTTGGTTGATTTTTTTTTCACTTGACATAACCATGTTTACTTTTAATATAAGGCGTATATGCATCATATGATGGAGATTAGTACCAGCACTTGAAGATCTATTTCAAGAGGATGAACATAGATTTTTTGTTAAATATTTTTACACTAACTTGAAGGTGAAGTATCCAAAAAAGGGGTTGAATGATGCCCTGTGGAACTGTGCTGGGTCTTACATATGTAGAGAACTTTGAGAAGAAGATGGACAAATTGAAAGAGTTATCTGAGGATGCTTATAAGTGGCTTCAAGATAAGTCATGTTTTTATTAATCAAGATCACACTTTAACACATATCCTAAATATGACATGTTACTAAATAATCTTTGTAAAACTTTTAACAGGTTTATTTTAGATGCAAGGAAGAAGCCCATTGTAATAATGTTTGAACTTATAAAAAGCAAACTAATGAATATGATTATGAACAAGAGGAATAAGATGATAAAATTCAAAGAAGAAATCCATCCCAAAATCAAAAAAAAGTTGGAAAAGATCAAGGAATAGCCTACAAGGTGTTGGCTTAGCTCTTCAGGAGGTTCAAAAGTTGGGATAACCTACACAAATAACTTAGAGGGTTTTGTAGTTGATTTGAGAGAGCACACTTGCGCTTGTAGGAAGTAGAACTTGATTGAGATTTTATGGTATATGTTGTGATAGTAATTTGAGATAATTGAGAAGAACCTGAGGCTTATGCATATAACATTTATAAGAATGATACATATCTAAAGATATGTGAAGTAATTGTTAACCGAATTAATAATCCTAGGCTATAGCCAAAGTTTGGTAAGGGGAAACTCTGAGGTCTCTAAAAATAAAGTAGGCAGGCCAAAACTATTAAGGAGGAAAGAGACAAATGAGTCACAAAATCCAAACAAGCTGAAGAGGACCTTCAAGTTATGTTGTGGACAATATAGTAAAGATGGGCATAATAAAAAAATATATAGAAGAGGCATTGACACGAACTTAGAACCATCTTCAGCTAATCAACCAAATAACATGAAACAATATAACACAATCATAAATATAATTTAAAGTTTTAACAAGTTTTTTTTTTATTTGGATGTATTTGTTAAGTACAATTACTTTTTTAAGTCAAATGTTTGTATTAATACACAGCTTATTTCTTTAATTAAAGTATAAGAGGACTAGTGCAAACAGCTTACATCAACCACCAACTAGCCAATCAAGTGAATCAACAAGAGCAAATGCATCTATAACAATTTATAAATGAAGATGATTAAATATATTTTACAATATCTTAACTAAATTCCATTGTAAGTAATGATTACAAATGATTTTTTTATTGAAGGTTACAAGGAATACTACTTACGGAGATAATTTATCATATATTGGAGAGATCTCATTAACAGCCATTGTCAGATGGATACCTGATGTGAGTGTACATATCAACTTTTTGTAATCTTTTGTTTCAACTTGTACGCCTTCTTACATTTTATTATTTTATTAAAGACTTGGTTGTTAATTTTTATTTTAAGGCTCTAGCCAATATCAAACATCATGATTAAATAGAGTTGCATCATTACAATACCTGTTATAATAGCATCATACCCAGTCCTAGGTTAATTTACTACAATCCCAAGCACACGAC